>JAJEKV010000010.1:17271417-17871417 GCA_021234155.1 Isoetes taiwanensis | reverse complement strand
GCGTAATTGCTTGATTTTGATAGCTATGGTGGAAGAAAATCGTTGGCATTGACAGATTCAATTGAACGGGAAGGAATGCCGTAAGAAAACGGCTTTTCGCTATATGGCGGATCCGTGAAGCATGAAACAGAGAAATGTGGGTCTTCTTCCGCGGATGGAAATCTTCCCCAACAATGAAGAAAAAATCGTTTCATTCCCCATCCGCTAGCAAATGATTTCTAATCTAGATTGCTCTTCTTTTTCTTCCAACAAACGACCATGTGTTCCAAAGGAAGAATCCTCACCCATTAACGGAGCCGTAAAGGGCGTGGATTGAATCAAACAAAACCAAAAAAAAGATTTTCTTGAGTTCAATTTACGATGGCAAGCTGATCGAAAAGCAAGAATTCTCCAATTCCAGAGAGAAAAGAAGTCCAATCCAAGCTCGTAAATCAAGTTTTTTACGAAAAGACGGTTTCATTCAACGAGAAAATTGAAATCGGGGTTTCAAATCTGTTTACCTGGACGGACGGGCCGTGGACTGCACCGTGGACCCGACGCTATTGGGTTCGGGCTGTTTAACCCGGGCGGGCGATTTCGCCGCATTGCGGCAACGTCTCAGCGATTTGACAGGGTTCGCCCAGCGTAACCCGGTGGGTTTCGCACGCCGCACTCGAAAGCGAATTACGATCCGCCCCCGCGATTCAAGACGGTTCGCTTAGCGAGTGGTTGGGTTAATTTCCGGTGGGTATTGCCACGGCAGCACCACGTCGACATGGCGGGTTCGCCTGGCGAATCCTGGGTTTTGGCTTGGGTTCGGTTCTGGGTTAAGCTTAGGCGAACCCCTCGAACTCAATTTCGAGCCGATCGGCACCGCGAATTGGATTGCTATTTTGATCCCCGGTTGGACTTAGGTTCGAACGCGCAGATCGCACGGCGCATCGCGGCGTTCCTTCCCGCGATCGTTCCCCTCCGGCATCTTGGTTGCCAGCATTAAATTCATATTTTGAAGTTGCAGGAGCCGACCCTATTCAATGACGACAAATTTCCAAAACCCTTTCTTTCTACGAAAGTTGGACCAGCTCTCTTCTGTTTGGCGCCTCCAGCTCTTGCGTTGGTTCAGATCATCACTGGAGCCATACTCATGAATGCGGGCCTGATTTTTTCTGTGAGAAATTCGTACCACTGAGGGATTCGTCATTTTTCTTCTTTGTGAGCTTCGTTTTGGGGTGTCGTTGTAGCCATTTTCGGTTTATGGGTATGGAATGGAGGATCTGCAGATATGAACATTGACAGCGATGGAGTTGTAAGCTATGGATTTGAGCATGAAGATGTTAGAAGGTGAAGTTTCCGCAAGCATAGCTTCAAGTTCCAGGCTTTTTCTTCTAAATTTGAGTTTCAGCAGTGCGTTTCAATTTGAGTGGTACATCTCTCTACTTTTTATGGCAAGAAACATTTTGGTCATTTTTCCGTTAACGTCTCTCCTTTTTCTATTTCATTCAGATGATTGGGCGCACAAGGCACCATGGCTAACCGGAGCATTTTGCTATGTCTGTTCAAGCTTTTCAGATGCTTAATAATTATACCCAGGGCTTAGTTGCAAGGTGCGGATTTGTGATTTTGCCAGATAGTCTTCAGTAGAAAGAAGTTATGCTTTGGAGTCAAAGATCTATCAGGTTCGGGAGATGTACAAAGATCTGTCAAGTAAGAAAGTGCTCATTTTGGAATGAATTGAGGTACAGGTTACAAATGTCCTCATTTATTACTATATATAGCTATTAATGATTGTTTAATTTGCTTTACTTGAGTTTTTTTACACTATAAGTTAAAAAACTGGAAGATAAGTTGAACAATCTGCAGGGGACAAGCTGGAAGAAGCAAAAAACTTACATCTTGTGTAGGTAAACAGGGCATTGTTTGTTGCATTGCTGAGAGATTCCAGTTGTAAGACAATTATCTACAAATCTATCATTCCAGGTTGGAACATATTGTTCTTTGGTGCAAATATTACAAGACAGGTTTTACCACGCTGATCCTCATCCTGGAAACTTAATGCGTACCCAGGATGGAAAGTTGGCATATTTGGGTAACTCCGCTTTTTCTTTCTCACCATTTGAACTGTTGTCAAGCAAACTGGTTAGCTATGCATATAATCTTCCATTTGAAAGGCTCTATTGAAGTGGGTTCTGCAAAGTGCAGGACAAATCAAACTCTAACGCATTTTCTTCAGTTCAAGTTATGTTCTCTCTTCCTTAAGCACATCTCTCTTTCTTTCTTCCACTTAGTTCTGTCGTTATGGTATGCGCCTGGAGGATCACTCTAATATTAGGCCTTTGTAAGCAAAAGCTTCAGCTCTAGCAACATTGCTAAAATTGAGTTGTATTGCCCTTTTGTATTTTCTTTCTGCCTAACTCTTTGTTTGCTTCGGTTTTATGTTTCAAAAACTAATAGATCTACTTTTTCGTTTGTTTACTGCAGGTTCTTTTACTGCAGGTTCTTCATCTCTCTTTGAAGCGCATGAGAGGAGATGATTTAAAGGAGATTTAACGTCACCTGCTTGCATTTTTCTTTTGCTATTATTAGATTCCAGTTTGTTAGGAGCTGAATCAGAGGTGTGTTCTATCTACTTCAGTATTGTTTGTGTTGCATGAATTCATTTCTAAGCGTCCATCCAAGATCCTCTATAAAATGAAGGAGCTTATCTTTGAAATGAGCTTATCTTTGAAATGCATTTGCATCTTTTACATCTAATACTCTTCTTAGTGCTTGAGCTTTGTTTTGATGCATTTTTTGTTTTTGTCCTTTGCAGGAACACTTCGGTGCAATTTCTATTCTATTAAAGCTTATTGCATTTTTCGTTGCTCAAGGAGATTACGGGGTAAGCGAGACTCACAATAAGGCAAGGATGCATGTTTTAACTATTTGTATTCTGATTTTTCTTTTTGATGATCATCCGTACTATGCCATGTAAATTTGTTGTGGGATGTTTACATTTCTAATGCATCATTGCTGAAAGCTAAGAGGTTTGCCAGAATGCTTAAATAATTTATAATTCTACAATGTTTTTGTTGCTTTCTAGGTTAGGAGCAAGGGGTAGATGGTTATGTCCAGGCTGATCATTGGGATGAATCGTGTACTTTGCATTTTGCCTCCACCATAGCGGAGCTGCAGGATGTGCTCACCAGAAGAGATTTTTGCAATAGAATTATGTTAAATGTTTTAGTTGCGTACATCAAAAGACATGTGGGCATGGCATCTTTATTATTCTGTATTAGTATGAACATCCAATCTGATTCTCATGAGACAAGCAAACCAAGTGCGCAGTCTTATAAGAATAGTATTCATTGTTTCATCATGCATACCTTCAAAGAAAAAAAGAGATTTTATTATATATTTGCATGATTTCATTGCATGACTTTTGGATATTCTGTCTCGCATATTCAAGTGTAGTGTTTGTTTTCTTGCTTAATATTTAGATTGATGGAGCGGTGGTCTTCCACTTTCATTGATATAGTTTGCTATGGCGTTTTCCATTGTCATGTCGTTATGCAGTTCTTTATATAGCCAGTTTCAAACCGTTGAGAATGAATATTATCTCACTTGGGTCATATGTAGTTCTTTATATAGCCAGTTTCAAACCGTGTCTAAGCAATTTTTTTTCTTAATTATGTTTTGAGACTCCAATAATATAAATGTTGTATTTGTCCTGGTGGTCTTTTATTATTCTTATATTTAAAATTCTAGGCTGGATGTTTTCCAAAATTCCTTATGGCGTGTTTTTTTTGTGGTTGACAATAACTAACTCTTAAACTCCTTTGCATTATCTTTAATGTATTGGAATGAATCCTAAATATTTCATTAGCTATCGGTATTGACAATGGCATTATAGTAAAGATAAGCTTTGGTGTTGGTATTATTGATGAACAAGGCTATGCCATGTCTGCTTGGATCTACTAACAAGGATGAGGGGAAATGGACTAGCATTCCAAAGAAACGACATTTTTTAGCAAGGTTTGAACGATTAGCCCACATGGCAGGAAACAAAATGAAGCAGGGAACATGACTAGCAAACCCTAACATGACTAGCAAACCCTGTAACTATGAACATGCGATTTTGTTTCAAAGGTTGTTGGCGCAACTAGGAGTTTAAATCACCTTTAAAAGAAAAAGGTTCCACAACTATTTTACTAAGGTATCAAACATGCTTGATAAATCACATATTTAGGTTTAGGGTTCAAGGGTTAGATGGAGCGTACGATGCTATCAACCATGTCATCACACCACATATTATGATCAACCATGTCATCACACCACAAATTTAAGGTTTATCAACCATGTCAACATGCTGCAAATTTAGGGTTTTAGGGTTTATCAACCATGTCTTCACACCAAATAATAGGGTTTTAAATTTTGGGATTTAGTATTTTATCATAACTATACATGGAGTAAGTTTATGAGTTTTGAAGATTGAGACAAATTCAAAGAGTTCACGTGCCAAGTTCTACCTAAAATACTAAATCCTTCAAATTAGGCAGTTCAAACATCTGCGATCCTGTTTACACTTTTTTATTCCACTTACAAATTCTCTCACATCTACCCAGTGCACCCGTCCATGACTACTGCGCGGCATCGCCGGGCATACGTTTCTAGTTGTCTAATATGTTTAAAGGCAATAAACAAAACAAGACTTTACATTCAACCTATTACAAGTGTATTACAAGTATCAACATTGCATCTCAACTTCAGAAGTTGTTGGATCCTCGGTGATCTCCATCCTGTGGAGATGCATATTTAAATTTCTATGGGATCCCAGAGGACACTATTTGATGATACCGTGCGCTTGCAATTTCAATAAAAAGAATAGTGTTGGGCAAAGTATGGGGAACATTATAAACCAACAGATTGAAATTGCAAATTTTTCGATTAGGTTAGTGTATCGTAGGAATTTCTCCGGCAAGTTTTCTTAAGGTTTTCTATTACGGCAATAAGAAGTTCCAGCTCTAAATATAAGATATCTGACTGGTCAAAGTAACCATAATAAATTTTCCGATGAGACCTAAAAAGTTTGCCCAACACTGCCCAGGACATTACCCGTTTACTAGTCTACTTACTTAAATTGTGTTGGGGGGGGTGTGTCCTCCTTTTTCCGGCCGCCGGTGGACATCGAAATCCGGCCAAAAAGCGAAATTTTGTGATCAGAAATTTGAAATCCGGCGAAAAAAATTGGGGCAAATTTTCTTTTCCTCTGCTACTCATTTGGGCGGTGCTGTGGTAGCCGTTATAATCCGTGCTCCAAACTCTTCAAATCCATTTCAATGTCCAGCACCCACCGCCTAAATATTCAGTTCCGAAAATATGATGTGAGGGAGTGAGGCGGTGCGGTGATCTTCTTAAATCGTTTTGGGGCACGTATCTACAGGCTGGTGATGGCAAAGGCGTTTGAAGGTCCTTGCTAGAATACCACTGCGGAGCCGTTGCTTCATTCTCTGCAGAGTTCAGGAACCATTTCAGATTTATAGACAAAGTAGAGCGGGCAAGCAAGAGCAGATTTTCTTCTTAGAACTTGGAATTTTGAAGTCGATTCCACTGAAGCAGGTTTGAAACTTATCAGAGCAGGAGTTTACGCTTCTATTTGTGCCTGTTTTTTCCCCTTTTCAGCTTTTTTCTTTCAATCGTTCACTAATCTCTCAAAACGACAGATTAGCTTGGCGTGATGATCGAACCTGATCGAATCAGATTCTACATCTTGCGATTTTAGCAGGTTTTGCAGGGCAAACGACGATCTGAAGCAGGTATGAAACATAACAGGAGTTTGTGCTTCTATTACGATTTTGCTGGTATATTTTCTACAAGTTTGTGCTTCTATTTCCAGTCGTTGAAGCAGGGATCTCTGAAACAAAGCAGTTTTTTGCGCAAAGAAGCTTAAGGTGCGTTCCAGCAGCTTCAGATTTTGGAAAAAATCCAGCTTTATATCTTAGTATTCTTGCTTTTTATTTGCAGTTCTTGAAGCTTAGTCGTTGAAGCTTAGGAGCAAAGGAATGAGGTACAATCTGATTAATCTGTGTGCTTTCTAGATACAAATACGAGAAGATAAATTTGAAATAAAGAGGGGGTTTATAAGCAGAGCACCAAGCAAAATCTCTAAAGCTAATCCATCAGTCAGAAAGATAATTCCAGAGCAGCTGCCTATTCCAGAGCAGCTAGAAAAGAGCTCAGAACAAAATGCTGCCAGGGTTCAGATTTCATCCAACTGATGAAGAACTGGTAGTGCATTTTACTAATTTTGGGGCAAATGTGATAGCCCAAATAGATCTGTACAAGCACGATGGATCTTCCGGCGCTGACCTATTTAGGAGAAAAGGAATGGAAATATCCTAATGGAGCTCGCTTCAACAGATCTGCTGCTTTCGGCTACTGGAAAGCCACTGAACATATAGACTGCAAAATTAGCAAGCTTCAGGCTGTGGGTCTTAACTAAAGTTAAATCTCTGATTTACAATCTTCTCCAACGCTAAATCTTACTGTGCTGGCAGTTGTTGAAGCATAGGAGTCGCCCGAAGAATAGGAATCGATGAAGCAGAGGATTAAGGTATAATCTTTTGTTTCTTTCTGGGGTTAACCTGCTGTGGCCCTTAAGTTTGCATCCTCTTATTTTAACAAGCAGCCCGTAAACATTGTATAAACACTGGCTGTGCTTTTTGCAGAAGGGGCCGATTTCAGTTCAGGATTCTTGAGCATTGTTACCTTGCAGCAAAAGTGTGGATTTGACTTCAGAAGTCAACCATATATGCCTTTCTCTGTGAAGAACCAAAATCCAAATCTCGACGGTTTTGTAGTGATGCACATGCGTCTAAATTAAGGAAGTTCCATTTGAACATCGCTTCCAAATCTTAAAGTATGAGCTGCAAGACATTATCTTTCAACTAGCTATCTGTTTGGTTTTATCTGAAATCGCATTTCCGTTTCTTTTACACTTCAAATCTTTTGGAGTTTGCTACAGTTTGGCTTATTTTCTCTTTATGAATTGTACGTGTAAATGTCATGCTTGATCATAAAATTGAATATGAAATTGTGAAGAATAGAAAACAAATGCAGATTGTACAACAAAGTGGAATGAGCATAAACAGACATATAAGCATTATCATAAAGCATTGAATTTCTGCTAATTTTTTTTGGCAACAACAGAGGTTTTTGTATACCACATCATCATCATCCTGCAAGAGCAAAACAAATAATTATGTAGACATGATAACAAATAATTATGTAGACGTAGTTTAAAATGTATGACTTCTGTTAAAATAGATTTGTTTCAAATAAAAGACAATTTATCAAATGCCTTAGTCTCTCAAGCAAAACATTGGACTTCATTAGTCAAAATAATGGAGTCAAAATAATGGAATTGCTTAATATTCGCTTGGCCATCATTTGGTGGTGTATTTGAAAAGAAGTGGAATGTTTGGATCGGTGGCCTTTTGAAGCTGGAAACAGTTTCTGTATTAGGTCTAACAACTTTTGCCTTAGAATGATTTGTGCTCCATCTTTGTTTTATGTTCTAGATTGTTGGAAATAATTTGTTATACTAAACTTTTTGCCCCACAGAATAGTTTGTGCACTAACATCACTTCTATTCTAGCAACTACATTTGTAGCGCCAAATTTCAGGGAATGTGGAATGCTATATCTGCAAAGGATAAGATTGAACTTTGCATGGAAAAGAAAAACATTGAATGTAATAAATAGCTGAAACTCGACATATGTGGTGAGCAATTTACAAAAACGTTTAATCCCATCGGATGCAACTCAACATCTGTTGATTAACATAAACTCAATTAAAGGTTAACATAAACTCAATTAAAGGTTGATTAACATAAACTCAATTAAAGGTTAACATAAACTCAATTAAAGGTTGATCAACATAAACTTTATAGACATGTGATTTGGATTGCATCATTGATGGTTTCTATATTTATTGAAGGCCCATATAAAGATTGTTGTAATGTGGGTTCTTAAAGTTTGATCAAGGAAAATGTTAGATGCCAAGGAAAAATACAAGTCAGGACATTAGCCCGGCAACGCCGGGCACACGTTTACTAGTAATTTTTAAAAAGGTGAGTGGAGATTTATATAAATTGCAACGCTAGGGACAGTAACTAGCTAGGTACCGTGACTACTATCGTAGTTCCTGATTTTATTGTCACTAGAATACAGCGCTCCAACTCCACCCTAACCAACACCAAGACAACGACCATTAACAAGTCAAATCGAAGCCCTAAACCCTAAAGTTGGCTGGCCGACGCTCCGGGCGGGATCTGCAACGGCTTTGCGAGGTCGGGAGCTTCATGGTACTTATTTTTCTTTGTTGTTCAGTTCATATTTTATATGTTAGTAAATTTAACAGACCAGGATTTCTTAACTGAGAAATGAATTCGTTCGACTTCTGACATAGAAACCTTGCATAAGGTCTGGAGCTATGCCAAATCAATTTGTATGATTCGAATGCATTATTCAACAGGCTGAACTCATCATATGAACATTAGTTTAGGGGAACTATTGTATTCAATGCGCGAATGAAAATATTCAACAGACTTGAGCAATGGTCATATTCTGATGCAAGGGAAGAAGAAGTCGCACTTTCCATTTGATTGTAAGCAAATGAGGCATATCAAGTTTATTTGATTGTTAAGAAACAGAATCCCACTTATATCATTCTCACAGGATCATCTATAGTGTTTGTGTGTGTGCATTTTTCTCGTTCATCTTGCGCTGGCTTTTCTGTTTGATGTATCAAAGTGTTTTATGGCTGTTTTCTGTCACAAAGTGATGAATCAAAGTTATCAGATCATAGATCAAATCAGTTTTCTTGGCCTTGGATATTATAACGAATTGGCTTCAAATTTGCATGTTAAGCCATCATGCTAAGTCTGATTACTGTAGATCCTTAACACTATCTTCTTCCTTCATGTCTCAGCTACCTGTTAATGGGGATAAAACACTGGAGTTGAGTCTCATATTACTAATGTCCAAGACTTCTATATTTTTTATTCTGCCGGTATGCTTTGCCATTTGTTTTAAGTTGGGTAATTCTGCCCTTCAAGAGATGAATGTGTTACATTCTTTCGATTTGCAGCATCATTATTAAATACCTGATGCAGTTTGATAGACATGTCCCATAGAACATTTTGCTCAATTATTTCAGAACTTATACAGATCAGCAGGCTTAATCCACTAGGAGTCTTCATGGAGTCTGAAATGTGATCTGTAACACATGTTTTCAGTTATTTTATATAACATGTCCCATAGAAGCTTAGTCCATTAGGAGTTCTTCGTGGAGTCTGAAGTATGATCTGGAACTCATGCTTTCAGTTATTGTATATAGCTTCCACATAGAAGGGTTACTTAGTTTATGCCTGTTTTTATGTATTTGCTCACTTGGGCAACTTTTATTTTGCATGCTGTTGAATGACAACTAGTTCGTTTCCAGTCCTGTACATGCTTTCTGTGCTGCCTGTCATCTGCTGAGAAGACTGGGAAGTATAGTC
The DNA here is from genome assembly GCA_021234155.1 of Isoetes taiwanensis. Taxonomy (NCBI): domain Eukaryota; kingdom Viridiplantae; phylum Streptophyta; class Lycopodiopsida; order Isoetales; family Isoetaceae; genus Isoetes; species Isoetes taiwanensis. The sequence goes on along the minus strand of JAJEKV010000010.1, from coordinate 17,861,900 downwards.
ACCCAAGATAGCAGTATTATCTTTTTGTTGGCCGCTAAGAGATTGCTAAATTGCAACATGTCAGTTGCAACGCATCCAGTTGCTGCTTTGTTATCTCTCATGAATGTTGATGCATCTGTGTACTGTGATCCCATGGGTGGAAGGACCTGTTGCCAATTTCAAGATTTCTACATTTTGCATATCTTGTGTAAGGAGTTTGAATGTCCAAATCTGATTTGCTTTGAAATCTTCTAGCTAAAGTAGTTTTATGTTTTAGACGGGGTTTATAGATTTTCTCTGTGTAATAAGTTGGGGGCATGTGTATTTCTATATTGTGTAAGGACATCTATATTGTGTGTGTAAGATGCACTAGTTGACATCAGAGTCTTCAATTTTATTTAGATCTGAAGTTACAAGCTGTATTAGAAAGGTAACCCATAGGTTTGGTTTCTTTTGTCCAGTCTCAACGATACACAATAAACATATATGCTAATTTGATGTGCAAATCTCTTTTAGCATGAATCGACGCATGCATCTTGCATATCCTTTTGTCATCGTTTGGATATGCAAATGCAGCAGAATAAATGAGGCATTCTTCTTTATTTTCTTATTGTTGGTCCTTTATATGTAAGAAGCTGGATCCATGAGCTCCTTGGCTTGTCTTGTGTCCTATATAATGCACAGTTAACCACTTCACTGCGAGAATGGCCTTGTACTTGGAGGACATAGTTGAAGTTTTTGGATCTCATAGATGTTGGAATAGCAAGTCACCTCACATTTATGACCAATCTTAGTTTGAGTGAACTTAAATACTTGGCCAGCATTAGGAATCATGACGCATCACTATGGTTGCGGTAACATGCCAGACATGAAGGCTTGAAAATGCCTTGTTAAGAATGCCATGGTCAGGTTGGTCAGGTAAACTTTGGAAACTCTGCTATTGATTGGAATGTTGCATATTTATGCTTTAGGCAATTGTATACAAGAAATGAGAAAATAGAATCAGCAAAAAAGTTGCTGCTACCATGATAGGCACGTGATTCGCTGTTCAAGGAAAGGTAGTAGGGCACTTTGACAAAAGCTATGTGGATGTCTACTTCTTAGAAGTCTGTATTGTTTGCATAAATTTTTATTCTGTATTATGTTTCTCCTCTATCAAGCGTTCTCTTTGTTTCTCCTCCGTCAAGCATTCGCTCTGTTTGGAATTGTGAATACTGCAGCCTTTTGCAAGGAGGTAAACATGAGACCAAACACATATTTAGATGTCCATCTTTTATTGTTGTTGATGACTAAGCTTTTTCACTAGAACATGGTTTACCTCTCCAAACGATATGGATCGTTGGTGTAGTCGAACAGCAGAATATGTGGCTAGCTTTCATAGGCAGTTGGTAATGGAAAATGCAACCTGACCTATAACTCTATGCATCACCTCATACAACCATGAGAAAGGATGGCATAATTCTTGTGCATTCTGTTGGAAATGTGATGAAGATGAAATTGCTATGCAAGCTGGGAAGTTTAATTTGGGAAAGAATTGGCAGTCCACGATATATCATTTTGTTTGTCAAAACATCATTCTTTTGAGGTCGATGACATTGTTGTGCAGGCAATGGCCAAGGAAGGGGAGGAAACTGCCGTCGAAATAGATGGCTCTGTAAATGCACAAGGCAAGAAAAAAGGAAAGCATAAAAAACCGAAGCCGTGGGATACTGATGATATTGATCACTGGAAAGTCGAACGTTTTGACCCCTCTTGGAATGAGGGTGGAATGCTAGAGGAAAGCTCCTTTTCTACTCTTTTTCCTCAGTATAGAGGTATGTCAGTGGAAGTTTAGTGTGGAGGTTTTTCATTTGCAAATTGGTAGAATTAACACAATTTAGTTTGGCAGAGAAGTATTTGCAGGATGCATGGCCTACGGTAACGAGGGCGCTCAAAGAACATGGAGTGGCATGCCAATTGAATCTGGTAAGGCCGATTCTTTACTTGTTCTTCTAAATCTCACCTACAGCTCACTTCCTGCATTTAGTTCGTTTGCAAATTTCTAGATGAAAACTTGTGACTGTAGTATATGTGCACAAGATCCTTACTGCAGTGTGCCAATACAGGGAAGTTGAAGATATATAACTTTTGTTTATGGGAAAAGAATTATAATAATTCAGCGGGCATATGCTATGCTAGATGTCTCTTGTTTTGGTTGTCCCTCCTTCATGTGGCTGTGAACTTGTGAATTATTATGGTCTGAATCTGTATATCTATATTCTCTGTGATTCAGCTATAAATCATTATCTAGACTATAGCATCTAACTTGTTTGAGCCCCAACAGGTCGAAGGTTCAATGACAGTTTCAACCACACGGAAGACAAAAGACCCTTATATTATTATTAAAGCTAGGGATCTCATCAAATTACTTTCACGAAGTGTTCCCGCTCCACAGGTTTACTTGATGAAAATTCAGATGCTGGACACTGTTTCAACAAATGGGTTTATATCATCTGGCTTCTCAGGCTCTGAAGATCTTGGATGATGAAATGCAGTGTGACATCATTAAGATTGGTAACCTTATAAGGAACAAGGTAGGTTTGTTCCAATGTCTACGATTTATCTACTTTTTACTTGGACACTTCTAAATAGATTAGCTCCAGGAACGCTTTGTGAAACGCAGGCAGCGTCTTTTGGGACCTAATGGTGCAACTCTTAAGGTGAAAACATGTTTTAAGCTTTGTTTGTATGCTTTCTTTGGTTATGGAATTTACTCAAACCATCATTTTTGTGAACCCAGGCAATTGAGCTCTTAACTGGCTGCTATGTGCTCGTTCAGGTTTCTCCGTCATACTTGAATCACTAAGAGTTGAAGCCATTTTGATGTTTACAATTAAATCTTTGCAGGGCAATACAGTTTCTGCAATGGGATCATACAAAGGTCTAAAAGCAGTGCGAAGAATAGTGGAAGATTGTATTCGCAATATTCATCCAATATATCACATAAAGGTTCATCTGATGCATCAAATTTCGCTTTATAAGAATAACAATTCAATAACTGCAGCTGGCTTTTTGCTCGGTGTCCTTTGTGAGTAGGCCTTAATGATAAAAAGGGAGTTAGCTAAGGATCCAGAGCTTGCAAATGAGAACTGGGACAGGTTTCTTCCTAAATTTAAAAAGTAAGGGATTAGTCTGACTTATGTTCTTTTGCATGTATGTTATGTTAAAGAATCTTATTGCTCCTTCAGAAAGAACGTAAAACAAAAGAAGGTAAAGAAGGAGAAGAAGAAGTATACTCCTTTCCCACCACCACAACAGCCAAGCAAGGTTTGGGTTATTTTTATTTTATTTTTTGTTTTGTGGTTTTTGCTGTCTTCAAGCAGTCGCCCAATGTGAGTATATAGCAGCATAGGAAACTTGTGTTAACCAAAAGTGGACATGGTTGCTCTATTTTTGAAGTAATCTTACACAAAGATTGTGGATCACTCAGATTGATTTGCAACTAGAGAGTGGTGAATATTTCCTTAGTGCTGAAAAGAAAGCTGCTAAAAAGTGGGAAGAGAAAAGAGCAAAACAAGTCGAAGCTATAACTGCTAACAAGTCAAGACGCGAGGCTGCTTTTATACCTCCCAAGGTATTCTCCGATTGTTTACTGTTCCTCACGTGAAGATTTAAGCTCTTTCCAACCTCTGATTTTGTAATTGTGGCCCTTACTAATTCAGGAGCAAAAAAGAGCACGTGAAGATGGCCAGACATCAAAATCCAATATAGCTGATATGGCACAATCCCTTAAGGTTATGTTTTTCATAAACCTGATTATTCTCAAGTTTTCAACCGAATTGACTACTAAAAATGACCTGTCTGTTAAGCAGAAAAAGGCGACTGCTGCAAATAGGCAGCAGGCTTCTTCAGAGCCCCAGAGTGCTCAGGCATACCTTGCAGGATATTCCTCCATTGGAGGAGGCAAGCCTTCTGAGACACCTGAGACAAACAACCAAGAAGGTGGTAGGAAAAAGAAAAGAAAACTGTCCAATTAAGAATAAAGAGATTGTCTCCTCCTCCGTTGGGAAATAGATTGGATGGAAAATGTAACTCTTCTTTATAAGTGAAATCTATTTGATGGCCTTCTATTTTTCGAAAAGGAACAAATCTTTATCGTGCTGATATAATCAGCATTTTTTTCTTTGGGGTAAATTTTTGCAAGGATTTTGTATTGAACTCTTATTGAACAATCAAATTGAAAACAAATACCATTAAGTCTTACACAATTTGTTTCGTTGACTTATGTCATGTTCTCTCGCTGAATAGCGTTCCCATACAATCCAATCGTTTCTAAATTAGATAAAAGACATTTTCATTTCCTATATCATACCACATTGTCACTATAATATAAAATATTCGCAATTCATAAACTGTACATACATAGCATCGAAAGATAGTCTATAAACTTGAAGCATTTATATTATGGTAAATTTGCTTTACTTTCTAAATAGTCTATAATCTCAAAGCATTTATATTACGGTAAATTCGCTTTACTTTTTAACTTGAATGCTATCGAAGTGGTCCATCCAAAATCATTAGACCCATTTCTCATAATGCGTGTGTGTTAACACTTTTTTTCCATAAGTTTTCTCAAAGAATTGCTTCTTCTTTTGCGACAATTCTGCATTGGCAAATCTTAAGTGAGCGTCCAAGTTTTTTCTCGCATTATGAACTATTGGATGAGACCAAAAGAGCAATAATTGCATAGGCAACTTGTAAAATCTTGAAGTGGCCCATAATAGTCATATATGCAAATAATACTAGGAAATAAGTAGATTTCAATAACTTTGATGCATAGAAAATGGTGGCCAAGATAAAGGAAAATAATTCTTTTTGATGAACAACTCGATAAATAACAAAAATAGGGTTGCGCAGTGAGTGAAGCTGTAGTTCCAAGAAGTTTGCTAGTCCGTTTTTAAAAGATCATATTTGCCACTACATATATTGGCATGTCTAGCATAATCTAACATGGTTATGATGATATAATTACAAAAAAAATTGTGTAAAACCATTACAGAGTAGGAGGAAAGAATGATGATAAGAGGCGCCACCTCAAGGCCTCGCAAATTTCCTTCTCAACGGCAATCAAGCTCATATCCTTAGCACCAACACAACTCTCCAATTTTTTTCTGATAGCCACAGATCTTTCACAATTATTTTGTTCCACAAGTTTGGAAGCAATCCAAAAACAAGCAGCTGGATAGACCGGGTCAAAGGGCTCCCAAGCCTCTTTGCTAGCAGAGAATCTATAGAACAATTGGGTTGCAAGGTTGACAGTGGTCAATTCTTCGAGACGAAATTGGCGATGCCATTGCCTCAGCACCGCGGGCACGTCATAGTCACACACAACCTGTTTCCAAGTCATAACCCTAGCCTCCATTGGGCCAAACTTTTTGGGCCTAGGATGGAAGGCTGGGTCTTCGTCTTCGTCAAAACACCAGCGTTTGAGGTTGACCTGGTCTTTCGTTCTCTTCATCGCCATAGCCTGGTTGACCTGGTTTGTACACATTTTGTGGGAACTATATAGCAAGGCGAAAAGGGCAGGCTCAAATCTGGACTGTCCAGAATTCGATCCTCACGCCTGCCGTTGGATTGAGCGAAGCCTTTTTTCCGAACGGCCTTTCAGAAGTCTCGGCCGGGAAGCTAAATATGGCTACTTGGTATTACTTGTTTTATCTTAGGAAGCTCTTTCCAAAAATTGCCAAGTATTAACAACAAAATTTTCAAGTTCCGAATGCATTTTTCGACATCAAGATTAACAAAGTAGCAGCCATTTCGCTCACATCGCCACTATTTTTTCGAAGACTAGAAACAGAGTATTATCACTCGAATTGGATGAATAAGAACAGTATCAGCATTAACGTTAATAAACTATAGAACCACAATGAAACGGAGAAGATAAATCGTAAGATATATTGAATCTAGAAAATGTCACGTCAAAAATTAGTTACAAAACTGGATTTTGAAAAATGAACCAAGATGGCCAATACCACAATTAGAAGACTCCAAGCCTTCTTCATTGAGCAACAATGGAGAGACAATGATAACATTAGTATATTTAGCTTGGCCAGATTGAGATTTAATGTGTTGCGTTTTTCTCTTAAGATCCTAAAATGCTGGAAGCTTTTACAAACAAGTATAAAAATATCATGCGCTTGGACGCATTAATCCCATTTGATCAAGATATATCAAAGCATTTTTAACAAATGCCATTACTAGTATACCTTGCAATCGATGTAGTCGAGGAGATAAAATGTTCATATACGGGCATTGGCTAGGCTTAAAGGCATCCTATAATTGTCCACATTTTGCATAAATCAATCACCATATTCCCAATATAATGATCTATTGGAACCCCATTCTTGCAAGTAGATGATTTAATCCACGGCCTCTCTTGGCACTAGGATGCAACAACCTTCCAACAATAAAGAATTGGAGCAAGGTCTGGTCTTATGCCCGATAATTGGATACATCTAAGAGAGTCAAGGCCTCTAGCAAGTCCATTTTCAGCATAGTGCTATGAACTTCCATGAGGTAATACCTTGAATTGACAAATTATGCCCTTGATTTGCTTCAACCACATTTTCTACATGGGACATGCTTTCAACAGAGCAGCATGAATGTAACTACTATGGTATATGCAATCCTCTTGGAACTTTTGATAGATATCATGAGCATAATGTGAATTGTTGCAGTTTATGTAATTTAAAAGACAAGCACGAGTATAAATGAACCTCCTAAATTTTCTCAGCATCAAACTAGCTTCCACATTCACAAGCATTCACACATATGAATTTATGCTACTTCATGTAGCTTTAAATAAGGAAGCTCCGTGCTACTAAAAGCACGCAATGCTCTCTTAGGCATGATATAAAACTTGTGTCTTTCTCTCTTTCTTTCTTCTAATCTTAATATCTTACCTTTCCTCTACATAGCATACCTGGAAAGCAAAGCATGTCCCTTCATCCAAAATTAAAAAAATGATATTCTTCCATCCGATTGTTCTTTGCAAACTTGAATTGGATACTGATATAATACCAAGAATTGAGGATAAAAAATAAGACAAGTGCAAAGATGTGGAGCAGAATCACAACCACCCATGCATCCTCACAGTACTTTTCGGTCAGTTCCTGGTCACTCATAAAAACTCTAATTTCTCTCATGTCCAAAGCTGGGAACCAAAATGGTTGCCAATAAGATGAATCAACTTTAAAACTAATCCTTGCATTCTCACCAACATGAATACGCTTCAAATGAATCCTTGCTTACCAGATACAACGCATTCAAAAAGAGGCAATGGTTTTGTTGGATGGCCAAATCTCAAGATTTTTTTTTTCAAGTCTTTGTCCCATTTGTTTGCTCTTCTGTTGATTAGGGTAGAATGAGTTTTTCAGTGGGCCTTGAAATTCCTTACTATCCAAAAAGCCAAAAAATTTAGGGTGACATTCATATGGGAAAACACAAAAATATCACTTAATATTTTCTGGGCTGGTTAACAAAATATTGCTCTCTTAATTGGATATAGATTAAAATTTCATAATTCAATTTGTCACTTCCTTAGGAAGAATAATATCTTTATCAATTCTTTGAATACAAGTTGCCATATGGTGTATTTGGAAGTTTAGGAATGCGATTACACTTGGAAAAGGGAATATGAGTACTTTTAGTCTGAAACTTCTATTCATGTTTGAATTGGCTACCTGTGGTATGTCTCATAGGCCTAGGAAAGGAGATGCTTTTGATCGAAAGTGGCTGGCTTTTGATCATTTTGTTGGTCATTCCAATTATTTCAAATGCAAACATGTTCAAGTATCTTCTGATCTCAGATTAGTTGAATCTCTTGACATGCTTTTTTAATGGTCACTCTCCATTCGATGACATCTGTGGTAATGAGGCTTGGGTTCAATTGGCTATCCTTGATCAATACAGACGACCTCCAAACATAGGTCATATGGTAGCAAGGTTTAATAACATTCTGTTAGATGGCTATTAGGCATGGAGCCTTGACATCCTTCTATTCTCATTCAGTACGTTCGTGTCTGTGGACCAATTTACTACGTTCAGAAACAACTATCATTTCCATCTAGGAAAATTTGTGGGGGACTAATGCATTTGCAGACATAAACTTCCATATCCTTTGGCTCCTTGCATATCTCCATTGGACTGATATCCCCTGGTTATCTTTTCCCACTCTTCTTAAACTTGACAATGGTGACATTGCGGATGATTATATTTGGTTCTAAGCTGAAGATGTAAGCATGGAGACGGCTGCTGGTGTGAAGATTTTGTTATATATACTTCAGCAAAATTTTGGTAGTTATGGTGTTGTTTGATGGTTTTCCAAGCACTTCATCAAGTAATACCTTCGGAGTAGGGTTCTTTTATGCACAAGTACAGTTGTAGCTATCTGTTAGTTACAGTTATGTTTCAATGGCCAAGGGCCTTGGTTCCTTTTCATTTCATCTTTTGAATTGTGTTTATTCCTGGTTAAATAATGTCAAGGACAACCTTTCTTTGGCAAACATTGTACTACATTTTATTGAGTAATTAAAAGTCTCCATATGTATCATCAATGGGTTGCCCTTTGGAATCCTCCTTAAAATACCCCTTTTTGGAAATGGGGAATTGACGAGCAAAAGATAATGTATTGAGAAGAAGGGGATTCTTGTTCTATGTTAAGGGTACCGAGGGAGTAACAGGGGGATTGCAATTTAAACATGGGGATTTATAATAAAAGATGAAGAATGGGGGATGAGGAGAAATGGGGTAGTCATGAGTAGTAGGGGTAATGAGAAAGTAATAGTGGGATTGCAATTTAGAACATGGGGATTTCTAATAAAAAAAATGAAGAATGGAGGATGACGAGAAATGGGGTAGTCAGGGTTAGTAGGGGTAATGTGGGAGTAATGGGGGGTTGCAATTTAGAACACGGGGACTTATAAAACAAAAAATGAAGAAGAGGGGATGAGGAGAAATGGAGTAGTCAGGGATAGTATGGGTAATGAGAGAGTAACAGAAGATTGCAACGTAGAACGTAGGGATTTAGTATAAAAAAGAAAGAAGGGGGATGAGGAGAAATGGAGTAGTAGGTTTAATGGGGGTAACGAGGGCGTAATGGGATGCATCGACAACCACGTGCGGTTATAATTACCACAAAAGTATAAGGAATATATTTTTTATGTTTTTCAATTCACACTCTTATATTTGGGTCACCACTATAAAATTTTAACGTGAATTAAAGCAAAATGCAATTTGCCTTCTTAAGTTAATTGTTCTACTTCATGTTTGCGATAGGATATTCCCTTCGTCAATTCTTAACAATTTATCCAGCAAACTCCGAAAAAGTATGCAAAAAAAAAGAAAAAAAAAGAAAACAAGATTATAAAAAATGTACAAGTGCTCCAACTTAAAAATAGAATAGATATGGTGCACAAGTGCTTCAGCTTAAAAGTAGAATAAATATGGTGCACGCTCTAGAAATGCTGAATTGTATGGCAAGTTAAATACACCTTCTGAATAAAAAGTAGTACAAATATAGAATTGGCGTGCAATGAAAGTTGTGCAAAATGGACGCTTAACTTTCCTCCATGTTACACCAATGTCCATTGTTGGAGGATGCCCATTGACGCACGGTTGAGAGAGAAAGAAATATGTTCTCTATGGTTTATTAGAAATATGTTGTCTATGGCATTTTTTTTGCTGTGTTTGTCATATTGCAAATGATCATGCACAACATGGCAACTGGGGAGCCCATTCCGCTTCCGGAATGGAAATAGGCAGGCTGGATTCCGCTCAACAGGTGAAGAACAGGTAAAACGGATCAAAATTTCTCTCCTCCCCAGTTGCCATGTTGTGGGGGGATGAAACAGGGTCGACGATTCCAGGACCCGCTCCCGGCTGCCGCCGGTCGCGGGACCCCCTGGAATCGTCTCCCCTGTTTCCATCCCCCCATACATGAAATGTCTAAGTGATTCATAGAGCTATACATCATCATAGCATATAGTGGCAAGAACACAATCCATCATTAGAACAAGCCTTTCCGTCTTGGAAATGATTTTCCTCACATTATGACAGTCATTGCACATCCTAAGGTTCTTTGTGACACGGAAGTTATGTCCTTGTGATGTGTTAAGAAGTCCAAAAGCTATTTCTATTTTTTTAGCATATCCACATAATGCACTTTATTTTTCTTCGTTTGAAATGAGTCTCAACACAAGATCTAAATTAGGCACATGCCCTCATCCATCACAAACTCATGGACTTGCATATTCACTTCTATCAATGCAACTGGCTTGCTTTTTCTTTGCTTCAACGTGTCTTCTCGACTCCTTTATTTTATATGCATCAACATATGACCCAACAAAAATGTCAATATGTATAGTTTTCGCGCATGGTCTAAACTAATGAAATTAAAATCGAATTAAATTATAAAGTGGTAAAAAGGGACGCTTGATTTTGGGGTCCAGTTTCGAGTAGCGATGGCAGACGCCAGAGCAAGGCGTCGGAGAATACTGGAAGGAGGCAACGATCGTCTTGCTTATATAACCGGAGAGCGTAAAGAAATCAAGCGGCCCTTATCTTGTAAGTTCTTATGGTGGATAGTGATTCCAGTCTAGAATTGCTTAAAGCAAAAAAAAAACTTTTCTTCGGGTTGCTTAGCTCTGCATTAATGTGGCTAGTTGTTCGCTGGAAGTGTGGAAAATTACAAGAAGGATTTTATGGTCTTTAGCCACTAAGGATAGGTTCAGAATTTGCTACCATGAGAGCTGCAGTGGGATGCAGAACCCTAAATTTACTTGTTAAAGATTACGTTTATTTAACCTTCGGATCTGTTGCTGTTAATAATGCTGGAACCTTTTATCTGCTGCTTTGATTTGCATTTCTTGTAATGATTTTTAAAAACATCCAATACTTTCTTACATCCTACAAGTATACTGTATAGTGTTTCAAACTCATTGGTTCTATAATGAAAAGCAGCTTTAGAATGTAGGGTTTTGAAGGCATTTATTTTAGGTTTGCTCTCTAAGCCTTGGCCTCGGGAGAACAACTATTCCTTGATTTTTCCCTTAAGAGCAGGACGCAGCATAGTCGATTGCCTGTAATGCTTGCTTATATTGACACGCAGGAACTCAAAATGATCTACACTCATTCCGGCTCAGGCATCATTAAGGTTGGGCCTCGTGATTCCTTGGTTTTTCCGGATGAGTGAGGCCCTCCACTTTCTCACCAAGCCCAATCCGCTTTCGCGCATCATTACTAACAGAGTCTCTGTTGATTTCCCCTCCTTTATCTACTTAGATGTTTCAGTTCGGTAAGGTTATTTGGCGCAGAGGCGTCACATACGTTTTCCCGTTGGAGATCCATGGATCACGGGGTATTCTCCTCAATGTTCCCGTTGAAGATCCATGGATCACGGGGTATTCTCCTCAATGTTGTTATCCTTTGATATGTTTTTTCGAATAACACTTAAACATCTAAAGACTCCCTAATGTATCAGGATTTATTCTCATTTTCCTTCTACTCTGTAGTTTTGTATCTGTTTTCTTAGTGTGGAGCCTCTAGGGTTGATTTCATGACCCCAACTATATTGCAGAAAGAGAATCTGAACATCTGTCTATTTTTTTCAATCCAGGCAGTGTAAACAGTGCGAATAATCCTGTCTCTGATTCTCATCAAGAGATTACAGCTGTAGAGGCAAATGTTCAAAGGGATGAGGTTGAATTCCAGGACAATATCACAATTGAAGATAGCAATGCTTCTGCACCTACGGACGAGAAAAGTGGCATGCAAGGACAGAATAATTGTACTGATAATGTCTCAGCTAAGCATGTAAGTGATTTGAAGAAAAATGCACAGGCACAGCCCCTGATAAAAGGATTTTGTGACTCCCTTGATCTCTCTCAACCAGCTCGTGCATTGCTGGCATTTACAATTGCTCTTTTTGTAGTGGTGGGCACTGTTCTTACTGCATGCCATCATCCCATTGGTAGTGTCCTCAGCAAGTGTATATATCCATGGCCAATTTTGTTGATACTGATAACCGATGCCACTATAGCCCTGTGTTTGACGTCTTTTATTTCACCAAAGTTCAAACAAACAAGCGGAGAAATGGTGGAATCTGGTATGTATAACTTGCCACAATCATTTGAGCTATTGAGCCAGTTCCTCGAAACTGTAGACGTAGTCAAGAAAATATTTTCTGCACTGGCACTTGACTGCAGTATATATCTAGTGGCTCTCGTTTGTGGTCTCTCTGTCATTCAAAACACAAATTTATATATTTGTGAGCTAGTCAATAAAACATCGTAGAGGGGATGAGCATTCTGATGCTTTTGTAGGGGTTATAGAATTTTAACTTTCATATGCGGTGTTTATCTTGATATTGGGGGAAAAAAAAAATAGAACATTTATCCATTTTGATGACTATGTTGCCCAATGCTTAATGCATGCTGCAGTTTTCAATCGAGTGTCCAAAACGATCTCCATTTTTTTTTGGGTAGAATTTAGTTGGAAGCAATATAAATCCCCAATCCCTGGGAGAATAACTTCATGATGTTGGCTTGATATACCAATGTTGATTAATTATAGCAGCACTTGAATGTTGTGCAATAGGAAAATTGAAATCTCTAACTATTTTGATGTTAATGTTGGCCCAAATCTTTACCTATACATTGCTGCGGTTCTCCAAAATGCTGTTCGTTTGTTTTGGAGAATCAATCAGAAGCAATATAGTGATTTGTTAAGTCCCCAATCCCAGGATTGCTAGCCCTCCGATGCTGGCTTAGATTACCAATATTGCTATTCTCTCATTGGCTAAAGTACTATTTGAGGGCTGTTGCCGATGTGCTTCTTAAGCTTTGGCATGTTCATGGCCATATTTTTTGTTGCATTGTGTAGAGGAGGGAAAATGGCTTACATATGACAAATCTCATAAAAATGCGCGTTTTTTATTGTTCGTAGTTTCATTGAAAGCACAATGTGATAGATTCAATTTGAAGCACATGTGGTAAAAAATAATGGAGCATTTTAGGTTTTGGAAGTATTTTCATAATTTCAATATTTTAAGCTTGCGCTTTGGAATATCCTTGGCCCTTTGGGGGCCAAAGTTATTATGTTAGTGTCACTAGCTCGTCCTCCTCAGAGGGAGGGAGGAGGGAAGAAGAGCTTTTGAAGGATCAAAGAATTCCTATGGGGTACCTTAAAAGAAAGCAGCTGGTTATATAGCAGAAGAGGGTCTACAAGAGCAACAACAATAAAGTCCATGGGTTATCTACGATGAAAGGACCTCCTCAAGCAGGCGGGAACATGATAAACCAACCAGTTGAAATTGAGAGTTTTCTGGTTATGTTAGTGTGAGATAGGAATTTTTCTCGCAAGTTTTCTCACGGTTTTCTATTAAGACAATGGAAATTTTGGCTTTAAACACACGATATCTACCTGGCCAAAGTAACCATAGGATATTTTTTGATGAAACCTAAAAAGTTTGTCCAACATTGGAAAGGACTTCTAAGACAACTTTGACCCTTTGACTATATGATCATCCTTGTGTATAATGTCAGTTCTAGTTACATGTTTCAGAGTAGAAGTATAATGATTTCATATGTGTACAAAATGGATAAATGATTTCCATATACCATGAAGATTATACCTCTCATTCTCATCTTTCAAACGTTTATGTATGAGAATGGCCCTCGGGAGCAACTGACCAGTGCTTGAGCATGGCTCGCACTAAAATACTCAAGTTCATTACCTAAGTTGCTTAACTAAATCCTTCATGAAGCGACCGGTTAGGGCCGTCTTTCCACCATCAAAACGTTGTAATGCATACAAAGGTGTCTTCATTGGTTGGGGCATGGAAACCATATTCGTAGAAATAAGATGTCAAATTCCATGCATTGGTAGCTTGATATTTTCACAATGTATGCTTGAAGGTACATAACTCTAGCTTTGTGCCACTTTCCATCAAATTAATTCCAAACATTTTCTCTTCAAACGTATTATTGCGATGGAATGCAATAAATACTGTGGAAGATGTTTACAAATGCTCAAATACCCAATGGTTTGGTCAGTACAGTTCGTTAGGTTTGCTATTCTGGACAATATTTTGCCCAGAATCATATGGTATGTAGACCCATGTATATGTGGTGTATTTGGGGCTTCCAAGTGATTGCCCCTTTCTTTTTTGTGGAGTTTGCGCGCTTTTTTGCAATGGTTGGATGCTTAGGTGTTGCTTCCAGCTAATTATATTTTTTGAAGGGCATCATAAGCTGCTGCACCTGCAGACAGGAGAACCAAGGGGGCGGCTCCAGTATGGTAGATTACCTGCTGGTCGAGGAACATGATCTGCACCTCGTTACACATTTTTCCGTTGGAACAGACACTCGGGAGGAGGAAGTGGACTCAGACCACCAGCCCCTGTTCGTGCATGTACATTGGCAGGCTCCCCGTGCATCCACTGCCTCAGCACCCCAGGTGCCCCAGGTGCGCCTGGACTACGACCGTGTAGGGGCCTATGCCCAGATGCTTGAGCATGATCTAGCGGGACTACTGCAACTCCCCACATTTCAGTAGCAATCTGTTCAGCTGACTCACCTGCTTCTGACAGCTGTTGAAAGATGTTTTGGGAGAGGCCACTCACGGAGAACCTCGGGCGCTGTCACCTTCCCCCGCAACAGATGGTTCGATGATGAGTGTCGGGAGCTCAAACGCGAACTCCGGCAAGTCACTGATCCCACCGCCCGCCCAGAGGCCATGAGACAATACCGCTCCTTCCTCAAGAACAAGAAAGGCAGGTACCTCGCAAAGCATCAGCAACAGATGTTCCGTCTCCTGGATCGGCATCCCAAGACATTCTAAGGCTGTACAGCCCACAGGGAATATCACCTCGGAGCAATGGGTACAGTACTTGCAACAGCTTTACGTCCCGCTCAGAGGGTCGGGGCCCAGTCCCTCCTCAGATGGGCATGGCTCTGGTCATCATTGAGGGGGATGTCATCAGGGGCCTGCAACGCCTAGCTAATGGGAAGGCAGCAGATTTAGATGGCATGCAGGTGGAACTTCTGAAATAGGCTGGGCCTCCACTGGTGCCTGTCCTCGCGCCATTATTCAATAAAGCATTGCAAGAAGGCTTCCCTCCTCAGTGACCACTAGTAGAGTTGTGCCCATATACAAAGCAGGGGATCCTCAATGCCCAGCCAACTATCGTACTATTATGGTCAGCTCTCTCTTTACAAAACTGTTGGCTAGCATCCTTGAGCAGCGGCTGACAATATCGGCAGAGGAGGCAGATGTGCGAGCTCTCACACAAGCAGGCTTTCGGCCCAGGCATTCCACCATTGATCATATCTTCACTCTGCGCACCCTGATTGAGGATAGCAGGAATCACCGATAGAATCTCTACTGTTGTTTCGTGGATTTCGCAAAAGCTTTTGACAGAGTGCCCGGGACAAGTTATGGGACAGATTGCGGCAGCTGGGGACCCCCCTTGACATGCAGAAGCAAATACGAGGCATGCTCAGGCCGTATCACATCATCAGGACAGCTGGTAATCAGTAGTATTGGAGTACGTCAGGGTTGCCCCCTCTCCCCCACACTCTTTGGCCTATACATTGACCAGCTAGAAGATTGGCTTTCTGAGCACGGAGGTGCGGGTGCCCATCTCATGCATTACACAATCCGGCAATTCATATATGCTGACGATGCCAACCTCCTGGCCTATACTCCAGAGGACATGCAACGTCACCTGGATGCTCTTGACACTTTTTTTTTTTTTTTTTTTTTTTTTTGAGGGCAAGATATTTTTTTTTTTTTTTTTTTAATAATATGTAATAAATACATTTATTGATGGCTCCATAGTAGCCAGATAGCCTAACCGTATCAGCACAAGTACTCAAACCCCAAGTATGAAGGTAGAGACAGACACCATTTGAGGAAATCATCAAAAGAAAAAAACCCCTGCATGACCTGCATGACGATGATGCCACCCTAAAATGCCTCCCGAAGATACTGATAGACAAAGGTAAAAGTGAAGCAGTGTCTTCCCGCGCATTAACTTGGCCTGAAGCTGCACATCTGCAAAAAGGTACTACAAGGAGACTACTTGCTCGTTTCCCACTGTACTAAGAGACAAATTGTCTCACCATCTTCTCAAGATGCCAATGCCTTCTAGAGGCCTCCCCAAAGGGTGGTCTACTGCTTCTGCGTCTACTTTTAGTCACCAGCTTGAGCTTCATAATCATTGTAGTAGGTGAGACTTGGTCCTCCCGATCCAAATGCCACCTGAATCTTTACCTTATTTTGACCTCCTTTCACAATACTGTCCCTAACAAACACACCATTCTTCCAGCTGGGATGGAAGAGGGCCAACATGGAAAAAAAGTTTAAACACCTTCCAAGATAACATCTTAACCATACAAAATCTGTTAGAAACAACAACCGATCAAAAATAGTGCGTCACATCCCCAAACGCGCCCACCAAACCATTAGTAGAACACTCGAGCTAAAGCGATCCATTCCTTGTGAGTCATCATTGTACACCTTCAAAGATTCAGGAAAATTTCATACAATGGGACAACATAAGAATCAAGATGCTAAATACAACACAGTGTCCGCACAACACCGGAAAATCACCGCAAAAAAGTAGTGCCAAAGATGCCTTTGAATAAATCTAGAACACTCTTCTCACAATTACCATTACGTTGCTAATAAGATCGTGACATACCCCAAGCCATGGCCACCGGTGCATCGCACAAACATCCGATAGAGGAACCTGCAGAGTTCAAGTTCATTGCCCGCTCCAACTAATCTTAAATGCCTTAGATATCGGCTTAGAAGGAAGGATACTTCTTCCATGTTAATAAACCGAAGAAGATTCAACCCAGTTATTATGGGCATAATCACCTCCCCAATACGTAAAACCAAACCTAGTACCTCGAGCCCCAAGCTGCAGGTGAGTGCAAGAGGAATTCCTTCATTGCAAGGAGTGCGGTGACCACTATTAGCCACAATGAGTGCAGCCAAATCGTGAAATAACCGGTCAAGTAACCCACAAAGGAGAGAGGGACAAAGCATGCCATAAAACCCTTGAACTTCTTCAACAGCACCAACAAAGCCGAAAACACAACCTCATTGATGCAAAATTGCTTCACCTAGTGCTGATTTAATCACAGAAAGAGAGGGCAGGAAGTCTTTCTACCTCAAGGTCCTGTGCTAAGGGTCCCTTCGAGAGTCTAGGCTAACACCAAAGAAACCTTTCCTACAAGACAACCGTTCAAGCTTCATTCACCTTCTCTCAACTGCAACGAAAACAGAGGAGGCAGAAACCAATAGCCAGGGATTTGCCACTGGCTACTCTTCCAGCATACAGAGGTATGAGCACACTTCTCCACGAGATCGGGCGGCCGCCTGCCGCCGCCCTAGCCGCTGCCAAACCCTAACCCCATCGTCCGCCTCTTGACACTTTTTGCCGATAACTTGGCCAAAACTAGGGTGCTGTTAGTTTCGTCATCCCGTCAGCCAAGTCTTCCCTCATTCACTTACCAGGGACAAGATGTAGAGATGACTCCGACCTAAAAATACTTGGGGATCGAGTTCTCTGCTACCACCCACTGGGATGTTGCCATCAAGTTGCGGGTCACGGCGAGTAGGAAAGCACTATATGCCATGCAGAACAACAGCCACAAGGCAGAGTTGTATGCCTGGGGTCACCAGTCACACTTATTTCGGGCCTTGGTCGAGTTGGTCCTCTTGTATGGGGCAGAAGTGTGGGGTCCGGTGATATCTCTCAACATCTGGAATGACCTCGAGCAGGTGCAGAAAGCCTTCTTGGCACGGGCCCTTGGGGTAAAGTCCACAGTTCCATACCAGATCCTACTCCAGGAGACAGGTTTTTTACCCCTTCAACGGGCTGCATTGGAGCGCCATATTATTTACTTCCAGAAGGTGGTCGCTATGGGTGATACATGTTTGCCCAACCTTGCTTTGGCCATAGCGATGGGTCCTCAATGCTTCAAAGCCTGTTGGAAGGACAAGCAAGCTTAGTGGTTCTCACGTTGAGGTGTACAGGCAAACAGATGCGTACAAGTACGCACAAAAAAGGATCACAAGGCACTTAAGCTGTACCTAGATGCTACTTTTCTTCGCAAGCTCTAGGATGCAGATGCTCTGACGCACGTTAAGCTGGCACACTATCAGCAGCAAGTCAATCCTAGGCTCACGAGAGGCCCACACCAGTACTTCTACACCCATTTGCACATGAAGAAGCGCAGACTTATAGCTTCCATTCGTACGGGTGCACATTGTCTCCGCGTTGAGACAGGACGTTGGACTCGGGAAGCACGGGAGGACAGGCTTTGCCAGTGTTGCCACCAGGGCGCCATTGAAGATGAATGTTATGCCCTCTGGATCTGCCCAACATTTTCCCATATCCGAGCGCAGTATGCACGATTACTAGTGCCTGGCCAGCCGTTGCATGAGGTATTGAATACGGCATCAGTGGGCTTGTTGGGGTCATACCTCCAGGAGGTTATGGATGCACGGACTCAGTTGTGTCCTTCGGGACAGTATTGAACTATCCTATACAATTGTACAGTGTACCAGCATACTTATTACTGCTAAGGTTTTTCCCTCGAAAACCCTTCGGGGTGGGGGTTTTTTCATCCTGACAGTAATATGTTTGCTGCTCTCGTTTTGTTTGGGTCCCATAGGCCAGTTGGTCTCCATGGACGATAAAAAATCTATTCTATTCTATTCTATAATTTCATTCTTGTTTTTTCAATCCTTTGGCAGATATCACATCGTTTTTTTGGGTTGCCAAAATAGCAAACCCTAGGAGGTCGGCTGAAGGAATATTATGTGCCAATTTCATGGTGTACATGGTAGACTTCCTCAACGTTATGTGAAGCTTTTGGGTGCCTGGATAGCCATTAGATCCTCGTGAGCGTGCATTAGGGCGCCATCCCGCCATTGAAACAAAGTACTCCACCCAACCCCAAATTGAAGAGCAGCAGCTTCTTCGTCCAACCCCAGATTGAAGAGCTTTATCACAGATTGAAGAGCGACGGCTTCTTAGCCCAACTCTGCCACACACAAATCTCGAAGTAGATTTCCAGCGATTGTTGTTTGTGTTATTTCTGTTCAACAACATGTGCTAGAGTTGAAAAATAGCTATTACTGGTCAGAATTGCTTGAAACTACATCGAAACTGCAAGAATAAATGCGAAAACAGATTGGAACTGCAAGAAACAGGCCATTTGATCTATTCATGGCATAAAAATCTTTCTTTGACTCCAAATTTTATGCTCCAATGCTTCAATCCTCTTCAAGACAACCAAATTTGCTGATAGCTGGGTAGTGCCCAAGACTCAGGAGTGTTGAGAAATGAGCTTCCAACATTCCAACAAGGAGTATCCACCCAAGAAACTTTCGATTCTGGTGTGATAAGAGAGTTCCCTTTCATGGCTTGATTATCCAAAAAGGGGTGTGATAAAGCGAATAACCTAATTGGTTTTCTCGTATCTTTAAAGTTGTCCTTTCGCCATTATGATTTTATCCTGGTGACATTGCGATTAGGCCGTGAGGACATTGTTACTTGGATCAATATTCATTTTGGAGGCTTGTTGCTATGATGTTTATATCTTGCACTGTAGGAATTCTTCTTCGAAAACTTACTATAAGTTTTGTCCCTTGTTGTGGGTTTGTAAATTTTAAACTCATATGAAGGTATTGATGTGGGAGCTTGTCTTGGTAATATCTGTTGCTTTGTTGGAAATAAATATCATAACATATATCTGTTCTTATGTTTGTCCTACTCAATCCGACCGTTGATCCGAGATCCTACGGCTCACGTGGCTTTGGGACGTATCGTACGGCCCAGATGGCTTGGGAGTTTGTATCCGACTATATGTAAGCGATCCTACGGTTCAGGTTGTTTTGATCCTGATCGTCGGTCCGAGATCCTACGGCTCACGTTGCTTTGGCACACATGCTACGGTGCACATGGCTTTGGGAATTATATGCAAGCGATCCTATGGCCCAGGTTCTTCTTGATCCTGATCGTCGATCCAGGATCTTACGGCTCACGTGGCTTGGCACATATCCTACGGTGCACATGACTTTGGGAATTATATGTAATAGATCCTATGGCTCATGTTGCGTGAGATCTCGACCCCTGATCAGGTCCAAGGTCCAAGGTCCTATGGCCCAAGTTGAATGCTCATCACTTAGGAAAAGGCTTTTAAAATTTTTATGTTGTGTGGGGGATTCGAACCCTAGACATTGACCCCCTAGCCCCCCATTCTAACCACTAGACCAAGCATTAATTCCATAAATAATTTGTGTTTCAAATATACCTAAGGGTAATGTTGCCATTAAGATAAAAGCCTATAACATTCTAGCTAGTTTATGAAGGTTCTAGAATGTTCTGGAAGGCTCTAGAAAGTTCTAGAATCTTCTAGAAACTTCTAGAACACAAGAGAACCTAGGGGGGATCTAAGAAAATTCTTCCAGAAAGTTCCAAATTGTTGTAATAAGTTTTAGAATGTTCTAGAATGTAGGGGAATCTACGGGAATGTAAGGAAATCTAGGGAAATACTTCCAGAAAATTCTAGAATATATTGAAAGTCTTAGAATGTTCCAGAAAGTTTTAGAATGTTCTAAAAAATTCTAGAATGTAAAGGAATCCAGAAGAATCTAATAAAATGTAAGAAAATCTTATAAAATGTAAGAGAATCTAGGAAAATATTTACAAGCCTAAGGGTAAAATTTGGGGGATCTAAAGGAATCTTCATATAATCTATCGGAATCTAAGAAAATATTGATGAAATCTTAAAGTATCTAAGGGAATCTTTATAGAATCTCTTTGAATCTCATGTAATGTAAGGGAACCTGGGGCAATCTCATAAAATCTAAATGAATCTAAGAGAATCTAAGGGGATCTTCATAAAATCTTGGAGAATCTAGAGAAATCTAATGGAATCTAGAGGGAATCTTATAAAATTTAGAGAAATGCTCACAAACCCTCTAAGAGAACCTTGGTAGAATCTTAGAGAATCTATGAATTTAGAGTATTCTCAAGAGATTCTTTTACAAGAACTTGCACGTAGGAACATGCACCGTAGGACACATTAAATTTCTTGTTTATGTATGTTTGGACATTTGTTTAATGCCAATATGACCCTGGTTAAAATAAGCAAAAGGTAAAATACTAGTAGGACCAAAAAATTTAACCGTATCTTTATAAATTGAAGGCACCTTGTTCTTTTTGCAATGTATGTTTTTTTGGGTTGCCGCAAGGGGGCAAACCCTTGTTGATGTGGGTTTTCAGCATATTCTAAGCATATGCTAGAATATGCCTAGAATATGCTGGCAACTGCTCCAAACTGGCTGATGCCTGTAAACTGGCGGTAGCCTATGTTGGTGGTCCAACCTAGTCGCCTGTGTTCAAACCGGCAAACCGGCATCCATTCTCCATTCTATAGGATCCGGCAGTTCACAGTGGCGCAATACATCTGGACATGTAGAAACTATGGGCTGGTCTACGGGTTGTTAATTATTCCCATGCTGCATTGCAGAAACTATCTTGCTTCAGTGCTAATGCAGGAAGTTTTTCTTACATGGGACCATGATGACTTGGCTCAAAGCGCTCGGGTAAGATCGTTTCTTCTTTTTCTCAAGGAAATCCAAAGAATAAAATGCTACAAATTTTATTGTGTGTGTATTCATGTTTATAAAGGAAACTTGGGAAGGTCGTTGGATTTGTTATCTCTTACCCGAAAATTGGGACATACGAGAGTGCATGCGGGAGATTACCTCGAAGAGATCATAAGGAATGCATAAAAGTACAAGAAGAATAGTTTTTCCCCGAAGGCTCGCCATTTTGTTGATGCGACGAGAAATAATTTAACTTGGTCTTTATTTGCTTTGTGTAAATCTTTTTGGACTCTTTGTCTGGTATAGAACAATAATGATTATTTATTATTTGCAGGCAGCTCGTATATTAGTGAAGCACGAGTTTGATATACGTTACCAAAAGATTGAAGACAAACTTTACATTTCACAGCTATATTTTCAACTTATTGGTTTGGTGTGTTTCTTCTGCCATCAAAGAATATTCTGTCAATCATCTGAGTCTCCACAGCATATAAGTATGGACTTGCCTGGTCATATTGCATGCATATCTAAGGGCTTTGTATATATCCCATTGTACTTCATCATGTATATGCAACATTATCAAAACATACATGGACATAGATCTGAGTTATACAGTAGAGTGTTTATGTTTCTGCAGAATCTCAGTACTAACACTTGCAAATCTCTGCTGTAGATATTGGATGAGATTCCTGTGTTCTACAATCTGAGTCCAACAGAGAAAAGGGAGGTGCTTGTTTGTGTCTTGCAAATTGTTCGTCATCTTGATAATGTATCGTTGATCAAGGCATGGCAACAAAGCGTTGCTCGTACAAGATTGTTTTTCAAGCTTATGGAGGAATGCCTAGTTCTCTTTGAGGTGCATAATAAATATCTTACTCAGTTATGCAGGAAACAAAGGAATAACATTGACCACTTTGAGATTGATCATCTTGTATAATTTAGACTGCGATGTAACATGGGAATGGATGTACAATCCACTGCTCCCTCCTATTTAGTGGGCATGTGTGGTGTGCAGGCCTTATTTAGTGCTTATCCTTTAATCCATTTTCCTGAGCATCATTCATTTCAGGAACTTGAACAGTCACTGTTTAGTGCATGGAGGAAATGAAGATCCTCTACTTATTGCTTTTTATATGCAGATGAATGTTCAAGAATGCCAGAACGGCAGCCTAATAGGGTTTAATATCCTTCAAAGCAGTTGACAGATCATTTCAGTTTGACTTTACTGGGCTCGGGATAACTTGTGAAAGATTAAGCTGTTACCAATGCTCTATACTTTGTCCTGATCAGTAAGCCTCCGAATTGTAAAGTGGTAATTGCCCAGGAGGCATTGCATGACTTAGCCCAATACGCAGTGGACATCCAATTTGGAGAGGTGTAAGAAAGGGGTGACCACAGCCACATCTGAAAGATTCCATACAAAATTTGGGGACCACAATGCTATGAAAATGTTTCAATCTTATATCTCTTTTTAATTTGGTTCATGGTTTGCAACGGCATCTGATCTGCAGAGGTTTTCCAGCGACATGAGCTTTTGGGGTAAATCAGAGGAGGTATTTCTGGTTGAAGATACGAAGCCGAACTGTTGCTGCTGACTGACATATCCTGTCCATTTCCCCCACTCGTGAAAGTTCTGAAGATTTCCATTATGAAAGAGACTCAGCTTGAAATTTCTTATGTTCTTTGCATTAAGATCTAAAATGGCCATTAATTCCAAATGCCAACACGTCATCTAATATCTGCCTTTCTTGATTGATGGTTATGATTGTCATCCTTCTTTACTTTTCCTTTTGATGGATCAAAAACACCATGATTTAATTGGGCTTCTCTATTCTGCCTGCTAGAGTTCCCTTCAGATCTAGTACTAAATTTGAACTTCAGCAATAAACACCCAGGTTACATTTTTCTGTACTCTAATTGCTATGTGGATATGAAGATATTGAATATAAGTAGATAATCATGTCATCTTCACTGCTTTCCCTCCTGAACCTGTTAGCTCCTTGAGAAATTTATGTTTTCTAATCTAATGCTACTATGGCTAACTTTCCATTTTCAGTTAAATTGACCTCTTTTAACTTTGCACTGCAATACAACTTCCATATGTTGTTTGACCATGCTCACATAGACTTCAAAATGAACTCTAAAAGCCGTATGCTAAAAAGCAAAAATATTAAGCCTTGGAGAGAGTGCCTATGATAATATAGCTGGAAATGATCAAGAAAGTAGTTAAAATAACTTCCATAGAGGGGTGAAGGCTTACACTGCATGTACCACATCGCATGCATGACGAAAATTATGGTAGTGAACATGCCCATGATATTGTGCCATGATCTATAAGGAGATCGAACATCCAGCACTTTTTCGTCTAACTTGTATCATAAGCTTCAGTGAATAAGGATACATTACTTACAAAATTTACAAAAGTTCTAAATTTTCTTATGTCTATCGGAAAAATCTTAAACATATTGAGATTCTTGAAAATACGCTCTACCAACTGCAAAAAGAAACATTCCACCACATCAAAAGTTTGATGCATATCACAGAAGAACAAATTACATACATAGATACATACCTTAGGTAAATCCTCAATTTTGAGCTTAAAAATATCAAATGAACAAGAATCTATGCTCTGGAATAACTTCTCTAGAAATACTATGCTACTTGATATTTTGTCTTTCACCAACTGAATATTTTGTATTCTAATGCATGAGGGCAAATGCATGCTTAATCACGATGAAGTTATCAGTACTTTCTCTTCTCTTTTGTTCTTTAGTTGTATGAATTAATCTCACAAGTTGTGAAATCTAAGAACTTCTGGGCTATGAGAATGAATTCCTATGTTTGTAGCATTCAGAAGGTTCGATATTAAACAAAGAAGATCCATTATGAAACAACAAAATGAAGGCGATAGTGATTCCGTCACGTGGAAGAAAGGCCGAATCCATCAGAAGGTACACCTGTCGTTGTCAGGTATGGATAATGGGGCCTTTGGAACGAATCCCGATCCCGAAGGATTAGTGATTCCGCGGGAGAGTAGTCACCGCGACGGAATAGGGTAAAGCTATTTTCACCCATATACTGCCATGCAAATGCTCTTGCAAAATTTGTTCTCACCTCATTATCTTTTACTCCATACTGATAAATTCTCCTGACCTTGTCTTGCAGGTCCCTTGCAAAATCAGGACGAATTCTGTGGAGTTTTATCTTGTTATCCTTTATGTCACAGCTCCATACACTAAGAAAATCAGCTTTGGTGCATTCATCCCAACTCAAAGTTGTGGGATCCCTTCCTTCATTGGGTAACCCTCTGTAAACAGGAACCTGCAATAGAGTTTGTGATCCTCATATCCTGTGATAACTAAAAAAAAAAAAAAAAAAAAAGCAACAAATAACTAGCAATCGGCATATATCCTTTAAAAACAAAAGGAAAGGAAATGCAAGCAGTTCTAGGCTATACTCCCGACCTACCACAAATGCGGCGTCGGCTCGAGGAAATGCAAACAAAAGGAAAGGAAATCAACAAATTTAGGGCTTTACCTTTTCCCGAATCCGCTGGAGTCTGTCGAATAAAAGGTAGGGATATTTTCATCTAGTTCGTCTAGATTGAGATGCATGCTCATTTCGGCATCCATAATACTTAAATGAGGAAAATCGATCATCAGTGCAGAAACTTCGTCACTGGAGTCGTCAAATTGAGTCCTAAGTAGATTCAAGCCAATCTCTTGAAAAGCCCTTTTCGTCCTTCTTTCTGAATGCTTTTGCAAATAAGACCCATTGCTTCAAACATGGTGTTCAAGCAAGTCGAAGCAGATCAAAGCTTATTCAAGCAGATCCAAGTCGATTCAAGATCTAGTATTTATTAGGTTATTACGTATGAATTTGAAGATGAGCAAGTCGGATTCAAGGCTTTATTCGAAGTTTTGGATTTATATGGATTATTTGCAGGTCAATTGTTAGGTTGCAGATGCATTATAGCAGAAATAGCTCTGGTTAAGTATATCTCATGGGTAACCCGCAGTGCATTAGCATATTTTTTAGAATCGGCCGCCAGGTTTTTGTGGGTCTTCAGGAATTTGGGTCCTCAAGGTCTTGTTGCAAGGATCATGCCAGGCATCCTCATTTTGCCATGAATACATGAATCAGACAAGATCTTCCCAATTCCATCCGGAATTGACCCTCAAATTGGAGGGTCTTTGTTCTAACATGTCATCGTTGTATCGCAATGGGCAGAATGGATTTTTTTCCTTTTGCTCAACCGGCCCAATCTGGTGACGCCACGTGGACCCTCATTCTAAGGGTCCATGCACTTTAGGCCGAAATCACACCAGGTGCCCGGCCATCAATAAAAACTTCCCTCTCTTATCAAAATTGTACACGTGGACATGTTGGGCACATGCATCTATCACACTAACATGCCCAAAACTGAGCTTCGACTTGGGCACACGGTCGATTTTCGGTCGCACCAAAGCGGGTGCCCAAAGCTTGGGCACCATGCCATATCATCAAGAGAGTGCTGATGTGGAACAATCCTTGGGTGATGGCCTTGGCGGGAGCTGTTTCAGCAACAATCTTTCACCGCTCCAATTCGCGCTTCTCTTCATCATCAGCGTCTCTGTGATTTCAGCATCCATATTTATTTCACAGGTATGATTGTCAATTTTCATTTTTGCGTTCATGAATCATCAAGTTATTGTGTTGCATTCGCTTGGGTTCATTGTCCAGATGGATTTTAGTCAGTATGAGATTGTTCCTAGCACTCAGGATGATCAATTCTCGCAAATACAAGCCACCAAGTACCCTGCATTCAGTGCCACTTCCCAGCCTAGCCAGCCATCATTTGCAAATTCCATGCATCAATTCATTGCCAGACGGACTCCTATCCCTTGATTCAATCCTCACCAAAACACTATCAATAATGCTGAGGCCATAGCTACTAGAACAGGTGTTTCCATGCATCCTGCTCCTGTAATGCACTCTACTGCTGCTACTGCAGGCTACTTTTCCCTCTTACCTCCTGGATCTGCAGCCCACTCAGATTTTTCTCAGCATCCTAATATTACACATTCATCCGCACCACCACCTTCTACAGATTTCACTCCTGCAGCAGCTAAAGGTAGAAAGACTAGAAATAGTGAGCTAAAGAAAGATGCTGCGAAGAAGAAAAACAAGAGGCCCGTTGTCCCTAAAACCTCTACTGTGGAAATAGAATCGAGTGAAGACGATGACGATGCAGGTAAACCATGGCAAGAGAAGCATGTTGTTGCTCTATTACATGCCCGTTGTGAAATGAATAGACAATTCCTTGAGAGACCAAAGCAGGGAACGAGCACGGGAACAAGTTTGTGGGGACAGGTGCATGCAAAGGTTGTGGTTACGTGTCCTGATTTTAAAAAAGATGCCAAAGCTTGCAGAAAAAAATCTCAGTACGTGTTCAGACAATACCAGGCTGATGTCACCTGGAATAGTGTTTCCGGAAATGATAAGCTGTCCATATTACAGTTTAATGGATAGCTATTTTGGTGAGAGAGCCAATGTCCGGAAACACGTTCATGCTGGTGCAATTGAGGAAGATAATGAATCAGAGATAGGAGATACTGCACAAGAAACAGTTCAAGATGTTGCACGAGAAAACTTGCAAGTGAAAAAGGAAACTCCAAATTCTTCTTCTTCTAAAAGGAGCAAAAAACAAGCTTCGCTTCAGGTAATGAAAGACTTGTTGGAGCAGGGAAAACAATTGAATGAGACTTTGAAGCAAGCAGAAGCAGAAAAGTTATTGGTTCTGAAGGGCATTGGTGCCTCCATTGACCGTCTCATTGACAAAATTTGATGTCATGGAACTTGATTAATTCATTTCATTGTAATCTGCAGTTTTCATTGCTTAAAGCCAATAAAGAATTGGAATCCCTGGTCAGCCACTTCCTCAAAAGAACGGCTGCTGCTCATAGACACCTGATACGTTGGTGTCTAAACGTTATGTTTTCTCCATTCCATGATGATGACCGGATGGTCAGATTTGTTTTCATGTACTTTCTGGGCCTGTTGGACCCGTAGTTTAACATGATGTACTATTCTTGAAGTTAATATTCAAGCCTTTACTCAGTTTCAAATGTGCCATGGTTTTGAAAAGTTATGATTTATGTTCAGAATAGGGATTTGGCAGTCTACTCTTGAAGTTAATAATTATGTCCAAAATCTTCCAGCAATTTGAAGCTGCTCATTTTGTCCATCCAAAGTCCTGGACATGGCCTCTTCCACTGTCAGACAGGTTCCATGAAGCTTGTACAAACCATACTGGCAATAGTTTAGAATTTCAGATGAAGCACTCAAATTGCTTATGCTTCCATCATTGTTACGGGCTTTCTTTCTAATCTGCAAGTGTTTCTCATGATCAATTGAGAGTTCAAGTTCTCTTGTTGCCTCCTGTGACCAACTTTCATCAAATCCATCTGCGTGAATGATACAAAGGTTATGCAACACTAAACAAGCAGACACTGCAGCTGCAGTGTTTTCAAGATCCATGTCATTTCTTTTTAGTAAAATCCGGAATCTTGCCTTCAAACGACCAAATGCCTATTCAACAGGCATTCTCGTGCTAGATTGCACGTAGTTCCAATAGTATTCTTCTCTTGACAATCCATCCTTGTGGCCTTTAAATGGGCTAAGCATGTAGCTGCGTGGTGGATAAGCTGCATCCCCCACAAGACAATAAGGCTTGATATCCTCATGTATTATTTTCTTTCCTCCTGCTGACCTTTGAAACATCGTCCAATCATGTATACTTCCTGGCCAGCCTAAATCAAAATCCCAAATCAAGCAATGTTTCGATACTATTAACTGCAATAGAATGGAATGAAAGCCTTTACGGTTGTAATATTCCTGGGGGTAGGACTTTGGTGCAATGATGGGTATGTGACTTCCGTCAATCGCACCAATAACAAAAGGTATCCCGTGTACACTCTCAAATTCAGCTGCCAACTTCTTCATACGTTCAAAAGATGGCCAACAAATGTATAGGTTCTTTAATCTGGCATTCACAGAATGAACAAAGTCCATCACTGCCATTTGCACCGTTGCATATCCAACACGATATGAAGCAGCTATACCTATCAAAGTGTCTCCAGTGGCTAGTCTTGTCAATGCAATCATAATTCTTTTTTCTACTGGAGTTCCTGGCCTGAATCTGGTGTCCTCTTTTTTCATTGCTGGCCCTAATTCCTGGCACAAATAATAAAAAGTCTGCTTGGACACACGCAGCCTCCTCTTAAATTCATGAGCGGAGTAGGTATTCAGCAAGATCAAATCTAAACCTGGACCTCTGTCATATTGCCATAGCATTCTGACAGTCTCCTTTCGTTTGAGGGTGCTTGCAAATTCAGAAAATGCAACTGAAATTGATCTTAACCAATTACTCACTTTGAGGTACTGGCTTACTGTGTCATCGATGAGAACGCGGAGTAGTTGAGTCAGCAGTAGGAGTACTTTCAATAACTTTCTTCGTCGCTCAACAAGGGCATTAACGGAGGCGGATGATCCTTCTCCAATTCCATAATACATAGTTGTATCTGGAAGGCCATCAAGTTTCAAAACTACAAACAATAGCACACAGAAAATAAATAGAAGCGAGAGTGCTCACCTTTTATACACAAGAATTCTTCAGGCCACGAATTCTTCAGGCCCTATTCTGTGATTGCAAGGATCTGCTGAAGCGCAATCTCTTCGATGGCATCTCACAATCGACTCTCAGAACTGCAACGTTTATTTTGTCTACGTGGCTGTTACGTGGCAGGTATTTAGGTGCCCTAATGTGATACGAAGCTCAGGCGTGTGTCTGGGCACTTGCCCATTCCATCACACGTGGTCGAATTCCAGAATTGGGCAGGTGCCCTTGTGTGATTTCGCCCTTACTTGCGGCACATCCATTTGATGCCTTTAGATGTGCCCAATTTCGACTCCTTGGGGTTTGTTGGCCCATTGTGTGTGTATCATATATTTAGCTTTTGGGTCCATTTAGTATGGCCTTAATTAACCATTCTGTATAATTTGCATATATTTGTATGCCATAGAGCATTTATTTGACCATTGCATAAATTCACCCATTTTTGCCAACCATAAAGTATATGTTGTCAAAAAGTATTTACTTGGGATCTTGTAATCATATGCCTATGTATTTGAATTTATTTTTACGCAAATTTAAGGCCAACCATGCCATATTTTTCATTTTTCATAGCAAACCCTCGTATTTTTAGATGTTTGGTATTTTGAAATCAGGGATCCCAAGAGATCCTCGACATATGCCAGATTATTACCCTAACCAACGATAGTCAGGGTAGCGATAAAACAAGATTTAGCGATAAAGCCAGAAGATAGCAAACAAGAGGTACATATGCTTGTCAAACTTGACATATATACTTGTCATGGGTCAACAAAGAGAAACATCAAGGCTTGCCATCTACTATCTAGAAACGTTTTGTATTTGCAGGTGAGTAACACGGAGCTCACACTAGAAGGCCCCTCTTGGCATGGTTCAAAATCCTCATACGGAAGCTCACTCGACTACATCCCATGAGGCAACCGCAGTCCCTGCTACTGCCAATCACTAAATAAACAACGCAATGGTTATACAAGCAAAACATGTACAACAACAAGAAAAAAATATATACGATACAACACAAAGGCCAAAGACCGAAAAAAAAAGGAGAGAAACAAAAAACGGACATTAACTGATACAAAACGAATCATTCACCCAAATATTCAACCCAACAAACAAGACATGGGATTGCCCTTCGGGCTATTCAAAGAAACAAAACTTTATGCTAGAGATATGAGCAGCATAATGCCCAACATGCACGACCCATGGCATTAACGATACCGGTGGGTGGCATTCCAGCAAAAAAAAAACTAGCCAATGCCAGAGGCGGAGGCCTGTTTGACTGTGCTAGAATGTCGTCTACCAGGCCATCCAGTCAATTTGAAAGCTGGGCAGGCTGCATTCAGCCGTGGATCTGTGCTAGGTGGATGGCTAGGATTAATTTCTCGCATAATACAGAGTAGCATCGGAACAAGATTTCAGAATGCAGATCAAGATTTCAAAATGTAGACCAACAATAGCGGCAGGCCACATCCACAAAATGAATCTTCGCCACGTGTCAAACATGGATTGGCTCATACGGTTGAATGCATGCAACTTGCCCGACTTTTACGGATTAGGGCAAAGCATTTACCGCGACTTCAGGTGTTGGAAAGTGGGCCTTTCCAACACGGAAAGTCGTGGTGCTGTGCTTTGCCCTTATGTAAAGGAATTGTTGGCCGCGTTCTGCCACGTCAGCCGACATTCATCTGCCACGTCAGCCAAAAAGTTTACGAAGTTCTGCAGAATCATTTTTTCCTTCCTTTCTATTTGCTTCCGGCTATGCCGATCCCTGTGGCGCTTGCATGTTTCTTGAGCTTTTAAGCTCTGCATGCTGCTGCATGCCATTCAGGAAGGCTTTTTCCTTGCAGCGCCTTCGTTTTTCCTTGCAGCGCCTTAGTTTTCATCATTTTGTGAAGTTTTGGAGCAGCGTCTTCATTTGTGGTAGCAGCGCCTTGATTCTGAGTGTTCTTGACGGTAGCGCTTTGATTCTCAGTGTTCTTGACGGGAGTATTCTTGATTTCTAGTGTTCTAGGTAGTTTTCATGAGTTTTAGGTCGATTTTCATAGTATTATCTAATTCTTATGTTGATTTCTGACAGATCATGGCGGATAATGCGTCTGGAGGTAACATGCAGAAGGTCTGGGAGTCGCTTTAGGCTCTGTTAGGACTTTTCTGAATATTAAGCTGTATTCTTGTGTTTTTTGAGGGTTCTACCTTGGTTTCTGAACTTCTACAATGTTTCTAAATGGATGATCCTTTCTTCGACAATGTTTCTCTTGAAGAAATTGCAAGAAAAGATGTAAAATTGAGGAAGGCCTTCAACTTCTCAGTGGAAGTCGGCAATACTAGCTTTTCAGGAGGAACATTTCATAACTGTATTATTGTACCTGGAGGAAGTAACATTGATCTGTCCGAGTTTGTGAAGAATATTGTAGCTAGATCAAGTGTGAAGGAGATTTGAAGTATTTGCAGTTTTACTGAGGGCAAAGGCCTCTTACACGACTTTCCATGTTTTTACTTTTTCAATGTAATCGAGTTGAGAACTTTTTCAATGAATGGTAAATCTTGAATTGATATTTTAAACTGATTTTACTGTGTCATTCTTGAATTTTTACTAACCTTTCTACTATTTTTACTGTGTCATTCTGCAAATTTTACTCTTCATTCTCAAAAGTTTTACTAGCCAATTCTCTTACCTTTAGAATACTTTCAGGATAAAGTTCCAGTTAAAAATAACTTCGAGAAAACAATAACTTCCAGTTAAAAATAAAGTTTAGTGTAATTCCTGGTTAGAATATGTGCCACGTGTCACATATTCTTAACGCCAGCCAACATTCTACGTTTTGGAAATCTACACTTTTTTGTACAGTGAAAGAATTTCAATAACTTTGTTAATAATATATCTTTGCATCTCGCCTGCTAGAATTCACCCATTCTAATCAAAAATCGAGATGCCGACAGCAAATGCCATGACACCCTATGCCTGGTGAATCTTCAAGTCAAAGGTTCATTTCGTTAGCCTGTTTCCTTTTGAAATTGTCCTCCAAAGATGTAAGGATTTTATACAACATTTACAACCTTGTTTGTTATCCACCTCGACTGCATTTCTCAAGTCATGAAATCTGCCCGGACCTTTTGAGAAAAGCTTGGCGAATGTCTTCCCAACTTCCAAGGCTATAACCCCCTTTTTCTTTCACCTTTTGCTTCTATTGTTGCTTCGACTTGCGTTCTGTAGAAATCTTTGTAGAGATTTAACTGGCCAAGATGTTGCTTGTAGCTTCTGCCCTTGAGTTAATCCAAATGAAGGTTTCTGCTTGAATGCACCATCAAAATTACAACCCCAATCCACAACTCTGCCCTTTACTTTTTCAAGACTTGAAGGTAGCAAAGTTGCGCATTGCGCATAGATTGTCTCCCCTTCAGTTCTATGAGAGATTGGAGATTTTGATACTGGTACCGTTACGTTCTTTATATAACCTCTTGTTATAAGAAAGGTGTCAGGTGTTTGAATAGGATAAGTTACTGTGTGCTGATGTCCCAGCGTATGAAATGGGGATACACGTGTAGTTTGATGCTGCAGAAGTTCTTCATTAACACCGGCCTTTCCTTGTTGTACAGCCAACGAATGCAATGTTCCACTGGAACGTGGAATGTTAGAAGTCTTTTGTTGCTCACTATTATACACCTCACCATTGGAGTCTATTTGATCTGAAGATTGCTTTTTAGTTGTTGCCATGCGTTTGGCTAGTTCTCTAGCCTTTCTCCTTAACTCATCTTTTGCCTTAAGCTTCTTCTGCTCAATGGCTTGTTTATCGAGCTCCTCCTGCCTTTTCTCCTCCTGCACTTTTGCTATTTCCTTTTTTATTTTCATATCAAAAGAATCAGCAAAAGCTTCAGCTGCTCCAACAAGACATGTCTTATAGAAGTGTTGTAAGTCTGGATCATCAGATGGATAAATCTTTTCAAAATTTCCGAAATTTCCCAGCTTACTTACACTACCTGCTTGGGTTCCTTCTGAATTCTGTTGGGTTGCGATTTCTCCACATCCCAGGAGGTTCCCACTTTCCACAATTTCCTTATTATATAAACGATTTTTTGCATTTCTACGATGCGCCAGTCTTGATCTTGAGACTCCAGATGGATCAATATTTATTAACTTTAGTGTATCACTGATCAGAGCTTCCTTTACCATATAGTCCAATGGCGTGTCAATGGAAAAAGATGGAGAGTGATTTACCTGCACATCACGTAAGAAAACATTTAGATGGAGATATTGCTACTGTTTTCTACTAATAGGACAACTACTTAGCTTATATTTCTATAAGCCCATTAAAAAGGAAGCAAAGCCTAAAGCTTCATATGCCACTTGCTCCAGATATACCAAAACATAATCTGGTCTCTCTTCCAATAAATCAGGACTCCAGCTTTATAGCACCTGATATTATTATGAGCATATAAGCATCTACTTGTTTTTTTTAATTCAAAAGTTTTATGAAGTTACACATATTTATAGACTATATATCTTTATACCTCCAAGAGCCAAGGTTTGCAATCATCATCAAGCATAACATCTAGACCAAGCAACTCAAAGCATGAACGTCCATTGTCATCTTCAATAAGACAACTTCTATAGTTATGGGCAAGAAGTGGAGCAATGGCAACTATAGTGAGCACAACCATTTGCTTGATGTCCTTCTCAACTCGTTTGACATCAACACCTTTAGCTGCCAAGGCTCTTAAAAGAGCACTTAGAGTCCATTTACTACCTCTATCTACTTCTTCTGTGCTTTCATTGAACTGAAACTTAGAGCTATATTTGTTCAATGAGTAATTTGTCAAATGCATACGGCTGACTTTTAGATTGCCTTGATCAGGCTTCTCATATTTTTCTGTGCAGAACCGCACTAGCCCTTCCCTGCATATGTTGGCATGACATAAATTACTTTTGCAATTCGTTTATTAATATTTACTTTATAGTGGATATGCATGACTTCATGACTGAAGAAAAACACCCTTTTGGGGAGTTAGAGCATGATTGTGCACACCTGTATAGAAACAGCTTTAAAGGATCACATGATGCTATTAATGCATAAATTCGCAGGTCAAACTTATAACCATTGAGAAGCATTGGTTTTGCCAAGTACTTCTGAGCTACAAAGTTTGCTTCAGGGAACCCTTTCAATGCAAGCTTGACTTCAGCAATACTCTGAACAAGGACTACACCACGGCCCTGTTCATCAAAATAAACAATTTTACGTGCAGAATATCCACATTTCAAGCATCTGACAAAATCTAATCATCTACTGTGAAATTTCTGGTAGTCATGAAATTTACGACTCCATACATTGTGCAGGTATCATCTGAATCTGAACAACTCTAGGGCATACAAGTCAAGGGACTGTGCTAGAGCAATTCAATTACCTTAATAGAAACATTTCATTGTTGCACGGACGTTTTGGCTTCCCCTATGTGAATTGATTCTGAAGGCAACCTTGACGTCAAATTTTTATAAGAATTACATTGCCAACCTCGACCTTTAAATAATTCTGGGGCAGAATTAATCCTATATAAACCTAATACTATGAATTGTCTCCTGTCTACTGCACCTGATCTAAAATCACTAAGGTTATTAGCATCAAGAATATTCATATTGCAGATAGAGGTTGCTTTATTTCTAAGGAGCTCAATGTCTTTTCTTATGGTGTCAAGGCCAGACATTTTGAAGCAGGACCCATGTTGTGGTATAGTTTCATATGTGGTATGTGATAAGTTTTTCGAAAGAAGAATACAGTATATTCATGCCTCACAAGAAAAAAAATATTATTATCTGGTTAAGATGCCTGCTATCCTGCATGTTGGCATTGAGTTTCCAGTTCAAATGGTATATCATAATTCTCACCTGACAACCATTGTCTGGTTTAAGTATGTAAGTCCTTGGTTTTGGACTATTGAAGATGGCCAAAAATCTTGGTAACTGAGTTGGCAAGATAAAAGCTCGTGGAAAGAACTTGTAAACTGCAGGGAAACGCCTGTACAGACGACATGCATTGCTCAATGAATACACTGTAGAAAAATATCTTCATCTAGAACTTCAAAGACATGGCTCAATATCTTATGCATAGATGATGATGATGATATTCCAAATCCATCATCACATTGTCTTCTTCCATCCCCATTGTATAGTTAACTGCTTCAGCAGTTCAACATACTTATGATAATAGATCATGCATCATATTCTCCCAATGCCAAACCATCTAAATCGCCCAATAACTGTAAAAAATGTGCTAATGAATGATATTGGATGCCCCTCAGAATGATCACTCTCATTAATGTACTCACTTTTTCATTGCACAAAGATTGCGTGCGAGGCGTTTCTTGCGACATATCTGAAACATGCCCACAAAGTGATTGACCTTTTGTCCTTGCTTCAACATCATCAGCCTCTCTGGACCTATTGATGTATCTGAAAGATATGCATCATTGCAGATTATATTCAACCAGCAGATATACAAAAGAAGATAACACATAAATTCAACATTAGAAACAAAATGCTATCATAAAAGATACACTCATTAGATTGTAAGGTAAGTAGCATAGATGTTGCATGCATGTTCCTATCACTGAAAAGAGCTTGAACTGCATCATGCATGTGCTTAAATTGCCACCAACAAGTGCAGAAGTTGCTTTGTTGATCCAATTCAAGCTCTCCAACACGGATTGGTTATTTTTATGCCATTGATAAAATAAACGTAGGGTATCAGATATTTATTCAAGTTATGAACATTCCTCCAAGTAAACATAAATATTATGAACACCGTTGAAGTTCGAAACCCTTAATCAGGTTTAATGGACAATAGTTTCACATGGAAAGCAAGTGCATGTTACCAGTCCATAAGAGGTGCCATGGTTTATTGTCCCCATCATTTGCTTCCTCCCATCCTAGTTTCTTTATGACAATTCGCAGAATCTCGTACTTGCAGCAAGATAAATCAACACGGATCTCTTGAGGTACGCGCCCCTTCTTTTTCTTCTTCTTTGCAAGATCAGCAGCCTGCTGCTCTTGGGAGCCGGCCATCAAGACCTCATTTCCAAAGGCGAGAATAAGAAAGAAAGATTATATTAACGTCTACGAGAGACCGCTTGGGTCTATGAGACCAAATATACATCAATCATGTCCAGCTAGGGGCGCATTTGCAGCCACCTAGAGATATTGCATAAAAAAGGAAAAAGAAAACTAAAATATTTTACACACAATATTCTATTGCATTCTCTTGTAACATCCAATGCAATATATTCTTCGAGTCCGACATTGAAAATTAACACAATAAGAGCTCCGAGCTATAATCTGAAAAGCAACATACAAGCTATCATATTGTCAACTTGAATGTTGCAAATATGTGTCTTTTTAATAAGAGAACTGTGACTCAAAGGCTTGATTTGCGTTTCAATCACTCACACATGCGTGGAGCATACTCTTTTCTCACTCGAATCTATTGGCCATAACAAGAAACTTCCTACATGGGATGCCAATCAACCCATTCAATATTGTGCCCTTTCTTTCTGCAATTTTTTTATGAGATGGATTTGAGACATGACATTATGTTTTTTATCTTTAGAGATTCATAGCAATTTTGAGGTTACATGTCCTTGATGGAGTCCACATTTCGAAGCTACTACCTCAATGGTGGAATTTGCATGGTTGAATAAAATTTCATATTCATAATCTTATTCAAGCATAATGGATGAACTAGAGAGTTCAAAACTAAACAACTACTTTAATAAGAATTTACTCAAATCACTATGACATTGGACCTTCGATTCACATGTAACAGAGGAAGTAAGCACGTGCGTAAATTTTGCAACATGAACAACCTGGGCAATCAACAATGTGATGTTAGGTTATTGTTAATGACACTTTCAGCCCCTTCTACATCTATGACTGCCCAAAAAGATTGACAATGCAATTATGATGCTCCAAAGTGCCTGAGATCATATGAACTTCACTCATGGAAGAAAAAATTGTATCAATTTCCTGCAACTAGAAAACTGCAAGAATGTTACTACATCAAGAGCTATACCTTCAACATTTTCTAGACAAATTAGGATAAGCAAGTTTAGTTCCCATGATGTGAATATACTGCTCTAGGAAATGATGATATGCATAGCCATTTGCTCAAACACAATTCCAAACGTTCGAAGCTTAAACTTGCACGAATGTACTTGCTTGAAGCAAGAGGTGCCAATAAAACCATATACCAAATTGTATTTGCTGAGTCAAGAAAAAAGCTCCTTTAATTTGCTGATAACCAGCATAAGCACAGGATTGCATTCTATACATTAAATTCCGGTTTTATTCTGATTGTGACCATGTGATAGCACCTATAGAAAAGGCAAATGGACTATAAATGGATTTGTAACTGTGTTGCTTGTGAGCCTGTGATAGCACCTATAATGTACTTCATAAATTTAAGTCTGCAAAAAGAATGCTCACCGTTACATTTCTATCACTTGCATTCAACATTAGACGCGTAGTGTCAGTAGCATCAGCTACGTGGGTCATCATGCGAAAGCATCTTGGTTTGCATTATAGACAGAGCAAATTATGCATACTTTTTTTGTTGTCTTCTCATGTAGTTTGGCATGTCAAGCCTGAAGCTGATGATACGCTATCACCAGAGCTTGAAATGCCCAGCTGGAGTGAAGCATGAAGAATTTGTTGCAAGGGGCAGGGTGGCACTCACAGAATGGTGACTCTACCTGCAGTCCAGAACTAGAAAATGTGCGGATGATATTCATTCACTCTGTTTCTTTTCTTCTGTCAGCAGTTAGAGCTTAAATGTCAGTATACTTACAAAAACATAAGGGATGATCATGTATTCACCAAAACCCAGATCTAATATTGAGTCTGACATTAATACGTACCTCTATATGACATTACTAAACAACATGCTAATGCAAAGAGATTTAGTACCTTTTTTCATCAATTAGTTACTGTATCTGCACATTGCCTTTTCATTATTACATGATTCTCCAAAGGTACATTTCTTAATGCGGAGAAGACGTTATTCATGACGAGTCATAGATTTGAGATGAAGATGGAGGACACCATTTCTCACCGAGGCAAACGATGGTCAGATTGAGCAATTTTTGTGCATGTGAATTTTGTATAGACAGGAATATATCCTTGTCCGTGATGGAAGGTGCTATTCAACGTATGCAGGTCTTAAGGAGACTGAGCCTATGCAACTTTTCTAAATGCTCAAAGTGGATCCTGTGCACGTTAAACACAAGGCTTGTGGTAGCAGCAGGAATATCATTTCTTGCAGCCCTTATAGATATCCCTACAAATGTTAAAGACATGGCTCCTCGAAATCTTATTACGACAATAACATGTCATGGCATGAGTCAGGCCAATGCTGGTCCCTCAACTCATGTCATTATTATTGAAAATGAGCATTGGTGGTTCCAATGCTGCTGTGCATCTCAATGCTTTAAGCAACCATAATGAGGAAAATGTCCAAACCTCATCATGGATAAGAAACATTTCGTAAAGCTAGGTATATGTCTGCAGTGCAACTTATACCTCATGAAAGTAACGACTAGCAGTCTTGTAAACAAACATTGGGATTTCTAGCACATGAGATTGAACACACCTAGTTAGGGTCATCCAAGCATGTTATGGTTATACAATCTGCATCCAATTCATATAGAAAAGAATAGCCCTGATGCATAGACTACGGAATTCTTAAATCATCTATACCTTCATCCATCTACTCTAAGCTTCTAACATCGTGGCAGCGAAAGGAAATAGCAGAGGACCAAAGTTTCCAACATTTTTTCAGTCAAAAGAAAATGACATATGAATCTAGTCAATGATCAATCTATGAATCTAGTTAATGATCAACCCAGTATCTTATGGATTAGATAAACTGATAAAATAAATATGTACCTGTTGGCCCGAAGTCTCAACAGAATTCCGGCAAAACACAAACGGCAGTCTGAAAAAGACAAACATCCGGCTGCAAGAATATATCTTTCCCCAAGATAAAAGAACAAGTATTTTTGCAACAAAACTGAGAGAGGTCACGTACTCTAGAATCCGCCGTTACAGGCGTCCAATTTTTTCCTGTAACAGTTGGCGTAATCCCATGCGAGAGTGCCTCGTAGGTTGTTCTTTATTGGATGGAAACTCCATAATGTAATTATTGATGCCACTTGACAGAAGCATAAATAATTTCGGACCGACCGATGGACCGACCGACCAAGACAATCTACTAGACTAGCTAGAACTACATGCATGCTTCAAGTCCAATCCAACATTAAATACAACACACTAGGTACATTAGGGCTTAGGCTGGATTCACATGCACCATCATCGCCACCTTCACCATCGTGTAAAATGCCACGCCATTTTACGCCCACCATCGCAGACCATCACAAATTTACAAAGGGTATAACAGGGTCCCATTGTTGCATGTGAACCGGCTCTTAGCGTTATAAAATGCCCATTGCGGTAAATGTTGGACGTGGGCATGTTATAGCCAGCCTTAAATGGCAAAATCTGCTAAGTCAACAAAAACGTCGTGTAATTTTTGGCGTGGCTATAACATGTCAAAGACACGGATATTCCACGGATATGCCCGTGGCTATAACATGTCGGCGTCCGATATATACGGCGCTCCATAAAATGCTTGCAAACAACTTTTTGAGGACATCAATCTGATGTTTCTATCATTAAAAGGCAAGCGGGATTTCTTCAGATATGTTTTGTCCTAGGAATCTAATATATTCTTTGCTTTACCAGGATATACATGCATCTTCTAACATGGATTGCCACAGAGTCCAACAAGCACAAGGACAAATTTAAAATTCAATGGACAAAAGTTGTGAAACAAAAGGATGACTAGAGTTGTGGTTTACGTGTGATGGCATTTGTTTTATGCTTCGTCCAAGGAAAAAAAGTGACCTTTGTAGGTGTTCATACATTTATTCCTTTCAGTTTCTTTTTATTGTGAATTTAGATAGATGATGTTCTAACTAGTGATGTCTTTATGAAATAGTTCTTCAGTGAATGGTTTATGCTCAGAATCGGCATGAAATACTAGCAAAAGCTTTACTGGAGGAACGTGAGATTGCAAATCTAGAGTTCCTACCAATTATATTGTAAACCATTAATATTCTACCCATATATAACTCTTTTATGCGGGGTTCGATTCCTTATTTGCTCTCATTAAAATGATGCGTACGTCCTTTTTTTTTTCTTTTTGGGTACACATTTTTGGTACTTTTTCCTGGGTATAAATTTTTGGTACGATTTTTCGTTGAATTTCTTTTATGAGAGGGAGACAGTTTATGTGCTGGCAAGGAATTTTAAGCTATGGAGGTCGGATCTCTTATATAGGAAGTATCAAACCATGGGAGGTTACAAGCTCTCTTTGGCACAACCGAAGTAAAATTCTTACCCAATTTGAAGTAAAACTCATCCATTTTATTCTAACAACCAAAAATGTCGTGGCAGACCAAACCAATAATTGTCATTGCTACTCCTTTTCAGTAAATGATGTAAGGATTCTAGGAAAGAAGTTGTTTTGTAACAGCGCCCAACCTATTTATAAACTCAGAACCATGCCCCTGCTTGTTGAAACAAAGATCATTGACTTCATGGCTTGCGGGAGTACCCAACGCATGAGATCCATGTACATAAAAATCGAGAATTGTGAAGAAACCCTTAAAAAGAATGGCGCTCAAGAAGATTGATCTCTTGTAGTACAACTATGCAAGATGGTTGCTCAGGCCAAGTTAACGCATGGAAGGATGGTTACTCCCTTAAAACCTTCACATACTTGCATTATTCGGTGGGGGTCCTTCAGATGGCCTTTACTACATGTATTATAGTGGTGTTTTATCCTTTTTCATGTGGAAAAAATGAAGCTGTTCTTAGATCCAAGTCTGGGGAACTGCAACATCTAGTTGGAAGCAGGTCTATGATGATTTTCTTTGGAAATGCAACAAGCTTTCTTCTGTAGTACTCTTCACTTCAGGAAAGTATGAATCGCTTGCTTTTACTCTTCTGGGAAAAAAGGTATGGTCCATAGTACTTTTGCTGTAACGAAGAGGGTGAGGTAGCTATTAGAATGGGGTGACAGGTACTTTAGTATCCGTGCTGAAAGACCTGGTTCTTCCAAGTAAATATTTCGGTTTGAGCTTTAAGATATGGCTGAATTTTGTCTAGTAGGGCTCCATGACCGTAGCTGAATTCCTGTAGTAGTTGCAGCAGATGGGAAGAGGGCCATGCCCTCTAGTACTGGTTGATTTGAAGGCGGACGCTCGTATCCTTCTCTTTGTGAAGAGGAAGAGGTCAAGGTTGCTTTGACCATAGTACAAAGACATCATCTTATGATGGCTTCCAGCATGGTGATTGCTTCAAAAGTGCTAATTCTTCCTACTTAATCTATTTGGGATTCTGTGGTAAAATTCTTCCTATCAGGCCTATTGTGGAGCCTCAAATAAATGTAATCCATTTACTATTAATATAAAAATCTTACCCTCAAAAAAAAAAAAGAAGATTTTTCTTTCTATGACTCTGATAGAAGCCATTAGATTGCCTGAATGAAAAGGTTTGAAGGTGGAAAAGTTGGATATGAGAAAAAAAGGCAAACGCTTTGAGGAAATGGACAGATTTAGGAGTGAATTTGCCCTGGAGATTCACCTATATGTGTAATGGAATTGCCATTTGCAGTCCTGTGGTCTGGCAAAACCTCTTACTTACCATTGTTTATAGCAAAAAACCACATCCCATCCATCCCTCTACATCTATTCCAAATATTTCTACTAGTAAACTCTTGTACGTAATCTCTGCCCATAGTCAACTTTTTTATATATTTTTGTACATATTCTATCCTCCTTAATGTACCTTGTATGCAACTAAGCCAATACTCCTGTACTGTTTTGCATGATTTTTTTTTTCTTTCTTTTTTTTTTTCTTTTTTAAAGGACGTCAGACTTTCTTAATAACTCTCAAGCACAATACATGATACAATGCAAATTGATCCAGCTGAGCAGTGCCACCCATCTAAGCATGACAACATAATACAAATCAAATTACTTTCTTCTCAAAAGAGAAGAATAATATGCATATCTTCGATATAAATAAAGCTAACTAGATCTATGTTCCACATCCATAGAATTTCTAATAGCAACTGGATCTATCCTCTATTATCGCAATGCCAATGGATCAAGTGGACGAATGTCCATTGTAACAATAGCAGGAGATACTAGATCTATAGACTGAAAGGAACAACAATTTTTGCGATGTGCAGCCTTCCTCATGCGTGGAGAAGACCACCCATCTTCCAATAGTTCTTGTTTGCGAGCAATGTCTTGAAGGCGAGAATGTTGTTCCTCACTAAGAGGGTCTGGTGACATAAGCTGAGAGGAAGATCAACTAGAAGGCAGTGTGGTGCAGAAACAACTTGAGAAGAAGGCATAGTAGCTGGTGTAGAAGTTGACGGAGGACAAGGTGATACAACAGGACATGCAACTGAGGTAGATGGTATATGGCATGGAATAGAAGCAATTGGAGAGCTAGAGACAAAAGTCCACCCAGATATATAAATAGCAAGAGACTCAACATTGGAAAATATCTTGGCAAGCTCTGGTCCATTAAGCAGACGTAATTTGTACTTCAAAAAAAGAGGGCCACTCTTAACCGTAACTGATAGAGGAATAGAAACACCAACAGGAAGAGACACATAAATTCGAGGACCATTAACAATAGAATGGGCGAGATGCATAACCAACACGCTAGCAATGGCAATCATAAAATCTGAAATTAGGGAAATCCTCCAATGCAAACCAACAAGGCATGCACAGTGCACCTGACTTACTAGGCAAAAATCCAGGTGCATAAAATAGAAGATAATGCCCCCAAAGAGGATCAATGCCCCAAGGGATATAGGAGGTATGTGCATGCAAGGGGTCGCC
The DNA here is from genome assembly GCA_021234155.1 of Isoetes taiwanensis. Classification (NCBI taxonomy): domain Eukaryota; kingdom Viridiplantae; phylum Streptophyta; class Lycopodiopsida; order Isoetales; family Isoetaceae; genus Isoetes; species Isoetes taiwanensis. Next base: position 17,818,639 of record JAJEKV010000010.1, on the reverse strand, counting down.
AAAAACCCCCTTGTATACGCTCTAGAAATCTTCAAAAAATCCCCATTTCAGCCACATATACCAAAGTCACAAAAAAAACCCTCTAGGTGAGAGTATATGTATGCTTCAAGCCCAAAATAAACCCTTTTGGGTCACTCACCTAAATTGTATGGCTAAAATTATGTGCAATGCCATGCTCTGCAAGCCTATCAACTACAAGTGAGGAGTCAAATATAACTAGAAAAAAATTATTCTCCTTATTCAAGACCCTCAAAGATGCATACTGAAGAAGGCATATTCTCTACAAATGATGCTTTAGCCAAAAGCCAAATTCTCTGAGATCAAGAAATTGTCCAGTGAAATGGCAAACAATCGCATGAGACACAAGATTCTGCACATACTGCAACTGAATATTATGATCAATTTCAATAACTGGTAGGCCAGCTAATTTAGATATGAGCTTAACTCTTTCTTATTATTCTTTTTTTTGGCATGGGTATAACTTTTTGCTAATAAAAAACCTCTAAAAATATTCAATGATGTTGTTTACACACTATGAATGTGCATTCTCCCAGAACTACAAAGGCAAAGGCGAATAATAGTTTGCTTCTTCCATTAACAACCTACTTGCAAAGTATTCAAGGTGATGCAAAGGCTAGAGGCACCATTCATGCTTGAGACATTGTAGGCTTTGGTGACTCGTAAGCTACCGAAAAGTGAAATTCCTCACTATTTTCATGTTTGCTTAAAACTGATATTTTTTTGCCACAGTACAAGAGCACAGGTGCATCCAAGTTGAAACTGAGGGGACCACCATCAGGTGGGGAAATACCTAGATGCTTGCTTCTGATACAATTGAAGGAATTGCAATAATGGGTAATCTCAGATTACAACCAACTGTAAAATAAAGAATGAACAAAAGAAAATAGAATTCAATTATTCAGAAGTAAACAATCGGCATGAAGCCTGCACAGCTTGATAAGAGCTCTCTTTAACCACCCAACCGGGCTCAAGCACACACAAGAAATCTTTATTTTGTCTTCAACAAAGATCTTCAAGTTTCAGCTATAATCAGGCTGCTCTGGCAACGGCTATGGCAGGGTATTCCAGTAGTTTAAAATAGGAACGAAGGCTATTAACAAGGTTGGGTCGAATCCTTTAGTTCAGAGTTCTTCACAGATTTACACAGAAAGCCGTTTTCTGAGATCGACCTTTTTTAACATCCGGGAATATCTTAGGAAGAAAAGGCAAGGTAAATCAGGCAGATAGGAATCGGCAAGTAATAACTAGGTGGCCCTTTTTTTGAGATTCAAGGTGTTCAACGCAGATCTGGATCAATTCCGGAAGACTGGGCAACAATTCTTGGGCTGTAACGCTCGACCCCCATTATTAGCCATGCTATAGCATATATTCTTTGAGAAAATATTATTTCCCTCCACATGTTACATATTTTTTTATTCCAGTAGATCCTTGTTGGGCTTGAACCGCTCCCTCGAGCCGCTCCGTATCAAGTCCTTCCCTTCTTTCAGTCGATCGACCTCGATCGCTCTATAACCTGAAAGAAATTTATCAAACCCTTTTGATTATCATGAGAGAAGTGTGTTATTCCTTTTACGTCCCTAGGAATGTTCTTTTTCTGATCCTTCAAAGCATGGTCCGCACTTGAACAGAAAAAATCCATACTGATCCATCAAGCAGGCGTCCCTCACTTGAAAAGTCATGGCATTTCCAGCCTTTCTGATGTTCCAGGTAGGTTTCCTACTCGAACAGAAAGTAAATCCCTTTCTAGGCATCCAAGTTAATTATTTCCAAGTAACTTGATCAAGAAAGATAATTTCCTTCCATTAGAAAGCAATAAAAAAAAAAATTATTCTATTCAAATAAATGATCTCATATACTCAGGCAGTCATACACAGCCTACTAAAACATAAACCAAATCAAGATAAATGAACGGTAGTTAATCGGCTTCTCTTAGATAGCTTTGTCAAATTTCACGTGGGAACTGTCAGATGTTTCTGCAATAGTATGCATCAACACTTTTCCCTTGTCTTCCTTCTTCTTGGGAGCTTCAGTTTGAGATTTGTCTGCAGGGTCTGCTTCATTGGGCAAAAAGCATTGAAATGAGGTCCACCGCATATATAGCAAGCAACCTCTTTCTGGGGCATTTGTCCTATCCTGAGTTGTATGTTGATCTGTATTCTTGTTCCGGGTATTTCAATCTCTACGATCATCGTTGAATCTAACTTTTTTTTGCCCCCTTGTTATTTGCCTTATCAGTGTCGTGCTTGCCATTATTCTCTTGGGGGTAACCTTCTGATATATCATACTTTGCTTCCTTAGGATTGAACTTTCTTTCTGCAGTTTCGGCTTTTCGTACTGCTTCATCCAATGTTTGTGGTTCAATGAGTCTAAGTTCTGCATATAGTTCGTCCCTTAAGCCAGACATAAATTTCCTTATTAATTCTTTATCGCTGAGACCTTCCATTTGTACCAATAAGTGGTTAAACTCGCTTGTATACTGATAAACAGATTCTCGTTCCCCTTGTGTGAATATATCCCACTCCCTTCTCAGATCTGCATAGTAGCTTGCATGTATATTATGACTTTCAAAAGCTCTTTTGAATTATTGCCACGTCTTAATCACAGGAGCCATCCTCTTTCTTCCCTGCCACCAAATTCGGGCTACATCTGTAAGATATTTATCCATTGCCTGAAGTTTTTGCAATTTGGTTGCACGAACTCTTTCAAAAAAACTTTCTCATGAGGCTAAGAATCCCATAACTCTAGGGGGACTCCTCTTTTCAGCTGAGAAAGTCGGCATGCCCTCCACTTTCTCCAACCACTTAACCCTGGTTGAAGCATTAATTGTATTGGAAAAATTTGGTGGGGAATTCATAGGCGGAGGCATATTAACAGGTGGAGGATAATTTGGAAGTGAAGGCTGCTAGGAGCTACTAGGTAAAAATCCATAAAGTAATGCTATTTGCTCCAATTTGGTTTGATAGTCTTGCTCAGATGTGGGTGGTGGTAGAGCAATTTGATTAGCAATTTGTTTAGCTATAAAATCCGCAGTTCTTAGCACCTGCTGGTACTAATTATCAGGAATATTAAAGCGGTTGGCCATTGCACAGGATATATGATGGAATCTAGGCTCTGATACCACCGAACTGTAGAATAAAGAATGAACAAAAGAAAATAGAATTCAGTTATTCAAAAGTAAATAATTGACATGAAACCTGCACAACTTGATAAGAGCTCTCTTTAACCACCCAACCGGGCTCAAGCACACACAAGAAATCTTTATCTTGTTCAACAAGGATCTTCAAGTCTGAGCTATAATCAGTTTGCTCTGGCAACGGCTATGGCAGGGTATTTTGGTAGTTTAAAACAGGAACGAAGGCTGTTAACAAGGCTGGGTCGAATGCTTTAGTTCAAAGTTCTTCACAGATTTATACAGATGGAAAAGCCTTTCTCTGAGATCGACCTTTTTTAGCATTCAGAAATATCTTAGGAGGAACAAGCAAGGTAAATCAGGCAGATAGGAATCGACAAGGAATAATTAGACGGCCCTTTTTTTTAGATTCACGGTGTTCTATGCAGATCCGGATCAATTTCGAAAGACTGGGCGACAGTTCTTGGCTGTAACGCTCGAACCCCGTTATCAGCCATGTTATAGCATATATTCTTTGAGAAAATATTATTTCCCTCCACATGTTCCATTTTTTTTTTACGCCAGTAGATCCTTGTTGGGCTTGAACCGCTCCCCCAAGCCGCTCCGTATCAGCTTGCTCAGCAAACTTTGGGATATTGATGCCCTTGAACATGTTAAGACAACGCATTATAAGGCCCAGATCAACCCCACGCTTGCATGTGTCCACAGCTTTACCTTCGTGCACATTTGCCACTGAAAAAGTACAGATTGATAGCTTCCATTTGCACAGGTGCATGAGATAGGCAGATGGGTTCGGGAGGCACGGGTTGTGTCTGTGTTGCTAGCAGCGTGTTGAAGATGAAAGCCACACTCTGCAGCATTGTCAGTCACATTCGCGCCAGCTATGATGACTTGATTCTGCCTAACCAGCAGCTGCATGCACTGTTGGATACACATCAATGGGCTCGTTAGGATCTTATCTCCGGGACATCATGGATACTCACACTCGGTTATGTCCTCGGACGATGCACTGAGACACATTACAATGTACCATTGTTATATATCATTGTACACTTTCTCAGCAGACCTATTACTGCCAAGTTTTTTCCTTCGAAAACCCTTCGGGACGAGGGTTTTTTAATCCTAGAAGTAAGACGCTTGTTGAGTTCCTTGTTTGGGTCCCATACGCCAATTAATCTCCACGGACGATAAAAATCAATTCAATTCAACTCAATTCTAACATTTGAAAATTGTATACGACATGATCAAGATCATTGTCAAGGATATTAACAAGAAGAAACATCTATGTTCTCAAAGGGATGACAAGGAACAGAAAATTATACACCTCACTTCTTTCTCAAAAGCTATGGGGAAATTTCATGTTAGAAAAATGTTCAACATGGTCATGTTTAAGCATTGCAAGATAACGGTAGTGAATTTGTGGAAAACACTATATTTTCTTGGAAATGCATTGATCCGCTTAAACAGGAAGTGTATAAACTATTTAAAATATTTGTTACGGGTAATAAGGCCAAATGTCCATGCACAAATCCTAATCTTACCAAGGCTTATTGACTAAACCATAGGACATGTGCATACTTGTAGCCTACAAATCATCCATAGTACCAAACTCAGAATTGCACTACCTTGTGGACTCAACCATATCGCAAATGAAGGTCTTAATGTGCAACAAGTGATGGAAGACTTTTTGTGGTCTATGTGATTAATTTTTAGTGTATATGGGTTCACCTTGCTGGATCTAACAAATGGCGATATTCAATGGATATGCAACCTAGTGGTACACTATGCACATATGGAGAGAGTGGAGCTAAAGAATACTCTCTTTCCCAAGCTGAAAGATTGGAGGTAAGGAAAAAAAATCAAGTGGCTCAATAAAAAAGTTATAGGTATCAGGAATAGATAAAGCTGCCAATAATAATATGTTCATTTGCCAACAGCATATCTTTGATATGGCTATTATGAGGATTTCGAGAGATGTGAACAAACCTCAGAAAGTATAACAGCAATGTGTTGATTGTGCAATTTACTAGTAGCTACCACAAAGCACAAAGCTACCATATCTCATGGTCAGCTACAAGGCCATAAAATGGAATATAGGCGGCTGACAAATGCTAACAATACTATATACTTTGATATGGCCAGTATGATTACTGCAGGGGTCATCCTGCCGGGAGCCCTACCTCAGCTAATCCCATTTTAATTCCATTTGCTAGTCAAGATTTAGAATCCATTTGGTATCAAACAACATAAGATGGAGAAAACCAAAATAATCTATTTCTTTAGCAAACATCTTTGAGCCTTTTCGCCAGTACAAAAGGGAAATATGCGCCTTGCGGCCAATCAAATTATTCAATGTCCGAGCTTAAGATATATCAAAATTTGCATCACGGCAAATGAAACTATAGATGTGGATCTCAGTTGCAACCCCTTTTGAAGTCTTTATTTTTGCAGAATGGTAAGGGAATATCTATCCTGCAGATGAAACCGCAGTTAGAAACAATCTGCCGCATATGATACATATAATTAGTTACAGCAAGAAAAAAATTCCAGTTATTATATAGTCCACCAGAAAAAATAACAGCAGCAAGAACATGTTAAAAATAGGTAAAAGTCTTTGCCTGATATAATCAAGCAGCACTAGCTGTGAAATATAACCTTTATACAAGATAGACATGTGAACAATACCTGGTTGATACATGGCGATCCATTCAACTTTTCGGCACCCAGAGTGCAATGCATTCGTTCTGTAAGCCCAAATGGGGCCCGAGACTGAAAGGGTCATGTATAAATATTGCAGATATGCCCTTGTAAGTAGATCGATCCAAACCTTCCCCTATGCTAGAGGCTTCTCTGAAATATTATGCCTGGGGTTGTGGTTGTTGTCATTCTGTTGTTCCTGCCTCTTCTTTCTTCTCCATAAAGTGAACAAACAACAAGAATATGCAAGAATCGCAACTACTGCAATAACAATGTTAATAATTGCTGATTTAGCCTTAGCAGGGAGGACGGCCCAAGCGGCCGCAGCTTTTGTTAAGGCCACGGATATGGCTGATATCATGGGACCTCCACACTTTGCATACTTATCTCCTTTGGCCCTGCCTTCAAATCATAGTTGGACAGACACTATGCCACTGTTAACTTCCGTCTCGTAGGAGAGAACATAAGAAGCATTACCTCTTACCCAAAAAGCCACATCCAAATCTTTGTATACCAGTATTCCTTGGATATACACATCAAACACTCTATATCCAATATAACCATCTTCAATTCCTCAAAAATAAAGTGTGACATTGTATATCCCTGCACGCAACCGAATTCCATGAGTAATACTCAAAAGTGTCATAATGGGCTAAGTGAAGCAATTTGGAAAAGCCCAAAGGATGAACCAGATAATTGCATGTGTACTCCAAGAACTCCTTGCGGCCAATCAAAATGTTTAATGTCCGAGCTTAAGATATATCAAAATTAACATCACAGCAAATGAAACTACGATCCACTGCAGATGTGGATCTCAGTTGCACTTATAAACATGCAGAACTACGATCCACTGCAGATGTGGATCTCCGTTGGACTTATGAACATGCAGAACCCCTTTTAAAGTCTTTACTTCTTCTGAATGGCAAGGGACAAATCTATCCTGCACACGAAACAGCAGTTAGAAACATTTTGCAGCACACGATACATATAATTACTTACAGGAAGAAAAAGCTTCCATGTATTATATAGTCCATCAGAAACAATGACAGCAGCAAAAAGATGCTAAAAATAGTTAAAAGCTTTTGCCTAGAATATGTGAACGCTACCAGGCTGATACATGGCAGTCCCTTCAACTTTTTGGCACCCAGAGTCCATTGCATTGGTGGTGTAAGCCGAGACTGAAAGAAACATGTACAAATATTGCAGATGTGTCCTTGTACGTACGTCGTAGATTGATCCAATCTTCCCCTACTTTGATGCTTCTTTGGAATGTTATGCCTGAGGTTGTATTGGCGGTTGTCCATTTGGCGGTTGTTCATTCTCCTCTTCCTGCCTCTTCTTTCTTCTCCATAACACGAATAATAAACAACAACAATATGCAAGGATTGCAACTACTGCAATAACAATGCTAATAATTGCTGATTTAGCCTTAGCAGGTAGAATGGGGAGCCCCAAGGGGCCCAAGCGGCCACTTGCAGCTTTTGTTAAGGTCACAGATATGGCTGATATCATGGGACCTCCACGCTTATAATACTTATCTCCTCTAGCCCTGCCTTCAAATAATAGTTGGACAGACACTATGCCATTCTTAACTTCCGTCTCGTAGGAGAGAACATAAGAAGCATTACCTCTTACCCAAAAAGCCACATCCAAATCTTTGTATACCAGTATTCCTTGGATATACACATCAAACACTCTATATCGAACATTACCTTCTTCAATCTCTGCAAAATAGAGTGTGACATTGTATGTCCCTGCCCGCAACCGAGTTCCATGATAAGCTAAAAATTCTTCTGATGTGCGCATGGATTCATATATTTCTGCAAGGCCTTTAATGTCAGGTCGAATAATAGTTTTGAATTGATTTGAAAGTTCCACAGCCCACGTCCTTGAACCATCAGAATCATAGTGCAACCCAAATCCCTTGTCCACATCATGATGGAACTGTATATCCTTAAAGATTGTATCGTAACCTCCTGCATTGATTGCAATATTTTCAAGATCGCCAGGTATAGAGGGAGAACAGTGATCCAATGTTGTAGGGCTTAAAAAGCTACAGTCAAATGGCTTAATGCTATCATCACTTAAGTAATTGAACCCCAAGTTCCTCTCTGCTTTACCCAAGTATGTTGTAAACTTGGTAGAACCCTTGAGGAGGTTATGGGAGAGGTCCAACTGTCTAAGGCTGAACATGGAAATGAAGCTTGCATCGGGAACTTCTCCGTTAAGATTATTGTGGTCCATAAATAGACATTGCAACTTCTGTCCACCAAAGTTCTTCGGGAGGCTTCCTGTTATCTGGTTAAATGCTAAGTCTAAGTACGTAAGATTGTCAGATATGGGGGATGGAATATCAATGAAACTGTTCTTTCTAAGATCTGCTATTTGTAAAGAAGCCATACTTTTCAGGGTATTGAAGATGGCTCCAGAAAACTGATTGTAAGACAAATCTAAAAATTCGAGTTTTTGAAATTGTTGAAGAACAGAAGTGTCACCAGAAAATCCATTTTGTGAAAGATCAAGATGCCTCAAATAGCTGCAGCGAGCAAGCTCAGGAGGAATGCCGCCACTCAGGCGGTTATGGTAGGCGGTAAGAAGTCGGAGGTTGGAAAGCCGACCTACAGAAGAAGGAATGGTACCTGTTAAGTTATTGTTGTCAACATAGAGCTCTATCAAATTGGTCATATTACCTATTTCGTCCGGAATGGAACCATAAAGTCTGTTAGTGCCCAAGTTCACGTATTTGACCTGAGTAAGCAAGCCTAGGCCTTTAGGGATTTCACCTATGATACCATTTGCACCAAGCCTCAGATCTGTGAGTTTGGTGAGTTTGCCAATATCTTCAGGGAGAGTTCCTTTTAATCCGTACCTGTGGAAGTCGAGAATAACAACGGAAGTATTTGTATCATCGCATGTGATGGCTGGAGAGTGACAAGGATCAAAGTAGAAGTTAGGTTCGGTGTATCCAATGGCCACTCCGATTTGTCCAAGAGCGCTCAGTTGTACAGGGTCGAAGCCGGCATAACATTGACAGGCCAAGAATAAAAGCACCGGCAAGCAAAATGTTTGCATTGCTTAAGCTTGAGTACGACGCACTGCGGATCAGAGACAAATGTAAAAAAGTTAGGGCAAATCAAAATGCTTGCAAACCCAAATGAATGTCTTTATGAAATTGCACAGCCAAAAATGAAGCAAAGAGAAGCGCCAGATGATCCTTCATAATCTGAGAATCAATTTATACTGCGTTGAAGATGGGCTGCAAAATCGAGCAGGCAAGAAAACGACCAAGCAAAAGCAAATGAAAGGATGTAAAACGAAGCCGCTACACTGCCGATAACGAACTTACCTGTCACAAGAAATATTTCCAAGTATGTTCTCAACAAAATACGAGACGAAAACGAAATTATGTATAAGGGAGAATACCCCTCTGAGGGTTTTCCAGGGGTAATTTGCGAGGCGGGGCGCCGTCAGCGGTGGCGGACGCACTCCAGCTGCAGTGGCGGCACATGAGCAGCGGAGCCGCGAGTGCATCTGCCGCTGGCGGTGCTGCTAAGAAAATTACCCCCGAAAAACCCGAGGAGGGTATTTTCTCGTGCGTAATCAACGGAAGGCTTAAATTTCCACTAGTATTTTGGCACGTGGCATTTATCTTCTCTCTTTTCTCTGTTCTGGCGGAGCTAGGCTTGAACGATTTTCTCCGGCAGAGCTTCGCGAATCACAGACAGCCCGTTGAATGAACTTGCCCCTGTGTTTTTTTAGTGCCCCTGTGTTTGTTTGTTTCTTGAAGCCAAATCCGTCGCTGATCTTGAAGATCTTGAAGCGAAATCTTCAGATGCACACATTCTTCAGATCTTGAAGTGAACTCTTAAAGCCAGATCTTGAAGCGAAACATATCTTGAAGCTGAGAATGAGCCATAGCAAACAAATGCATGCTCGGCCATAGCCGTAGAAGAACGCCATAGCCTATACTTTCTGCTCGACCATAGCCTATACTTTCTGCCATAGTCTGCTCGCCATAGCCGCAGAAAAACCCCATAGCCGCAGAAGAACGCCATAGCCATAGAAGAACGCCTGCTCGCCATAGCCGCAGAAGAACGCCATAGCCACAAAAGCCGCAAAAGAACGCCTGCTTGCCATAGCTGCAGAAGAACAGAGCAGTAGAGAGCCATGGCAGCGCCACTCCACAATAGCGGAGGAACTTTTCCTCGTTTTAAAACACGCCGAATATAGGCGTAATTTATGCCTCCCGTTGATTACATAGAATTTTAAAAGAAGAGCATTAGAAAGAAAAAAAACTAACAAAAAAACACGCCAGGAAATTTTGACAAGGTCAAATTTGCTAGGTATTTGGCAATGTCAAGCTTGTTAATGGTAATTGGCAAAGTGCTCTAAGTGTTATGTATTTTCACATTTGTAATAATTTGTTCTACTTGAAGCTTAACTCTGTTTATGGTGCTTAAGGCTGTATTTTCATTCGAGGGAGCTTGGTTTTACTCAATGTGTTTATTCTATTTTGCATACATAAGCTTGTCACAAGTTGGAAAAACAAGACTAGGCATAGATAGATGATAAAAAGCAAGACCATATATGAGCTCATAGAGTTATTATGGTATTGCATAGATAATAGTTAAATAAGAATGAAGATACTAGAAAACGACGCCCAATGTTCTTATCATTGATGGCATTCCTAGAGGTAATACCTTCAGTAGGTTACTATATATTAATACGCGGCATGCATCGCTCAAGCTTCCACATTTTATCATACATAGTAACAAGGGTCGTTTTAGATCAAAGATTACTAAAAGTCAGCTTGTTCTCTCAATTGCATTTGTGAGTAAAGGTGAAAAGCTTATTTCTCCCTGGCTGGCAATTGCTTCAGATGTGCATATCTTTGATTTAGTCATATGCAACGGTTTGGCGCAGTAGCCCCTCTCTGTCGGTACACTTGCAGGCAGGAAAACCAGGGAGGCTGCTACAGTGTTGTGGATTATGTACTAGTCACTGAACAAGATCTACATCTCATCATCCAGCTCCGAGTAGGCACAGATAATAGAGATGAGGAGACTGACTCGGATCACCACGTGACTTATGCCAAGATGCTAGTACCTGACCTAGCAAAAATTCTACAGCTTTTCACGCTACAACAACAGACTGACCAGTTGGTCACAGTGCTTATGACTGCTGTAGAGAGATGCTTTGGTAGAAGCCGCCCCCGGAAGATCTCGGGAACTACAACCTTCTCCCGTAACCAGTGGTTTGATGCTGAATGTAGAGACTTCAAGCGCTGGCTTTGACAGGTCACTGACCCCATCCTGCGCCCCCTCGCGATCAGATAGTACCGTCTTCTTGTGAAAGGAAAGAAAGCCAGATATATTGCAGAGCATCAGAGGGAAACATTTTACCTGCTGGAGAGGCATTCCAGAACATTTTGGAGAAAGGTGTTGAGCAACTCAGCAAACCTCTCCAGCCTGCAGGAAATATCAGTCCGGATCAATGGGTGCAATACTTGCACCAGCTCTATGATCCTCTGGGGTTCGGCTAGACCCCCCAAAGGGGCCCGGCCTTGGAAATCACAGAGGCAGATGTCACTCAGGGCCTGCAGCATCTCGCCAATGGCAAAGCGGCAGACTTGGATGGCATGCAGGCAGAGCTTCTCAAGTGGGCGGGACTACCAATAGTGCCCATCCCGACCGCACTATTTAATAGAGCATTATAGAAAGGATTTTTCCAACAGTGGATCACTAACAGAGTAGTTTCCATCTACAAGGCAAGAGACCCACACAGCCCAGCCAACAACAGGACAATCATGGTTAGTTCATTCTTTGCAAAGGTAATGGCCAGCATCCTTGAATAGCAACTCACGATGTGGACAGAGGAGGCAGAAATGAGAGCAGATACACAGGCAGGATCCAGGCCCTGACACTCCACCATTGACCATATATTCATGCTCCAGACCTTGATTGAGGATAACAGGAACTGCCGCCAGGATCTCTACTGCTAGTTTATCGACTTTGCAAAGGCCTTTGACACTATGCCTAGAGAAAAGTTTTGGGGAAGACTAAGACAGTTGGGAGCCCCTGAAGACTTGCGAAATGCAGTATACATGCTCTATGAGACATGTTTCGGCCGACGGATACCGGCAGACCACCTATCAATAGTAGTATTGGTGTCCGCCAGGGATGCTTTCTCCCCAACAGGATTTGGCCTCTATATTGTTCAATTGTAGGAGTGTCTTACCTGCCATGGGGTGATGGGGCTAGGCTTGTGCACCAGATCATTAGGCAACTCATATACGCAGATGATGTGGACCTCCTAGCCCACCTCCCAGATGATATACAACAGCATCTACATGCCCTATATAGCTTCTGTCAGGCCACTGGAATGAGGGTCGATCTGGCCAAGACTGAGGTCTTGCTTGCCTCATCTTTGCAGGAACTAGTATCTGAGAGCATCCAAAATTATTATACTGAAAACACATATGTAAAAAGCATCTGAAGAATTAATGATGATTATAAGAAACCATTTTAAGATCTAGAATGCGTATAATTAAATGTGGTATGAACTAGCAATGGTTTTGCAAAGTCAACATATGCTTAAAACACATCTTTCAAACTTATGATGATTTCAAAAAACCATTGTACTATGTAGAATTTGTGTAACTAAACATCTTCTTTTTTAAAAAGGCAAGGGGTTGGGGAATGTGCCTGGAACGCCGCATGTAACGCCGCATGCGGCGTTCCTCTCCCCCTTGCGGTATAGTTTTTTTGAATTGTACATCCTTTTTCCTCTGCATTCGAGTCTTCCTTCCGACGCTATCAGATTCCACACTTCCAGTGCTCTTTTTCATATCAGCTCACCCGCCCTCAAATCGGCATCTAAGGCTGCAACCGGTAATTTGTTAGCTTTGTCATTGTGGGAGTTTTCATCGAAATGTTGGTTGTTCCACTGGGTTTTCTAACTAACTATGTCAATTTGGATGGATTTGAGGTGCGTCAGATTTAAATGTTGCTTCTGATGTGTGGAGTGCCATTCTAATCCTCAATTTTTTTTGCATGTATCGGCAGCTGCGAAGGTCCTATTTTCTATTTACAAGCACCACGTCCCAAGAGTGCGCATTTTTGGTGCCGCAGACCATAGTTCTGGCTAACGGTTAAGTTTTGTTGCTGCATTTTGGGCGGATGGACTATGAGGTTATTACTACGAGAGCAGGTCTTAGCCAAATAATGCATAGAGGTAACTACCTTAGGCATCAGTGGTCTAAATATTTGACTGAGTTTTATTTATTATCTAGCAGTTTGAAGGGATTGGAACCGACTATGGCGGATGCTGAGATGTCCGCCAACAGGTAACCCTATGGTTTAGGACAGAACGAGTTTGATTTCTGTATTGATAAGTCTTTCTTTGATTCCCTTTTAAGTTTGGGGTTAGCTCTGTTTTCCTTCTGCAATTCCAATTTGCTTATTTCGGCTTTGTTTTATAATTTTGTCATCACTCCCATTTGCATTTAAGGCAGACATCACCAGATCTTTGCTGATTTCGTGGAAGCAGACTTTCTAGCTCTGGGCTCTATCTTCTAGGTTTGAATTTTCTTTTTTGCATGTTTTGAGATGATGTCGTGCTTCAGATTCAATATGCTGTACAAATTTCATGTAGCCTCATATTCTCATGTAAAGATGTATTTTATTATGGGTTCATGAATTCTGCATGTCCATTAAATCAGTAAAGTGTTCCTATAAATGATGTTTGTTGTACGATTCACCCATCTTCAACCACCAAGTTTTTAACATATGCTGTACAAATGCCTTACTGTATCAGCCTGAACCATTTGCCATCCTCTAATCAAACCTGTAATAATGGAACGAAAATGGATATGTACGAACGTTTTTATTTATGTATTTCTACTATATAATCCTTTTCTGTACCTATTTCCGACTATTTGTGTATTTCAGGTTAAGATTCAGCTGCCCCGTCATAACCATAGCTATAGCTTGGTGCCTCATGTAAATGGTTTTTCCCTAGGAATATCTAGCTATTGGAAAAGTTGGTAATCTCATGATGCCGTTTTTATGTCAAAGCTTGCACAATAATACACTATTGGCGAACAATTCTAGGATAGATGATAAATAGCAGATATAGACCTGTATTTCTATAACCCGTTGCTGAGACCACCTTAATGCCATGCTTTCTTTTTCTTGCACTAATGGCATTGGTATATCAAGGACCAATGTTGCTTTCTAAAATTTCCTTTCCGATATTCTACTTATATGCTGTATATGACAACTTTAAATGCAGGAATGCTTGGAGTGTTTGGAATCACTTCCATTTATCGACATGGAAAGTAAGTGCAATATGTTTTACATTTTTATTTATGCATTTTGCTATTATGTGTTTCTCAAAAGTTTACACACATGTATGCCAGTGTTTGCATGTAGATGTTCTTTGTGAGCAGCTCTTCATCAACATTCCCTGTCCAGCCAATAAGAATGCAGCATTAAGGTATGTCTATTGTATGTCTTTAAATGTGAAGCAATTTAAGTGTTTGATATTGCCAAGAGTGTGACTTTCATTTTTTCATTTGTTACAAGCTATTTAGACAAGCTTACACCTGCTATTGGATTATTTTTTTGTTTGCTTTTTTTATCTTCTACTGCCTCATCCCAGGAGATATGTAGCAGTCCTTAGCTGCCTGCAACAGATCGTTGTGTTTCTCCATAGATGATTATCCTGGCTTCCTATTTTTCTAGCACCATATCCACAAGTTAGGGTCTTTGAAAGCTTTGGTTTTGCTTGACCTTTTATATTATATCAGGATTAGGACTACAATGAAGATTGATACAAAGCATGGTACAATAAGGTTCTCCCTCACATGAGTTATTAAGGTTAAAAATTCTTCCCTAATTCTTTTGCACAGTTCCAGATGGCTGGAAAACCACTCCATGCTTGAGAAACAGTGACATTTAGAGTAAGATTTCATATTACTTATTGTCTTCATTAATGTTAATCTTAATTGTTCTTTTCTATCATCTGGTGTGTCTGCCATGTGTCTGCTAGCCAGTCCATATCATGGAGTTCTGTAAAATAATGGAGTTGAGCATGTTGCTTAAGGCCAATCAGTAATAACATGTCTTTCAGCAACAAATTATTGTGGTAGTTTTCTTTTGCCTTATGGTTATATTAATGTATTTTGTAACTTTCTTGAACTAGCAATCTAGACCTAATATTTTTCGTCATGTACTGTTATCAAAAGTAATATTTCCAAAACCGCGAGATCTCCCAGTGTTATGGTCTTGCATTATTTGATATTCAACCACATTACCACTAGAATGACTAGGATAATTTGCTCCATATTTGCTTGAAGAAAATATGCACTCTCGCAGCAGGGCGCCGGAAGAATAGAAGGATACAGAGGCTTTGGCTGAGAAAGAAAGTTCAGAGCTTGAGAAATTTGAAAGGCAGGCAAAGAAAAAAGCGCCCCAAAATGCGAGCGCCTGGGCTATAGTGGATGTTCTCACCGTCTTTGGGGGCCTTCTGGAGAGGCCTTATGGCAGTGGAAAGATGATTGCCGCTGTCGGAGGCATGGTGATAGAAAAAATTAGGGCAGTTGCTTCCCAGTTGCTTGCCCAGGGTGAAATTAACGAGCAGGATGTTTTCGAGCTTCTTCGCGCCATTCAGTTCCTAGAAATGGACCTCTCTGATATCTCTACTGCCAAACATGGCTCTACCTTGATCTCCAGACTTCAACAGGCTAAGCAGAACTGTCAGCTCGCTCTCTCCATTGCTGATAAGTATTAAGTTGTTGCAATTTTTTTTTCTTACCTTAATTTCAACCAGACTATGGATTGGATTTGAATTCCTTACCTTCTGTGTCATCTGCAACTTTATTTCTTGATTTGCATTGGAGCTCTTTGAGTACATAGCTTCTTTAAGAGATGAGGAAAAACTGACTGAGCTATTGTCTTTCCATCTTTACAACTCCTAGCATGCCATGTGGCCTTAGATAATATTATAAACCTGTTCATAATTTCTTGAGTTACTGCAGTACGTATCCAACTTTTTGAACAAATCGACACAAGACATTTTCCATGTAGGTGATGGAGTTACACTGAATTTATTCGCAACTTGGCATTTTGGCATTCTGGAAATTCTTAGAAAATAAAAGAACTACTACTGCCATTTTTAATGCATATCGACTAATACCCTAAACCTATGGTGCTCTATTCAATCCACATACTCCATGATGTTGATCTATTCCATCCCACCTATTTGTTCATTTCCATTCCTTGCTATACTACTTATTGCATTCCATTCCATTTCACCTATGCATTTTCTTGCAGCTATCCATTCTGTGCATCCATGATTAATGCCCGGCATCGCCGGGCACACGTTCCTAGTGATAATGAACTAGCAATGATTTTACAAAATCAATGTATGCTTAGAAACCATCTTACAAACTAGTGATAATTTATATAAACTAGTTTAAATTTTAGAATTAGTACAAAAAGTATGATATGAACTACTAATAATTTTGCAAAATCATCAAAGACACGTGGTTTTTATTGACATTATGAATTGTTGTATAAAAAAAACCATATACATACTGGTTTTCATGTTGATTTTTATTGCAAGTTCATTTTTGGGGGCCTTGTGACTCCTTCACTTATCCGGGGCAAAATGTGGAGGTGGCACACACTTACAAGTACCTAGGCATAGAGTTTTCCACTACCACATACTGGGACACTTCCATTCAATTGCGGGTGACTACGGGTTGGAAGATACTTTATACGATGCAGAACAACATCTAAAAAGTTGTATGGCTAGCCCATCTGTCCACTTGTTCAGGGTTCTAGTGGAACCTGTCCTTTTATATGGGGTCGAAGTCTGGGGTCCAGTCATATCCTCGGCCACGAGGAATGAACTGGTGCAGGTACAGTTGGCCCCAGCGCTTGGGGTGAAATCCATTGTTCCATATCATATCCTCCTGCAGACTGGTTTCTTATCTCTTCAGTGGGTTGCACTCGACTGCCATATTATTTACTTTCAGAAGGTGGCGAATATGGGCAATGAACGTCTCCCCAACCTGGCTTGTACTGTGGCCATGGGCCCGCAGTGCCTCAAGGCATCCTGGAAGGAGAGGCGAGCACAGTGGTTCTCTAGATAGGACGTACAAGAGCATAGGTGCATCCAAGTAGAAACTGAAGAGGACTACCATCAGCTGCTGTAATACCTGGATGCTTGCTTCCTCGGCAAGCTTTGGGATAGTGGTGCTCTTGAACATGTTAAGACAACGCACTATAAAGTCCAGATCAACCCCACGCTTACACGTGATCCACAGCGCTACCTCCATGCACATTTGCCACTAAAAAAGCATAGATTGGTAGCTTCCATTTGCACATGTGCACATCACTTGCGAACTGCGACAAGCACATGGGCCCAGGAAGCATGGGAGGATAGATTATGTCTGTGCTGCCAGCAGGGTGCTATTGAAGATGAAAGCCACACTCCGTAGCATTGTCTGGCATTCAATCACATCCATACCAGCTATGCCCAGCTGATCCTGCCTAACCAACAGCTGCATGCACTGCTGGATACAACGTCAGTGGGCTCGCTAGGATCTTATCTCCAGGACATCATGGATGCCCCCACTCAGTTATGTCCTCGAACGCGCCTATCTCCCTGACGCATCATTTCTCTTTCAGCCTTCATTCTGCAGGTTCTTTTGGGGAGTGTCTTGGTTGTCACAGTGCGAGGGATCGTGCTTCATCCTTGGGGAGCCTCGCCATCCTGTTTATCAGAGATTTGTCGGGTGATGGATGCTAGCAGTCAAGCATCCCCTTTTGGATGCTTCAACTCTTTATTTGGCGACCATGTAATTCAAGTTATCTCCATTTTGGTTCGGGCGCTGCAGACATGTCGAGAACGTTGGCGACTGTTTCTCATCAGGGTTTTCCTCGAAAACTCGGAAGGGGGGAGAGGGCGTTGGGGGTTCATCTTGATGAGTAGTTGTCGCCAGTCTTCTCACCTTTGCTTAACCTGTGTAGCGGATGATTCATTTTTTTTCTTGTATTCTTTATTTGTCATCATGCTCTCGATGATTGTCTAGTTTCGAAGCATTTCTCAAGCTTTTCAAAAACTTCTACGCCTAGTATGTGAACCAAATTGTACTCAATGTTTCAAAGAGCTCAATGAGAATACCACAGGCAGTTGATTGGATCATAGGACCCATCCTAGGAATGTAAGGATTTATATCATGTGCCAAAGAATCTCGCTGAGAAGTAATCTTCGTACGCGAAGGGGCCAAACAAGAACAGTCGAGATGACGACGGTGCAGATGAAGGTTCACAAGATACAAGATACATTCCCCCCCGACAACCAATGCACCATGTTGACTTCCATGATTTGTCCGTTCGCCTGCTACAAAATCTTGTTTAGAAGGAACCTTCCTTGGTATAGCCCAGAACGTCAATGTCGTTTGTCCTTCTATATCAATCCCTTCTTTTCAGTGGTCATCATGGTTTCATCCACTATGAAATCCAATGGAAAAAAGGCCTGACTAGAGGTCCAGATGTCAAAGACACTGCAGATTTTGTTGGGGTAGATTTCAAAACTA
Organism: Isoetes taiwanensis; assembly: GCA_021234155.1. Lineage (NCBI taxonomy): Eukaryota > Viridiplantae > Streptophyta > Lycopodiopsida > Isoetales > Isoetaceae > Isoetes > Isoetes taiwanensis. The sequence continues at coordinate 17,800,184 of JAJEKV010000010.1, read as the reverse complement.
CTTACTTCGTTTCTCTCTAAAGGCAACATTCATTCTTGTACTTAATTAATACACAAATCAATGTCTTAATTGTTAAACAAGTCCTCATCAATATCATGTGCGTTCATGTGCGTCTCAGGGAACAATATCAAAAAATAAAATAAAAGTCCAAACTGTCGGAAAAGTTTACGAATAAAGGAAGTCGTCCTCCACCCCCATATTTGGATTAGGGTTCACCCAATCACCCTGTGGCCTGGAGGTGTAGGTAAGTACTAATTAATATCTAGAACCTGTTCTCCTTCATGCAGTTCCTCCACATTCCTCCAAAGGTCCATCTCGCGCTAGCTTCGGAACACATATAGGTTTCCATCCCTCCTGCGAGCAATCAGAGGTGGTAGTGGAGGCATGTGCGCTTGCATGTTAAGCATGATATATTGCCACTCCGGTATAATATATCCATCTTTCATTGGAAAAAACCTACTGCCCAACATCCAATCCAACAAACACCTCAAACGCAGACAATGTCTGTATCCCAGTGCGTACCAACCAACTTGGGTTAGATTGTCTCCACACCCTGCGCAATTTCTATAGTCCCCATTCTTTATATTCTCCCACTAGCTCTTATAGAGGTATTTAGGTGGAAGGTATACAATACTCTACTCCTTTGAGACTCTAAGGGGGCCAGAAACTAGAGCTCTCGTCAGTCCGTGCATGTGCTCATTATCTACCCTCAGAACTGTATTTTCCCTAGCCAAGGCCGCAAGTTGATTCTTAGTATCCGCTAATTCTGCAGCCATCTTGTCATGAGCATTTGCATAGTCTTTTAGACGTAAAAAGTAAGATTTTGACTTCTCTCATTTTCTAACTGAGCCTTGACATGCGCCTCCTCTATTACTGTATATGCAGCCCCCTCCCCTCCCCTCCCCAGGTGCTCATTTTCACTTCTAGAAGTTTTATAGCATCTGGGAGCAAGCAAGTAATGGTAAGGGGTTCATCATCCAGGGCACTTTCAGAATCGTCTACCTGCTTAACTCTCTTACTGGTACCGCTACCACTTCCCTGCTTCCATTGCCTGCTCGCATAATTTACAGGCTGACCCTTCACAATCTCGTAATATGCCTGCTTAGTGAACGTCTTGCTGAATTCATGGTTCTTTATCACAGTGCCTTTTACTTGAACCTATTTCTCCAAGGCTTTGACTCATACTTCAGGGATTTTGCAGTCATATGCTTTGTACTTACCTGCTCTCCTGCTTGGCCACTCTGCATCAAACTACTTGACGTTTAAATTTACTTCCACGTCCTCATAATCCGCCCCTTGATTCTTTTGTAATTTGTAAATTGTTCCATGTTACATGCGACTCCATGAACCTCTGTAATTGTGGCATCTTCTTTTTTGGATATTTCCGCCATTGTCCTCAACCTCACCAGCTCTTTTCCACATGCTTCATTGACTTTGGCGTATTCCTCTGCTCTCTATAATTGTTGTGCTCTGTCCTCCGATAACGTAGGTAAGGAAGGAAATGCAAACCCCTCTGGAGTTCCCAAGGACGAAGGCAAGGAGAAGTTAGCCCCCTGCCAGGTTTCATCAACAGCTTCCCCCTACTGAGATGTACTCAGTTGCCGAGTCATACTTTGTACGATTTGTAAGTCAACTATGTTGTTTGTTCAATTCCTCGCGTATATGATTTATATTAACTGCGCAAAAAAAAAAAACTCAATATGAACAACTTACAAATTACAAAAGAATCAAGTGCTATGAAAATAAATAGATAAAAAATTACAAGAAAGTTTTAAATGTGTGCCTAAGCAACTGTTATAAACTCAATGTGCTTGTTCAATGAACAAATTTTTTTTTTTTTTTTTTTTAACTTTTATGATAGCATACACGAAAGCTCAATAGCTCAATAAATGTACATGCATGCTAGGCGTGACTTGATCCAGCTTGGTCAACATCGTCCGCACCTTCGTCAACTTAAGGAATCCAATCTGATTTCATTTGAGGCCGTGTGCAATGTGTTGGAGAGCAAGTCCAAATGCTCCACATGGTGTTCAGTAGCTGGTTCAGATCAAACTTGCGTGCCTTATTTCTTATTGGAGATTCGATGCAGTGCTTCAAATAATTGCACATATTTCGAAACCTATGGCTTTATTCAGCAGTACCCATAGAGTCCAAGAAGGAATGCTTACCTGCAAAATCAGCCAGGTAATTAATAAAGTAAGCTGCCCCTAAGAGGTCAAAGTCAACTCTTGTAGCCACCATTTTAGTTCCGTCTCTTTTAGGACCCCAGTATAAATCATCATGGATGTACGGATAATTGAGTTAGCCTTTCTTCTCCCCAATCACATATACCAATACAAACAGCTGGAGGGCCCATGCATCCTTTCTCTTTCCCAAAGTCAGAATGGAGTAGGACTTTGCCTGGGTGCAAGTCCTTGTGTAAATGGTGCTTCTTATGAAGCTTAAGCAAGCCACTTAAAAACGACGGTCAAGTCACCAACTCTTCGAGCAACGCAAAACTCTTTCTTCATGTGGTGCTCAAGCTTGAAGCCGTCAATTTCAACATTAGGAGTATACCCTAATCTTACTCGTTGTCTCCATGATGTACAAAAGGAGATGCACAAGAACCCCCATTCCAATAAAAAAATATCAGCACAGTTCTTTCCAATCCAATTGTACATCCAATGCAATGTATAATAGAACTATGTCTAGTCTGCATTTATGACTCCCAGAACCCAAGATATGGCATTTGTACACCGTCCAAAATATGTTCCAAATCCAATTCCGGTTCTGTTAACTATCTGGGAGGAATCTACCATTGCAAATCAGATAGTCTTGGCATCCGCCCTTTTTCTTTTTTCCCACTCTTTATCAGTCTCACCAGGACGTTTGGCTCTAATAGTATGTGCCAACACTTTCTTAACCAGATGGGGGGTTGATGGATTTCCTTTCCAAGCTTTCGATTAGTCCAAGCTGTATTCCATGCAACGACCTTATCTTTCAAATCCTCTCTCAAGCGAGGACTCGTCAAATTTGCCCACCGCATGAACCATATTTCCAATCGTGCGAGATAGGGTCTAGCTCTATCATTCGAGGTCCAAAAGCTCTCTCAACATCTTTCATGAGAGGTGAGTGGAAGTCTAGCCACCCTTCTTCAGTGGTAGTAATCAACTCTAACTCAGAAGGAGTGGCAGCACAAATTCGCCACAAAGCCAGTTCATCAAGGAAGCTCTTAAGGAAGACTACGGCTGTTGTGGTCTTGATCTTTTCCTCTACATCACAGTAGAGGACTTGGCTTCTCGGTTGATATGGGGCTCTATTTCTAGTCTAAGTCCTTCTAACTCTTATAAATTCATGGCATTTCTAGAAGAATCTGTTTAGCTAACGGAACATCAACAGTACCAAAGCAGCAACAATACCTATAAGTCTGCCCCCCTCCCCTCTTGTGACGTTCCAGCACAGTATACGGTCCCAGGACATATACTGTACTGCATCGTCACATGTACACGCCATCCCGATTGACGTGTACGCCGACGTGTAGCTAAGCAAGTAGTGCCCTAGGGGGCAACTTGCAAGTGTGTGCACATTTATTCATGTGTGCACTTTAGCCCACTTAAATAAGAAGTGGGCAAGTGGGCCAAGTGGGGGCTACACCCACTTACCCCATGTGCCTTTATTCAAGAAAATGAGCAACTTAAAATTTGACCTAAAATTTGCCAAAACTATAAATAGCACCCAAACCCTTCTCATTTGTAGTTTCTCTGCTTAGAAGTTAGCTCCCGGATTTTGAGGCGATTTTTAGGCGCCAGAGTTCCGATCGACTTCAAGTAAAGCATGGCGCGCACCAAACAGACTGCATGCAAGTATCGACCAGGCGAAAGGGCCAGCGCCCAAGAGAGGAGGAGAATTCAGCAACTGCTTCGAGAGCAAGCTTTCGCAAAAGGAGAACAACTTTTGTCAGCGGAGCAGATTACTTTTGACGAGAAAGGAAGAGGAGTCAAGGTAGGAATCAATAGACGAGCTGGCCGACTTCATCAACCAGCGGTTAGATGAACAAGCAGAGATTGAGTCTGAGGGATCGATGGACGAAGAAACTCGCAGAGTGTTCGAGAAAATCGAGGAGGAGATACTAGAGCAGGAGAAGGCAGAACGAGAGCAGACTGCCAACAAGCAGGACGAACAGAAGGAGCCCTCTCCCGAACCCACCCTGGAAGAAGAAATCGAGGCCTGGATCCAAATGCAAAAGGCGAAGTCACAACGCCACAAGAGGAGAAAGGCCGAGAAGAAAAGGAAATTAGAAGAACAGGAGGCGGAGACGAGGAAGAAGCTCAAGGGGAAGGGCAAGGAGGAGCCCAAGAGAAAGTTAAAGAAGACGCCCATGGTGAAGATCGTCATCAAAGAACGGTAGCCCGACCAGCCCCCATCTACTGACGACTCAGATGACGAAGATTATGAGCCCTCCCCGAGAAGAGAGAAAGAGGTAGGGAGCTCCTCAAAACCGGCAGACGAGCATCAGACGGCCGAGGATCAGCAGACACAGGCACCCCCCCACGTGGGAGAAGGAGAAGGATCCGAAGAAGCCGAGCCAACCTGCACGGGAGTCATACGTGGTCGACCATCCCAGGGTCTACCAGAAGAAACTAAAGGCCTACAAGGAATACATGAAGAAGTGGATGGCATACAACTCCTACGATCAGGCAAATAAGGTAACATACATCGAGGGAGGACGACCATCTAAGAAGAAGACTCTTAAGCCGCCTCCAGAGAAGCCAGTACCTCCCAAGAAGCTAGTAGCGAGGAAGCCCGGGTCGAAACTGTCACAAACAGTCCGAGAGATCCGGCATTTTCAGAGAAGCTACGGCCTCCTCATCCCCCAAGCACCATTCGCCAGACTCGTGAAGGAGATCGTACAAGAGTTCAACAAGAGCATGAGAGTCACGGGCGAAATGCTGCTAGCTTTACAGGAGGCAGTAGAGCAGAAATTGGTGCAGCATTTTGAAGACTCGAGGGCGTGCACTTTGCACGCCAAGAGAGTGACATTAATGACCAAGGACATGCACTTGGCAAGTTACATTAAAGGAGAATGCTAGATTTTGTAAATAATAAATTTTGTAAATAAAAAGTTTTGTAGAACAAGTTCTATGTGCATAAATGTTGTTAATAAGGTTGAATTAGCAATATTTGCTTTTTTATTTTAGTTAAAATGGACTTCATATGGTCAAGGAGTGGGAATTTACTCACGCTATGCGTCAGAGCATCAACCTAAATTTTAGGACAGGCCCCAGGCGCACACCGTGAGTATTTTACATCAAAAAGGGTCCTAACCATCTCCAAACTAGGCAAGTAAGGGGTCAATCTTGCATATCTCGGTGAGACCATCATGTTTTGACGCGTAGTTCATCCTGTTTAGATATGTTTTGACCAAATAAGGCCAAATTACTCACGGTATGCGCCAGGACCTCGACCTAAATTTGAGGTCAGCCTTCTAGCGCACACCGTGAGTATTTTCAGCATTATCTCTTTCATGCTACCTCCAATTAACCTCAAATTTGTTGCAATAAGTTCATTAGGTAGTCTTATTCATTGTTCAGACCCTCAAATTAGCCTTCAAATCCTCATTTTGACCTCAAAATATGTGAGATTTGCCAAACCCAAAATTTTTTCAAGTTTTCAAAAAATTAGGGGTTTTCCCTTTCTCCTATAAATAGGCCCCCCATATCTCAATTAGCATCTTACAGATTTGCTCCCAGCTTTTAGGCGATTTTCCAACGCCCTTAGGCACTTCAAGAGCTGTTTGCTAGTCCCATTCAGTCAAGATCAATGGCAACTACAGCATTCAGGCGATGGTACAGCGCCAGTGCTCATGTGGCTGAGGCTGATATCAATGCCATTTTTGCAGTTTTCCAGAAGGAGATAGACATTCAAGCCACCTTGCAGGCAACCCCATCCTATCAGGAAGTCGTGACTGAGTTCCAAGCTAGGTAGGACCATCCTTAGTACAGCTTCCCCCTTGTACAGGATATTTTGTTCCTAAGCAATCCTTCCAAGCAGCCTTGGGTGATGTCCCGAACATTGCCAAGTACCTGAACAACAAAGCTGCTAGGCTGCCAGATTACATGGCCATGATAGTTAATAGGGCGAAATATTTCTCCTATACCGCTGCCATAACCATCTTTCTCTCTCACCGTGCCCAGAACCCAATCGGGGAACCCTCCATCCCGGCCATGGATGTGGACCCCCTAGCCTCTTCAGCAGAGGGTCAGCTCCTCTTGCAGTATCAAGCGGAGCAAGAAGGAAGAGCCGAAGACGAAGAGCTCGACTCAGACGACGAAGACTACGTCGAGTTCAACCCGGACCAGGAGTGGCAACAAGCAGAGCAGAAGATCCAGTCTTTCGACCAGGACCTGCAGACCCACAGGATTGCTCCCCCGCTCGGGCTAGGTATCAAAGCCTAGCCCCCATCATAATCAACGGCCAGGAGTACCTGCTCCTGAGTGACATCCAGAACCTCCCGAATGCAGGGCCAGGGAGTACAGGCGCGATGAGTTGCTGCACTTTCTGCGGCTACAACCAGATCTGGATGAGTTTATCGATCGGGAGGCTTCCGGCTTCCCAATCAACGTAAGAGAAGCCGACACCTACACCGGGGAGTTGACTTCAGATATTTAGGCATATAGCAGCATCCAGCAATTGATGACAACTCGGGATCTGCCTTCAGAAGAAGAATTCTACGCCATCCAAGCACGGATGGGGATCCGCGGCAAGACCACAAGTATTTTGATGCCGAGTTCTTCGACACCAGCTTCCACGGGTGTCTAGAGAAGAGGCGAGATCAACCTGACAGGCCTCGCATCAACAATAAGGGATCACATAGACCTGACGGAGGTGCACGTGGATGAATATGCAGGAAGACATAGAGCTAGTGCCCGACTCGACGAAGAATCAACAGCAAAGGGCAGGGACAAGTCCCTAAGGTATTACCTTCCTCTGCTGTTGGACAGGAGAATAGCAGTCATCCACCGCAAATTCAGCCCAAGGGGCGAAGAAGGAGTATTCATGCTCATCGCACTCTCAGGCTTTAATAGGTATGCTCGGCTAATTTCAACAGTTGACCATGTCATCCTAGTCAAGAGAATGGTGGCACTGGATATCTTTGACTTCGCGGTACCTTATCGACGGCATGGAAGATTAGCAGTGACCGCGGCCTACACTTCCGACCGCAGGGTGGAAGACTTGGTGACAGCCTTGCAGGGCGGAACACTAACGAACATCCTCGGGAACTTGGGACGCTCGGTAGGAACGGCCCAGGTTAAGAATTTCCTTGAGGATAACCCATCCCGCCGGCGATTCTAAGAATAGTTAGACTCTTGATCCCGGAAGCATTGTAACTAAGTTTTCTATATATATCTATCTACTCTATATATGTTCTTATGTTTGTCGCGCTTATCCGACCGTCCGTTCGAGATCCGACGGCTCACGTGGCTTTGGGACGTATCCTACGGCCCAGATGGCTTGGGAGTTTATATATAATTCGTATAGACGCGATCCTACGGTCCAGGTTGATTTGATCCTAATCGTCGGTCCGAGATCCTACGGCTCACGTTGCTTTGGGACATATCCTACGGTGTACATGACTTTGGGAATTATATGTAATAGATCCTATGGCTCATGTTGCGTGAGATCTCGACCCTTGATCGAGTCCAAGATCCTACGGCCCAAGTTGAATGCTCATCCCTTAGGAAAAAGCTTTTAAAATTTTTATGTTGTGTGGGGGATTCGAACCCTGGTCATTGACCCCCCAACCCCCCATTCTAACCACTAGACCAAGCATTAATTCCATGAACAATTTGTGTTTCAAATATACTTAAGGGTAATGTTCCCATTAAGATAAAAGAACTATAACATTCTAGCTAGTTCAAGAAGGTTTTAAAATATTCTGGAAGGCTCTACCAAGTTATAGAATCTTCTAGAAAGTTCTAGAACATAAGAGAATCTAGGGGGGATCTAAGAAATTTTTTCCAGAAAGTTCCAAATTGTTCTAATAAGTTTTAGAATGTTCTAGAATGTAGGGGAATCTACGGGAGTGTAAGGAAATCTAGGGAAATACTTCCAGAAAGTTCTAGAATATATTGAAAGTCTTAGAATGTTCTAAAATGTAAAGGAATCCAGAAGAATAAATCTGGGGGATCTAAAGGAATCTTCATAAAATCTAAGGGAATCTAAGAAAATGTTGATGAAATCTTAGAGTATCTAAGGGAATCTTTATAGAATCTCTTTGAATCTCATGTAATGTAAGGGAATCTAGGGCGATCTCATAAAATCTAAATGAATCTAAGAGAATCTAAGGGGATCTTCATAGAATCTTGGAGAATCTAGGGAAATCTAATAGAATCTAGAGGGAATCTTATAAAATTTAGAGAAATGCTCACGAACCCTCTAAGAGACCTTGGTAGAATCTTAGAGAATCTATCAAGAGATTCTTTTACAAGAACTTGCACGTAGGAACATGCTAAAACTCGAACATGCACCGTAGGACGCATTAAATTTCTTGTATATATATATAAATACATTTTGTTTGGCATTCTAAATGTTTTGTTGATGTATTTTGCTTCCACAACTATATCAGCAAACACATATAATGCAATAAAACAAACAAAACTAACTGTAAGGCTATGACCTACTTGTGTATGCAGCTAGAGGTCCAAGAGCAGCTGAGCAAGACTGGCGAGTCCATAGAGATGAAGAGACCCCGGCCAGACAGCACATAGCAAGGAACCTGTACGAAGAATTCGGTCCCATGACTCCCGAAGAGGAGATGTCGCAGATGAGATCGGACCTTCAAGAAATAAAGGCCTTATTGGCAGCGCAAGCAGCAGCTGGCCCAGACCACAACGTCCAGTTGCCGCAAGCACCACCTCGAAAGACGGGAAAGGATAAGAAGAAGAGCAAGAGAAGGAGGTCCCCTAGCACGGACTCCTCCAAAACAAGCTCACAATCAGACTCCGATTCCAAGGAAGAGGTGGAAGAGGTGCAGGACCGTAGGGATGGCAGACTCAGGGACACAAGGACCTCAGACTACCAGAAGAAAGTAGACTCCGCAATGAGCAATGTATGGAAGGCAAGAAAGCCTGAACAGTTCTCAGGCGACAGTCGGTCAGGCATGGAGGCAGAGGCCTGGCTGGGCGAGATGAGGGAATATGGGAATGCATACAGAATGAAGGACAAAGGCAAAGGCAGGGTGGCAACAACCAACCTCAAGGGGCAACTCGTATATGGTGGAAAGGGTATGCAAAATCACATAAGCTAAGCCGAGACAGCTGAAGGTTTCGAAAATTCTCAAAGGCATTCCAGCGCCACTATGTGCCAAGGGAGCACAAATGCCACATGATGCAGCAATTCTATCGGCTAGAGCAGGCCAACAAGTCCGTGCAGAAATACACGGAAGAGTTCATGAAACTGAGGCTTTATGTGCCGAAGCTGAGTGAACGCCATGCAGTGGAAGGGTACATCGAGGGATTAAATGATGAGATAAGGAAGCTGGTAAGAGCAATTAATCCTCGAACATTATCAGAAGCGGAATCGAAAGCAGTCAGCCTGCAAGGATCCGGCCCTCAGAACAGTGGGCAGAAACAGCAGTACTACCAGGATAAGGGCAAAGCATCGTGGAGTTATAGCCCTAGGGCAGCTAGTCCGGGACCAGCAAAGGCCCCATACAGTGGCAGTTATGGGAGGCAGCAGGAAAAGAAACAGGTATCCTTCAAGGATAAGCCGCAGCAAGAAGGGTCAAATTATTCAAAAGCAGTGCGATCCTTTTTGCAGTCAATACCTAAGGAGAAGAGGCAGGAGTGCATTGAGAAACAGCTCTGCTTCAGGTGCTTCCAGCCAGGCCACATAACAACAAACTGCCCTTTTGTCATGAATGCGGCATTAGCAGAGATGGGTGGATGGGAGACTCCATCTGACGACGACGGCAGGGAAGCACGCGACTTCATTCAGGGTGAGTGTCACATCTTTGCAGCCATAGATTCAGACCAAGCAGAAAATCAATATCAGATAATCTCCACAGTAGAGAAGGCCAAGGCCAAGTCTTTTATAGTCCTGATAGATACGGGGAGCACCCACAACTTTGCGTCTCCAAGAATGGTCGAGATGTTGAAGCTCAAGCCGTTGAAGTCAAAGCCGAGACCCGTGGTGTTAGCAAGCGGGGCAGTGAGACACACGGCAGGCAAGAGGATAAATTTTGACATCGATTTGCCAGGGATCAACACAAATGGAAGCAGAAGTGATGAACATCGGGAAGTATGATTTGATCATCGGCATGGAGTACCTCGCTCCAGCAAAGGCCATCATCGACTGTGGAAACCGTAAAGTGACCTTGACGGCGCCCAACGGCAAGATCATAGAAATTGCAGGTAAGGAAGTTGTTCCTATCATGCAGTGTATATCTAGTAAGCGGCTGCTCAAGTGCATAAAGAGCGAGCGGGTAGCCTATGTCTTCAAGCTTCAGATCGAAGAGCCCGAGTCAGAAGGTAGCGAGGAAGATAAGGTGCTCAGCAAATTACCAAAGCCGATAGCTAAGTTGGTAAAGGAGTTTCATGATCTCTTCCCAGACGAGATCAAGCAGCTTCCTCCTTACAGGGGAGTCGAGTGCGAGATAGTACTCGAACTAGGTACGAAGCCGACAAGCAAAGCACCGTACAGAATGACGACGCAAGAGCTGACCGAGTTGAAGAAGCAATTGCAGGAGTTGCTTGACCTAGGGTTCATTAAACTTAGCGTCTCACCATTTGGGGCACCCATCCTTTTTGTGAAGAAGGATGGCAGCTTGAGGATGTGCATAGATTACAGGCAGCTAAACAAGCACACCATAAAGAATAAGTATGCACTCCCGAGATCGGACGACCTGATGGATCAGCTCCAAGGCGCGAAGGTTTTCTCCAAGATAGACCTGAGGTCAGGGTACCATCAGATCAGGATTAAAGAAGAAGACGTCCACAAAACAACGTTCAGGACCAGGTATGGGCATTACGAGTTCACCATAATGACGTTTGGCTTGTCAAACGCCCCAGCAACATTCATGAGGCTTATGAACGACATCTTCAAGGAGTTTTTGGATACTTTTGTTATGGTATCCTTTGATGATATTCTAGTGTACAGCAAATCCCTGGAAGAACACGTACAACACCTCAGGAAAGTGCTCGAGAAGCTAAGAAGGCACCAGTTGTACGCTAAGTTGTCGAAGTGCCACTTCGCAACGGAGAGGGTAGAATATCTGGGGCACGTGATCTCAGCGGAAGGGATTTCGACGGATCCTGCCAAGATCGAAGCAGTCATACATTGGCCGGCGCCGCCACGAGGTCAGGAGTTTTCTCGGCCTAGCAGGGTATTATAGGAAGTTCGTGAAGAACTTTGCAAAAATAGTGGCCCCACTAACGGATTTGATGAGGGCGGAAAAAGTAAAGGATTGGGCAGATCACTGGCAGAAGAAAGCCCAAGCAGGATTCGAGATGTTGAAGGAAGCTTTGACAACCGCCCTCGTCCTGACCCTGCCAGACCCCGAGAAGGACAAACTTGTGGCGATGGATGCAAGTAAAATTGCCACATGCGCAGTACTAATGCAGGAAGAGCAGGTGGTGGCTTATGACTCTCGGAAGATGAACGACGCCAAAACGCGCTACCCGACTCATGACCAAGAGTTGCTTGCAGTTGTCAGAGCACTAAGAATTTGAGGCACTAACTGTTGGGAGGAAAGCAGCTGGATACGGATTATCAGAGCCTCCGATACGTGTTAACGCAACCACATCTCAACCTGAGGCAGCGAAGTGGATGGAGTTCCTCGAAGAATATGATTTTGTTATAGTTTATAAGTTTATAAGCCGGAAAAGCTCAATGTGGTAGCAGATGCGCTTTCAAGGCATCCTCTGACAACAAGAGTTCACTGCAACGCAATCTCGACGCTCACCAGCGAGTTCGGAAGGAAGATCGAAGAAACATTGCCGACAGATGCAGACTTCAAGGAAGTGTGGGCGAGCATGTGCAAAGAGGCAAGAATAGATAAAGAGAGGGAGATCTTCAAGAATTTTAAGAAGGAAGGTAACCTTTCGTACCATAAGAATAAGTTGTGTGTGCCTGAATCATCAGGAATGAGGAAGTTGATTCTCCACGACACCCACAACAGTCCAATAGCTGGTCACGCAGGATTTATGAAGACATATTTCAAAGTGCGCAGCAGTTATTATTGACCAGGGATGAAGAAGCAGATAGCTCGCTACATCAAAGAGTGTCAGCTGTGTCAGCAGACGAAGGCAGAGCAGCTTGGAATTCCAGGAGCATTGGAACCATTAGCGGTGCCGAACACTAAGTGGGAAGTCATCAGTATGGACTTCATAACAGGGCTCCTGAGGACAGCAAGAGGAAAAGATGCCCTGATGGTGGTGGTCGACAAGCTATCAAAGATGACACACTTTGTGCCTTGCAGGACCACCGACACAGCCTTGGATACATCGGCTCTCTTCACAAAGGAAATCTTCAGGCTCCATGGTATGCCGAGAAAGATCATCTCCGACAGAGACTCGAAGTTCCTGAGTGCCTTTTGGCAGGATCTTTTTGCGATGATCCAGACGAAGCTGTCCATGAGCACGGCCTACCATCCTCAGACGGATGGGCAAACAGAACGGACCAACAGAATCTTGGAAGATATGCTAAGAAACTATGTCTGGAACAAGCAGACTAAGTGGGAAGATTACATTCACTTGGTCGAATTCGCTTATAATAGCACCAAGCAGGAATCATCCCAGATGTCGCCGTTCATGATCAACTACGGCTACCAATGTCTGACTCCAGACATTTGGCACAATCCTGTGTCAAAGGTAGAGGTTTCGCAGCAAATGTTGGCCGACATGCAGCAGCTGGTAGAAGAGGTCCGAGGATATCTTCTTGCAGCAAGGAGTCGACAAAAGAGCGTCGCCGACAAGCACCGGACGGTCAGAGAGTTCGAGCTGGGCGACAACGTCTGGCTCAAGATCAAAGTGAAGCAGGCAAAGCTTCGCATCGGAAATTGTAAGAAGCTTGCTCCAAGGTGGGCTGGCCCCTTCAGAATAGCCAAGCGAGTAGGTAATCAGTCCTACAAGTTAGAGCTGCCAGCACACCTGAAAATTCATAAAGTCTTCCACGTGAGCTTGCTGAAGAAGCATACTCCAAACCCAGAAGAAGTCTCATTAGGGATTTTTTGAGATCATAAAAGGGCCTTCTAAGAATTGCTGACTAAGCTATATGAACTACCAATCAGAAAACAGAACTGAAATACAGTTAGCAAAACAAGTATAACTAACTCACTCGATCACATTTTCTAGCATAAGTGTTGATAGAAAAGTCCAACTGAGTTTTTGTTTGGTGCAATAGATAGATCTCATTGAGATCTTTCCAATCTTAGGTAGTTTGCATATTTTTTAGCCCCATATGATAGTAAAAAATGATAAAAACCATTTTTTTGGAGTTTTGACAATCATAATTAAAATATGTGCAAACCCAAGATTGGAAAGATCTCAACGAGATCTATCTATTACACTAAACGAGAGCTCATTTGGACTTTTCTATCAATAGTTATGCTAGAAAATATGATCCAGTGAGTTAGTTATAACAGTTTTGCTGACTGGACCCGTCAGGCTCTGATTTCTGATTGGTAGTTCATTTATCTTCATTTGGCTTAGTTGGCATGTTTTGAAGTCCCTTTTTTAATCTAAAAAAAAGCCTAATGTGGACACGCCAACGATGTTGGAAATGACAGAAGAGCAGCTAGAGATAGTCCCAGACTTGATCCTTGATAAGGAGATCAAGAAGACAAGGAGATCAGAGTTTCTCCAATATTTGGTCAAGTGGAAACACTTGCCGGTGGAAGACGCGACGTGGGTACTTAAGCAGGACCTGATAAGGCAGTACCCGCAGTTCATGGAGCAATGGGACGGCAAGGTCATCTCCAAAGTAATCGGCTCAGGCATGTCGATTACGTGTAGATTAATTTCATGTGTAGTTAAGATTAATCTACGCATGTAGCCTATGCTAAGTATGGGTTGCATGCGTAATTACCGATGATGGGATCACTACGGTGATCTCTAGGACGTGGCGTAATGTCATCGTAGACATGACCACGGTTTTGCTTCAATTAGTTAGGCAAATGGTGAACATGAGCAATGTTGCACCGTAATGTAAGCATGTCCATAGGGGAAGGACATGCGATTAAAGGTAGAAATGAACATGGGCGAGGATGAGATCATCAGGGATGTTCTCTAGCTTAAACCCGTTGGGCCATACTGCACTGGGGTATGCATGATCAGGGAGGTCATGCATAAGGTAGCACCCAATCATGGGCTATGATAAGATCGCCTTAAACGACCCTTACGCTTAAACCCTCACGGGCCATGATCGAGTGCGGGTTATAGGCATTATAGGGCACTGTCTCCACGGCCACGATGGAAGAAGCATCCTCTTCCTAGGCCAGGAGATTAGTCATGCATTCATTTAGTTAATTAGATGGGTGGTCCCCTTATAACCATAATTTTATTAATAATTAAAATGGTACTAACGTAGTATCGACCTGCAGGCCAATAGAGCGCTCCGGAGGGCAAGGAGGTTGAGCTACGAAGACTTGCAACACAAGTTTTGTTGGAATGTGTTGCAAGGAATGAAGAGTACCTGGAAAGATAAATTATATGAAATTGCTAAACCTGGATAAACTTAAATATTGTATTAAGTGAGGCTAGTATGTACCTTGCTTTAATGAAGTTATGAATTGATAAGTTATTTGGATAATGAAATGTCATAGTAATGTTTTAAAAAAATATTACCTTAAGGTAATTCTAATAATTGTGTAAGTATAATAATAATAAATTGTATGCATCAAGTTGGTTGCAGGACAAGAAGATCCCAAGGTGGGGAGATCCACGATGCTGCGGATAGCATCATTTCAAGGTGGGGAGAATGTGACGTTCCAGCACAGTATACGATCTCAGGACGTATACTGTACTACATCGTCACACGTACACGCCATCCCGATTGACGTGTACGCCGACGTGTAGCTAAGCAAGTAGCGCCCTAGGAGGCAACTTGCAAGTGTGTGCACATTTATTCATGTGTGCACTTTAGCCCACTTAAATAATAAGTGGGAAAGTGGGCCAAGTGGGGGCTACACCCATTTACCCCACAAAGGGTTGATGGAAACCCTAGCCCCAACTTATAGCCTATGTAAGGTATCCAAACCCTAACTTTACATTTCCGTCCACAGCTTTCTAGAGCTCCGTTTCGCTTGCTCCAAGAGCCAATCTCGACTTTCGAAGTCTGTCTGAGCAGTCTAGCTCATCAGCTTTCCTTTCAGGCTTCATCTTCAAGCAGTTCTGCAGCATGAATGCGTTCAAAGAAGGGGGAGCAAGCCAGGGATCAGATATTTTGCCAATTCAATAGTCGAATCCGCCTTCTAGGCATAGAGTAAGTAGGTTTAGCCTATTGAATTGCCCGTAGCAGCCATCTAGACCTCTAGACAAAGAATGTACATATATGTTGTTCTGCATCTCAAAATAATAAAACATGATAGTTTTCCTTTAGCGATCTGGCAACATGTCTTTTCTGATCCACGCGCCATACACAACCCTGAAGGAGACTGAGCATAGTGGTTTAGGCAAGGGCACATGGTAATCTACTTGTTGAATCTAGTAGTATCTCTAAGCAAATTCAGAAGCAAACATATTGCCTATTTATTTGAGGCACACAAGAGATAAACAATACCGTCTACATCAGAGATACAAAACTGTTTAAGCCCTTTTAGAGCATTTATACATCTAGCTTGAACAGCAATAATGCATAAAGCATAGTCATAAGACATGCATTATAATTAAATATTGTAGAGACCCTACTGAAGACCTCTAGATCTGTAATTATTAACATAAAAACCTGCTTATAATTTGTAACAAGCTTCCAACTAAATGCATTTGTCCTATCTATATATAATACTAAAGCCGAAATAAGATGATAGTTTGTGTGCGATCTTGTTCGTTGATTTTATTATTTCTAAAAACTTTCATTTTAGGCCATTAAATAATTAGTTATTATTTTGCCCTCGCTACATCAATGCATGCGAGAAACGACCGTGAACGATCTTGCCCAATTGAGTGGGAACGTTTCTTGGAAACGGAGTGCCGTTCTTGACTCATTTCAATATGAGGATAGGACATACTGAAAATCTCGAAAGCCTCCCTTTCGTTGCTGAACTTATTAGCAGACTATAGTATTATAGCTGCAGAAGGCTTTTATAGCCCGAGCTATGGCGAAGTTTCTTGTGGAGCTATGGTTGGAGTTTCTTGCTGAGTTTTTGCCTTAGATATAGCTATGGTATGTCTCTTTTCTTGCCCCAAAGATTGTTGTTACCGTTTCTGTAGTTGATAACTTTCTCTTCTATTTCATGCGCAGAAGAATTTGATCACTTGGGTTTGATCTGATTTTGGGCTTTGAACATTTCGACGGTTTTTTTGTCTAGGATTGTTTGATTCATTTGGATTATTGGGCATTGTCAATAATTTGTTGCTTTAAGGGATCGCATCAATTCTAGAGTTTAGATTCACGCATTTGGCAGTATAGATGTCTCGATTTTGAACAATTTAAAGATCAAACTCATTTTCAATGCTTTGATCTGGAACAAGCCCCGGTGTTGTAAGCAAGCTACTGCATCGGAGATGTGCAAAGGACTGCGTTTTTGTGCCCTATTTTCTTCTAGCACTTAAACTTTCACCATTTTGTTCTTCTTTAACTTTAACGGCTTTTGCAAACAAGACTAGTGAACTTTTCCTGGAAACGAGGCTTGCTTCTTTGTCTTCAGCATAAACCACCAGTATTAGCTCAGATGATAATTCCTTTTCTAAAAACTGACTAATGCTTCCATCGTTTTAGATGAACCTTCTTTCATCACAAGGCCATTGCTGTTGCTCCAGTAGTTCGCTTAATGTGCCAAAGTTTCCCTTCAATATCTCATTACTCTGTCATGTCATGTCTATTATGTTCATGGCAAGAAGTAATTTTTCTGACGCATATGAATGGATTTGTTGGGTAGATTTTGAAGCCCACAAAAAAGTTAATTTTCTACGAGGGTTGCAGTAAAACATGATTGCTCAGCGGATTTTACTTGCTTTTGCAACAGATGAAGATCTATAAATGATGCATAAGGAATGTCATGTTGCAAATGATAGTATTCTTGCTTGCAATGCTATTATTCTCCTGTTTATACATTTGTGGGTATTCTTTTAACAAGTGCTTGCATGGTATTTGGAGGAAAATAGTGTCAGAGATTTGGACTGCGAAGGACATCCAGTTTAAAAAGCAGCAGCTATTTGAACAATACAGTCCTATTTGAACAATACAGTCCTGGCTGTAATCATTCTAGCACTCCTGCCGAGAGAGTGAAGCAGGGAACGATTGATGGCAAGTTGCAGGATGTCAATTGTTGTTGCAAAAACACATCAAATACATTTAAGCGCAAGGGCGAATGGCAAAAGTGAGTTTTCAACCCCGCAGGGCAAAAGGTTGTCTCTTTGAGATATGCCCGTTGTTTGCCTAAGTGAATGCATGTGCATGCATAACCTAGGTTTACGAGCTATAGATTTCAAATTTGCTGGAAGTTTAAACCATTGGTCTGATAGATTTTGCCCTGATCAAATAGTCGTTCAAGGTAAGTCAGAACATGGTGAGAACATTGCCGAGTCCAATATTTGAATGTGTCATTCAACTAACCTGATCAAATTTGCCTTAACCATTTTTTATTTCCTAAGTAGCATTTTTATACTTATCTTAGTTATTCTCTATTTAGGATAGTTGTCTGTAATCATGTCTTGTATGTGGCCTTTTAGCATGCTAATATATACACTGGATGTGGCACACAAAGCAAGAAGTTTTCTAACACCTTTAGCAGGGAAAGCACTATGGGCATGCTTAAACTCTATGGAGCAGTAGAAGGAAGCAAAGTAGACATTCTCAACTTTGTGATATCTTCTGTGTCTCTTTATGGACTGTATATGAGAGCAGAATGAACAGTGCAGAAGGCGCATCGTGTGCAGATGAAACATCTACATCGACATATATCTGGTACATCTTCGGCATCGCTCTATGACCAGATATTATTCCTGTTTTGTTTAAAATAGAGTTTCAAGTCATTGATGGGAAAATTTTAACGAAGAGGTGCTCGACATTGCAGTTATACTATTTGGCTGCATTCTAAAGATGACCTGCTTCTTGGAAGATGTCTCACATCAATTCTTCCTCTTGATGATTTCTTTAGTGGATTTGGGCCATTGCTTGCTATCATAATGACGGTAATTCATGATTATGCTTTTAATTCAGGGTAACGGAATTCTTTTCTGCATTTATTATATGGATGTGGTTGCATGCAAGACCCCCAATTTAGGTACAGAGATTGATGATGGGGCATCCACGAAATGGGTTGATTAATTACCTTGGAATCTATAACATTAAAGGAAATGGTGGAATGGTAATAAGGCAAGATCACATCGTTGTCTTTCGAGCTTTATGTTCGTGCCTTACTATTTTGATTTGGTGTAGGTCTGACTGCGCGAAAAATAAAATGACTTGGGAAAGACATTTTTGAAACCTCTGGTACAAGTTTATGTTGAGAGGCAGATCTTGTGCTTTACTATTGGAGCACCAGTTAAGGCAAACATGATGCAGGCTTCCACGTTATTCATGCACATGACCCAGTAGCAGCAAATATATGGAATCAAACCAGGTAAATTCCTGGATAGCAAATATATGGAATCAAACCAGGTAAATTCCTGGATTGTCTTTGGCAGCCTCTGCTACAGTTTTATGCAGTCAGTTGCTTTTAAATTTGTGATTACAAGGGTTGAGATTTACGTTGCAATTCATTTTTCTCTATGTTCAACCTTTCTCAAAAGCATTTGATACGATAACTCATACCTTTGCGCTTGAAAGGTATAATACAATGGCAGGGTTGTGGAAATTGCAAAGTAAAAAACAGTTTCTCTTCTTACATCATACAAGTATAGAACACATTGTATATCAAACCACCTTGAAGAATTTGGCGCAGACCCAGACTCAAGAAGAAGTATAGTTACATTGAATTGTGAAGAAAAGTTCGATCGTCCACCTTCGTCTGTAATAATGTAAGGTCAATTGAATCTAAGAATGGAAGCAAGAAAATTATAGTTCAGGTTTCTATATCTATTAGGAAGTAAGATCTTTGCCAGAAGGGAAATATGTCCATGCTGATATCATGAAAGGTAGTATGTTACTTGGACTGCGACAAAACCAGTTTAAGAAAAATGTGTCAGAAGTTATACCAATATCTTCTGTAATCAAACTCAAGTTCACTAAAACTAGAGAAAGATCCAACCAAATAACCGATTCATGATAGTTCACTGTCTAACCAGATCAATTAGAGCTAAGAACTGGCAGAATTATGACAAGGTTTCCTGGCAATGGCAACACAATAGGCAAAGGCAATTTATTGAACAAGATTATGGTTATCAGTAAAAGAGATATACGAATTAGAATTCTATGGAAGTTAAAGAAGTTTGTACCAAAATTGTCGTCCTAAAGATACTATTCATGCCAATGCTGATAAAGTTATAAAGTTTTTTTATAGTGTCACGTCTAATTCCTTTTCCTTTAAAATCAATTTTTCTCAATTAAATTAAAGTCCTTTCCCTTTCAAACCAATTTTGGCTCAACTATATTTGAACATCAAAAGTTTAACCATTAAATAATATCTTGGCTTAGAGATATTATTTAACCATTATAAGGTCTCCTTACCAATAATTTGCCAAATTTATGCACCCATGCTAGTCCACCAAGACTAACGTCCAAGAACACACCCCTCGAGCTACCATATTTATATCACCTTCCGCTATTTAATGGGGATTGTCAGTAGAATCTGCAACCTAGTGCGAGAAGTTTAGTGCCAATCCACCATTTTTGCATGGACAAAAAGATCCAAGGAATAGAATAGAATAGAATCTGTTGTCCACCTACGCCTATGATTTAAAAAATTCTATAGTCTAGGCATACCCTCAAGCATATCGAGACCAGCAATGACAATCAAGGATCCCTCAAGCATAAGAAAGCTGCCTACCCTCAGAATTTGTAATTCTCAATCAGCTAAAACATTGCAAACCCTTTTTTGTAAACTATGTCTACAAACCCAAAATTCTAGGATGCCCAAAAATTCAACAAAATGGTCTGTTGATGGAGCTGCAAAAGGTGAAGATATGTTAACTGGTCGCCTCCATAGACACCGGAACTGTTACATCCACACCTACGAATGGCCTATGTACAACAAGAGGATAGAGCATAAATTACTCCCTAACCGGAAGTTTTTATGGCAAACCACATACACTGCCATTTGCTTTGCACTTCTTCCGATATGTGAAATTTAAGAATTAGAAGCCAGGCACATAGTTCTGAAGAACCCTGGGTGCAAAATTGGTGCTGGGTAGCAGAAATCACCGTCCGAACGCCGCTTACAAGTGCTTAAAATCGGCGTGTTTTAAACACGACGTGCGTGATTGATCAATTGACATGTAGGGTGCGCGCCCGTCAAATGACAGGCTGAGAGAATAATGAGCTTGAATGGTGCCGGAAACATGAATGCATGTAGCCCGCCATATTTCGTGGACAGAAATTACAAGAGTTTCTCCATACAAGAAAGACGTGAGGAGGTATGTATCAGAGACAGAAATAAAGATGGAACATCCAATTCACCTTCTTGAAGTCAGCCAAGTAAGTATTCATCCTATATTGTAGGGTTCATTATATGTAGCATTTATTTGGCATTCACACGATTTCCCTGCAGTTGCAATTCTACCTCAGGTTTAGAGAGGAGAATCCTCATATCAAAATTGCATTGCAGACTTTTGAGAGGTTGAAACCGAGTTTTGTAAGGAGGATGCGTGAGAGGCATACATGCTGTTGCATCTACCACTTGAAATTTGAATACATCATGCAGGGATTGAACAACCTGAGAAAATCGGGTGGAGTTCATGACAATTGCAACTGCCACTGTGAGATTTGTGGCCCTGGCCCAGAATGTGCAGCCAAGGAGCATACAATCAAGTGCACCAGTGATTTATGGAGACAAGTGGTCTGCAGCAAAGGTGATGATGAGGAGTGGTTTGATCATAACTGCTTGATGTTGGCGTGTAAAAAATGTGGGTTGGATAGAATTAGAAAATGTCCACAGGAAATGGATGGCAGGGTTCATTACTAGTTACTTGGAAGACATTTTAAAAGCAACCTGTGGACCAAGACAGAGAATTCAGGGATCCAAGAAAGGCTTTGAGGTACAAACCTGTCTTAAGATTAGTACAGAAGGAGAGACGTCCCAAAAAGTTTCAAGAGGATGTGAAGAAGGTAATATCAGATTTTGTTCCACACAATTACATAGCACATTAGCAGGCCAATTAGTTTAAACAGTGTGTGTCATCATTTCCAGAAGATACAATTGTATCTGTTATTGACTTTGCAGAAAATTACAGCATCAAGATCCAGAATGAGCCCCAGTCAATGCATTGGCATACAGACCAAGTTTCTATACTTGTTCACATAACATATAGACATGACAAAAGTGCTGATATTCCTGTTCCTGTGCAGACAGAAGAAGACGGTCCAAAGAAGAAAAAAAGAACAGAAGATTGGAGCAGATCAGGAATAGACTCAACAATCACTTTTACATTTCTGATGATAAAGTGCATGACTCATTATTTGTGGAACACTGCCTACAAAAGCATGTTGCATGGCTTAAGGAACAGGAAATAGAGTATGAGAAGCATTGGGTTTGGAGTGATGGCTGCTCATCACAATTCAAGTCAGCAAAACCTTTTTTTTTTCTTAGGCAGGTACTTCACAATGAATGACAAGGAAATAGTGTGGAACTACTTTGCCACTGCTCATGGTAAAGGTGAACATGATGGTGCATGTGCTGTTATCAAAAGGCTGCTAAGTAAGGAACAACTCAAACCCAATGGTGCACAACTGAGGCATGCTAAAGATATTGTAAAATTTCTGTGTACATATTTCAGAGTCTACCAGTTGATGAAACAGATGAGATCAAAAGATATTTTTGGGAAATTGAACCTGCTGTTGTGGCAAACATGCAAGAATATGAAATTGAAACACTTAAAGGCACAAAGAAGATTCACTGTATCAGACCTGTCAGCAGGAGTAGACCAAACAGGCTTGCTCATAGATGCCTGTCATGTTTCTGCTTGTTTTGCATGGATCAGAATTGGGACTCCTGCATCAATACAGGTAGATTTGGAAAGTGGGAGGTAACTGACTTAAAACTAGGAGTTGAGAAGAAAAAGGAGACTCTTGAACAAGTCAATGAATGGATCAGTAATTTGGTAGAGGTAGGTGACAATTTTGCAGTGAATGCTAAGGTAGACAATTCAGAGGGTGTGGACTTCTACATCCTCAAGTGCACAGAACCCAAATGCACACTTGAAGATTCATACAAAGATGGATGGGGGCAAAAATTTGGAGTGCATGAGGTTATCTTAAGTGGACTGTATTATCAATTCTTGGGTAATTTCAAGTACAACCCGAAGCCTCCGTGCACAGCCATGTGGTAAGATATCCTAAAATTAATATGGACAAAATAGAAGGCACAGACATGTACAAAATTTCACAGGAGACCCATGAAAAAATTATGGCCAGTCTCCCAATAACATTGTAATTCTTTGACACTTAACCAAATTGATGCAATTCTTTGCAAGTGATTTATTGTTCCAGCACCTAAGCACGTAAGCACACATTTGTATATATATTAATAATAGTGAGGATGCACAAGGGTGGTGTGCATGGACACGTACTTCGAAATGAAGATTGAATTGTTGTTTAAGAATGTACATTTGTGACATTGGAATAACATTCAATTATTTATTTTGGTACCATCACTGTCAATTCCAATAGTCATATGAAATATTTAAGCCTGGTTACGAATTAATTGTTCTGGCGCGTGTGAGGTTTTTCGTACACTGACGCGCCTAAGCATAGGATTTAAGCACTAGGCGCCTAATCATAGGATTTAAGCTCTTCTTACGCCCTCACGCTTCCGCCTTAAGCCGGCTTCTTGCCCAAATCCTCTTCTTACGCCTATTCCGTCTATTTCCTTTGCAATGGCCTCTGCATACAGCAGAAATAAAGCACCAGAGTATGTGCTTAAGCAGGTGCCTGAGGATGCGGACGTCGCTCCGCAATACATGAGCGCCTATTTTTTTGAGCCCGTTCGTCCAGAAGAAGCGACAGACACTGAGGACCGTGAGGAGGAAGAACAAGGTATTCTTTTGTTTTGCAATTTTTTTTGTTTTGTTTTTCTTTTGTTCTAACTAAATGCTTTTTTTGTTTACAGAAGTCCAGTAGGAAGTGGAGCAGGAAGTGGAGAATTCTGAAGAGGAAGAGGAGGAGAATTCTGAGGAAGAGGAGGATGAAGAGGAAGAGGAGGATGAAGAGGAAGAGGCAGATGAAGAAGAGGAAAAACAACTCATTTTCGAGAGCTGCTACAAAGACCGCCCCACCAAAAGGCAGAGGAGGCGGGAATTGAGGAGAATGTGTGGAGTGAGCCCGAGTCTGAACCAGAAAGCCCCTGAAAGCCCCCTGAAAGCTATGTCAGCCCCCTGAAAGCCCCCGAAGACACCCGAAAGCCCCCGAAAACACTGGCCAGAAGGCCTTTTTTTGTAAAATATTTTGTTTATATAAAAAGTTTTTTGTCTCTAGCACTTTGTTCTTTGGTATTCATTTTTTTTTCTCTATCAAATGTTCTTTTTGTCTATCAAATATATGAAGTTTTTTGTGAGTAAGCACTGGAACACACGAGCACTTATGCAATAAACAGCTAGCTTTAAACAGTTATATAGCATAACAGTAATCACTGCACCTTAACTGCACCTTAACTACATGACAGTAAGCACTTGATGACATTAACACTTCTGCTAGCATTAAGCAACTACATACTTAGTAACTGTCACTGCATGACAGTAAGCAGTATCTGCCATTAAGACACATACCAAACTAGCACTTGCAAGCAATTTTTTTTTTAAGCACTTGATAAGTTTTAAGCACTCCTTGCAGTCAGCATTGAACTAGATATAAACAATATAGAAAAAACTTATAGACAAGTCTGCATTGAACTATATAAACAATATAGCAAAAACATTTTAAATTAATATAAGATAAAGATGGTACATGAAAAGTGTAGGATTCCTTGGCCTAAATAAATGACAATCAGGCCAATAATCATAAATGTCTCAGGCTTAATCACAGTAATGGAGGATGACAAAGTTCATCACCATAAACCTTCTCCAATTCCTCACAAGGGTGCACAACTGCAATTGTTTTCCAGAAAGTCTTTCCAAGCATAGCTTCATAATCTTTCTATCTGTCATAGGCCAGGGCATGCATCTGTGTGTGTTCTTCACCAGTAACTTCATTTTTTCCTCAGTCTTGGCCTGCAGTATTTCTTCTATCTTTGGGATGAGTACTGTTAGCACTTCATCACAGACATCCATCTTGAATGCAGGTACTAGCAGAAGTTTCCAGGGGCTGCTAAGGTAAGACTTGTATAATGAATCATCACGAAGCAAAGTCTTACCTTTGAATCTTGGGTATGACTCATATATTTTCCCAAGTGGCTTCATCATGACTGGACAACCAGGTTTGTTAGGGTGGTGAAAACTGGTATTCACACATTTTTCTTGTCCCCATACAAATAGTCCCTCAACACATAGTACTTGCAGCACATCTTCCACATTAGAGAGTTGCATTGATGACCATATACCAACACAACACTTCTGTAACAAAGTCTTCAAGAAGAACACTGCTTCTGGTCTGAATATCACTTTCTTTCTGCTAGTGTATGTCATTGTCAATCCTGATTCCAAGCGTATGTATTCATTTGCACCAAAAGTTAATGAGTTTATCTTTTGCTGCCAAATCAATATTTAGTACGTTGAAACATCCTAAATACCTACACAACAGGAATTACTACATGAATAAATAGATGAAGATGAAAATGAAAAATGGGTTGAATGTTGAAACCTTTCTGTATCAACAGCAGGATTCTCTGACCTAACAGAATCAACTGGTAATCCTACAGTGAATGCAACAAAAGAAAATCAATAATATTCAATGTTTTAAGCAACACTAAGTTGTGGACTTGGCCAGCACTTCCCACACTGACTTTCCAGGGTTATTAAGGGCATCAATCACTTGTTGAAGATCAGGCTCACCTGAAACTTGAGGGCCTGATTTTGCATTTTCTTCAGAACACACTTTGATAGGTGTGGTGTCATGATTGAGACTGCTTCCTGCATCTTTCACAGTGCTACTTCTTGTTCTCTTTCTTGTAGCCTGAATAACTTCTTTGCTATCCTGGTGCTTATCCCTCTTTGTTCTTCTGACCTTTCCTTTTGGCAAAAATTCACCCAAGTTGCCCTCATCCAATGGAATTACCACCTCAACTTCCTTAAGTGCTTCAGTGTGTACACTCGGGTCTGTTGTTTTTTCCACAACTGGTGCTGTGTTTACAACTGGTGCTGTGTTTACAGCTTCTTCTATAGCTTCTTGGACAGCTTCTTGAACTGGTGGTGGTGGTTCTGCTGTTACATTCAAATCAGTCACAATTGATTGTACTCCTATAGGACTTTGCAGGTGTTGTGCATCTTCAAATGAAGCCATTGTCCTTCTTTGAACCCTGTAGGGTGAGACCTCAATTGCAGGACGGATTAACACATCCTTTTTTGGTGTACTATTTGAAGCACCTGCAAGATGGCCAAAACCTAGCTCATCAAATACACCCTCTGGCACCTTTCCAGGGCAACCATGAATACATTGTCCTCCTCTCAACAATGAACAACAAGCTATATGATACTCATGTTGGCAATTCAGTGCTAAACTTAACCTGTAAGCTGTAGTGAATTCCAGACCACATGCTGAACATGTATAAAATGGATCTTAACAGAGTTGCATTTGAAACGGGAGTGTTGCAGGGTCTAAGTTAGATATTGGGGTACAAAAAAGCGCGAGAAGCGGAAGCGGAGAAAGCACGCTAAGCAGCGCCCGGACGCACCTTTTCGATTTCCGCGCGCCTTTTCGGCGAACAATGATTTTGATTGTCAGAGGTGTAATTATTCGCGCCCATTGTTACTAATTGAATTGTACAGGCCAATTTGCTCTTCGATTGCACTTCGATTCCTGCATTTTACAAATTGAATCATCCTCTTCAAGGCGCTTGCTCCGACCTCTTTATTTCTTGCTGCTTTTTTTTTAAGTATCTTCTTTTCTCATGGCTGGTGAAGGAATCATCCACAACCAAAAGCTGAAATGGTGGCGAGAAAATGTTACTACAGATGACTGGAGCAGTGTTTGGTTTGAGCCAATGGTTTCGGGGCAAAATCAAAATCTACTTTGTTAAGCCCTTATTTGAAGCGTAAAATTGGATGGCTTGATCGATTTCTTGTATGGAGATGGAGGTGTCGAATAATGAATTGAGGAAGCTAGTAGCATTAGCATGGGAAAAGCGTAGTCAGGTGAGCATAACCCCGAGGCTCATAGGGTTGATTGGGATGCTTACAAAAAACAGGTTAATGTTTGGTCGGGGAGAAAAAGGGATGACATTGATGTTAAAAAGAAGATGTTAAAAGGATCAAAACTATAGTTCCTTCATGCCAAAGTACACCAGTAGCTTGAGGCGGATCAACACCTCAACTTGAATTTAAGGGGAAAGCGGTCGGGTCTTCTGAAGTTTTTGTTTTCAATTTAAGTTTCAACATTTCTTTGATTGAAGAGGAGGTTAGTAAGTTGGAAACAGATTTAGACAAACTGTATAACCGATCGGTAAAAATAATTAGTACCATTGAGGTAGATAAGAACTCTTTAGCAAGGGAAGAGCGGATGATTGAGCTTGGAAGGAACGAGATAGCAAGAATGGAGAATGAGTTGTCTGCTTTGAATGCCAAAGCAGACAAGAATGATGGAGACCTGAAGCAGATTGAAGAGTTAAAGGCAAAAAATAAGTGGTGAAATATATTTTTGCTCTAAACCGGAGGCTTGCCTTCCAAAGGTTAGTGTTGAAGCATTACGAGGAGAAGGAAAAGAAGGAAAGATTAAAAACTTCTTTGGAATTGGATTACAGGAAAGCAGGAAATATTTAGAAGCTGATAGACAATTGATGGACTCAGATATATCAAAAATGTCTATCGTAACTATGAAAAGCAGGTTGCCTGGTTTCATGGAAGATGCATGTCTTTGCATGTGGATTGGTCTTCAATCAAAATATAAATTGAGTATGGCATTACCATGTGAACATGTCTATCACTTGGCATGCTTTGCATGCTTTTGTATGAAAAGAAGACATGCTTGGTGTTTGAAGGAAGTTCGGGGAAGTTTTGTGGAACTTGGTCTAGAGGTTGCGGTGGTGAAGAAGACTTGCAGATTGAGCAGGCGGTGCATTTGAGGTAGGCACTACTAGTGCATTTGCTTCACGATAAGTTTTCCAATGTTGTCACACGTGGCTTCACTGTTGCTTCACCGCTTTATTATTTAATAAAGCACTGCGGGCACCGTGGCTTCACACATACGAGTCACCAAAAAATGTTGGTTCTACTGCTGATGCTCAAGTGTCACCAAGTCCAGTAAGGAAAGCTATAGAAGCTTTGCAGAAGGTAAGACTTTGATATTTCTTATTTGTGTTTTAACTAACTTAATCTCATTTAAATTGATTTGTGTTCTAAGCAGCAAAGTTCTGTAATTCAGCTTAGTAAGGGGCAGGGTTGCCCTTAAGGCCAAATTTGTCTAAGCATAATTTAGAAGGTCGGGCGAATAATAGAGTTGCAAGATTAGTTATGTTGGCGAATGTTTTGTAGACATGAATGTTTTTTATAGAAATCTAGGCGAATCATGACCAATATTATTTTGCCAAGATTTAAGTCTTTATTTTCCAAGTGCAATTTTTGTGCTGAAATTTTATTCACCGGCATCCATATCTAATCAAGGATACAAACACATTATAACTATAGCTACATGATGCAATACCACAACTTAACCTTTGCATATGGCTTATCCTTGTAGATAAAACAAATCTATTAAAAGGGAGGTCTGTAAAAAAATGCTCTCCAGTGCATTCTTAGACGTATTTGAAACACCATAGCTACAAAAATAACTCTTAAAATTATCATATGTACGTGGATGGATATGGAGAATAGATTAGGTTATGAAGAAACCCTAGAATATTAGGCGATTCCTTAAGAAATCTTCGAGAAGGAGGGTAGAGGATAAGGCGAATCCATAGTTATAACGCTTAGTGGATGTGGCGAATTTTCAAGTGGAGTGAGATTTGTTTGTAGAAAAGTTGGCTAATTTTATTTTTTTTCATCTATAACGGGCCCTACTAAACCATAGCATCAAAATTTCTCGATACCCTTAAAAAATAGCCTTTTGGCGAACTTTCGTCCTTAAGGGCTACCCTGGTAAGGGGCCAGCAAAAAAAAGGATAAAACGTTCACGTGTTGTTGAGAGCAGTTCAGAAGAATATTATGAACAACCTGTGCAAAAGGTTCCTACAATTGGCATAAAGACCAGGTTGAGGAGTGCAACTGCAGGAGAACATTAGAGGTAATTTGAGATCTCATTTTGTCCCATTAAGGGATGCTTAAAAAGCCACATCAGCTTTTTAAACTGTCCAATAAGAGAAGAGCTCCAGTGTATTTTATTCCAGTATTATGTGGCAGGAGTAATTAATGCAGTTCTAACTAACTTTTGCAGTGTCATTTTTCTACTATAACTTTTGATCAAAAACTCCGATTCGAACACTATTTATGGCAACAGATTCGTCTCCTCAAGATCTTTCTAATGACAACCATTGTTATATCTTTTGGGATGTAAATATATAAGAAAAGAGCAAAAAACCATATTTTTTAAGGTTAACACATATGATTTGTATTGAAATACATCATAACCATATATCACTTGAAAGATCTTTGCATTCTGCATCTAATGCAACAAACGCCACAGCATTTTCATGAGTAGATCAAAAGTTATAGGGAAAAAACGACAACAATGAAGTTGTTAATGCTGCATTAATTGCAGTTTGATGTAGAGTACTCATTCTATTGGAGGATTCTTATGGGGACAAAAGGAGATCTCAAATTACCTCTAATGAGTTCTATTGCTGCGCATGTAGATGTTCACGTAAGCAGTGATGAAGAACAAGCAAATGAAGATGATGTTGCTGCTGCAGTTGCTGAAGATGCTGTTGAGAAAGGTAAGGATAAGGGTGAAGCAGCAGTTGAAATGGAGGTAGCAACAACAAAGAACAAAAAGAAGATTGGGAGACCCTCAAAGAAGCTGCCACCTCAAGCACCAAAGCAAATAGGTGATCAAGTTGATATTATTTTGAAAATGTTAAATGGTAGTTCAGGTTCTGTTTCTCAGTATATCAAGTCATTGAGTTAGTTTCAGAACATAACATATTGTGGTGTATGTGAAATACTGTTTTACTTGTTTTATGTTGTTTGAGAACATTGTTTGAATGTAATTTGGTTTTCTTTAATTAATCACTGTTTTCATTAATTCTGTTTTCTGTTTTAATATTGTAATTTCTGTAATTCTTTAATTGTTGTCATGTTGATGTTTAAGATTCTTTTCTTATGAATGTTGCAGAGGATTTAGAAAAGAAAAAACTTGTCATCTTAGACATTAATGGAGTTTTGGTCAACACCTTCCAAAAAGGAGCAAGATTAAAGATTCCACCAGGGCTCAAGAAGTATTACCGGAAAGGGGAAAGTGGTTATTCTGAGACCTTTTTACAAGAGTTTTTGGATTGGAGTTTTGAAAGATTTGAAGTTGGGATTTGGTCTAGCATGATGAAGCACAACATCATACAAATCCTTAACAGTATTCTGCCAGCACACTACATTGCTAAATTCAAATTCATATGGGGTCAGAATGAGTGTGAGGCAATGCCTTTTATGTTTCCAGGCAATGCAACCAAACCAGTATTTATGAAGCCAATTGTCAAAGTTTACACTTTTAATGATGTACAGGATGTTGTGCTTGTGGATGACTCTTTGTACAAGACTTTCTTGTCCCCACCAGACACATGTTTAATAGTTGAGAGCTTTGACAATGAAGAAAATGATAAGGTATTCAACTACATAAAAGCATGTTTGCACACTTGGCTTCATTCAAAGAATCCTCAAAAGTGGTTGCACCAGCAGCTTCATGTTGATGTGGTCAAGGAAGTAGACATCAACATACTCAATCTTACTGTTGACCACTTGAAAGAACTTGCAAGATGGAGAGTAGCAATTGAGGGAAGCATGCAATTGGTGAAAGATATTGTTGGTGTTGAAAAATTGGATGAACCTGCAAAAGAAGACACAACACAGATTCTCCATACTGATACTGAACACATTGAAGCTACTGATCAGACCAACATTGAAGATACCGATAAACAGGAGGAAACTGCAAGAGAAGAAATAACACAAGATCAGACCCACATTGAAGATGCTTTGACTTTGAGAACATTGAAGATCTTGAACTTTAAGAACTTCATGTAACTTAAGATGTAACTTAAGTTATAACAAGCTGCTTTTTTTGTGAATCTTGGATATGAGTACATAGCTGTACACTTTTTGTAATGTAAACGGATATTAATGTAAATCCAATGTTTCAGGCATTTACCTACACTTGTGTACACTTGTAAACTTTCAATCTGTTTTCCATGTCCATCAAGTCTGTTTTCCAGAAGTTCATCAAGTCTGTAATAGTTAACTGAAAACAGAAAGCATGTAAGCAGACAAAGCATAAGTATGAAAAGCAGACCCATCCAGCTTTTCTTTTAAAGCTGTGAGGACAAGGAACATTTGTGCAACAAAAGAATTTGTTAGTTTTCATTGATAACGAATTATAAAGAATATAAGAAAGAATATGGCGAGGAAAGAGCGATTGTACATCTAAAAACTCAACCACGCTTCTTGAAGCAAAAAAGAAAAAAGCGCAGGCGTGAGAATTAGCACTCTTTGGAAGGGATGCCATAACTTTTGGCATGTCTCTTCACTCATCTTGAAAATGTTGTTACCAAGATTCTCCATATCAAACTTCACACAATCGACAAGGTGGCTATACAAACTAGCACCTGGCTTGTCCAATAGCAACTCAAATTGGAGTGCATCTGTTTGCTTGTAGTAATGGCCAGAAACTATAACTTCTCCTACACCAAATGCAGTACCCCAAGCATCTTCATATGCATCTAACAATGTGTGTTTAGTCTCTGTACACCTAAGAACATAAAAGTCAACTCCCTCTTCATCTTACGGATGTGCATTTCTGACAAAGTTATCTCCAACTTCTAGAAGAGAACTAAGGTAATCTACTTCTTCATCTTCTTCTTCTTCATCTTCTTCTTCTTCCCTCGACTAATTCTTTGTGGATGTTTCTTCAGCAACCTTTGGTTTCAGTTCTGCTGTGAGCCATGCTCCCAAACGTGCTTTGTTCGTGCAATAATCCCTTTTACCATGAAAGCAATAGGAACAATAGCAAGAGAGGCACCTGTAAGCAACTTTTGCATTTTTGTCACATGGTCTGATGCAATGAAGTTTAGAGCTCCCACATAGTGTTTTCCACTCCTTCCTTTCAGATTTGTCTACACTTTGGGGATCAATATGCCAAAAAAGAACCGCAATATAAAATGATTCATGCAACTTCAAATCTAAGAAAAATATAAGAAAAAACAAGAATTTACCTTCTTATATGAGGGTCTGGTGGATTGTTCATCATGTACCAGTTCATGAAATCGACAATGTCTTTGGCACGCTCCAATTTCCAGGACTCATACTTCAATTGCTCTCTTGCCAAAACCCTTTTCAATATTGCACCTTGTCCATCATGTTCTCCTTTGCCATGAGAACTGGCAAAGAAATTCCACTCATACTCAATTCCTTCACTACACACATAGTTCCTTCCTAAATACCAGAAAGGCCTTGCTCCTTTAAACTGGGATGTGCAACCATCACTCCAAAAAATATGTTTCTTGTACTCAATGTTCTGTGCTCTAAGCCAGTCAGCATGTACTTTCAAGCAATGTTGTACAAACTCAGTGCTATGCTCCCTGTCATCACGAAATATAAAATTGCACTTCCTTTATAATTCTCCTCGATTGGTCTTTGATGATCTTGACTTGTCTTCTTCTTTCTTTTCAGCTTATCCCGCTCTGCTTCTCTTTGCTCTGCCTCTTTAACTTCCATCTCCTCTATCTCAGCTTGGGTTGCATGTCTATATGTGATATGAACCAGAATTGAGGCCTGGTCCGTGTGCCAGTGGCAAGATTGTGCCTCCCTCTGAATTTTAAAACTGTAATTTTCAGCAAAGTCAATTACAGAGACAATTGTATCTTCGGGAAAGGTATCCAAACACGTCACGAATTGCTTTGCTGCCGATTGTGCCACATAATTGTGTGTGACAAATTGTACCATTGTCTTGTTGGCATGCTTCATGAACTTCGAGGCGGACTCTCGTTCTTGTATGCAAGTCTTGTTACTTTTGGCTGGTTTCCTCCCTCCCATTTTTTTTTCTTGGTAGTCTCCTTCATGTATCCAACTTCTTGCTGATTTCGGACCATGAACATTTAAATGGGTTTGCGGTTGTTTTAAAAAGAATGTTAAACGAGCACAATTTAATTAAGCCAAACAGAATACCTTTTCAAACTGTTTCCCTCCACCTTGTAATCGGTTTCCATCTTCTCCTTAGGACAAAAAAGCAAACCCTGTTTATAACACCACAATTAAAGTTCTTGAAAGCGATAATATCTTTAAACATCATAACATTGAAGAGACAAATTTAAGAGTACCTTTTCAGCCCACAATCTTTGCATGCCAACTGCAGACATTGATGTTTGTGCCATTCTTCATCTTCTTCTTTAGGGCAGACCATTTGCCTCCAAAAATCACAAGTGGATTTATAAACATGGTTCTTGGCACTAAAGAAGTTACCATCACCACAAACAACACAATTACAATTGCATTCTTTGTGCACCCCATTTGGATCTGTTCTGATTTTGTTGAGTGCTTGCATCACATACTCAAAGTGCATGTGATATTGGCAGCAACAGGTCTCTCTTTCTTTTAAACGCCTCACAAAAGATGGCTTCAGCAATTCAAATGTGCGCTGTGAAATCTTCATTTCATTGAATTCCTTTTTGAATGCCATGTAAAATTGCAACTATAAACAAAGCAGAAATACAGAGTTCTAAAAAAAATTAAAAGCAGCAATATAGTAAAGCAGAACAAGCGGTAAAACATATAAAGCATAATAATTACCTGAGAAATTTCAAGCAGTTGTATTGGATGATCAATTTTTTCACCATCTTTTGTAACAAACTTTCTCACATGCTTCCTGTATGGTGAGACTCTTGTGTTTTCTGTCCAGAATTTGTAAAAAGAATTCTTAACCTCATCAGTTATTGCATCTGATCTCTTTTTCCTTGAAAACATTGACCACGGACCACATTCTTGTTCTGCCATTACTCTTCTTCTGGTTGCTGCAACAACAGATTTTCTTGATACATGAAGGAGGCGTGCAACTGCAGACTGGTTGGTTTTGTTTGCTGTTGAAGATACCATTTGCAATGTGGACTTTCTTTTTTTTTGTTTTGAAGAATATAAGAATATATTAAACCACTAGAATGCGATCAAGTACAATGATAAGTGTGATGCTAAGAAATGAAGTGCCCATCATGATTCACAATCTGTAGGAATGTCGACCAAATTTTCCGCTTAACTGCGCCAGACAAACTTGAGACTTGGTAAGCCTGCCACAACTTATGCCTCAAGATCGGAACCAACCGAAAAGGGCTAAGCACTGCATTCTGAAAGACCTTCGCTCTCCGTCTTTTCCAAATCAACCACAGAAGCCAAGCTCTGCATAAATGGAACGCCCTTTGCTTGGCCCGGCCAAGCTGCTAGGAAAGACTCCCAAAATCTTCTGACTGCACAGTGAAGACCCAAAGAGGGCTCTCACCCAAGACCAAGCTGCCCCTACCTCTGTGCATAGGACAAAGCAATGCTCAATGGTCTCTCGACGCCTCCCACATAGAGGGCATGTCTCCGCTACCTGAGGCTTGAACCTGTGGACTCGGACATTCACCCTGAGGCTACGGTGCAAGATCTGCCACAAAAGGGTACGGATTTTAGGAGGAGGCAATGTATTCCACGCCCACTTCCACATGGCGGGCCACTTAGTCCCTGGAAGCTTAAGCGACCACTTATCCGGCTGACAGCGTGTCTGAAGCGCTAGAAGCCCATAAGCCGATGCTACAAACTGAGATGCATCAAGTCCACTATGCGACTTCCAAACGCGATTGACTTGAGAAGACAACTGCAATGGAATAGCATTAGCAATTCTGGCCCAAGTCCGTATGTCCCACCGCCGAAGGCCAAATCATTCCCTAAAAAACTCCCACGGCGCCAGATGACCCTCCCAATACCAATCACGGATGGATGTTACCCCTGCAGCAATCCATCGACGCTGAGTACCTGGGTGTAGGGAAGAGGCCAAGGGAGATGCAGAATCCAAGAGCACCCAAAGAAAGGGCGATGAGGCTACCATACACCTGCTAGGGTCCAATGAAAAGAGAACCTTGACCACCTTCCAGGCCTTCAGGAGACCTTAAGAAAAGGCGAAGCATGAGGGAATGGCCGCAAATCCTCAAACAGAGCCCACGGCAACTGAGCCGGAATTGCTGGCTTCTTAAACACAATGGAGTGGCGAGGCGACTGTGCCAACAGAGCCAAACCTGGGGATTGTTGCTCCTGCAACAACTGCCAGATGAATTTCGACACCAGCACCTTCGTATGCAACGACACATCAAGATACCTAAGCCCCCCGCCTGTTTGGGACGCACACACTTCCACCATGCGACCTTCACTGTAGCCCCCTCCTCATTTCCTCTCCAAACAAAATTGCGAATGGTGTCATCCAACTCCTTAACCACACTTTCTGGCGCAAGGATGCAGGAGGCTGTGTAAATATGAGTGCTACAGAGCCATGGTGAGTTTACTTCCCCTCCACCAATTCAGATGCTGCTTAAGATTCTGTAGTGTCTCCGCCCAAATTGCTCTAGCATTAATGTCCAAACCAAATGGTATGCCTAACAGTTTGGCAGCTGTGTGTGGCGGTGTAAGAGCCCAGGGAAACTGACTCAACCACGCAGGAGGAGGTTCCTCCAGTACCCACATGGCCGAGCACTTCGACCAGTTAATCAAGCACCCTGAAGCTAAAGAAAAGGCATCCAAAATATTCTTGGCTGCCTGGAGATTGGACTCATCTGCATGAAGGAAGAGGAATGTATCATCCGCAAATTGACTGCAAACCTGCTGCGACCCATCACCCATGCGGAGACCTTGCACCACATTTGTCGTACCGCCACCGAAAAAAGTTGTGAAAGAGCTTACGCCACTATAGTGACAGAAAGGGGCCAACGGACATCCCCGCCTAATGCCTCGGCCCACGAGAGAAGATTGAAGAGGTCTCACCACGACACCACACCGCCGCCCTAGCGGAACGCGTGCAACTTCATAACCGTTTCCACGAAACTAGGTCCACACCCAAAGGCCTCGCATCATATCCGCTAAGAAGCGCCCGGTGACAGCGTCATAAGCCTTAGCAAAGTCCGGCTTATTTTAAAAAACAAGGGGCTGCCTCATCCCTCTGAGCCCAATGCACTCCCTCAAAAGCGGCGACCACATTATGAAGAATATTCACGAGGGAGAAAACCGGTCGCTTTCACGGACTAATGGCGTGAACTAGTATGCGGCTTAAGCCTCTCCGCCAAAGCCTTAGCAATGATTTTATACACTCTGAACAACAGAGTAATAGGCCTCCGGTCATTGATGATTTTAGGATGCTTACATTTGGGTATAAGTGAAATACAACCCTGTATTCGATGAGAGGATGCATCGAGTTATTCCCGGGGAGATCCACATACACACTGCACCACCGAAGTCCCCACCCACTCCCAAGATTGCTGAAAAACTCCACTGGTATTCCATCCAACCCGGGACACTTATTAGAGCCAGCCAGCGACATCGTCCCCCAACTCACCCGCCTGTCCAAAGGCTCCTCTAAGCTCTGTCTTTGAAGGTGAGATTCTTGGCGATACCTTGGCCGGCCCGACTCTGAAAAACACTGTGAGGGAGGCGGGCTCTCCTTGAAAAACCTTTCAAAGTCTTATTTGCTACAAAGGCCTTGATAGCATCACGGTTTTTTGCAACAACACTCCACAGGGTGTAACTATGTCGACCATGGCAGTGCATACTTCTTACGGGCGGGCTGCTTTCGGGAAAAAGACTTTAGAGCAAGTGTCGGACTGTTTCAGCCCGTCAAACCTGCTTTGACCCTGGCTGTGACACCTTGGCCTCCCTCGTCAACCGCGATCGACGAAGCACCTGCTGCTCCGCGCCAAGCCATCGAGACCCGCCCTAGTTCGGTATATAAGGCATCAACCTATTTGGGCGAAGCCTTTTGCCGCCCCCACTCTTTCGCAAATTGTTTTACCCTAGCCAATGCTGTAACCATTGCACTCATTCCGCTATCCTAGCTGAATATCTGCTGCCAAATGAGCCTACAGCCGGCTGTGAACTCTGGATCCTGGAGAAAGCTTGTGTTAAGCTTAAAAGCGTCCCCGAGAGGCGCGGTGGGTGGTCATGAAGCGGTTGAATGATGCGGGGGAGTGTGATCGAGGCGAGGTGGCTAGAACATTCACCCTAGTGAAGGCTGGAGCATAATCCAAGACTGCTGGTGTGCCATAAACTCTATCCAGCCTAGAGTATGCCCTACCATGCCCCAACCAATTGTTGCACCAAGTAAAACTCCGATCTCCGGGAAGCTCTGTCAAACCCCACTCCTGCACAAGCCTAAGCCATTAGTCACGCTCAAAACCCTGTACAATATCTGAACCAATACCACCATGTCCTCCTCGGGAGCTCCACCATGTTAAAGTCACCCAGGACAAACCATGTAGAACCCATACCAAAGGATTGGAGCTTATTTCGCAATTGTGCCCATAAGCAACCTCTCTGAGTGGCCCCAATTGGTGCATACACATTTAGTAAGCCCCACTCAGACTGGCCCTCCTTCCATTTAATCAGCGCCCACCGCCTACGGCTATCTGTGGCTGAAAAGGTTACATGTACACCCATTTTCCAACAAATCAAAGTACCTCCCCTGGCCCTGCCCGTTGTAGCAGCTGCAGCCACATACTGATTACCCAAGATATTCATTAGGTTGTTAATATCACCCCTGGCACATTTATGCTCCTGCAAACACAAGGTATCTGGATTAAGATTCTTCACAGCCATGGCGAGATGTGCTCGCTTATTCGGAGAGGATTTGAGGCCTCTCACATTCTAAGATAGAATTTTCTTATCCATGTGGGTCGTTGTGCACCAAGGGTCCAGGATCCCCTTGCAAAGCCTCACATGCCTCAACACGATCAGCCCAGGAAGAAAAGTTCTGGACTACCTGATCAATCACCATTCGATCCACTTGAGGAGGGACCTGTACAGTGGGCTGCAGATGGCCTAAGTGAGCCTCTTGAGGAGCTCTCACCTGAGCTCGCCTCCTAGAAACAATATGTTGCCACCCTTCCTTTTTCTGCTGCAACTCTTCAATCTGTGCAAGTCTCCTACATACCTCGGGGTCCACCATAGGAGAGGAGGGTTCAGGTTGTGACTCTAGACTGCCCACCTGCTCCACAGCCTTCAACACAGGGGGAACAAGTGTAGAGGGTGAAGGTGGCCCAATCACTATTTGCTCTGCCTGCTTGGGTGCTGAATGAGGTTTATGCTGGTGAAACTGCTTAAGCGAGGGAAACATTGCCAAAAGCTCTCCCCCATTGAGCAAGTCCAACTGGAAGTAAGAATAATAATCACCACTTTTAACCACAAGACTCTGAGGTAACACCTCATCCGCCCGAATACCTACACATATCTGTGGTGCACCCACAATCGAGTGCGCTATGTGAGTTCCCAGGCCTTTGGCCATGGCCACTAGAAACTCAGGCACCATCATCTCTGGAGGCAGATCCCGGATTTGAAGCCAGCATGGCACTCTAACTGCAGCAGGCCTAGCAGAAGAGAAACCTGGAGCATAATGCTGGAACAAAACATAGGCCCCTCCCATACGTGCCACTCCATGCGAGACCAACTGCTCCACCGTGGCCTCAGAATCAACCATAATAAGAAAAAAATTATTACCCAGAGACTTCAGGGTCACATATGGAGGCAACCCCAGCCTCTTAAACTGAGCCCGTAGCCAGTACCCAAGCCTCTGCATATCCAAAAAGGCCCCAGTGAAATGGCCTAACACCGAAGATGCCACCAAATTCTCTGTATACTGCACATGCTTTTGGTGATTGATTTCTACAACAGGAGGTAATGATTTAAAAACTTGCTGCAAATCCTTCTTGTTATTCTGCTCTAAGATAAGTAGTGCCTCTGTCACCCTAGAACTTTTCTCAGCACTTTCTGCTTGCACCGGTTGCCTAATCCAATCAGAAAACCTAGGCCTAGAAAGACGGGCAATAGTGTCATTACCTTTCCATGCATGAGGAGCTGGGGCTCGCGGCGGTTGAGGCACCACCTCTGGGGAAGCTGCAGATACTTGAAAGGGGTCTTCTGGCAGCACTTCACCATTCACACCAACCAAGGATGGCAAAGTTACAGACTCCAAAGGTGGCATTGAGCTGGGCACCATTTCTCTAGTCTCCATCCTATCCGAATTCCCACAAGCCAGCTCCTGGGAATCCACCGGCTTCCTACTGGATACATCCTGGCTAAGAATTGGCTCTTGAAGATCCAGTGCCAAGCTGACGCAGGTTTTGGATATATCCTTGCCTCCTTTCTTTCCTCTCGTAGCATCTCTGACACGAATCCCTGGC
Source organism: Isoetes taiwanensis (assembly GCA_021234155.1). NCBI lineage: Eukaryota > Viridiplantae > Streptophyta > Lycopodiopsida > Isoetales > Isoetaceae > Isoetes > Isoetes taiwanensis. Next base: position 17,761,204 of record JAJEKV010000010.1, on the reverse strand, counting down.
CCAGCCTTCTCCAGGCCCAAACTCGGTGCAGAATTCCCCGCCATCACCATGTTCAAGGGTTTAGAGCAGGAGGCCGCAACAGGGGGATGCTTGCATTATATCTGTCTTCCTTAGTTTTTTGCTGATTGAGTGTCTCTTGAACATTTCTAATTACATTCTTCATGACCTTGCTTTGATCATGATCAACAAAATCCACCTCCAGTGGCAATTTCTTCTTCACTCTCTTCACAAATCTGTGCACCACCAGTGCCTTATCCCCTTCTTTCAAAGGCTTTGTGATATTATTGAAATAATCGTCCAAATTCTTGGACAATTCTTGAAGCCTTCTTGCACTCAAGCCGCTGTCAACTTGAGGCTGGATATTTTCTTTCTCCCTCTCCCTATCTCTTTTCCTCTGTCTAGATTGCCTTCTTCTCTCGGCTTGAATTTCCCGGAAAATTTGAAGTCGCTTTTCTTCATCTAAATCTGATGCTGATTGATCCATTTAGAATCGTGTTGTGCAGAGAATTGTGTTGTACAGAGAAACCGTGCTGCACAAAGAAAATTCTGTTCAGGGGTACAACACCGGATCATGCTTCCCGCCATTGCCAAATCTATTCACTCTCCATGCCATCTCACAACAACCCCGCCAAATTGATTCTGTACCGAATTTGATTTTGCGGGTAGCCATGTCATCGATCCGGAAGCAATTTGCTAAAAACGGATCATCGCGTTCCCGCTCTCCAAGCACCTCCAAGCACAACGGACCAAGCACGAAAAGCAGCGCGTCCGGACGGGTGCTTTTGTACCCCAATATCTAACTTAGACCCTGCACAACTCCCGTTTCAAAGATTCCCTGTAAAAAACACAACATGATCCAGAAAGTGATCTTTTTGGGCTGAGGTTGGGATTCTTCAATAGTTCAATTTTTTTTTACCCTAATTTTGGCACCTCATGCAGGGGAGAACTTGTTTTTGTAAAACAACATACTTGAAAAGAGCAAATTTTAGAAATGCAATGTAAATCTATCAAAGTATTACAAAAAAAACCATCATTTGTGGGATGAAAAAAAATATATATTTCGGATGTTTTGGTAACACATCAAATTTGAGTGGTGTTGTAATGCTAACAATAATTTATTAATCAGTTTTGAATTCAAAGGTCCAAGATATACTCGTCATCACCCTTCTTGCTTGTCTCAGCCTCTTCTTTTGTTGTCGACTGCTGCTTGTCCGGTGAATTAACCCGTTCCTCTTCAGCTTTGTCTTCTGGATTAACAACTGGAGCAAATGTCCACAGCCACACAATTTCGGCCCTTCTTGAGTGCACATGCAATGGTGGTACCAGAGCCAGAGAACGCATCAAGCACCCAATCTCCTGGACGAGAAAACATGTCAATGAGATGGTTGATGAGTTTTTGGGGCTTCTGATAGTGGTTCACAATTCTGCCCTTGCACTTTCGGGTCTTGCACCTTACGTAAACAACTGCGGGGAAACTCTAAAACATTTGAGAAGTCGGTCGGGCAGTGAAGTGTTGAAATGCTCCATGGTCCTCTTGCCATCGAAGCTCCAAGTAACCAACGCGGCGAGATATTCCACTTTGCTTAACAGCCTGGGGCCTCCACCATGATAATTTATATTCGTTTTGTACCTTCAAGAGAAAGGTCAATGGTCAGCAACAAAAGAAAATAACAAGTAGTGTATTCCGAATCTGGCGTACGGACCAAGTTTCGTAACCGGCTTGGTCGGGGAGATCCAAAGTGATTTTTGAAGCTGGGCCCGACAAGGCCATCTTACGTCTTTGGAGTGAAATACCACTAACCGCGGTGTCTAGTCAGTAGTGATCTTCATTAAGCCTTTTATGAACTCATTGAAATCGCGATGCTTAAAAAGGGACGCCATTGTATCATTGTCTTTAATCTTGAAGCCGAGGGGAATGTCGGCGAATGATTAGCGTGAAATCTTGTGGCTTCACACACGCTACAAGCTTGGTGCGATCCCCATGTACAATTGAGTAAAGATTGTTTTGGTCGAACAAAGTAAACGCGTTTCATAGTCCATTTTTCGCAACCTCTACAACCGACGCCTCACGCCAAAGTTCTTTCTTCCCGAGCAATCCTTACCAGGTGCATGAAACCTTCTGGTAGGTCCTTTTTTTTCTTCTTACTCTGCAAATCCACAAAATAATTAGAACATTTACAAATCTACGCTACCTAAACGCCCAAAGCAGGCTTACCCAGCCTTCAAAATTTGGAGCATACTGAACAATTCTCTTGTCAGATGTAGCAATAGGATAAAGCTCCTTGCACCGTTCCCATGTTTGCACATTTAATTGTTCCATCAAACATGTTTGACATGTAATGACGTTCTTCTGGCTGCAACATCCAAACCAAGAATTACATCAGGGACACGTCTACAGAAGAACTTTATCGCAATCACAAAACAACACCACATCAAACAAGAAAAGCCAAAGTGTATTCCGGAATACACTTTGGCTTATTACAGTTTAAGCCAAAGTGTATTCCGGAATACACGTTGGCTTTGCTTCAGTACTGTACAGAGCGTTGACACAAAAGACTAAACTTTCTAAAAGACTTACTTGTGCAACTCCTTCGACATTTCTTCTAAAGTAAATTCCTTGTCCACAACCTTTTGCAGTAACATTTCTAACAACGGAATGTCTGTAAATCCTTGAAGCTCTCTCCAGACAGTGATAGTCATTTCTTTTTTTTGGAAATCAGATCCTTTTTTCTTGTCTGTCACTTTCCCTTTACTTTTGAGGTGTCCGCGCTCGAACATATTAAAAATTTCGTTTTGCAAATCCCAAATCTAAACATGGTAACAAGTGACGTTAGCACAATGTATTCTGGAATAGAATGCTGGGATTAGCTACTTAGAATAAAATACGGACATACCCTTCCTTCTCTAAAAGCAAGCTGGAACCAGTTGTCATGGACAATAAGAGAGGTCCTTTTGTTGTCCTCGTCGTACTTTAGACAACACTCTACGGCACACGCCTCTTTGAGTTCCAAGGAGTATGCTGGCTTCTTTAGGTCGTCGCTATATTTTTCTTCAAATATAAGAAATTCTCTGTGCATAAACCTTATTTTGTCCACGAAGCTCATCTTCAATTTGTACTCGTTGTCCGCATTGTGGGTGTTGGCAACGATCTTAGCTTCTTCGTCGGTCACAATATACTGCACAAAGAACCGTCAGATACCTCGCGTTGAACTTCTCCTTGTACAGTTGCCTCCTTGCTTTAAAGCTGTGGTTCCCCCCAACACATAATGCGTGTAGGTGTCCGCATTTTCCTTGTCATACTGGGCGGGGTCAATGCACTGTTGCCTGTCAACTAGCACAACTATAGGAGCTACTTGAGCATACGGATTGCTCCTAATCCTGTCCTTCAAGTTCCGTAAATGATCTGCATAAATCTTCCGAACTTGAAGAGGTCTCTCACCGTTTTCGTTCTTTGGTGGCAGCTTCATTGATGTTACTTGCAAGTAAATCACACCTTGCACAAGCTTTTCCCTGTTTATTGCTGCCATTTTTTCTGAGGTCTTGTCGATGTTCTTTTCTTTAATTGCCACATCAGGGGCTTTGTTTTTTCCTCTTGCCTTCTTTTGTTTTGGTTCTTCTTCTGGCTCTTCCGATAGCACTAATGCCTGAGTTCTCTTCTTAGCTGGCTCTTTAGCAGCAACAGTGTTTCGTGGCACTTGCCTTCGTGGGTCTGGCTCCACAAAATCGTCTTTACTCCCTAGATGGGCTGCTAGTGCCTTCCACTTGTTCTTCCTCTGTGTCACTGATTGTAAAGTCTTCACTAAATGAAGAACTTACAGTGTGTACAATGGACAACAGTGTTTGTTTGTTTATATAGTGTGCCACATACTTGTACAGTGGAGGTGGGTTTACCCTAGTCAACCTCAACATAGCCTCATCAAGAACAAACATCCCCTGCGATGTACTAAATGACAGCCTACCGTGCTGTCCAGACTGCCCAGCAACACTTTCAACACTCTTTATATGGCCCATGCACTGGAATTCGACGTCGTCATAACGTTTCTGTCCTGGACTCTTACAGACGTGCAAGAATGTGAGTGTGGAGTACTTGCCCCCATGGCCTCTAGTAAAGAACCACTGAGTTTGGAAACATTCGTAGACTTTTGGTTCAGATGGGCCACCCAGATTCTTCGGCGGCTCGTGCTTCTTTGTGACAATCTTCACGGTCTTCTTAGCAGGTTGCTTCTGGGCAGGGTTTTGGCTGTAGCAATGGTGTCGTTAGCAAACAGAAACTAGAGCAGGATAATCAGCTAAAGTAACAAAAACGGGAAAAAAACAAGCGTTTCCTTGACTTCTAAAGCCCTAAAAGTAAGCAAGTGTATTCCCGAATACACTTTTGCCGCACAAAGTAAAGCAAAATGTATTCCCGAATACACTTTTCCTTAGACAGTTTAGCCAAAGTGTATTCCGGAATACACTTTGGTTTGACGGGATTGCCAAAGTGTATTCGGGAATACAGATTGGCTAGACAGAAGGACAGCACTTCTAACTTAAATGATTAAAAGCACGTACAAATGACAACTCGCACTAACCTGTCCATGGTATGCCTATGCAAATCGGAATACAGCTCGAGCGGAAATTTGCGGAGGCGCTGGGTCTGGCGACTGGAGCTGCGGAAGTCGAATAGAGAAGTGAGAGCGCATTTTTTTCCTTTTAAATACACGCTGACACGTTTGTCCAAGTTCTATGTGAAATCGAATACAGTACGTTGTACTGGCCAATCGCTGTGTATTCCGGAATATATTTGCAGTTTCTTTTTGTCTTTTGCTTTTCCTTCTCTTCGCTGCACAACTCAATTTGTATTCCCGAATACAAAATGCACACTACTTCTGTGTTTTACTTACGTCTAACAAATGTTTTGCAGCTTCGTAAGATGGTTAACCGCATGCTGAACAAGCTACCACCACCTTTTGTAGTATCTAGTTCGTCCAGTTCGGAGGGAGCCCTGGTCCGGGACGTTGTTTGTCATGATACCACCTCTTCTCCATCTCGTTCCTCAGCAACCTCCTCGTTGCTTGTCTTCGACACTCCGAGTCCAGAAACAAACAGGTTGCCACAATCCTTCCTGCCGTCACCAAGTCTTGTACAGAACAGACTGCCCCCTCCATTCATTCCATCACCACCTGTACGTAACATGCTTCCACTACCCTTTGTTCCTTCCCCCGAAAGTGCACAGGCTCCACATGCAAAGGTTACTCGGAACAGGCTTCCCCCACCCTTTGTCGTATCTCCATCACCAAATAGAAGTGCAAGGTCTGAAGAATACGAGATTCACCACAACTTCTCTGAATATGACTTTAACACAAATGAGGATGATGTTTGCAGCTTCAACACCTCGACACACAAATATTGTGACACATGGGTTTGCAGAGTTTCAAAGTGCAGTAAGAGATATGTTTGCAAGAACTCCTCAACAAGATGCTGCCACAACATCTGCTACCACAACAGGTCATGGCCCATCTCCTACATTTAACACCGTGCCTCCGCCTTTTCCGGGAACAGCTTCACGAGGCCTCTTTTCCTCTAGAAACACACCAGTGAGGGTAGAGGAGGCCACTCCAAGAGTAGAACTCTCGTCCGAAGATGAAGGCAACAACGACCAATGAGATTACATGTTCTCCAGCCAAACTACCCAGAAATTCAGGGTGGATTATGGATTGAGAGCATGTTCATCTGTAAGAAGGAAAAACCTTATGGACGAGAGAAAAATGAGGAGAATTCTAAGAACTACTAGATGCTGCTCATTGGGTTGCATCACCAAATTGAACATGGCTAAACTTCGTGAAATTAGAAACAAGTATAGTTCAATGACATTATCAGATCAAAATGCCTACTTGGCATACAGTATAAGGCCAGACCGCAAAATATTCTTGCACTACATTAGAGGTGAACAAGTGTGCCAGAAATGTTTTATGGTTGTTCACCGTCTAGGGTCCACTAGAATGTCTCGAATACACCGAAGATTGGATAAAGTCCCTGCAATTGATGATCACTGCGGGCCAGAAAGAGTTGTAACAATGCACGCCTTAGGTGCTGTAGCTTGGATGGAGAAATATTTTAGAGAGACATGTGAAAAGCTGCCAAACGGTAAAATGTATCATTTGACAGACAACATCACAAAAAAAGATGTCTTCAACCAGTACAAAGAAACATGCACTCAGTCTCAACACATCTCTTACTCTCACTTCACTAGAATGTGGAAAGTTCAGTTTGGTCTTGTGAAAATTCCCCAAAAACATAGGATGTCTGTGTGCTCAACGTGTGCAGAATTGAAGAGCCAAAAAGAAACTGCAAAGACAGAGGTCGAAAAAAGTAAGTTGAAGTTCTTCATTCTCTAACTTGTTTAAAATAATTGTTTTGACCTGAATTCTTGAACAGATATCGTGCAACAGAAGCTTGCTAGACACCGTGACCAACAAGCAGCCGAGAGAAGGAAGCTCGCTAAGCACAGAAAAAAAGCTCTTGAACGTCCCGCTGCAAAGATATATGCATTTGTGATTGATGGGATGGATCAGAAAAAGACTACTATTCCTCATTTCTTGAATATTCCTAAAGATGTGCCAGAGGAATGCTTTGTTAAGGTCCACCTTGTTGAAGCTATGGTCTTCAAAGGAAGTCTAAAGTGCAATGTCTTTTTGACGTATCCTAACTTGCATGGTGACCCGAACCTCACTGTTACAATTCTTAATAAGGTGCTTTGTGAGCAAGAGCAATTACCTCCGATTGCTCTACCGCAGCTTGACAATACTACCGGGGAGAACAAGAATCAAACACTCTTTTGCTTCTTTGTGCCATGCTAGTGGAGCTAGGGATCTTCAAAAAGTCAAGCTTGGATTCTTACTTGTAGGGCACACTCATGATCGGATAGACCCGGATGTTCAGCCAGATTTTCCGTCTGGCCTAAGAAGGAAGAAGGCTTTTTGTCTTCTTACTTTGGTTCGAATCATTGAAGACTCTTACACTCCCATGCCAGTGGTTGAGCTTCTAGTGGAGACTGCTGACTTTAGGGAATTTGTTTTCTCTCGACATGGCTCTAGAGAACAAGCTGTGAACAAGTTGAACGATATTACGTTTCAACACCACATCAAGTTTTACTTGAAGGATGGACAGAGTTTTTTACAAGGGAAGAAATACACCACTACTAAAGACAGGAGTCCACCAGAGGGGTTGCGCTTCCTTAAGTATATTCCTGACACTTGCTTAGTAGAACGTGCTGAGCAGTTTCCTCTCAAAAACCCAAAAGAGCACCCCGGCTAACTCCTTAAAAGCAATTGAAAGTGGAATTTCTGCGGGCTTTAAGTACTTCTTAGAAGAAGACCAAATGTGGTGGAGAAGCTTCTTTGCTGAACAAATGATTGTGAATCAAAACTTAGCTCTAAGGCAAATGGAGGAAGCTTTCCATTGGACTAATGCCTTCCACGAACTCCAGAACCAGGCAGGCCCGAGCAATGCACCAGTAGCACCACCAGTACAGGAAGACGAGGATCGGGTCATGTACTTCGGGCCAAGACGCAAAAATGAGCCTGCAAGTAATATCACAGAAATTACCAAAGGTATGTTGATTGCTACTCCGACTGAGGACGATGATAAAGGGCGACCTTTCTGGATAGCAAAAGTACTTGACACAGTCAAAGAGGAAGGCTTGGTGACTAAACTCAAGATTCACTGGATGGCTACACGTTCAGAAAATGCTTTTGAAGGCAGATATGATTTAGAAATGAAAAGTCAAGGCAAGGGGAAAAAACTCAAGAGAGTGGGTAATAGGGATGAGCTAGACATACGCAAAGTGAGTATTCTATGTTATGATTTCAAATTGAAATCTGACAATCGTTTACGCCAGAGAACAATCAATTTACTTAAGAAAGGAAGAAGATGAAGAAGAGGGTGGTAATGGCTTCAGCCTCTGTTGACAGTGACGAGGAAGATAACTCAAGCACTTCCTCAAGCGACAACGAAAGAAGCGAAGGTGACGAAGATGGCATAAATGAGGACGAAGATGTGATGGAAATACAATTGGAAAGATGTGCTGGAAAATAAATGAGGATGATGTCTTCAATTTTTGAAAGTACTACAATTTCAGTTGTAAACTTCACTTAAAGTTTTGGTTAAAATATATGTTCCCTCAAATTAGAGGTTCTCTCTAAAAACATGCTTCATCCAAATTCTTATTGCTAGAAAAGTGTCACTTTGAAATAGCTAATTCTCTCATTGCACAACAAAATTAGTGATTTGGGGGTCAAGAAACAGCTTTTATGTTTTTTTTTTTTTAAACCTCATTTTAGCCCTTTTTTTGAAAAAAAGGAATCTTCGAGGAATATTCCTTTTGCTCCCGTTTCAACGATCCCCTCTCGTTTCTATTGCAACTCTGTTTCTTGCACTAACAACTTATCTCGTATAATAGTAGAGATGCTAAATGTTGCAGGAGTATCCATTTTCAGCTTCCACAAATTGTTTATGTAGAAATGCAGAAGTCTATGTTCTTCTTCGAGAACTTTTAACTCCTCCTCAAGTTTGATTTTACATTTGACCTGCTCATTAACAGTTGTAGGATTCATTGCTTTTTGTACCTTGTTCCTGTGCCAAATTTCCATCTGGACCGTCTGCTCCAAATCTTTAATTTCTACCTCCAACTCACAGTTTGGATTAAGCTTGAACTCCTCCTGTTTTGTAGCCAAATCATTTATGGCCTGTCTTAAACTGTTCTCAGCCTCTTCCAACATCATTTTCTGTACTTCAGAGGCCTTCTCATTGCCTTTCAGCTCACTTCCTACTGCTTCCAGATTCTTTGTGATAAGTAAAACTGATTTTCCAATTTCCTGTACTGCATTCTCTAAGGTTTTTATGTTTTCATCATATGCACTGATCTCATTTGATCCAGCTGCCACCTTTGGCTTTGCCTTCATTTCAGTTTTCCTAACATGTGCTACAACATCTGCCTCTATTTTTACTTGTCTATTGTTGTGGTATCTTTGGCATTGCACAGCAAATACAGCCCAGTTTACGTTGTGTTCCTCAGATGCAACTATTGATCTAGTGCAATTTTCAAACGCAAAAGCAAGGGCCAGTTGCTTTCTTACTTCTTTGTTGTGACAATTCTTGTAGATTTTTTGGCAGAGTGTTTCCAACTTCTCTTGAAGATGCTCCTTTGCACAGTGCCATTTTATCTTTCCCTTGTTCAACTTCTTTGTCAAACAGATTCCCAATCTCGATCCGTGACATTATTTTCCAACCAAGTTTCTTCCTCGTGGGGCTTCACCCCCGAATTGCACAGACCTCTGATGCTGTGAAAATCATCCGCGTTCCATGCCTCCATCATCAACAGTCAAACACTGATCTGAGTTTTTGCGCTCAGGGGAAAAGGAGGGAGAAGGGTGTGACGGGCTTCGACGTCCGCGAGTTTCAGCACTTAAAGTGCTTAAACGCTTCGCCAAAAGTTGTACCCCACTAGCGATTTTACACCCCCCTAGCTCTGCTATCAAGCAGATCCGGGTGCATCTCATAAAGCACAACAATTCAGCCTGACCAATCAGGAACAATTTTTTGTTAAGAAATTGGGCTACGAATAAAGGCTACACTATTGAAACCCTAAAACAATTTTATCAATATCTGCATTAGTGATCCAAAACTTTGAAAGCCCACGACCACTTGATTTCTTATTCAAGATCAATGGCTCAAAAAGAGTGCAATCTAGAAATATTGTTTAGTACACCCGCGTGAATATAGCAAAGAAATCATAGAAGAATCATGTAAAAAAACGTATAAAAACACAAAAGTAAACCCCTTGTTATTATGCTAGGATATTCGTACAGGGCATCCAACGGTAGGCAATAATATATGCAAATACGACACCCCCTTCCATAAAACTTTGCAACAATCTCGTATTTCTAACCACCACATAAGTAAAACTTTCCAAAAAACAAGTTGCACCTACCGGTGGCCAAAATTCCCAAAAGCGACATTCAACAACTCGATACTGTCGTTGGTGGATGCCCTGTACGAATATCAACAAAAACAACTGTGGGGTAGGTCCAGTGGTCGTGGATCAAGTGTTGTCGACTATTTGATTGCTAATACTCGCTTGGCTAATGATATCACAGAATTTCATGTGTTGGAGGAATGTTTGGAATTCGATCATGTGCCAATAACAATCAAATTGAAGATTGCAAAAAACACATGGCAGGAGATACAAACAAAAATGCCAGTTATGCATGTGATAGTTCATAAGAGTAAGGCTGAAAAATACAAGAAACTATGTGAAAAAAAGGCAGAAAACATTCGATGGGCTGATATGAATAGCGCAAATGATATCAGCTTACATTTGAGATCCATTATGCTAAAAGAAGCAGATGAATGCTCTGTTCAAGTGAGAAAAGTGAAAGTATTACCCTATAACGGATGGTTTGATGAGGAGTGCAGAGCTAAAAGAGTAAAATTTGAAAGGGCAGTAGGGAAAGCTACTAAAAGGCAGCTTAGAACAGAGTACTTCAAGCTGGAGCGCAAGAAAAAAAAGGGCATTTTACAGCCAGAAACAGAATGATTTTATGAATGAGCTCTTATTAGACCCGCACAAGTTTTGGAACAGACTACATAATAAGTCTCAAAGCATGTCGAAACTAGAAACACTTGTGCTGATTCGCCAATTGCACAACCTCTATTACATAAAAGGTGTGGAAGATCAGATGCATAAAGGGGAAGAGATAATGGTCTTTAGTAAAGACGATATCACTGCAGAAAACCATAAGCTAGCCACACGGAAAGCTTCAGATCATGGAATAATTTAAGGGCTAAACTTAGCCATTTGGCGATTTTTTAGCACATTTTTGAAAAAAATTGGCTAAAGTAAATGGAAAAAATTGAGAAAAAAAATAATAATTTTAGCTTAACTTTTTTCGGGATTGCATCAACCCTCGAGCTCTTTAGCCAAACACTAGAAAGTAAGAGAGTGAAATTTTGTATTGTTTAGCTAAACCATAGAAAGTTTTAGAACGAATTTTGGGCTACTTTAGCTAATATTATTCTAGTTTATAAGAAATATATGATTAGTAGTTTAGTTTCTAAGAAATATATGACTAATAGTTTAGTTTCTAGCATTATAAATTGATTTGAGTCATAGATTTTGCTAATTAGCATTATTTTAGAATGTTTTCACAAAGAAAATGAGTAAAATAAGTGGAAATAATTGAAAAAAAGTATAGTAAGTTGTCGTCAAAAGCAAATGCAGTCAAAGCAAGAGGGCAAGCTGGATTTCGACTTAACAACCTAATAGACACGCTCATGACAACTATAGATGTAGTAAAGAAAACAAAAAAGCCATTATTTGCCTTGTACATAGACCTAACCAAAGCATTTGATATGGTTAGGCAGAAAGATATCTGGTCATGCAAAGGAATATAGTGGTTGTGCTATATGAAAAAGTATGGGTGAAGTTTTTCTTCTCCCAAGATGGTGTAGGAGGATACCTACTTTTTTTGTTGTTATATGCTGATGTTTTCTAGAAACGTGGATGGATTGCAAAAACACCTCGATGTCTCTTTTTGCAGTGACAAAGGAATGCAAGTCAATCTAGCTCAAACCAAAATTTTGGTGTTTGGTACAGAATCACAGTTCTATGCTTTTTATTATCAGGGGCAAAGAGTGGAAATAGCTGACACATATAAATATCTCGGTCTTATCATAGACAGAAAGTACAAATGGAATAAAGCGATTGTACAAAGAACAGATAGTGGCTTGAAGGCTTTGTATGCGATATAAAGAATAGAATAGAATAGAATAGGTTTTTAGCATCCAAAGGAAATGCAAAAAAGCTAACATTGTGAACTTTGGGCTGAAGAAAATGTTATACAAATCACTAGTACAGGCAGTGGTTCTATATGGGTGCGAGGTATTGGGTCCAGGCTTATCTCTTGATATGTGGAAACGCGTCCAAAAAAAGTTCCTACTAACAGAATTGGGAGTTAAGATGCAAACACCATATGGTATGCTACTTGCAAAAATGAGCATGTTATCACTGGAAGGAGAAGCATAAACACTGAATTATCTTTGCAAAACTAAAACCTTAGATGATGAAAGTTTACCACGTCTGGCGTTAATCGAGAGTGAACTGAAGGGCTGGCATGCAGATGTCAGGAAATGGTTAGCTAAATGGGGAATCTCTCTGGAATGTATACCTATTAGCAAGCAGGATAGAAGAATATGGGTGGAAACTAATATAAAAAATAAAATATGGCAGGCAGCTCAGAGCAAAATGTTAAGGCTATTAGAGGGATATGAATCCAAACAATAAGGAAATGTCATATTTAGTGGAAGGAACCTCTTTAAATAAGAGACATGTTATATCCTGAGTCAGGCTAAGCGGGCATCATCTTGAGATCGAAGTTGACAGATGGAAGAAGATCCCTCGGGAACAAAGAACTTGTAGGGTTTGCGGTGATGAAGTAGAAGACAAAGCCCATTTCATTCTATATTGTCTAGCATACCAATCATTAAGGAATAGGTTTGGTGTCTCTGGCCAAATTCTGTAGGGCTTTTTCATATTTCCAGCTAATCTTATAAGTAATTACCTTAAGGATGCCCTAGTATTGAGGAAAACCTTGATAAAAAGACATAATAATGTTATTAGAAGACTTTGAGAATATTCGAGATGAAGAGAGCGACACTCATCCTTGTTGAAAGGGAGTGTCGTATAGATTATATTGATTGTTATTATGCTGCATCTAATAGGTCTCATAGATGAATAAAACATTTCGTTTCATTTCATTTCGTACCTTGCGTGCTTTGTCTTTGTGCTATATTATTGAGAAAAATCTGAAGTTGTAAAGGAAGCTTGAAGCGTTAACAAATATGACAAACCTAAGGGGGCTCCACTCATGAGGTGCCTGTGTGTTCCATGCACCACTTTTAAATGCTCATGGAATTTATATAGTGACGTAACATAAAATTGTCTACATGTCCTTTGGGATTCTTTATTTTGCTTCGTTTTAGGCAATCACGGTCGACCAACCAAGAAATCTCAATCAGAGTATGCCACTTGCCAAATGGCCATGAGGGCACAGTATAAGGACTAATTTTCACCACCAACTTGGACTTAGCAAGGACAGAATGAAGGGCTAGCTTATATAAAGGGAGGGGAATTCACATCTGCAAGAAGAAAGATTCATCTAAATTTGCAAGTCGAAAATATGTAAATGCTAATGGTGTTTATATAGACAATTCAGGCCATACATGGCAAAGCGAGTTTTTGATAATGTTTTTTCCATGTCGATCTTGGCAATCTCACAAATCTTTGATCCTGCTACACAAGCCAATGGTGATTTTAAGCACCATAAAATTGGTCCAACAAAGATTTGTGGGGTTGTCAAGGTCGACATCGAAAAGACACTTTCAATGTTGCAGTTATGAGTTTTATGTTTGTATCTAGTTGTGATAAATTTGACTAACAACCTTTGCCATCCATAAGTTTCCATATTCATTTCATATAAGTTTCTATTCTATTAGAAACTTGGTGGGCCTTATTTTTCTTGTTCTGATCCATATTTTGTTAAAATGTTTTCTTCTAATAATGGCAGGGAAATTGTTTGATTGCCATTTCTGTGGAACACTGCTACCACCTCCATGGAAGGGGGGCTAGTATTTGCAAAGGGAATTTTATAGCTTTGAAGACTATCAGATGCCATAAGTTTCTAAGTCACTTTGTTTTTATAATGACATAGATTGAGGTCGAGGAAATCACTTGTTTATTTACTACATATATAGAATTGTTGAGGGTGAATTGCTTTATGTTTTAGTTTTCACACTGTCGAGGTTCTATAAGACTATTTTTAGCTTGTTACAAAGAGGGATATTGAATCTACTACTTGATTTAATGTCTAGGTTGATGTGAGTTGGTGATTAGTAAGAAGGTGCTCGTTGAACTTTAAAAAACCATGGAATAGGGAGACATGGGGGAAAGGGGTTAAATATAAGTGACTGGAATGGTGAGGATAACATGACGTTGATTGTGAAAGAGGAGGAGAGGCCATGGGGTCGAGATAATGATGCCATGACGCAATTTGGAACAGGATAGAAAAAGTGGATGGGCCAGGCACACCATTTGTTACTAGAATGAATATTGTTAAGTCCACGAGAGAACAAGAAGAAGAGCATTTTACATCATGAAAACCATTTCTTGCATCATGTGATGTGGAATGTGAAGGGGAAGGGCATTCTTGCCAGACCCTGACCTGCAGAATCGGGGAACGCCTTGCATTCTTACTAGCCCCTAATCTGCAGAATCCGGTCTATTCTGGATTAGAATGATCAAATAAATTGCCAGAACACGGCAGCCCCTAATCTGCAGAATCCGGTCTATTCTGGATTAGAATGATCGAATAAATTGCCAAAACACACGCCGGCTTACCTTGACATGATGTGGACCACTAATAAACCTTCAAAATCTTAGTTTACAGCCTCTTTTTGAACTCCATAATCAGGCCCCGTAGCAAATACGAGCGGGGTAAGCCTCATATGTATACACCCTCCTAGCCTGCGTCCAGCGCTAGAGGACTCTATTATTATATATTTACATATTTCATTTGCACCACGAGACCTTATCATGGATTGTTATGTAGAGATAGCTTGGCCATGTAAAGAAAGAAAGAAAGAATGAATGATTTTTATCGTTCAAATGAATGATTTTTATCGTCCATGAGACCAATCGGCCTATGAGGCAAGCTTTGGCGCAAACATGGCAAAATGGCTTGTTGGAGGCCATTCTACAAATCAAAGAGCATTTGGTAACGAGAAACCGATTGATCAATGGGCCTAGTGAGAAAAATCAATATGATATTTCAAATCTTAAGCAGAGCTTGAAACCCCATGAAATTTTCCATATATAATTGGAGTATTGTAGCTTCAGATTCGAACATATATTACGGCTAACAGCCCTTCCTCGTGTAAATTGAACTTTTGGCCAAATTCTGCCACACGGACAACTTTCTTTTCAGGAAAGCAAGTCCGGAACAGCGCTCTTAAGATTTCATTCTGAAGTCGTTTTTACGTTGATTCAGCCCGCAGAACAAGATGCCATTTCACATCTTGGTGGTAGTCATTGTCATTGGTTCTTGGAAGAAATAAAATTTCATTTCCTCTTATAGGAATAAGGAATCTGACATTTGCTTTGCATGCACTCTATAAGTATTTTCCTGACAGGTACTCGCTTTTATGAAGAAAAGCTTTATGGCAGAGGTTAAAGCTAATGTGAAGTGATTGCTTACAATGAAGCTTAGCGCAGAAGAATAAGAATCTGCTTCTTAGAAGACCGTTGTTAAGAAGAAATCAACGTTAAGAATTTGGCCATACATGGTCAAATCTCACATGTAGCAGCGTTTTTGGGCTTTGTTCTGGCAGCAGAAAAAACGTTAACAGGGTCCTCTTTACATAAAAGCATGCATGCAATCTGAAACGTGTCAATGGATCGAATGACATGTGTCTTTGAAATTCAAAACCTGTTATGGGATGACCCATTGTATCGAATATAAGCAGAGCATGCAGCAGCATTTTGCAGAGATATGAAAATAAAATAATTTCATGGTTTTGTCTGTTTTACCAATAAAAACTGCACATTTCATTGCTACATAACTATGTGCATGTTGCATGGATCGTTGTAGGCTGCTCATTCGGTGGTTTTCAATATTTAAGAATGTTGCTCTTTTACTGCTTTTTATTCTGGTGGTGTTTGGTGTTTTTATTCTGGTGGTGCTGTTGTCTAGTCCATGATCTCTCGACCCATGCCAAAATATAGGAAAAAGGAAGAGTTCTTCACATAGGCCTCGAGAATGTTAGTGCATGGCAATGGGATAGAAACCACCATAGGGGACTACTTTGATAATGAGACTAGGCATTGTTGATACACCAAGCTTGAGGTCGGTGGAATCTGTACATGTGCACTGAGTGGTCGGAATAGTTTAGGTTGACACATCGTAACTTCCTGAGTAAAGAACTTTCAACATTGGACATTTGTTTGTAGAAGCCAACAAGATGCCCATTCTCCCTGGTATAGGCATACAAGTCCAACCGCCTAGGAAAGTGTCTAGTGCAATCTATCTGTCATAGGACATAACAAGTCCAACCAGCTAAGAAATTGTCTAGTGCAATTTATCTATCATGGGACAATCATCGAACCGCCTTCGAAAGCGTGTAATGTAAGTATGGCACTCTCTTTTTGGATGTACTCTTTTCATTTTTATCCCTTATGTTTCAGCTCCACATTTGTTGCTATTCTTGTGAATGTAATTCTTCATTTGATTGAATGGAGTAAAAAGTCCCCATGCCTACCAAGGGAAAGCGAGTAATTTATTTCTTTAGAGTTGTTCTAGAGGGGTGGTTATGATTCGTTTTGATGGGCATATGTTTTAGGAGAATGATACTTTGGCTCAACAAATTAAGATCTAGAGGGGTGGTTATGGTTGTTTTGCTAGGCATGTTTTTTAGGAGAATGATATCTTAGCACAACCAATTAGAAAATGATGTGGTAAATAATGGTTTTAAGAGATGACATGAACAATAGTATTAACGAAATGTCCAGTAAAAATATCTCAATGTTAAAATATTTCAGGTTGATTAGAGAAGTCGTTCATGTAAATATCTTTTCCAAGATGCTCAGTACATAGTATGCTAAGATGCTCAGCATGCAGTATCACATAAATGTAGTGTAGGTAAATATCACGTGAATCTAGTATAGGTGACTGTCATCCTAGCTAGATGTCCATTGCATAGGTGAATCCAAATCTTACACTCTAGTATAACATATTACAAGAAAAACAAAAGGGTAGATTGTCAAAAAGGGCGAGATATCACTCACAAGTTGTGAACATAGAGCATTGTTGCTAGAATGTTGTCGTATAATTTTAGTATCAAATGGAGCAATAGATATTTTTTTAGCATTTTTTGACCTTACAAAAAAGATAGACTGGCACGAAGAAAATCTGTAGATATCTCAAATAAGATACGAATCTTAGAGCATTTTCCAAACTTACAAAAATGATAGGCTGATAGAAAGGAAATCACGTAGATATCTCAAACGAGATGTGCATCCAGAGCCATCACAGTCATTGCTGGTACTAGTACAAACACTAGAATTTTTTTTAGCATTTTTCAGTCTACAAAAAATGCTGGCTAGCAGAAAGAAATATCTCTGACAATATATCTGACAAGCTGCTAAACTGGAGCATGAATAGAAATTTGTTTTATGGCATTTTCCAATCGACGAAAAATGCTGGCGGGTAGAAAGAGCAATCCTGCAAATATCGCTGACAAGATGCTAACCTAGAGCATTGCTAAAGTCATTGGTTTTCAAAAAATAATGTCATATACTTCCAATGCCAAATGTAGCATTATAAGACTTCAATTATTTCCAAGCACTTAAATTAGATCAAGTAAAAAGTCAGTGATGCATATCTTCTTGATCAACGATTTGCTGCGAAGCACGAGTTGAATGACATTCTGGAAAATATCGGTGCACGGATCTAGTACAAAATAGAGTATTTGAAACTTTTACTTTATTGAAAATGATAAATTTTATTTGAAAAGACTTGACAAGACAATCAACCACTGCATTGTGTCAGTTTCAGTGCCGTTTGTTACCATTAGACCAGGATTTAAAAAATGAAGTAGTAACTAAAATACTTCGTTACGAGTAGGTTAGGGAGTTGTGGAAGCAACTAATACCAACAATGATTCCTAGTACTAAATGGAGTATAAACGTTACAATAAGGGTTAATAAGGGAAGAAATACTACTCCTATAGATATTCATGATAACTTGCTCAATAACAAAAACACAAAACGCATCGCTTTAGTAATGTTCTTGGCTCTTTGAGAAAATAGTTATTACTAATTACATATACGATGACTACGTGCTACTTAACCAATTTGAAATCTGTTGTCATATACAAAACCATCTAAAGTTGGATATCCAAGGGGTTAGAAAATGGTTCCTCCATCTGCCTCCATCGGAGGGGTAGATCCAAGGATATTTGGTGGCCCAACTACATTAAAAAACAGGGTACTTGGCTGTTGAAATAGAATAGAATAGAATAGAATAGAATAGAATAGAATATGATTTTATCGTCCACGGAGACCAACTGGCCTATAGAGAAAGCATTTAGATAATCAAACACTCGATTTCGTAAAAACACATCCACACATGCACTAAAGGAGGTCAATATGCTCACTAAGATGTACAAAAATTAGAAACTATTAAAATGTATAACAAGATGACCTAGCAAATGCACTAATGACCTGCATTTGCATCACAAGAAAGAATCCTTCAAAGATTCCATAAGAAAACCTTAAATTTTGCCAACTTTTTTTTTTTTTTTTTTGGGGGAGGGGGTCAATAAAAAAAATGGCTCTCAACTTCAATTGCATGACCCATTTTAGGGCCCAAAATTACACAAAAAAATTTCGTTTTGTTAATTTCACACCTCCAAACTAGGTGTAAAATTAGAATCACATTCAGATGTATTTAGCACACACTTGGAAATTCACAAAATTGAAGAATAGAAGGTTCACCAAAAATAAAGGTTAAAACGTGAAAATGTTGGCATGTCTATTTTTTATTATCACAGGAGGACCACCCGACGTTATGCGCGCATAGGCAAGCAATAAAATTACACGACACAACTAACATGTTTGATTGCATTTCACAACTAACTTGGAAAAAGCTATGCGCAGATAGCAATGATCTTAAGTATGTATGACAAATACTAGCCAAACCTAGTCATTTATAGATGTACAAACATTCACATTACATAAGAAGTTTACGGCCTTTGTGAAGAGTAGAATTACAAATGCCATCGTACTCGTCAACTCCTTCAGACTCGTCACAACTCTTTTCATTGCCATTTTCCTCATTCTCACTTGAAATGGTCGAAGAGCTAACTGTTGAGTAATTGTTGTCTTCTTTAAGACAACAATTGTGGACGTTAAAAAAACTATTCTATTCTATTCTATAAGTTTCTCCATCCAATCCGTAATTTTTCTATTATGTGAATAATGTTAATTTTTGCAAGAAATCAAAGAATGTTTATTAAAAAACCCTTGCTATTTTAGAGCATAAACTGGTATCAGTTTATACAACAAATTAATAAATGTCCATTGCACATCTCATTGAGATTTTAATGATAATTTCTAGAGTTTCTTTACTAGAACATGTGGCTGTAAAGCAATGAGAATTGATATCGATTCTCTAATAAACCATGTGAGTGCATATCTAGTGCATATAAAGAGTGCCCAAGGATTTGAACCCTGGTATTTCCAATCGATTCATCTTTGTACAAATTATATATCATCATTAAACTCTGCACCAATTAATCAACCCATCCCCATACAAACTACATGTCATCATTAATCTCTAGACTCTCATCCTTGTACAAAATTAAAGAACACCACTGAATAGACTTCCACTCAGCTCTCATGAAAGATGCTGAGAAAACTTTTGGGTCTCGAATGATAGAGCTAGAGCCTAGATAAATGGTAATGTATCTCGCACGACTGGAAATATGGTTCATGCGGTGGGCACATTTGACGAGTCCTCCCCTGAGAGAGGATCTAAAAGATAAGGCTATTTCATGGAATACAGCTTGACCTAATCAAAAGATTGGAACATAAACCCATCAACACACACCCCCAACACCTGGTTAAGTAAATGTTGGCACAAACTACTAGAGCCAAACATCCTGGTGAGACAGATAAAGAGTGGTAAAAAAGAAAAAAGGGCGGAAGCCAAGACTATCTGGTTTGCAATGGTAGATTCCTTTTAAATAGTTTCAAAATGATGATGTGCGGCTCAGTACTGCGAGCCCCGATGTGATAGTAAGGCTATGATGAAAAACATGAGGGAGTCGCAAATGCAGATTAGACATGTTCTATTATACGTTGCATTAGACGTAAAATTGGATTGGAAAGAACTGTGCTGATATATTCTTTTTGGAATGTAGGTTCTTGTGCATCTCCTTTTGTACATCATGGAGACAATGAGTTTGCGAGGGCATGCATTTAAAAGATTAGGGTATATCCTAATGTTGAAATTGACGGCTTCAAGCTTGAGCAACGCAGGAAGAAAGAGTTATATGTTGCTCGAAGAGTTGGTGACTTGACTATGTCGTTCTTAAATGGCTTGCTTAAGCTTCATAAGGAGCATCATTTACATAAGGAGTTGCACCCAGGCAATGTCCTACTTCATTCTGACTTTGGGAAAGAGAAAGGATGCACGGACCCTCGTGTAAATGTCACAAAAAGGTCTGCTTTGCCAAATCTTCAGATCAAGGCCATTGAGCCTTGGTAGTTCTGTTGCATTGCTCTTGGGCTCCCATTCCAAGAAGGCAGGATGACCAGTTTGTTAGATTTTAAACCTCTTTGCTCCGCTTCAAGGTCAATGTAGTCGATGAGGCCTTGCTACAACTTGACTCGCAGTTTTCTTTGGTTTTGCTTGATCCAGTTCAAATTGTTTGCCTCCACTCTCAAATAGACGTCAACAATGTATTGTTGCCTTAGCTTGCCCGCACAAAGCAGTGGATTGTAAGTTGGGCTCCTTTTGCCAGCCGATAATTGTAGAATTGAAGCATACTTATATTCTCCTGCTTCCTTGAAGATGTTTCTGTTCGTCATTCCTATTCTCCAGCCCTGATCACCATTGGGAAAGAGAATGGGGGTAACAAGGGATCAAGATTTGGGTCTGTGATTCAGATCTTCTTGAGGCCGCTGTCCTTTTGGTGTATGCAGATGTCTCTATATCTGGGTTCATAAATATAACTACAACTTCGTTTGAGTATGACGTGTTGTACCTCCTATGGTCCAAGGTCCGGTCAATGTTAAAGTACATCCTGATATCCATCATGCCTTCGTTTGAATGTTGTACTTGGTCTTCTACCTCATGCATCATCATGAGAGCTGATGCATAAGGGCTGATGTTGCGCAACTCAACATCTAGTTCTTTGAGGAGGTGGTTATCGCAATTTGCATTCTGGGGGTTTTGAGCTCGTGTTTCATGTGCGCAGTCAGCATCCAAAATGTAGAGCTGGGAGCATGTTGCAACTTGAGAATCATCAGAAGTCGGCCCTACTCTAAGGTAGGTTTGTCCTTGGATCTTGAAATAGTACGGTCCGTGGCCTTTGAACTGCTCGATATGGGTGCTAAAGGAAGCAAACGCCAATGCACTATTGTAGGCCCTGATGTGCTGGTAGAAATTATTGCTTATTGAGTCCCACTTTCAACAAGGTTTGTGTCTGCTCCCATATAAACCAGAGTTTGTCTCTGCTTTGAAGAGGATTTGGAAATTGCTATGTTGCAAGGGTGGATACAAATCTACGATTACTTATAGTTCGATATGAGAAACCATCATATTAGAGTTTTTTGGAGGACAAATAAGGGTCTTGTAAGAGTATATTGGGGGGCTGCCACGTAGGATCCCGAACCTACCTTTCCCCCCTCCATACCTAACTTTCACTCTCCCCTAACCTAACTTCCCCCCCTCCGAACCTAACCTCGTACCTAACTTTGCAATCATTATTTCCTAACGACCACAAAATTTGATGATTACATCTAAGATTTTCCTTTTCCCACCATCGAGCTTCAGCCATCGAGCTTCAACGCCATTGAGCTTGCTATCGAGCTTGCCATCGCGCCATCGAGTTTGCCATCGCGCCATCGAGCGCCAACGACCTTGCCATCGCGCCCAAGCATTGTTTGAATTTGAATTATGGCGGATTCTTGCCAGCAAATAGAGCGAAATGTTTTAATTTCGCTCTGTTTGTTGGCAAGAATCTTTGTAATTCTAAGCTCCACTCCGGTTCTCGGTCTTTTACAACGTCAATGGCAAAGGTATTTGGTTTCCGAGTTGTCATTGCATTCCTTTAAGTGTTCTTGGTTCTAATACTTCTGTTTCAACAATGATGTCTCAACAATGCTGCAAGCTCAATGAATTGGAGGTAGAAAATAAAAAATTTGTGACGGAGATGAAATCACTGAGGGAAAATGATTCCCTCCGCAAGCGAGTCAAACGAATGAAAACAACTCCACTGGGGTTCAGGGAAAGGGCAAGAAACTTGAAGCCCATAAATGGGATATGCTTCTGATAACCCCCAAGTAGACAGTTTTTTCTCAGAGACCTCCTCTTCCAATACCTCCTCTCCTCGTTTTCCAGTAGGAGCTTCTTTTCTGCAGGATCTATTTGCTCCTCTACTGGTGAGGCAGGACATTCTATCTGAGCGACCTCCACACTTGAAAAAGAACCGGCATCTTGGTTTGACTTACTGTAAATCATGTATGTGCTGAACATAATATCTACGCTGTAAAAACTTTCTTTGCCTTTTTCCCTGCACAGTTCTGCAGGTAGTCTCCTCAAAAACCTCCTAATTCGTTCTTGATCAGCCTTCAGAAATATCTTAATTAAAGCTGGCATGATCAGTAAAACCAAATCAGTCACATAAGATGGTTTCAGGTCAGGTCCAGCTCTAGCCATGAAGCTATGAAGAATGCTCCCATATGCATTGGTAGACCTGTTACACTCTGCTATAACGTCTACTGTTAGGCAAAAATTATTGTACACAGTAGTTGCATCAACTGGCTCCTCTATCTCCTCCTCAAACTTAAGGTCAGGCTACCACCAAATAAGGATAAAGGAAGAAGATATCCATAAAACCGCCTTGAGTTTACGGTAATGCCCTTTGGCTTATCGAATGCCCCGGCAACTTTCATGCGTCTCATGAACGACATCTTCAGGGAGTTCTTAGATGAGTTTGTCATTGTTTTCTTCGACGACATTCTAGTCTATTGCAAGTCCATTGAAGATCATTGTCAGCAATTGAGAAGAGTATTGGAAAAGTTGAGACGGCATCGGTTGTATGGGAAGCTCTCCAAATGCCGCTTTGCTACCGAAAGAGTGGAGTACTTGGGCCACGTCATATCAGCGGAAGGGATCTCCACCGACCCCGCAAAGATTGAAGCAGTAGTTGATTGGCCAGCTCCAAAGAATGTAGCCGAAGTGCCATATTTGTGCAGCTATTGAGTCAGGTGATGTTGAAAATCAGTCCACAGTCATTGCGGCTAAGGGAATCATAGATAGCAGTCCATACCTAGTCTTGATAGATACATGTAGCTCTCATAACTTTGCCTCTCCTAGGCTGGCTGCCCTAATGAAGAATAAAGTCTTGAAGTCAAAGCCAAGGCCAGTTAGCATGGCAAGCGGTACCATTCGGCACACTAAGGGGAGGAGGATCACGTTTGACATAGACCTTAGTGGAAGCAAGTGGCCGATGGGGGCAGAGGTCATGGATATTGGAAAGTATGACCTTATAGTAGGAATGGAGTTCCTAAAGCGAGCTAAAGCGATGATTGACTGCGAGCGCAACGAGATCTCCATGACGGCGCCGGACGGCAACAGATTCATAGTAAAAGGTAAGAAGGTAGCTTTCTCCTATGCAATACATTTCTATGAAGCAGCTAAGGAAAAGTATAATAAGAAATAAGGTGAAATATATTCTGAGGTTAGAGACAATTGAACCAACCAAAGAGAAGGGAAGTGACTTAAGTGGGAATCAGTTGCCCAAGCCAGTAGCAAGGCTCATTAGGGAGTTCAATGATGTATTTTCGGATCAAATCCGTCAGCTACCACCTTATAGGGGTGTAGAGTGTGAAATCACTTTAGCTCCAGATGCTAAGCCTACCAGCAAGGCACCTTACAGAATGAGCACCCCGGAGTTGATTGAGCTCAAGAAGCAGCTGCAGGAATTGCTTGACCTTGGATTTATTAGAGCAAGTGTGTCTCCTTTTGGAGCACCCATACTCTTCGTGAAGAAGAAAGACGGGAGTCTAAGAATGTGCATAGATTATCGCCAGCTTAACAAGCAGACGATAAAGAATAAGTATGCTCTGCCAAGGGCAGATGATTTGATGGATCAGCTCCAAGGAGCGAAAGTTTTCTCTAAGATTGAAGAGAAGAGAAAAGAGAGGAGAAAGAAAGAAAGAAGAGAGGAGAGAGAAAGAAGAGAGAGGAGGGAGAAGAAAGAGAGAGAGGGAAGAGAGAGGGGAAAGAAGAGAGAGGAGAGAGAAGACAAAGACGAGAGAGGAAAGAGAGAGAGGGGAAAGGGAGAGAGATGAGAGAGAGAGGAGAGAGAAAGGGGAGAGGGAAGAGAGAGGAGAGAGAGGAGAGAGAAGAGAGAGGAGACGAGAGAGAGAGAAATAGAGAAGAGAGAGAAAGCTAGAGAAAGAGGGGAGAAATAGAGGGAGAGGAGAGAGAGAAGGAAAAAAAGGGGAGAGAGAGAGGAGAGAGAGAAAAGAGGGAAGAGAGACAGAAGAGAGGAGAGAGAGAGGAGAGAGACGAGAGAGGAGAGAGAAGAGAGAGGGAAGAGACATGAGAGAGAGGGGGGGAAGAAGAGAGAGGACAGAGAGAGGAGGGAGAAGAGAAAAAGGAGAGAGGGAAGAGGGAGGAGAGAGAGAGGAAAGAGAAGAGAGAGGATGGAGAAGAGAGAGAGAGGGGAATAGAAAAGAGAGAGAAAGATAGAGAGAGAGAGGAGAAATAGAGAGAGAGGAGAATGACGAAAATTCTATTCTTTCTCGACTATATTATCATACCATGTGCTAAACAACTCCCATGCCTTATCTGATTTACTCTTTACCATTCTCATTGAGCAACACCTTGATTTGTGATAGTTTGAAGGTGAGTGCCTTAGTAGCAGCTTGATATGCAAGAGTAACTAACACCGTAGCTACAGTGCAAAAATAACGTTTCCATATTTTATGTTATACACAATTTCGCACCGTGGCTACGGTGCAAAAATAACACTTCCATATTTTATGTTATACACATTTTCGCACCGTGGCTACAGTGCAAAAACAACACTTCCTTATTTTATAGCTGCCATACAAGAAGAGGTTCAATTGAAGGGATGAAGTTGATGAAGATGCTTTCAGTAATTTAGAGCAATGAACATTGATATTTAGGCAATGACAACTCTTTTTGTTTCATTAAATTTTGAGTAGTGTTTTGTGAGTTCATCGTTAGTTATTCTCAAATTGACTATGAAAGAGTGGGCCTGATGGTTCAAAGGCGAAAATGCATGTATCGTTGGCTGTGGACATGGCAAATTCGCACTGTAGCCATGGTCTATAAAGAAAGAAAGAAAGAAAGAAAGAAAGAAAGAAAGAAGGAAAAAAAAAATCACAGTAGTTACAGTGCGAAATGCATGTATCCGTTGGGTTGTGGACATGGCAAATTCGCACTGTAGCTAAGCCCTAAAAAAAAGGAAAAAAATTACCAGAAAAAAAACCCACCACAGTAGTTACAGTGCGAAATGCATGTATCCGTTGGGCTGTGGACATGGCAAATTCGCACTGTAGCTACGCCCTAAAAAAAAGTACGAAAAAAAGGGACACAGTGGTTACAATGCGAAATGCAGTATTCATTGGGATGTGGACATGGCAAATTCGCACCGTAGCCACGCCCTAAAAAGCAGGAAATAAAGTGTTGCATAATAGCCACAGTACGAAATGCATGTAACCATTGGTTATGGATATGGCAAATGCGCACTGTAACCACGCTCTTGAGGTTGTTAATGAAATGCAGATTTGAATCTACAACCTGTTCATTAGAAACCTAGAGTCTCAGGCCTCAACCCTAGTGGGTTTTCCATGCTGGCATCGGGGTTGGGCCCTTAAGTGATCCCATCAAACCTCTAATGAATTTCGCACCGTAGCTACGGTGCGAAAACAACACTTCCATATTTTATGTTATACATAATTTCGCATCGTGCCTACGGTGCGAAAACAACACTTCCTTATTTTATGATATTCATGTTTTCGCATCGCAGCTACTTTAACTTTTTATGTTACACTGAAAGCAAACATTTCCAATCAATATACAATAGATCTCCAATTAATCGTCACTTATATTTATGTTACAAAGATTCATATACAGATGCAATATCTGAACCGAACCGTGTCTTGACTTATCCTGCATTCAGTAGATTAAGCTCCATCATGAAGTCGAGCGCTCCAACCTTCAAGAAATAGACTATCTAAAAAACTATCCACCGACTGTCGGAACTGTAAACATCTTGAATAAGGCAATGAACAGATCAATTCCTAAATTTGTCTTCACATGCCCGCAGAAACCTCCCTTCTCCTTCAATGCCGTAAACATTTCCTGTGACAACTTACTCCGTGCTAGTAAGACAGAAGTGGCATCCAGAGGCCCGCAGTATAGCTCGGACAGGCTGGGCAATGGAGGCTCAATAAGCTTGGATCTTTGTGGAGAGTATTCATACCTCCATAACCATATACCCCTTTTCTGTGAACTGCACTGGTATGCTAACTTGGAACAACAAGGAACCCATATCTTGGTGAAAGCAATGGAATACACTACTTATTGAGTGTAAAGAGACTGTGTTCTCCACATCAGACCTGAGAGAATAGGAATGAACTGGATAAGTAACTGAACTAATTTAGATATGGATTGCATAGAAGTACATACTTCCAATTTGCTTCTAACCGTGGGAAAGTTCTTCGCTTGCTTATTTTTTCTTTTGCCATCTCTGTTGGAGTGTATACATGACTCACTTGTACAAATATCTCTTTGCCTGATCGAAAACTGACCACCAAAGCCTTCCAATGTGCAGAAACATACTTCTCCTGTATCTTTTTGACTCGCTATTCATCTCGCATTCTAGGTTGGAGTGTAACAAAGCTCCCGGTCTTTCAAAGTCATTTTCAATTGTGATGGAGCTTATACACCTAAAGTCACAGAATTCAAATCAGAATGTGGAGCGGAATCGAAATACTAGGAAAGGATCGGTGATTTTACCTTGATCGGAGCTTTTCTGTGGTCGAAACTCACTTTGGCCTAGGTCGAAGCTATTCCCGAGCAAATCGAAGTTCCCTTGGTGCGGGCAATCGATCTTCGCGCAAACTTTGTTGAAGAAAACACCTGAGCAGGAATTGAGGGCGGGAGCTAACGGTCATAATTGCTACGTGTGTAATCTGACACCCGAAGCTAGAGGCACGGATATTACCGAAGCTACGTGCAGTTGACACTTGAAATGGCGAAACCAAGGCTCGGTAAAAAAACTCTGTACAAGCTCGGCTCCCCATTGGCCACGAGCTTTTTGACGTGGCATCGAGTAAGGGCCCTTAATTGACCTCAAAAAAACTCTAATGACATGTGGTTCCAACTACCACCTACAAAATACATATAAGTCAGGACCTTATTAAATGTGATGCAAAGATATTTTAAAGCTCACCACGGCAAGAGGTTTAAGACATTTCGATTCTGCATAAGTGCATAATATCCATCAATCAATACATGCACTGAAACGATTTGCATTAGGACGGTTAAAACTTACAGCAATAGCTTTAGCTGATCACAATGGAACCTTGAAGCCTCGCAACCTTTAAAGCTCGAGGGCTTCTGCATAAGTGCATGATATCCATCAATCAATACCTTCTTTGATTTTGAAAAACAAAAGAAACCTAACTCTAAATAACCTAAGCAAAATGTTTGTATGCATTACAATGTCTAAAACCTAAGTCCTGCGAACACAAAATAATAATACACACATTATTACGATGGAAAGATAATAAAAAATGAAAATGCCTTACATGCAGCTTTTGCTAGCTTATCATTGTGCTGGCATTGTTGGTTCTGCTCCTGGCCTGACCAATCCATCTACAAAGATAGCTACCATAGTTTAGTAAGAGGGCAAAATATGGAAAACATAAAACGATTTGCATTAGGAAGTTCAAAACTTATAGCAATGCCAAGTCTATGCAGGGGCTTTTAAAATGTCTATGCCTAATGTCTACGGCTATATTGAACAGCCTTATAATCAACAACAGTCTCACGTTTTATGTTGGTGCTGCATAAGTGCATGATATCCATCAATCAATGTTTGCATTGAAATGAAACCACAACAAAACCTTGAAACCTCGAAACCTTTAAAGCTCTGGGGTTTGACTTCTGTAAGCAATCCTCTGACCGCCAGAGGCCTTCGCTTTTATCAAGGGTTTGGTATTTATTGGGATATTCGCCTTTGTCGTTCTGAAGCTTCCACCCGCCTTCACCATAGCACGCCATAGCCATAGCCATTGTCGCCTTATGCTGGGTTCACATGGACGAAGTGCAAAGAGCTGGCTTAAAAGCTGTTGAACTTGGGCTGAGACAAAAAATTTCAGCCCCGTTTTGGAAAATCAGTCCTCGCAAAATCCAATTTGCGTAGATGACATAGCGCTGAATTTTTTATCAGTGATGACTCTGCTAGAACTCAGCGCAGGGCCTTCTCTTCTCCATGTGAACCACATATTAAAGTGATTCTGTGTTGCAAAACTGCCATGGCAGAGAGAGATGAGATGCGAAATCGTTTTAGAGCAAAATTTTCTCGAAGACGTTCTGTGTTGTAAAACTTAGCTGAAGAGGAGATGCGAAATCGTGGCCGTCAAAGGCAAAATTCTAGACCGTCAGATCTAGAGCAACGTGAACAGACATACACTATTTTTGGGTTGCCCCTAGGGGGCAAACCCTTGTTTGTATGGGGTTGTGGCATATTCTGAGTATATGCTGGAATATACTCAGAATATGTTGATGACTGCTCCAAACCGATTCTATCCTGTAAACTCGCAGTCATTTGCGTTCTAAATCGAGGATGGTCTAATCGGTTAACTGGCATGGCAGATAGAAGCTTGAATTTGATGAATAAGCTTTGATCATGTTGCGGTTGTATTCGGGACAAGGGCAAGAATGGGCATTCGGGACAAGGGCAAGAAAGGGCAAGGATGGACATTCGGGACAAGGGCAAGGATGGGTTTTCCAGCACCGATGGTGGGATAGGTACGATCTCCCTTTCCCCGTCTCGTGTGAGAAGGATTTTTTTCAATTCAGTATGCCAGAAGGTTTTATAATCAGAATTATAGACTTGCAAGATCCGAGTAAAGGGAAACGGAAAGTTGTTCAAGTTAAGGCTAAATTGCCACCATATCTGAATGCACCTCTTAAACAGATACGGGATAGATTGGCTAAAGCAGGCTTCCTCAAATTGGGTAGGCCAAGACACAATGTCTGGATGTTGCAAATGGATGATGCAGAAATTGTGTCACGTTATGCACGTTTGGCCTTAGCTATACTAAGTTACTATAGATGCTCAAGTAATTTCGATCATATTAGGATAGTTACTGGTTATCATTTGAGATACTCATGTTTGCATACCCTTGCATCAAAGCATCAAAAATCCTTCGCAAAGACAATTGATAAGTATGGGAAAGACTTGCTTATTGATTCATCTTGTCAACCAAGCGCTAACTTTATAGCCTTCCTAGATCACGCTCAACCGTTCTTTCAGGCGAGGGTTTTCAGTTCAGGATAATCCCTTGTCACCTTGGGATCTTTGGGAGCTTATGTATAGACTGCTAAAGCCTGTGAATGCATAAAGGTTCTTTAGTTCATTACCTTTGATATTTTTCTGGCAAGCAATCAGATGTTATATTCATGAACTTTAGTATTGCTGATGCACTCGCACTGCACTCAAGATTTTTGTTGTGGTGGTTTCCATGGTACTTTCTCTTGAGAAGCTGCCATGCGCTTCAACGTAGATGCTTCATATCATTTTAACAAGTCTCTAATGGATTGCCAGGGATTAATAAAAGAAGTTAATGCTGCTGAAACTACAACAAAAATTGACTCACTTCTTGGTTAGGTTTCTGGGTTAGAAAAAATGATGGCAGAAGCTAGTTATTTCTTGCCCGCTTATGATATTCAGACTTCTCAGGCTTCGATTAGCAAGCTCAGGGATAGGATTGGAGCTGCAGAGGCAGCAACAATACCAAAGAAGAAACAGAAAGACCTAGAACCCAAAAAGTTATTGGAAGTGAAATGCAATGACATTGTTCAAGTGCAATGCAGTGTACAAGAGCCCTGCTCAGATGCTTTGAAAGAGAGTAGATTTGTCGATAACGTGTACACCATAAACAATAAGAAAGGTATGGTAGTTGTTTAGAATGCAGAGAGCTTAGATATTGGGGAAATTGTTCTGTTGATCTGACTAATTGCCCGATATATTTGAAGGGGAAGTTTCAGCGCTATCTATTCATTGTTTGAAGCAATGCAAATTGTATGCTGGCCCTGTAATGGGATCTATTTTACTAGAGGAAGTAGTTGGTTGTGTGTTAATGTTGGCCTCACATCAAATTAGGATTCTCTCTACTAGAAAGCTCGACTTCTATGTGCGAGTTCATAGTAGGCCCATAGTTGAATTTACAACAGGTGTCAGATTCGCTCCTTATAAATTTTATTACCATGGTATAGCACTTGATCTCAGTGAAGCAAATCTCCCAGAAGAAATAGGTCCATGGGAGAAGGTGGATGATTTTAGATGGCGTCGTGCTGCGCATTCTCCCAACTGGGGAATTATTCCCAGTGAAATTGAGTATGATAAATAGCTCCAGGCATAACTTCTGACTGAAGCTGTTTATTTCAATCTCATATATAATCTGAAGCTAAAAAGTAATTTTGTTTACAGTTCTGACATTCATTTTACTTATTATTTGCTATTATTGAAAGAAATTCAGCTTGTTGTCTTCATTTGCATCTTCTTGGAGCTCCTGGACACTCTTATGGAAACTTGCGCAGAAACGTATTTGGTTTTAACACGGGTTTGAATCACTTACCAGTATCAATGATTCTTATCAATGATTCAATGATATTTTTGCAACCTGCTATATGAACTATGCTAGTTTTTGCCATAAATCGTTGTTGACAATGTAGAGCGGTTGCTCTCTTCTTTGAAAATCCAAGATACAAGTTTGTTCTGATAATTTATACAGAGAAAATGCACATGAATTTTGCAAACGTTCTATGTCATTGATAACTCAGAGGCCAATAGTAGAAAAATGTGCATGATCATACACATCATACGTTGCTTTTTTAAGCACCCTGCAACAATGAACTTTTTGGTTCGGTCTTCCCGTATTCAACTATATATTCTGCTGACTGTGTAATTGGAAAAAAATCCTGTAAAATTTTATCCTCAAATGAGAGGAACTACCCTTCCCTTATAGGGAAATGTGTGGCTAGTACAATCTGCAGTCTGTCTTAGATGCATGTTTGATTGATGTTTGGCATCAAAGGTTCTCAAATTTCCTGCTCCAATTTTGCAGACACAGCAGCTAAGGAAAATGTTCTGGATGTGCCTTTGGCAACTGACACCTTGCTAAAATCCAGGGATGCCTAGACCTAGACTTTTTACAGTTGGTCGATTAGACGTTGCTACATCTGGACTTATTTTAATTACAAATGATGGTAAGATGTGTAAGCACATAAAGCTTTATTATTTGATTGCATAAATTGATCTTAACTTGGCAGGAGAATTTGGACATAAGGTTTCACATCCATCTTCTGGAGTTACCAAGGAGTGAGTCCCAAATCCTTCAGAATATTTAATGTCTCTTCAAAATATTTGGCAGGGACAATTTTCAACACAGCATTGGATAGTCATCTGATAAAATTGCCGGGGCCTTGTACCAGGTATATTGCAACTATAGATGAGAAGGTTAGTAAATGGCAACTACATGCTATTATTGGTGGAACAAAAGTGGATGGTGTTTTGTGTATTCCCAAGGAAGTTGAACTCCTGGCTGGGGAAACAACACAGCGTTTACATATTGTGGTAAATATTCAAGATTGTCCTATTTAACTCAATTTACAATTAATGTCCTTGCATTTTGCTAATTGCAATTAGAATATGCATTTGGTAACGATGGACGCAAGCACGAAGTTCGATACCTTGTAGAGAATGCTGGGCTGGAGGTGCCTTTTGCATTTGTAGATATTCGAGAATGGATTTAGATGCCATTGCTTGCTGGTGGTAAAGTTGGAAAAATGTTTTGCAGGTCCAAGGCCTTAAGAGAGTAAGGATTGGTGGCTTACGATTGCCTCCCAAATTAAGGTAGAAAAGACTCAAATGATACTGGTATATTACATTTTGTGTATTTACTGATTATATTATACATGGTTTCACAAAGTAGATTTCTCCTTTACATTCTTATGTCAGACGTGGATGTCTTGGCATTCATGCTTATAATGTGTAGAAATAAGGTTGAATTGCATAATTCTTTTGCTGCAGCATTGGGAAATATCAGCAGTTGAATGACATTCAAGTAAAGAAGATACTAGAGGGCTAGAGGATGGCCGGATCAAGATTAAGAATCTCCACTGCTTCCTCTCAGCTAGCTTTGCATTTCCGTGGACTCTGCAGGCAGCAAGGAATGCCCTTCAAACTACAATATTAGGTTGGCAGGGCTTTGTATCTATGATGTTCTGATGCACTCCAAGCATTAAGTCAAAGTGGAAACGACAGATGTCCACTAGACCCTCATGGTTCATAAGCTATCTGGTTATATGCCATATGTAGTGCAGATGTTTTGCTTCGTGTAGCTATCTCAAATGTAGTGCAAGGAAAGAAAGCAGAAAGGTCTGACATATGTTGTATTGCTCACATCATTCAAGTTCTGCAGCACAAAGTTATGTACTGACTATTATGTTTTCCCAACTATATAAGGTAATCACATTAACAAAGGCATCTCCACATGCAAACATGTGGCTAGAATGAAAAACTAATTCCTTAACCTGGAAATGAGATGACAAAGTGCAAATGCTAACAATTGCAGATCAGTGCAGTTTCTCTCTCATATAGCAAATTTTATTGAAGCCATCTGTATAGAGTAATGCAATAATCAGTGCTATATTTTGCTCTTGAATGGTCCAAAATGACGCGGTGTTTTTAATTGTTCTTTGTTCTTGTTTGGGAGAAGCTGTCTAGGTGTGACCATTATGGACCTGTAACTAGATTCTGTCTTCTAGAGCTTCATGCTGCATTATCTTTAAGAAATAAGATTTTAGAGTGGTAGTGTGGATTCCTGAATATGGTAAAGTATGGGAGGATGGACATTTTTAAATGCTGATAAATGACATGCTTCTGCACTTACAGGATGTGCACATCTCAGAATTTTTCCTAAAGTTGATAAAATAGGGTTTTCTAGTTGGACTTGGGAGTAGATTAGCTTCAAAAACTCAGGTGAAGCTATGGCAAAAGGTTTCCCGAAAATTCAAACGTTTCTCTAGCTTTTGAGTTTCAATAAAATCGTAGCATCTTCACGAACAAATGCAAGACAAAATGCTAGATCAAAAGGGATCGAGATCGTTTATGACATCTTAAGTACTGCAACTAACTGTTACTACATTTAACAGTGAACACCCAGCTCAACATGTTGATCGCCAGACCTACATCCTTCATGCCAAGTGATGTAGTTCCGTACGTCTTCAAGTAGGTTTTTCAATGAATTCGTTGGGCGTTTGGGTTGCTCCTAGGGGGGCAATCCCTTGGTTATGTGGGTTTTTGGCATGTTCTGGGTATATGCTAGTATATATCTGGAATATGCTGAAAACTGCTTCAAATTCCCTATCGGCTATAAACTGGCAGTCGCCCTTGTTGTTGGGCGGTGGCTGTGCAAACCATCTAACCGGCCAGTGCAGGTCTGGTCATCGTCCACAACGTTGGCTTATCCGGCCTGTTTAAATATGGCCTGGACATGGCCAGATCGAAGATGACAGATAATGATCTGTTTCTGCAAAGTAATGGTGATCCCAACCAGATTTATGCCTTTTTGGTGAATCAGTTTATGGCCCCAATCAATTTCCTGAGAAGCTGATACCTAAGCTAATCCTTCTTGCAATGCAGGCAGGGCAGACCTCTTCTAATCCATGGAGATGCAGCAATGTAAGGACTTATCTTTTCTGTGAAGATGTTGCTGAAGCTTTTGATGTTGTTCTTCACAATGGAGAAGTTGGCCATGTTTATAACATTGGTACCAAGAAGGAGAGGCGTGTTTTGGATGTGGCAAAGGATGTCTGCAAGCTTTTTTATCTTGAGCCAGAGGTGGCTATTCAGTACGTTGTTCAAGTATTCTATTGTCTAGAAGTAGCAATTTAAATTGACTGTCAAAACATGACTTTGAACTATGATTTAAGCCACTTCACTCTCCGACCATGAAGGGCAACCCTCCGTGCGCAGCACTTTGTTTCATAATATAAAAAGGAAGTGATTGAAAATTTCATGAGTTAAAAAGTTTTGTTAGGGAAAAGATTTGAGTTCAAAAAACTTTGTTAAAATTAACACTGAAACAAAGAAGTTTAACTAAGACAACAAGGACACACTTGGAAGAGCTAACCTCCATTCCATGACATGTGTCACCATCTACATTAAGCCTTAGGGTAAATATGCGACCATATTTCTATATTGTTTCCCCTACTGGAATGTAGAGTAAATTGACCTTCCCTTATACATGAATGTACTCTTTCACATGGGTGCTTTTTTTCTTCAGCGTTAAGAAAAAAGTTTGGCTTGAGCAAGAATGTGGACACAGCTGAAGCATTGCCTCAGCAACGCGCCAGGGATGGCGGAAGAGCCGAGGCCTCTAAACGGGGCTGGAATTTTCGAATGGGGCGAGAACCGACACGTCTATAAATGGGGTAGAAATTCTTTGTTTTAACACTGGGGTCATCAATTTTTCAGCGACCCACTGCTATGTTGTCCATGAGAATGTGGAGTCCAGCTTGGAAGTTTGTGCAGTTCTCTTGGACATTATGCTACAAGGCATGTTGCATGTGTGCAGGGAGTACAGGTTCCATGTTTATAAAAGGCAGATAAGGAGTAGCCTCAAGTTTGGAAGCCATCAAAGCGATTGGAGGGAACCAACCACGATAGACATAATGCTAGGCTTTATAAACAGCTGCGAGTAAAAGTTTCCTCTTCTATGTGAGGAGCAAGCCATGGGGTGCTTCATAGTCCTGCTGGGATTTATGCTTCTTTTCAATCTCAACACAACAAATTGTGCCAAGCAAAAGACGCTGGTATCTGTTGCAGACAAAGATGGCAGCCTGCCAAAGGTTCAACATATTGCCTTCAACGGAAACTATGCTGCAGCTATGGTGATAGGCAGCAAAACTGAGGAAGAACCATCCAACTGCTATATGCTAGTCATGGATATGTCCCCAGGCAATCACACTGTCACCAACTATTGGGGACCCCTGGAAATGGCAGGTGAATTCTATTCTAATCAATTCTATTTTATTCTATTCTGTTATGTTCTTACCATCTGATGGATTGGCAATGAAATGGCAGCTGATTTCTCTGCCGACAACGTATGCGAACTCGACATCGATGACTCTGGCTCTGTATACCTCCAATCCCCCCTTGACACCCTTCAATTCGTTCAGCTTAATGCCTACCAAACTGCACACATCAATGAACTCCAGTTATTCCTTTCTGCTCATGGAGTCCTCTACGTTGACACTGTTTCTTCCCAGAATTCTGTCAGTTCTTCTCCATCGTCCAACTGAACCACATAGAATAGAATAATTCCAGGCCAGAATGTAGTGTTTTTCGAGACAAATACATAATAAGTTTCAGATTATGAGGCATCAACGAACCCATTCTAGGATTTTACCCAGTAGTTTTAAGATCTTGTCTAACATTTCTTCTCAAACTTGACGTTTTGATGGATTGCGTTTTGCAATCCATCAAAACGTCAAATAGAGAAGGTTTTATGAGTAAAATAAAACTAAACAATTATCCTTTATCCTTTATTGCCATTCGCAAGATAATTTGGAAGAAAATTACAAATAGATGAAAGAACTATGATAGGGAAGATCATGTTAAAACCATTTCATTTAGTATTTGACAGGTCCATAAAGGGACTGCAAATGATTATCCCATTGGAAAGAACTTACATACGCGCAAGTTAAGATGACTTAATGCCGAAGAATATGATATAAATGACATGAGAGGTAGCTTCACCACGTTGTTTTTAACTGACTATTCACTGCCAACAAACTGTAACTGAATTCTCTGTCAGAACCACATGGGAGTGGCATCCAAATAGATAGTAGATAAGGGCTTGATCAGACCAACATCACTGCTTGTGTGGCCTTAACTGATGGCAAAAATGGCTCGGTCTGAAGGATAAAAAGGAATTAAAATTGTTCAGGCAACTTTGAAGATGTTCCATGGACCCATGTTAGAAAGATTTCCATCAACCACAATGTTTTGGCCGCTTATAAACTGCATCTCATCGCTAGCCAAAGCCAGATACGTGTTTGCAAGTTCCTCGGGTGCTAGCAATCGAGTTAGATCTTGCCTTTGTAATGGATCAATTCTAGTTTGCCTAGTTGCAGCTACCATATCAGGGTAAAACTTTTCAAATTCATCCATGATTCCAGTCTCAACACAACCTGGAGAAACACAATTAATCCTAATTCCATGTTGTGCTAGCTCTGCAGCAGCACTTTTGACAACACCCAATACTCCACATTTGCTGATAGCATAAGGATGATATGCCAATCCTGATGCAACAGCGGCTATGC
Organism: Isoetes taiwanensis; assembly: GCA_021234155.1. Taxonomy (NCBI): domain Eukaryota; kingdom Viridiplantae; phylum Streptophyta; class Lycopodiopsida; order Isoetales; family Isoetaceae; genus Isoetes; species Isoetes taiwanensis. Next base: position 17,724,728 of record JAJEKV010000010.1, on the reverse strand, counting down.
TTGCTGTGAGGAGTATACAGCCAGATTTAGCAGGTATCATAGCCCTGGATGCATGTTTTACCCCTAAAGCCATCCCTCTTAAATTGACTCTTAAAACATAATCAAGATCTTCAGCATCCATGTCAACTATGGATACATTGGGTGTTGGACACAAGACTCCACCGTTGTTCAACATGATATCAAGGCGGCCATGCTTACTTACTGCCAGATTTACCAAGGCCTTGATGTCGTCCTCCACACTCACATCACAATGAGAAAACAAGTTATCTTCCCCTAATTCTTTTGCCAAGGCTGCCCCATTCTTATCATCGATGTCACCAATGATCACCTTTGCACCATGACGAGTAAATAATTCCGCTGTTTTAGCACCAATTCCGTTTGCTGCACCTGTAATCACTGCTATCTTGCCCTCCAACCTAAAAGTTCAACCAGTTTTTTCTATTTAATTATTTGGACATTCAAATTTGAAGTCTCATATGATCACAGAATACGAGTAAGATAACGACCTTTTAGAAGTTGCATCCGTCGACAAGTATTTGTTAGCGAAGCGGAAAGAGGACTTGTAGTTTGAGCTCGCCAAAACCCCTCTGAGAAACAAGAAAACAGAGACATAATGCGGCATCAAATTGTGCAATTGGAACATACACAAAAAATAAAAAACAAAATACAATGGAGAAGATGTTTTGTGAAGAGGAAGAAGACATGCCTGAACAAGGCCCTGATGTTGATCATTTTACAGAGCCAAACCAAGTCGATCTGCAAATATATGTTAATCTAACTTTTCCCCTGCAACAAAACAAAGATAGATAAGTAGCTGTGACCTACTATTCCATCAAAGCAAGAAGTTAAAACAAAATGATATAATGAATAGAAAGCCATGCAATAAGCTGGATTTACATTCGTAAATGCCTTATTTGAAATCAACCCTGATGTCTGATGTGATCTGTTCTACACAGCCAGGTCAATCTGGCAATCTTTGGTGATCCAATTTTTACCAGCAACTAAAAAAGAAAGAAGGATAAGTAGATCTGTATATATCTGGTAATCCAACTTTCTTATGCAAAACGGAAAGAAAGAAATGAAAGCAAGATAATTTCCATGGTATTGGAGACTTATGCAACAAAGCAAGAAGGTTGAAACAAAATGTAAAACAAAGATGTGCAAAGTTCAACTCGTTGCCTATTGCAGACTGCACACAAATGGCGACCATTTTACTGCATATGGATTTTTGGAGAGCCAAAGATAGAAAAGAAATTATCTGGTATGTTTGCAGAGTACCTGTGTGCAGAATTGAAGGTAACTCAGAATATTAAGCAAAGATTGTAGGGGCAAGATTCAAATCCATACATCTAATGAGATATGGCGGGATGGCTCTTATGAGCATATAAAAGACTACAACCTGTTTTACCTGCAGCTTCAATTAGCTTATTCTCCAGCAGCTCTTCCACTACAAATCAAACTGCACTACATAGTTAGAGGAAGCTATACACAAACTGCACAAAATGCTTCGCTGACTTGCTTCTTTAAAGACACACTGACTACTTGACAAGTCAAACGGCAACAAAGTGGAACTGCAGCTCTTCTGAAAGGCCTAGCACCTACGCTTGAGCACACGACAGAGAAATGGCCTGCTGAAAAATAAAATAAAATAAATTGGGAATGCTTGAGAACACTTATCCATCTAAATCAGAGAAAGGAAAGGGCTAGATAAAGTAGAGATGTGCTACCCGTCGCAAAACACAGTTGCAATATCACAGTCAAATTCGTCCAAGACAGGCTATGGCGGTATGGTTCAATGCGGGATTCGCTATGGGAGCAAGAATCGCCATCGTCGGAGCACAACACAGCAAGATTTCACAAAATCTGGAATTGGGTCGCTGGCAGGCGTCAAGCTTTGCCGGAGGAGATTGTACCAAACAGTAATGGACGTTTGGTTCAAATAATAGCCTTTCCTTTCCCCTGTTTCATTATTCCTCTGTTTCACTATTCCTCTGTTTCCTTTTCCCTGTTTCTCTATTCCTCTGTTTCGAATCAACCCTTCTCAACCAAAGCGACGAATCTATTCCTCTGTTTCGAATCAGTGCGACGAATCGATTCCTCTGTTTCGAATCAACCAAAGCGATGGAGTGAAAAAACATTATGCAGCGAGAACGTGGACTGTTTTGCTACCGATGTTGCAAATAATACATGCAAGAAATAGGAAAAAATCCAGGTTTGTTCTCATTTCCCGGCTGAGAAGAGTCTAGATTTATGGTCCTGATCCTTGAAAAAGCCAGCAGCAATGATCTCTATTGTATTTTAGGAAGTGTCTGTGTTTTCATCTGCTATAAAGAGAAATAAAGAGCGACTTGGTCTATCCTCCTCCATCCATGAAATACTATAGGTCTGTCACCGGTTTTCATAGAGCAGATATCCAATGCAATGGAGCAAACACAATGATTTCTTAGGCCCTTTTTCCACGACACTAATGTGTTATATATTTATTTATGAAGATATCGTTGGGCCATATAAGCATATAAGACATGCTGGCTTTTCCACTGCAACTTATAAGACATGTCTTATAAGCATGGGAAAAACTCCGAAATGCCCTGGCTCAGGATACTTTTACCCTTGATTCGGTGATCCCGGAGATAAATTTACTGGCCTCCGGGATCCGGGTCCTCGGCGGGTCCGTTTCGGGAGACCCGCGTTTCGAGAGGCTGGCGGCAGACGCCACGTCGGCCTGGACCATCCCGTAGTCCAACCCCGTGCAATCGCGGCGTGCGGACCGGGCACGCGTCGGCCCGGACCATCCCGCCATCCAAACCCCGTGCAATGTGCGACGGGATCCCGCGCCTCCGCCTCGAGATCCAGCCTCCCGGGATCATCCACGCGATCCCCTCCTCCAGGGATCCCCCTCTGCCGATGGTGTCATGAATCTTGGCGGACGATATCCGCCGAGGTGATCCCCTCCTCCGGGATCCCCGGGCACCCCGGACGCGGATCCCCTCCTCCGGGATGACCCCTAATGGACCCTATCGGCCGTCGCGGCGGGCCTTATCCAGCCAGTGATCCCCTCCTCCGGGATCCCGGGCACCGGTAGCGGATCCCCTCCTCCGGGATCACCCAGCGTGGCGATAACGGCCGGGCCGCTATCCTTAGAGGTGATCCCCTCCTCCCGGGATCCGGGCACCGGGGGCCGGATCCCCTCCTCCCAGGATCACCGTGGTAGGCGATCACCGGCCCGGACCCTATCGGTGAGGTCACGGCCAGAACATTAACGGCGGACCCTATCCGCCGGGTGATCCCTCCCAGGATCCCGGGCACCGGACAGCGGATCCCCTCCTCGGGATCACCCCTAATGGGCGATAGCGAGGGCCGGCTATCCGGCGAGGTGATCCCCTCCTCAGGGATCCGGCGGGCACCGGGGGCGGATCCCCTCCTCGGAATCACCCGCCACCAGGCTGTGGGGGCGCTATCGCCCGAGGTGATCCCCTCCTCGGGATCCCGGGCACCGGGCGCGGATCCCCTCCTCGGGATCACTGGCGGGTGGGCGATAACGGCGGACCCTATCGGCCAGTCACCCGGCCTCGAGAACATTGCTTGGCGGACCCTATCCGCCCCGAGGTGATCCCCCTCCTCGGGATCCCGGGCACCACGACGCGGATCCCTCCTCGGGATCACCCCAATGGCGATAACGGGACGCTATCGGCGTGGTGATCATCTCCTCGGGATCCCCCGTGGCGATAGCGGCCGGGCCTATCCGCGTGGTGATCACCTCCTCGGGATCCCGTGGGCGATACTTGGCAGGGGCGCTATCCGCGATATGGCGATCCCTCCTCGGGATCCCGATATGGTGGCGTGGGCGGGAGCTATTCTCCGCCGTTAGATGCACTCCGAAATGCTTCTTTGTCGGCCATTAGATCCGGTGATTTATACCGTCCTCAGGGATCCCGTATAAAGCAACTTTAATTTTAAAATTAAATTGGACGAGCCATTAATCGTATGCGTGGCCAATCCCCGTCGCCACGTAGGACCGCAGGATACAGGAGGGCGAGAGCACTGGTCGATTTCGAAGAGTCCAAGTGCGTAGCAGAACTCTCGCGGTGGGCTTCACAGGATTCCTACATTACCTGATGGTTTTGTCGGGCGGCGGCACCATTAGCGGCTAGCGGAAGTCGTTTACATCACGTTTACCTCGTATTAACGAAGTTACGGAGGTAAAATCGACCCTTTCAGTCTGTTATATCAAGTTTTTTACTATTTCCTACTATACTAAATCTTACTGTGGCTTGCAGATGGACGAATCCTTAAACCTGGAAGTCAGCCTCAACACCGGTTTTTGGCGAGAATCTTTTGTTGTTGCGGCAGCCGCTTCATATGCATTCAATTCGGGCGACGGCCCGCACGGTGAAGCGGATTGGGATGCCGAGGTGGAGTCCCCGAAGCCGTCAGGGCAACAAAAATTGGATGAAGGGGAGGAAAAATCGGCGGTGGGGAAGAATACAAAGGAGGAGGTGAAAGAACGAGCTTCTGTGGACGCTCAACTGCTGGGCGATGGCGATTTGAATGAGGAAGGGGGGCCAGTAAAGGAGGGTGTTGTCATAGACGAGCCTGATGCGCGTTACTTGAACGAAGAGCCCCCCGATTCTGATTCACGATCGGTGGCAAAGAGATGGAAGTGCTTAGTTGATGACTGCACCAAAAGTTACTCCAGGAAGGTTGAGCTCGAAAATCACAGGTTTCGAGTGCATGCCTTGGTTGATAGGTGGCGGGTTCCTGATGCGCCGAGGGGGAGGATCCCAAACCGTATTCATTTGCCCAATGCTGAGCCCGCCAAGACGAATGCCAATCAGAAGAAGAGGAGTTATGCAAAGGTTTCGTGGCGGAAGCATGGATCCGGACTATAAATATGCCCACAACCTCACCGAAAATGCGCGAGGGCGGGGAGACATCTTTGGAGTGGTGGCCGATGAGCAAATTGAAATGGGTCTTTCGATAAGAGCCAAAGAGAAGCCTTCATTAATTTACAGTGCAGAGGAAGAAAGCAAGTGAATTGGAAAGCCAACAATTGCGGATCGAGGAGATAAAGGCCGCGGATCAGGCAGAGCACCAAAAATTTAATCTCGATGATGAGCTTTGGCCTCCACTAACCAAAGAGCGAGGAGCAAAGCCAATTGGGCCCGATGATGATGTGGCGAGGAGGTGGCTGCGGCAGCGGTAAGCATTCGTCCCCTTTGCCTAAACCTGCCCCTTTGCCTAAAAGCTGCCCCTTGCCTAAACACGTGTTGCCAAAGCCGGGCCCAAAAATTCTCGGAGGCATCGGGCAGATCCAAAACCCCAAAACCTCCTCCTAAATCCATGAATTCATGGCGCTTAACTTGGGATCCTGGCTGAAACCCGAGCTCGAAGATAATATTCCCAAGCCCAGCAAGATTATGCTGTATCATTTGTACTCTGTCGATCCACATTTTCTCGATTCTGTTTTGGACTACCAAAGAGGTGTTGATGCCGATCGATGGCAGTGCCCCTTCACATTAAATTTCCCTGTGGTGGTTGAGAGCCCCTTCATCAAGGTGGGCAGCAAGTCAGCAAATGTCGAGTTTTACATCCAAGAAGCCGAGGCCCTAAAATTTATGACAATCCCTTCTGGCCTCGGGGATCTGGAGAGCGATGTGGACTCGGATTGCATTGGTTCTTATCTTTTGTAAGTTTTTAAGTTCTTAAGTTTCTTCAATTTCAGTTTTTCATTGCACTCAATTGCTCAATTGGTTGTACAGGGTAATTCTGCACTCAATTCCAATCCAGAAAAGGTGCCATCATGTGTTCTTGCATCCTGCTGCATTCGGGCTGTTCTTGAATGGAAGCAAGGCCGGGTTGGCAGGGGCTTATGAGCAGTTTGCCAAGCTCATCCCTGACAACCCGTTTGGTAGGGCACGGTGGAAGATGGGTGAAAGCATGCTACGGTGTACCACTTTTGGAACCCTCAAAAGTACCTACACTGGGTACTTTTAAAACTGGTACTTTCTGTTTTTTCTTCCCATTAAAATCAATCCAAAAATTTTGAATTGAAGGCCAATAAAATGTGAATCTATAGTATTAGAGCATAACAATACTATTAGATACTAAATGAATGAATCAACTCTCAAACTTATTGTTTGTTGAGACATTTATGCAAGTTCCCAATACCCAGTGATGGGTACTTTTTTGGGTAGTTTTGCACTCCCTAAAAAGAACTTTAGATGGTACACCCTAGCATGCTTTCACCCAGATCCAGACAGCACAATTCTATTATATTCCTGTCAATGCTGGGTAAACTCAGATCACTTGATTATTTAAGTTTTAAATCTATTCTAATTGCCTTTCAAATTGCTATTTCTTAGTGGCCATTGGAGCCTTTTCATCTTAGTGACTGATGGCCTGGCGTGTGCTCGGCTTGGAAAGCCCTGCCCTTGCATTCTGCACCTTGATTCATATGCCCCCTTGCATGCATCTACCCGAGAATTTGTGACACTGTAAGTATTCCTCTCTAACTCGAAATATTTAATCTTTTGCATTATGATTGAAGCTAATTTCTTATTCATACTTGCAGATTCCTCACATACGTGTTTAAGAGGTGGAGGCATGAGGAAAGTGCATTGCATAATACACCCTGCATTCCATTAGAAACTCCCCAACAGCACAATAATTCGGACTGTGGTGTGTATGTCATAAATTATGTGAAGAAATTTGTTAAAGACATCAGTGGCAAGGAGGATAATGTGAGTCTTTGAGTTTATGTTTCTTGTTTCTTTTTTTTTAGGCAAATTTTCAGTTCATGGCTAAATTCATGTTTTAATGCAGATTCTGATTAACCGTGATTGGTTCAAAAAAGAAGACATAGATTGCATGAGGTCAGGCTTCAAGATAATGCTCCAGAAACTACATGATTGCTTGGCTGCAGGGAAGTCCACCTTTTACTTACCCCAGGGTGACACGGGTGATAGCAGGATCCAGACCCGCTTGCTGGTACATGGTCCTTGACATGCTGGTAAGGATCTACAAGTTTGTGAATGTGAATATCTCAAAAAACTCCCAATGTGAATATTTTCTTGAATGTGAATATCTGGAACAATTGAATGTAATTGTCTTGAATGTGAATATCTTCATCAAGTCTTCAATGTCAAAACAGGCGCAATTGAATGTAATTTTGGCTTTTGGCAATGGCTCAATGCACCAAAGAATAATGCTTCAAAGCTTCCACCATAGTTTCAACATCAAAGTTTATTATTGCCACTGTTCCTAGACATATTCCAATGGTTAATAATACATTCATAATTTCAATGGTTAACATATATTAACATGTTAAATTTGTTGAATGCTGAATATATATTAACATGTTGAATGCTGTGATCCCGGACGGGGGATCCCGGAGGATGGGATCTATTTTTAAGGGGTGTGTGATCCCGGAGGAGGGGATCACCAAGTAGGCGGACGCGGGATCCCGGAGGAGGGGATCCCATTTTCCTTTGTGTGTGATCCCGGAGGACGGGACCAAAGTACAGGCGGACGCGGGATCCCGGAGGAGGGGATCCCGTTTTAATTAATATGTGATCCCGGAGGACGGGATCACCTAGCAGGCGGACGCGGGATCCCGGAGGAGGGGATCCCTGCACGTATTTTTATTACTTTTTGGTACTATGGTCCAAGGCTCAATGGTCTTAACTTGGCTAAACTCAAAACATTTTATCCCTATGGTCTTACCTTTAGAAATTGAATTCATGGCTTAACCGTTGTACAACGGTTAGTACAACGGTTGGCTCATGAGTCTATATATACTCATGCCTTGTTCTTGGTAGAAAGTTGAGTTCAGTGGCAGTCTCTCAGTTGAGTTTAGTAGCAGTCTCTCAGTTCAATTGCTTACTGTTCAAGCCAAATGGCGAGGACCCGACAACAGGTTGCTGAGAGCAGTGCCATCAATGCCCATACACTTGAGGATATTCTCGTCCACTTGAATGAAATTCAGGAGGATATGGGCCTAGAGCTCGCCCAACCTGACGGCATCAAAACGTTCAGAAGTAAGCTTCATATTCATGTTCTACTTTCATATTAATCTTTTCATGATCCCCTCATGCTTCATGCAGAGACCGTGGAGAATGGGGAATTCAGGGAGACCCCTAGGCATCTTGACTATGCTCCCGGTAGTAGGCCAACCCATAGGGCATTGCTTTGGGAATTGAAGAAGTGTATTATCCAGGGCAAGGCTTTGAAGCGTTTGCTAGCTACGGATGTTGTCTGGGAAGGCAACACCCTTAAAGCCTGCTTCGAGGAAATGTATGCTGCACGAAGGCTGCGAAAGAAGGATCTGATCAGGGATGTCCTAGAGGGGTCTGAGCCAACCCTGTGCGATATTTTCGATCACATGATGTGGAGACTACCCTGCGGTGTGCCGATGTATGGCGAGGAGGACGCCAGGGGCGAAGCCATGGCAAAAGTGCAGGAGGTAGATTCAGAGTGATTCCGAATTGGAATGTCAGTTTTAAGCCATTGTATTAAGTTCAATGTTTCAAAGCTTATTAAAAGTAATGGTTAAGGGATATTTCAATGGTTATTCCAAGACATATGTCAATGGTTAAGGGATGTTATAAATAATATACTAACAAATTCAATCCTGTGATCCCGGAGGACGGGATCACCAGGCAGGCGGACGCGGGATCCCGGAGGAGGGGATCCTCTTATAACCAGTGTGTGATCCCGGAGGAGGGGATCCCGTTATAACCAGTATGTGATCCCGGAGGAGGGGATCATCACGCAGGCGGACGCGGGATCCCGGAGAACGGGATCACCAGGCTGGCGCACGCGGGATCCCGGAGGAGGGGATCACATTACAGGCGGACGCGGGATCCCGGAGGAGGGGATCCCACGTACGCTTTTTTAATTAGTTTTTTATCCTATGGTCTAATCTCTAAACATTAAAGATTTAACTCAAGGTTCTAAATTATCCTAACATTTAACTCCTAACAATAAACATTGATAACATTGACAATATTTATAAGTACATAGGTGAATATTGATTTATTTATACCTATTGTTTACAAAACTCTAAACTTGACCTGAACAATTAACAAGACAATGAAGCTCATGAGGTGTCAATGAGCATTAAACAACAACAAACTCACGATGCCATTCTCACAACAGGCCCTCCATCTCAACTTGCTTCCAACTCTTCTTGGTTTCCTTGTCTTTCCTCTTCCCAATTTCTATTAGAGGCTTCAGCCTTACCAAACTATTACCACACTCCTCTTCCACTGCATTAGTGGGGATACATGTTATGGTTCTGTTAGAGCCTGTGTGGCCAACATCATCCATTCTTTCAAGCCGCGTGTCGAGTTGTCTCATGAGTGAATCAGTTGCAATTAGCATGCACGGATCTTTTTACGCCCTTGACATCACTCTAGCAATGACTTCTTGTAAAGATCTCCTTGTCTTATCCAGGTTAATCCTTGCCTCCTTTTGAGAGGGAGACTCGTCCAAGCTTACAATCTCAACCACATCTTCGTATGTGGTTTCCTCCCCATGAGGGGCCCCATGATCCTCACATGGCCTCAAGTAGTCCATGCCCCCACAAATTGACCCATATTGAGATCCAAGCACCTATAAAAGATCTTGATCCCTGTAGTTGCCCAACATTTGCATGACCTTAACTTGGTGCTTACATAAGTTGCCCTTGGCTCCCCAGGGACAGTCACAGCATGCCCAGTTCTTGTGTGCCCCGTTCACAAAGTATGGCCACCCCCTTGAATATCAGGTACAAAATGCTCTTCAGGATACCAATGTAAGTTGCCATGATCAAACAGGCCATTTGGAGGTGTTTCCGGCTGTATCTCAGCCCTAAGCTGGAAATAAGAACAAACAGAAAATGACAACGCTTGTTTTCGGGCTGTTATCTCAGCCCTAAGCTGGAAATAAAAACATTAAACACAAAATCAGAACGCTTCTTTAAAGCCCTTGAACTTATCTCTTCTCTCTTCTGCTCTAACTCGTCCATAGCTGCCGCAGCCACAGCCGCATTGCGCTCCTCCTCCATGCCTCGCTACTTCGACATCAGCCACACGCAACAGGGACGAACCACACTCAGATGGTGATCCCGAAGGGTGGTCTCAGAACGTCCACGTGTTCTCATTGTATTGGTTTGTCCGTGCATGGGCTGGCAGAATTCAAACTTAGAACACCTGATTAGTCCACGCCGCTATCTCTACCGTCCAAACATTCTCATATTCTGGCCTCCGGAATCACAGGGGCAAATGACAATGGGGATCCCGGAGGAGGGGATCACCACGGCGGATAGCGTCCGCCGTTATCCCACCGGGGATCCGGGAGGAGGGATCACGACGGCAGATAGCGCCCGGCCGTTATCGCCAAGGCCGGGTGATCCAGGAGGAGGGATCAGCGTCCGGGTGCCCGGGATCCCGGAGGAGGGGATCACCTCGGCGGATAGCGTCCGCCGTTATCAGCCACGGCGGGGTGATCCCGGAGGAGGGATCCAAGGCCCGGGGTGCCCGGGGATCTCGGAGGGGGGGGGATCACCCGGGCGGATAAGGCCCCGCCAAGTTATCAGCCATTAGGGGTGATCCCGAGGAGGAGGGGATCAAGGCCCGGGGGTGCCCCGGGGATCCCGGGAGGGAGGGATCACCTCACGGATAGGGTCCGATTAGCACGCCGGGCTGGGCGGGTGACCTGGGCTGATAGGGTCCGGGCCAAGATCGCCCACCACGGGTGATCCCGGAGAGGGGATCCGGCCCGGGGTGCCCGGGATCCCGGGAGGAGGGGATCACCTCGGCGGATAGCCCCGCCAAGCATCGCCCACCTGCTGGGTGATCCCTGAGGAGGGGATCCCGCCCCGGGTGCCCGGGATCCCTGAGGAAGGGATCACCTCGGGCGGATAGCGCCCGCCCTATCAGCCATTAGGGGTGATCCCGAGGAGGGGATCCGCTGGCCGGGTGCCCCCGGGATCCCGGAGGAGGGGATCACCTCGGCGGATATCGTCCGCCGTTAACAGCCATCGACCGTGGGGATCCCGGAGGAGGGGATCGCGTGGATGATCCCGGAGGCGGGGATCTCTGAGGCGCGGACGGCCGCGATTGCACGGGGGTTTGGACGGCGGGGATGGTTTGGGCCGACGCGTGCCGTCTGCCGTTACCAGACGTAGCGGGGTCTCCGAACGGACCCGTCGCCGAGGGAGACCCCGGGAGGCTTCCAGAATTTATCTCCGGGATCACCGAATCAAGGGTAAAAGTATCCTGAGCCAAATGCCCTTATGTTTTCACATATTTTCTAAGATGCCCTTAAGTTTTAATTTTTTAATGAAATGCCCTTCGGCAGCGTATACGTCAATGTAGAAATCCACAATTGTCTAGATACCCTTAAAACTTCTTGTATTTCATAAACTACCCTTTCTACAACGGCCAATTTTGGCGGGCTTCCAGAGGCGGCCAATTTCTTCCGATTGCTTCAATCGGCAAGGTAAATCTTCTTCTGCTTCAATTCTTGTGAGATCATGCTGCCTCAACTTCTCCTCTGGATTTCGACCTGCATGCATGGATTTCGACCTGCATGCAAGTGATCAGCAGGTTAGAGCGTTAATCTAACATCCTATAACAGATGCAAGAGACTCCAATGCGAAAGGTATTCCAATTTTGGTGAATTCTGAAGATGAAAACAAGCCTGCAGCAAAAAGGAAAAAAAGTTCAGATGTACGCAATGTATGTGATTGAGATGAAAGGCCATTTTCTGTGTTTGATACTTTATCTTTTGTATTGATATGCTTACTCCGTTCATTATATTCAGTGCAAGTCGAAATGTAAAGACCTTGACGAATCTGCAAATCTAATGCTCCAGCATTTTACACTTTCCGCAGAAGCAATTAAAGCTGGACTTTAAGTCCACCGTTCAAGGTAAATTTCTGTTTAGCTGTGCAAAATCTAATTGTTGTAATGATCCCTTTTATGTTATTATTTCAGAAATCACAAGAAAGAGGAAGTCTTCAGATTCTATGGTATGCTTATGTTTTTTGTTTGACAGCCATGAGATAGTCAAATAGCAGTGATAAAGTAGCAATTCCTTTACATATCCTTTCCCAAATATTTAATCGTTCGCTTACTTTGGCACAGTCATAAAAGGTGCCCAGCACAGATATGTAGAAGGCAGGGATATATTGGCTCAAGCTGCCTTTGCCTTAGACAATCACAGGGATATATTTTCTCAAGCTGCCTTAGACAGTCAGCTACTGAATTCTGCCTAATGAATCCTTTTCCTTTGTCTACATGCAAAACATCTAGATGCATCTGTACATTGTTCATTGTTAAATGTTCATCTTAAATCTGAAATGTTCATTGTAATTATATTGATTCGTTTTCCTTCAATAGCAGTGTCTATGCTAAAAAATGGAGTTGCAACTGGGTTCCATGTGGTCCTCATTGGCTGAGTTGAAGCTTGCTGTAAAGAATCATGCAATCTCACATCATGTGGAGCTTAAAGTGCTGAAGGCTGATAAAACAAGGTGAGTTTTCGTTGTGCATATAGTGTTTACATTCCACTAAGAACTGAAATTTATTAATTGTTAGTGTATTTGGTGAATGTACATGATTGATCAATTAAGTATTATGGATTGTGGATGCAGGTACACAGTGATTTGTGCAACTGAAAATTGTACTTGGCGTTTGCATGCCGTTTCTTTCGTATTTTTATAGCCTTTGATGCTAGTTTGAAGGGTTTTCGCTACTGCAGACCAGTATTGGGCCTAGATGGTACTCACCTCAAAGGAAGATACCTTGGCATTCTCTTGTCAGCGACAGCTATTGATGGTAATGATGGTTTATTTCCTGTTGCATTTGCAGTTGTACTTGCAGAGAATGATGATAACTGGGTGTGGTTTATACAAAATTTGAAGGATTACTTGCATCATCATGAACAGATAACTTTCATATCTGACAGACAGAAGGGATTGGTAGAAGGTGTTCAGGTTGTGTTTGGAAATGTGCCACATGCTTATTGCATGCGCCATTTAGCTGAGAATTTTAGGAGGCTTTTTAAGAGTACACAGCTTGTTCACATGCTATGGAATGCGCACGGGCAAACGGTATTGAGGAATATGACGCAGCATCATCATAGAAATGCGTGCGTCTGACCAATGCGAGAGGCCACCACATGGATTCTTCTTGCCGCTGATCCTATCCATTGGGCCAACTCAAAATTCACAGGAAGGAGGTATGGACATCTAACTTCTAATATCGCAGAGTCTTTGAATTCTTGGTTGCGTGAGCCTAGAGAGTTGCCTATTCTAGCTATGTTGGAATTGATACGCCATAAGATGATGGCATGGTTTTTTTATCGTAGAAAAGATGCTTTGTCTTGGCTAGAAAATGAGAGAGTATGCTTTGACCCCTCATCTTTGAGCTTGATGTGAAGAAATCATGCGAAAAGGGTCGTTCATACCGTGTGATTGCAGCTTCTGATGTTGAATTTGAAGTCCTGTCATCTAAACCAAGGATTGTGAATTTGGGTTTGAAGACATGTTCATGCAACAAGTGGCAGCAAGACGGAATTCCATGTGGCTATGCAGCATGCGCAATACTTTATAGAAATGAACGTGTACAGAACTATGCTCATGTGGCCTTTTTTGCAGTTTCATATCTTCACACCTACCAGGTCGTCCACGGACCAAGAGAATCCGCACTGAGGAAGAGGTGAAAGAAGTGCATCGTTGCACTAGATGCAAGGGCACAGGACATAATTCACGAACATGTAGGGCTTCTATCTGATGGACATGTTTATTTGTTTACAAGTTTCGTTCTTTTGATTTGTTTTGTATCAACATTATTCAAATTCAAATTCAGGTGCAAATTTTACTATGTTATATGAATATCTTTGCATTTTCAGATTCAGATTCTACAAGGGAGATTACAGGGGAGATTATAGGGGATTTCGTAGTTCAGAAAGGGCATTTCATACACTCTGATTTAGTTTTACGGGTTTCTGTTTACAGTTTTCAGGTTTACGTTTACATGGAAAGGGCATTTCATAAATTCTCATAAAACTTAAGGGTATTTCATAAATTTTGATAAAACTTAAGGGCATTTCATAAATTCTCATAAAACTTAAGGGCATTTCATAAATTTTGAAAAAACATAAGGGCATCCTGTTGAAGATGAAAAACAATCCTAGATACGTATACGCCCCTTAGGGGCATTCCGTGAAAAAATGAAAACTTAAGGGCATCTTGCAAAATAGTCGAAAACTTAAGGGCATTTGGTAGTTTTTCCCTATAAGCATTCCGTACAACTAAGGAGTCTTATTTTCTTCGGGGGTTTTCTCCCGCCACAAAATAAGACGTCTAATTTTATCCAATCAAAGGGTTTCTTCACCTAAAATTTAGGGTGTCCTAAAGAAAGCTTGGAATCGATAGCACCGGAATGGAAAGCTCGAGTCATGCAGGCTTCGATTCTTGCTTACAGGCTTCGATTCTTGTTTACAGGCTTCGAATCTTGCTTAGGGTTTGGTGACAGGGTACATTTTTTTCGAGCTTTTTCAAAAATAGGAAGGTCGTATTGGGTTGAACATCGCCGAGCTGAGTCGCCTTCACGATTCGGCTAAGTCGCATTGAGTCCAAATGAGAACCAGATTGCATGAACCGACAGTTTTCATCACGGTTCCTTTGAAGACCCTATTTTGGTTCTGGGTTTAAGATATGCAGCAGAAAACCGTCTAAGCATGAGAACTTGTAGTATTCTATATACCACATCAACGTGATCTCTCTGCAAAGATTCTGTAGCCTGAAAAAAAATTGCCTAACCAGAATCTTCATCTGAGATATGATTCACTGCACCAAGCATTGGGCCAGAAAGAGAAGTGCAATAAATCATGATTCCATAAACCATGAAAGAGAAATAGGGATAAAGGAATTTTGACACTAAAACAGAATAGACATGTGGAAAACATGCTTAAAAGATTTGCCATGCAGGAGGCCAAAATAGCAAAAGTCCCTCTAGCAGCAGGCCATAGACTCACTGACATATTGCAGCCCAATGAAGACACAAAAGGAATGGAAAAAATTCCTTATAGGGAGATAATAGGTTGCTTGCTGTACTTATCCAATAACACAAGACCAGATATCAGCTATGCAGTTAATATCTTGAGCAGATACTGCCATTGCCCAACTAGGAGACATTGGGAAGCAGCAAAACATGTATTAAAATATTTGAAGGGAACATCACATTTTGGGATTACTTTCACATCTAATGACTTAAATCTAACAGGTTTTAGTGATGCAGATTGGGGTGGAGATAGAAGTACAAGAAAATCTACTTCTGGATATGTTGTTTTTCTTGGAGGAGGAGCAGTGACATGGAGGAGCAAAAAACAAAAGGCAGTGGCTATGTCTTCAGCAGAAGCTGAATATGCTGCTAGTTCATTGCTATCTAAGGAGCTTGTGTGGTTAAGAAGGCTGTTAGAAGAACTTGGCTTCAAGCAAAACCAGCCTACTGCAATCATGACTGATAGCATGAGTTGCATTGCAATAGTAAAGAATCCAGTTCAACATGAGAGAACTAAACATATTGAGCTGGATATGCACTTCATTAGAGATATGGCAGAGAAAGGATATATTCAGATGTGCTACATTCATACCAATATGCAAATTGCTGATATTTTCACCAAAGCTTTAATTGAAAGGAAGTTTACTGAATTCAGAGCTAAATTAAATATCCTTAACCTGTATGCTGAAGGAGGAGTGTAGGAGTTGGCACACAAATGTAAATTGTCAGCATACAGGTTATACAGGTTTCTCAGGTTATACAGGTTATGCAGGTTGTATGGTTCGACCAGTTACACAGGTTAAAGAAATATATGGGTGCACCATAGTTTATACCATTGAAACATTTGGGTTAATATTTAAGTTATTGAAGCAATGGTTGAAACCATTGAATATATGCAGCAATGGTCGAAATGAGATGGAGGCAAACCGAATTCAAAAATAGAATCCCCTAAGTGTAAGGGGTGATCAACACGGCTGCCTCAGAGGTCGGAACCATGCCATAGCGGCCGGATCCGGCCCTACAAAAAACTAAGAAGTAGATTGAATACTGCTGCCCGGTGATATGAGATTTTGCAGATCGAAGTTGGGAAGATATTTTTATGATCTTAAGTTCCTAAGTTCTTAATATTGTTGACTGATCATATAGTTAATGTGAATGTGAAGATATGACCTTTACTTGAAATTTCGATGGTTGAATAAGTCTTGTGCTTTGAAAGACACTTGATTGCTTAAATTGATAGAGAAGTGTGTTGATATAAATTTCTCACCATAAACTGTGGGTATTGCTTTAATAGATCCTTCTTAAGTACCCACGTCGCGTCTTCCACTGCAAGTGTTTCCACTTGACCAAGTATTGGAGAAACTCTGATCTCCTTGTTTTCTTGAAGGCTTTATCAAGAATCAATTCTGGAACTATTTCCAGCTGCTCCTCCGTCATTTCCAACAATGTTGGAGTGTCCAAGACTTCGTCTGGATTTGGAGTGTGCTTCTTCAACAAACTCACGTGGAAGACCTTATGAATCTTTAGGTGTGCTAGTAGATCTAACTTGTAGGATTGATTACCTACTCTCTTGACTATCCTGAAAGGTCCAGCCCACCTTGGAGCAAGCTTCTTGCAATTTCCGATGCGGAGCTTCGCCTGCTTCACCTTGATCTTGAGCCACACATTGTCGCCAACTTCAAACTCCCTGACTGTTCGATGCTTGTCGGCGATGCTTTTCTGTCGACTCCTTGCTGCTAGCAGATACCCCCGAACTTCTTCCACCAGCTGCTGCATATCGGCCAACATCTGCTGCGAAACTTCTACTTTTGACACGGGATTGTGCCAAGTGTCTGGGGTTAGGCATTGATAGCCGTAATTGATCATAAACGGTGACATTTGGGATGATTCCTGCTTAGTGCTATTGTATGCAAACTCCACCAAGTGAATAAATTCTTCCCACATACCTTGCTTATTCCAGACATAGTTTCGTAGCATGTCCTCCAAAATCCTGTTGGTCCGCTCCGTTTGGCCATCCGTCTGAGGATGATACGCCGTGCTCATGGATAGCTTCGTCTGAATTATCGCAAAGAGGTCTTGCCAAAAGGCACTCATAAACTTCGGATCCCTGTCGGAGATAATCTCCCTTGGCATGCCGTGAAGCCTGAAGATCTCTTTGGTGAAGAGCTTCGCTGTATCCATAGCCGTGTCTGTGGTTCTGCAAGGCACAAAATGTGCCATCTTCGACAACTTGTCGACCACTACCATCAAGGCATCCTTCCCTCTTACTGTCCTTGGAAGCCCTGTTATAAAATCCATGCTGATCACTTCCCACTTAGCGTTTGGCACCGCTAATGGTTCTAATGCCCCTGGAATTCGAAGCTGCTCTGCCTTCGTCTGCTGGCATAGCTGACATTTCTTGATGTAGCGAGCTACCTGCTTCTTCATTCCTGGCCAATAATAGCTGCTGCGCACTTTGAAATATGTTTTCATGAATCCCGCATGGCCAGCTATCAGGGTAGCCCTTAAGCTTGAAATATCGCCAAAAGGCTATATTTTTGGATATTTGCATTTTTTTTCACTATTGTTGAGTAGGATCAATTAGGAGTGGTGCCAATAAAATATCGCCATCTTGTCTATGAAATTTTCTCCCTCCACTCATAAGTTAGCCTACGTCACTAAATGATGGATTCTTGGATTCGCCCCCATGTGAATTTTATTCTTGGTAATTATTCTAAAATCGCCCCTTAACCCCTCGAAAATCATGTAAAATTAATACGAATTCTGTTTTTGGTGAGTTTTTTGAATTGCCGTTTACCTCCAGGAAAAAAAGGGGAAGGGAAAAAACCATGCATGTTACAGGGATCTCATGATCTGGCTCCAACATCCAGGTATGCAATCCTGGAGTATTTTTGCTTTTGGTATGTTGTTTATCCAATCTTAAAAGGATGACTGAAATCAAATCGGTTTATTGTTGACACAAATCAGCTTGGCCTTTCTCGTGTGAAGACACATATGCCAATGTCTGGTAACATGTATACTCATTATATGAGCATTACGCTTACAGCTGTATACGGACATACCAAATATATGTTGTAAACCCAAATTTTACTTGAGAAAAAAGTATATATTCCATCGCTTGATGGATGAAAGATTCGCCAAGATTGCTACAACTCAAATTGAAGCCTGAAACAAAATCGCCAACATAATTAATTGAAAAAAGCTAAGATTCGCCTCACATTCTAAATTACGCCTATGAAAATTTGGGCTTAAGGGCTACCCTGCCAGCTATTGGACTGTTGTGCATGTCATGGAGGATCAATTTCCTTACACCTAATGATTCGGGCACGCACAACTTGTTCTTATGGTATAACAGGTTGCCTTCCTTCTTATAATTCTTGAAGGCTTCCCGCTCCTTACCTATTCTTGCTTCCCTGCATAAGCTTGCCCATACTTCCTTGAAGTCGACATCTGATGGCAAGGACTCTTCAATCTTCTTCCCGAAGTCGCTGGAAAGCGTCGAAATTGTATTGCAATGCACCCTAGTTGTCAAGGGATGCCTTGAAAGTGCATCCGCTACCACATTGAGCTTCCCCGGCTTGTAGACTATATCAAAGTCATACTCTTCAAGGAACTCCATCCACCTTCTCTGCCTCAGGTTGAGGTGTGGTTGCGTGAATACATACTGGTGGCTCTGATGATCTGTATCCAATTGGAACTTCCTTCCCGAAAGGTAATGCCTCCAAATTCTTAATGCCCCGACAACTGCAAGCAATTCCTGATCATGCATGGGGTAGCGCGTTTCGGCGTCGTTCATCTTCCTGGAATCATACGCTACCACACGCTCTTCTTGCATGAGCACTGCACCTGTAGCTATCTTGCTCGCATCTGTGGCTACAAGCTTGTCTTTCTCTGGGGGGTCAAGACAGGGGCGGTCGTCAGAGCTTCCTTCAACAATTCAAACCCTGCTTGGGCTTTCTTGTGCCAATGCTCTGCCCAATCTTTCACCTTCTCCGCCCTCGTCAAGTCTGTTAGCGGGGCCGCTATCTTAGCAAAGTTCTTCACGAACTTTCTGTAGTACCCTGCTAGGCCGAGAAAACTTCTGACCTCATGCACATTCTTTGGTGCCGGCCACTGAATCACTGCTTCAATCTTGGCGGGATCTGTCGAGATTCCTTCTGCTGAGATCACATGACCTAGGTATTCCACCTTCTCCATTGCGAAGTGACACTTCGACAACTTGGCATACAACTGGTGCCTCTTCAACTTCTCCAGCACTCTCCTCAAGTGTTGTACGTGCTCCTCAAGGGATCTGCTATACACCAAAATGTCATCAAAGAATACGATCACAAAGGTGTCTAAGAACTCCCTGAAGATGTCGTTCATGAGCCTCATGAACGTCGCGGGGGCGTTCGATAAGCCGAAAGGCATTACGTGAATTCATAGTGCCCATACCACGTTCTGAAAGCGGTTTTATGAATATCTTCTTCCTTTATCCGGATCTGATGATAGCCTGACCTTAAGTCGATTTTGGAGAAGACCTTTGCTCCTTGAAGCTGATCCATCAAATCATCCGATCTGGGAAGCGCGTACTTGTTCTTGATGGTGTGCTTGTTCAACTGCCTATAGTCTATGCACATCCTCAAACTGCCATCCTTCTTCTTAACAAAAAGAATGGGCGCTCCAAATGGCGAGACGCTAGGTCTAATGAAGCCTAGGTCGAGCATCTCCTGCAATTGCTTCTTTAGCTCCGTCAACTCCTGCGTCGTCATTCTGTATGGAGCCTTACTTGTCGGCTTCGTTCCCGGTTCGAGTGCTATCTCACACTCGACTCCCCTGTAAGGAGGGAGGTGCTCGATCTCGTCAGGAAAGAGATCGTGGAATTCCGTGATCAACTGGGCTATTTGCTTCGGCAACTTGCTGAGCACCTTGTCTTCTTTGCTTTCTTCTGACTCCGGCTCTTCAATTTCAAGCTTGAAGATGTATGCTACCTGCTCGCTCTTGATGCACTTGAACAGCCGCTTAGAAGACAACTGCATGATGGGAACAACTCCTTTACCTGTGATCTCAATGATCTTGCCGTCGGGCGTTGGGAAGGTCACCTTCCGCTTTCCACAATCAATGATGGACCCTGCTGGTCCAAGGTACTCCATTCCTATGATCATGTCATATTTGCCAATGCCCATTACTTCTGCCCCCATTTTGATATTAATCCCTGGCAAGTCGATGTCGAAGTTGATCCTCTTGCCTGCCGTCTGCCTTACTGCCCCACTTGCTAAAACAACAGGCCTCGGCTTCGACTTCAGTGGTTTCAACTTCAACATCTCAACCATTCTGGGTGATGCAAAGTTATGGCTACTTTCCGAGTCTATCAGGACTATAAATGACTTGGCTTTGGCCTTCCCTACTGTAGAAATTACCTTATACTGGCTCTCTGCTTGTTCTGTATCTATTGCGGCAAAGATATGACACTCACCCTGGATGTAGTCGTGGGCTGCCTCGCCGTCGTCGTCAGATAGAGTGTCCCAATCTCCCAACTCTGCTGGCGCTGCACTCATGACGTAGGGGCAGTTGGCTGTTCTATGGCCTGGCTGGAAGCACCTGAAGCAAAGCTGCTTTTCTATGCACTCTTGCCTCTTTTCCTTGGGCATAGCCTGCAAAAAGGATCGCACTGTTTTGGAGTAGTTTGACCCCTCCTGCTTGTCCTTGAAGGACACCTGCTTCTTCTCCTGCTGCTTCCCTTGGTTGCCACCATATGGGGCTCTAGCTGGGCCTGGACTGGCTGCCCTGGGGCTATAACTTCCTGTTGCCTTGCCTTTATCCTGGAAGTACTACTGCCTCTGCCCGCTATTCTGAGGTCCCGTCCCTTGAAAGCTTATTGCCTTGGACTCTGCTTCTGATACTGTCTTAGGGTTTATTGCCCTCACAAGCTTGCGGATCTCCTCATTCAGCCCCTCAATATAGCTTTCCACTGCATGCTTCTCACCCAACTTTGGCACATAAAGCCTTAGCCTCATGAATTCCTCTGTATATTGCTGGACTGATTTGTTGCCTTGCTGCAACCTGTAGAACTGCTGCATCATGCTGGACTTGTGCTCTCTTGGGACGTAGTGGCGCTTGAAAGCTTTAGCGAACTTCTTGAACCTGCAAGCATCCCTGCTTAAGCCATGAGCCTTGGCATACCCCTTCCACCAAATGCGTGCTGCTCCCTTCAGGTTGGCTGTTGCCACTCTGCCTTTATCCTTGTCTTTCATACCATAAGCGTTGCCATATTCGCTCATCTCATCGAGCCAAGCCTCTGCCTCCATGCCTGACCTGTTCTCGCCTGAGAATTGCTCGAGCTTCCTGGCCTTCCAAACATTTTCCAATGTAGAGTCTACCTTCTTCTGGTAGTCAGAGGCTCTGGTGTCCCTTTGTCGTCCATCTGTGGTATCCCTCTGCCTTCCATCAGTGTTGTTCCTCTGCCTTCCATCTGTTCGGTCTTGGGATTGGTCTCCCTCTTCCTCAGAGTCGGAGTCTGAATCTGAGCTTGAGTCGGAGGAGTCCGAGCAGGGGGACCTCCTTCTCTTGCTTCTCCTCTTGTCCCTTCCTATTTTCCGAGTTGATGCCTGTGGCAACTGAGCGTTGCCCTCCGATTGTGCTGCCAGGAGGGCCTTTATCTGCTCAAGGTCCGTCCTCATCTGTGATATTTCCTCTTCTGGGGTCATGGGTCCAACTTCCTCAAATAGGTTCCTTGCCAGAGGTGGTCTGGGCGGGGTCTGTTCTTCCCTAAGGTCTTGGCGTTGTCGTTCCCCTGAGCCTAGGCCTCTAGCTGCATACACAAGTAATTCATGGCTATATGGTTAGTTTTTTTCTTGTTCTCTTGTATTATTTATGTTTGTTGGTATAATTGTATAATTGTTAGCTTGAGTCGGAGGATTCCGAGCTGGAGGACCTCCTTCTCTTGCTCCTCTTCTTGTCCCTTCCTGTTTTCCGAGCTGATGCTTGAGGCAACTGAGCGTTGCCCCTTGAACCCGCTCCTGCTTGTGCGGCCAGCAGGGCCTTTATCTGCTCAAGGTCCGTTCTCATCTGTGAATTTCCTCTTCTGGGGTCATGGGTCCAAATTCCTCAAACAGGTTCCTTGCCGGGGGTGGCCTGGGCGGACTCTGTTCTTCCATATTGTCTCGGCGTTGTCGTTCCCCTGAGCCTAGGCCTCTAGCTGCATACACAAGTAATTCATGGCTATATGGTTAGTTTTAGCTTGTTCTCTTGCATTATTTATGTTTGTTGGTATAGTTGTGAGACAAAATACATCAACAAAACATTTAAAGTGCAAAAGAAATTGTATTTATATTATATAATATTTTAGTACAAAAGTCTCCGGAATCAAGAGTCTAACTAATCTTGAAATCGCCGGTAAGATGGGTTGTCCTCAAGGAACTTCTTAACTTGGGCCGTTCCTACCGAATGTCCCAAGTTCCTGAGGACGTTTGCTGACGAGCCGCTTTGCAAGGCTCTCGCCAACTCTTCCACTCTACGGTCGGATGTGTAGGCTGCGGTCACCGCCAATCTTCCCTGCCGTCGATGAGGCACGGCGAAGTCGAAGAGGTCAAGTGCCATTGCCCTCTTGACTAGGACAGCATAGTCGACATTTGCTGCCATTCGAGCATGCCTGCCAAAGCCTGAGAGTGCAATAAGCATGAACACTCCCTCTTCACCCCGGGGGCTGAATTTGCGGTGTATTACCGCTATTCTCCCGTCCAGCAGCAGGGGCAGGTAGTACCTCAGTGACCTGTCATTGTGCGTCACTGAAGATTCTCCACTTGCTTGGCCTCCAGCTCTATGTCGCCCGGCGTATTCGTCGACTTCTACCTCAGTGAGTTCCCGGTAGTCTTCAATTGTGGAGTCGACTCGCCTGAGGTCGATTCCTGCTCCTCTTGCTGGAGGTGGTGTCGAAGGCCTCGGCATTAAGATGCTCGTGGTCTTTCCACGGATCCCCATCTGTTCCTGGAGGGCGAGGAACTCCTCCTCCGTTGGCAGCTCACGCGCTTCCATCATTTGCCTGATGTTGTCGTAGGGCACGGATGCTCCGGGAAGTCGACTCCCCTGTATAGGTGTCGGCTTCCCTGACTTGAAGCGGAAAGTCTGAGACTCCCCGGACGATGAAGTCGTCCAAGTCGGACTGTCGTAGTTGGTGGAGCAGTTCATCCAATCGGAGCTCCCTCTCCCTGCATTCGGGGAGGTTCTGGGTGTCGCTGAGGTTCTGCATTCGGGGAGACTCCTCTCCGTCAATGATGATAGGGGCTAGGCTTGTGATGCCTAGCCCAAGTGGGGGAGCAACTCTGATGTTCTGCCGGCTCTGCTCGAAGTTTACCAGCTCCTCTTCTGCTTGTCGTCGTTCCTCCTCTGAGTCTAGCTCGGTGTACTCTTCGTCGTCCCACTCCTCATCTTCTTCTCTTCCTTCTTGCTCTTGCTCGTACTGCAAAAGCATCTGCTCTTCTGCTCGGACTGCTATGGGGTCCACCTCCATGGGAGAAATAGAGGTTGCCCCCATTGGGTTTTCGGCGCGGTGGGAAAGGAAAATGGCTAAAGCGGCGGTGTAGGAGAAGTACTTGGTCCTGTCAACTGTCAGGACCATGTAATCTGGCAGCCTCTGCGCCTTGTTAGTTAAGTACTTGGCGATGTTCGGGACATCGCCCAAGGCTGCTTGATGGGATGGGCGGGGGACAAAATAGCCTATGCAAGGGGGGAGCTGGACTAGGGAGGGTCCTAGCCTAGCTTGGAATTCTGCTAAAACTTGCCTGTATGCTGGGGTTGCATTCAAAGTGGCTTGGACATCTATTTCCTTGCGGAAGAGTCGGAAGATGTGATTGACATCGGCCTCGGCAGCATGGGCGCTGGCGCTGTACCATCGCCTGAAGTCAGCAGTGGCCATTGAACTAGCGGAGAAGAGACTATCAAACAGAAGCAGAAGCGCCTCAGGGAGCTAGAAGATCGCCT
This sequence comes from Isoetes taiwanensis, assembly GCA_021234155.1. Classification (NCBI taxonomy): domain Eukaryota; kingdom Viridiplantae; phylum Streptophyta; class Lycopodiopsida; order Isoetales; family Isoetaceae; genus Isoetes; species Isoetes taiwanensis. The sequence goes on along the minus strand of JAJEKV010000010.1, from coordinate 17,700,720 downwards.
AAGCAGTCGAGAGCAAATTTGTAGGGGGCTAAATGAGAAATGGAGGGCCTATTTATAGAAAAGGGGAAAACCCTAATTTTTGGATGACCTAGAATTTACTAGGATTGGGCGATTCTGATCTGTTAAGAGGTGTAATTGAGAATTTGAAGACTACTTTTAGGGTTTGAGCATGCTAAGAACAACTAATGAACCTCTTGCACAAACTGGAGATCATTTGGATATGGCATGGTGAAGAAAATGCTTAGAGGTCTCACACGTTGCGCCCAGACCGATAATGAAAAGTTCATTTTCTGCCCTGGCGCGACGTGTGAGACATGGGCTCTAAATGGGCTAAACTTGATCAATTTAAGTGATCTAAGGGTCTAATCCTATTGGACTCGTCGAGATAGGCAGAATTGACCCCTTATTTGGTTGATTTGGAGCTGTTTTGGGCATTTTTGGGCCATGGTCTCACACGTTGCGCCCAGCCCGAAAATGAAAAGTTCATTTTCTGTCCTGGCGCGACGTGTGAGACATCGTCTCAATTTTGCTCAAAATGTCCAATTTGACCAAAACAAAAGCCAGAAATCGATATCTTAACCTAATTAAGCAAGATTAAACATATTATTTACTCAAAATTTCTTTATATTAACAAAAATTTCCATTATTTACAAGAAGTTCAAGGGCATTCTCCCTTGATGTGTCTAGCCAAATGCATATCCTGTCTCATGAGCGTGACCCTCTTCGCGTGAACTGTGCAGGCCGTCGAATCTTCAAAGTGCTGCACTAGTTTTGCCTCTGCTGCCTCCTGTAGGCACAGCAACATTTCGTCGGCCACCCTCATATCTGTGTTGTACTCCTGCATGGCTTCTCGGACTAGGCGCTGGAAGGGTGCACGGGGAATTAGTAATCCATAACTTCGCTGGAAGTGCCGGATTTCCTTGAGGGCTCTCTGCTCCATCTGCTTCCTGCCGGTTCGCTTCTTCCCTAGTGCTCTAGGGGGCTTGGGCCTGGGTGGCGGCGGCCTCAGGGTCTGGCTTTTTGTCGGATGTCCACCTTCAATTGTTCTCACCCTGTGCTCCTGGTAGTAAGCGTTGTATGCCTCCCACTTCGCCATGTAGGCGTTGTGCTCCCTGATCTTCTTCTGATAGACCTTGACGGGGTCTATCACGTATGCCTCTCGTTGTGGCTGCGGGGCTTTAACCCTATCCCACGTCGGGAACGGTGGGGGCTTCGGCGCCTGCCCGGGCGGCTGCTGCTCAGGTGCCACCTGCTCAGGTACTTCCTTCTCCATGACCGGGGGTTTCGAAGAGCTCGTCCCCTCAGTGTTGGGGACCGTAATCTTCGTCCGAGTCATCGGTAGAAGGCGGGGTCTGCTCGCCTGATGGCTCATTGATGACGGGACCCTTCGCTCGCTTACCAACCATCACAACTTTTCTCTTGCCCGCCTTAATGCCTTTGGCCTTCCTCTTCTTCGGCTCGCCGGCTGTGGTTGGCTCGTCCTCCCGTCTCTTTGTCCTCCTCTCTCGGCGGCGCTCTTTGGCTTCATACTTGCTGATGAACGCCGCGAGGTCTTCTTCATCAGCGGGGCTAAGCTTCGGCTGCCGCTGCTCCTCCCTCTCCTCAGCTTCTTGCAGACGGACCCAAGCTTCGAGTTGTTCCTCGACGGTCGGCTGTCCCTTCTGCTCCCGTTCCTCCTTGCTCCTCCTTTCCTCCTCGGCGATTTCTTCGAGGATCTGGTGCATGACATCCGGCTGCTCCTCTCCTATGACCTCTGTCCTGTTGCTCTGGTCCGAGTCTGCCTCCTCACTGGATGAAGATTCGCCTTGCTGGAAAAGGCGTTCTTGGAGTATCCTCTGAAAGGGCGGGGTCACTGGCGCTGGAAGATTCGCGTCGGCGGGGCTTCCTAGCAGTCTGCTTTGTCCGGGCCATATTCGACGGTTCGCCGATCCGAGCTATGTGCCAGAAGATCGCCTTGGCAAACGAGAGCGGATTTTCTAAGGAAGGGACGCGGAAATGGGGAGGGAGGGCTAGATCTATTTATAGGGGTCGATTTTAGGTCAAATTTCAAACTACCTTTTTGGGTCATCTGGAACACCTAGAACACCTAAATTCAAGCATGGTCTCACACGTTGCGCCCAGACCGATAATGAAAAGTTCATTTTCTGTCCTGGCGCGACGTGTGAGACATGGTGGGTCCCGCTGCTAAATTTTATACTTTCTAAGTATGTTTTTAGAAATGTAACATACTAATTCTAGCTAATCCTAGCTTAAAATCTGAATTATCAAGTTACTTTGCTGAAATTCATGACTTTTTAGTGTGTTTCAAGCTGAATGTCTCACACGTTGCGCCCAGCCCGAAAATGAGATTCTCATTATCTGTCCTGGCGCGACGTGTGAGACCACCCTATTTTTGAAGGTTGGCTCACCAATTTTAGTCTTTTTATGTTTTCATTCATTTTAACTGTTAGCTTAGCATAAACTACAAAAATGGGAAAAAAAATTCCCATTTTTCGAGGTTTAAGGATCCTATCAAGTTAGTACTACTGGGAGCATGGCCAGTGCTTTGCTCTTGGTCTCCAAGAACATTGCTCTGATACCACTGGGACGTCCCCTACTCGTATACGATGCCCGCACCGTATACAAACAGGAGTTCATCCCCCATACCAGCTCCACACTGATACAGGGCCCTCCATATATCACTGAGACCGTACTGGGTCCCCAGTGGGAAGAATGAAGGGGCCATTTTACCCCGTCTCCCTCAGGGTCTACCTAGCTGCAGAAGCGTAGACATACATGTCAGTATACAACACAATCACATATCCACCTCGAAGGGTGGTCCATCACATCTGCATAGGCAAAGATCAGCATAATACATATGGAAAATCCTACCCAAGGCTCAGACTCAAAGGGGTGACTGACGGCTTGGGTCTCCAGAGTTCATTGCAGACAGAATTCATGGCAATGGATTTGGCTGGCATAAGAACATGGCTTGGGGTTGTCCACTCCATCCGCCCCTCCTGTGCACACTTTGTAGAGTAGGCTGAAAAGTGTTGGGACCTGACTATAGCCCGCCGGGTGCATAGCCAAAGGGGCTATTCCTGGGTTGCATCTCCCCAGTCCCGATGGGGCAGGTAGGGATCACTCCCTCCAGAGATCTACATGCTGACTCAAGGTGACTAGAGGGCCACTGCCCGTATTCGACTTGAACCCAATGGAGGGTGACGCATCACCCCACGGGTGTCGAGCCCATGCCTTGCCCACACTCAGTGGCAAACCATTAGACCTAGTCTACAATGATCCCCGGTAGGCCTTACACACCAGAGGGATCGTTCAAGAGTCAGAACACGAACCTCCTTATAAGCCAGTCTGGCCCCTTCACCCACAACCAGGTATGGTTCTTGTGCACAGGCCGAATCTATAGTGTGCTAGAGAGGCTAATCTAGGAGCATCTACTACCAAGCTTTAGGTCTCTACCCCCCTTCCCAATACAAGGAGTTCATAGAGGCACATCATCCATATACATCACAGAAGAACTAAAGAACTATATCTAATCTATATCATAGAGTTAGGTTCTTTAGTTAGAGTCTGATATCTAGAGATCTAGAGGGCTGCTATGGGCAATTTAATAGGCTAAACCTACTGATTCAATGACTAGATGATGGTTTAGGCTATTAAATTGGCGAAATACCTGATCCTTGAGTTCCTCCTCCTGTCCTGAGTTCGACCATCCTGCTAAAATGCTCGAATCAAGGGAAACTAATGGTGCAATTCTCTCAGACAGAGTCTGGGAGGCTGTTTTGGCTCTTGGAGCAGCCAAAACAGAGCTCTAAAACCCTAGAAACGAAAAATGGGCAAGTTAGGGTTTCCCCTCCTAAATAGACAAGGGGGTAAGCTAGGGTTTCCAATTATCCCCTTTAGGCATGTGGGATAATTGGGAATGGGCCCACTTACCTTTAATGGCTATGTGGCAAAATGTGCCCACATGGAAAGGTGTGCACCTTAATAAATGTGCACATTGGTAAATGTGCACATTAATAATAAATGCACACACCTGGCAAGTTGCCCCCTAGGGGCTACCCACCTGGCTACACGTCGGCGTACACGTCAGTCGGGGTGGCGTGTACGCGTGACGAGGCAGTACAGTATACGTCCTGGGACCGTATACTGTGCTGGAACGTCACACTCTATTCCAATGAAGACCTTCCATAGCCGTGATGTAGTTATCCAAAATAAACCTGTTAGACAAAAAAGCAGACTGATGAAGAGAGATATTTTTCTGCAGATAAGCTTTGATTCTATTTGCAATGATTTTGGCACAGATCTTGTAGGAGGTGTTGGTCAGGGAGATGGGCCTCCAGTCAGAGAAAGTAGGCGGATTGTCAACTTTGGGAATAAGAGAAATAAAGCCAGCTGATATGGAAGGATGCAGATAATTGGCCTCCCAAAAACCTTTGATCATAGAAATGATGTCAGGCTTGAGAACATCCCAGAAGTGAACAAAAAATTCACTTGGAAGACCATCTGGCCCTGGAGATTTATTCTTACCAAAAGAACTTAGAACCTTATAGATCTCAACCTCATCTGGAAGGGCCACAAAGGAATCATCCATGTTATCAATGGGAGAAGGAATTACCTTGTCCAGCAAGTCCAAGAAATCCTTTTCTTTGACTGAGTCAATGAGATGAGCAGGAAGTTTGGAGAAAAGGGAAGCATAGCTATCCTGGAAGAAGGTTTTGATCAGCTTGGGATCTTCTAAAGACAACCCTGTATCAGTTCTTACTTGAGTGATAGAATTCCTTAGGAGCCTGACTTTAGCCACTTTAAAGAAAAATCTAGAGCTGCCACAGTCCATGTCTTTATTGAAGAACTCTTGGCTTCCACTTCTTCTATACTCTTCAGATAGTTTTCAAGGAGCTCTTCACCCAGCTGCAGATTTAAGTTATATGGATCATCTTGAAGAAGAGATCTAATATCTCTCATTTTGGAAAGCAGCTGCTCCTTCTCTTTGATTTTTGACATGTGCCTGCTTTTTTACCATTCCTTAATCCAACTTTTGACCTTTTTAATTCTGCCATAAAATCTTTTCATGGAATGCTGATTACTTTCTTCTGAAATGTGAAGATAGAAATCCTTGAAGTCCTTTACAAAGGATTCACTCTCAAGAAGAGCACAGTTAAACTTGTAGGAGACATTACCATCTCTAGGAATTTTAGTTAACTGTTTAGTGCAAAGGAATTGGGGCTGATGGTCTGAGATAATGTTGCCTTCATCACTAGTGACAAAACAATTGTCACAAAGAGAGGAATTAGGGCTACAGACATAATATCTATCAAGAGCACAATAAACTCTTTTGTCACCCTTCTGTTTATTGGACCATGTATATGAAGCAGTAGAAGAGGGAACATAAACCAAAGCACTATCAGAAATAAATGCCTCCCAATTATTCCTCTCAGGAATGGACATGCTAATTTTATTGCCAAGCTTCATGTTCCAGTCAGGAGTGTTATTAAAATCACCCCCAATAATCCAATCAGATATAGAATTATTATGCATCCAAAGGTTGATTTCAGTCCAAAGTAATTCCCTATCTTTTGGATTAGTGGAGGCATAAATATTAATTACTCCAAAAATCGAGTCCTGAAATTGAAAGGTAACAGCTTGCCACATTTTAGAAGGGGAATTATAGAAGGAGAGATGTTTCAGGTTTCTCCAAATCATGATAATATCTCCACTTCTTCCAGAGGCTTCAATCCAAGTGGAAAAAGCACCAGGGAAAATCCAGTCTCCAAGATTGGAGATCTCAAATTTAGGAAGCTTAACTTCCTGTAGCATAATAATATCAGCATTGTAATTCCTAAGTTGGGAGATGGCTCTTCTCCTTTTGTGTGACGCTCCCTGCTAAACGTACGGCGCCCGGCCGTACACTCGACAATCCCCCATCCGGCTCAGCAACCGCATGGGCCCTTCGTCTACCCCGCACTCTGAGGTGACTCTTAGTGCGGGAAGGGAACATGAAGGTGTCTTGCGCGCCCTTCCCCTATGGGCTCCTATAACAGCGGAAGCGATAACACGTCAGAACTAGCATCAACATATACAAATACTACCTCGAAGGGTAGTGCATCACTCATAAATCAAGGCAAAGATGATAATCACGAACCATAAAACATGAGAGCTCCTACCCCGGCTCAGACTCGTAAGGAGGATGACTGACCGGCTAGGCCTCAAGATAGAGCAGACCGAGTCATGGCAATGGCGAGGGCTGGCATAGAACAATGGCTAGGGTTGACCACTCCATCCGCCCCTCCTGTGCATACTTTGCAGATGGGCTAAATCAGGCTCTGGCATGACTCTAGCCTTCCGGATACGCAATCCCATGGCATCACCCATCGGGACTACTCCAGGTTGCATCTCCCTGGTCCGATGAGGCAGGAAGGGTTGCATCTCCCCTTCCCAGGGTCTAGAGGTTCCGTGGGCGGCTAGAGAATCGTGGCGACACACGATTCGTACCCGACTTAACCCCCCAAAACGAGAGCCAAGCCAACACTTGCAGCTCTCGAGAGGCAGGGCGACACCATTGCCCCAGGAGGTGTCGGACCCATTCTCGGCCTACACGAAGTGACCGACCATAAGCCTAGCCCACTATGGGATCCCCCGAAGCCCCCTCGGGGGGGATCCTCCCTCCGCTCTCCCTCTAGCCCGTTATATGGTGCTGAGTCATATCATAGCCTCAATAGCCCGGTGGGCTCCTATGCACAAAGCCGCAACTAATAGGAACTAAGGGATCTACTCTAGGAGCATACTACATATGGCTCTAGGTCTCTACCCCCCTTCCCAATACAAGAGGAGCAAACATGATCAACCATCATCACATAATCATCACATCATGAGAATAATCATAAGAAGAACATCTTAACCTAATCATACAAATCTAACTAATAGTTAGGGTTCCTTGATTAGGGTTCAAGATGTTGAATATGGGTTCTAGGATGGCTCTACTCTAGATACAAATACTAGCATATCGGAATGCTAATTTCGGATGAGCTATCACAACCACTATCCTACATACCGCTCTGAAGCTCTCCCTCCGGATCCAGGTGTGCCTCCATGGTCTCCGGAGCTCACGAGATGCGCTCCTACTCCAAGAACGAGTCTACCTGGGCGGGGCTGCTGCACCGGTCTATGCCACAACAAGCGATGTTGAAGCGGGGTTTCGAAGCAGTAGGTGAGTCTCACGGGTGCTAGGGCTGGAAAGAGGTCTAGGGTTAGGGTTTATGCCTATATGAGTTAGGTCCACCTAGGATGCCACATTGGCACCAATCGGGTGAGTCCTTGTGTGGCGGTGCCCCAATAGGTTAAGGCCACGTGGATAATGGCTTAACCTATGGTTGGCTAAGTTATGAGAATAACTTAGCCATGCCCCTAGTGCCACAATCTATGGTATACAAGGCTATGAAGATAGACTTGTATGGTGACGGATCGAGGGAATATAACGTATTTATGGCGATATTCCCTGGACCGTCACATTCTCCCCTTAGGACAATCTTTGCCCCCGGCATTGCGCTAAGGTGACGAATCTACCTTATGCCCGCACAAGCAACAACATGTCATAACCTTTAGTTTATTATAGTAATCAAGTTTTATTAGTTCAAGTCAAAAAATTTAGGCTATATTTGTACTTATACAAAATTATATAGCCTTAACACGGTTATTTCTTACGATAATTCAAAACATTATTGTAAGAGTTATTAGGGTTCATAATCTAAATTATGGCTCCCCTATCTTCTCGTAATGCGCCTCCTCGTTGAAGTCCACCTTCTACTTGCCCGCAAAGGAGCACATTACGTTAGTTTAGTTAATAATTTGTGGTTTTAGGGGACCACCCCCCTTACCTCCTTGAGCCGAACTACTGACTCAAGGTTGTCCTACTACCTTGCCCAAGATCATGGCCCTTTCGGATTTGAGCTTAAGGATCATTTAAGATGCTCCCATCATCGCCCATGATCGAGTGCTACCTTGTACTCGATTACCCGGTGCCGAGTACCCCTAGTGCATCATGCCCCACGGGTTTGAAGCTAGGGAACGTCTCACGATCCCATCATCGCGCATGATCACTTTAACCTTCACCATGACCCTCCTACGGCCAGGTGTGCGTACCCCGCATCGTGGCATAGAGATCATCCGATCGATGTCCCACATTAGAGGAAAAATGAGATCAAATTTTGTCCCATTAAGGGATGCTTAAAATGCCATGTCAGCTTTTTAAACTGTCCAATAAGAGAAGAGCTCTAGTATATCTCATTCCAGTATTATGTGGCAGCCTGTAATTAATGCAGCTGCAACTAACTTCTGTAGTATCATTTTTTCATTATAACTTTTGATCCAGAACTCCGATTCAAAAACTTTTTGTAGCAATGGATTCGTCTTCACAAGATCTATCTAGTGATAACCCATTCATACAGCTTTTACGATATAAATATATAAGAAATAAGCCAAAAATCATAGTTTTTTAAGGTTAATGCATATGACCATATTGAAATACATCATAACCATGTATCATTGGAAAGATCTTTTCATTCCGCATCTAATGCAACAAACGCCGCAACATTTTGACAAGCGGATCAAAAGTTATAGGGGAAAAACAACAGCAATAAAGTTGTTGGTGCTGCATTAATTGCAGTTAATAGAGGGTAGCCATTCCATTGGAAGATTCTTATGGGGATAAAATGAGATCTCAAATTTCCTCTAATGTCATCGCCCACCATGCCTCATTCCTCACTCACATGACCCTAATGGTCATGCGCACCTCTTGGTGCGTGTGGCCTAGAGAATGCCCTAAAGGCGTATCCCATCATCGCCCACACGATCCAAGGTTCTGGCACATGCACCCTAGTAACTAGAATGCATGCGCCAGGCTTAAGGCTAACTAACAACATACTAGCTAACCACCGGTAAAGTGGGGTCCACCAAATTAGGAGACGCTTCGCCCATCAAACCGCTTCATAAACTCGGGTATTGCTTCTCCAAGTCTTGCTTCAATACCCATGTCGTGATCTTCCACGGGTAAGTGCTTCCACTTAACCAAATATTGGAGGAACTGAGACCTCCTAGTCTTCTTGAATGACTTATCAAGAAGCAATTCAGTGCACTATTTCTACTTGCTCCTCAGGTCATTTCCAACAAGGTTGGAGTATCCAAAACCTCCTCGGGGTTAGGATTGTGCCTTTTAATAAACTTACGTGGAAGACCTTGTGAACCTTGAGATGGGCTGGAAGATCCAACTTGTAGGTTTGAGAGCCCACTCTCTCCAAAATCTTGAACGGACCAGCCCACCTAGGGGCAAGCTTCTTGCAGCTCCCAATCCGCAGCCTTGGCTTGCTTCACCTTTATCTTCAACCGGACGCTATCGCCTACCTTGAATTCTCTTACGGTCCCCCAGGCTTGTCGGCTACACTCTTCTGCCGACTTCTTGCGCCAATAAATAACCCCTTACTTCTTCCACTAGCTGCTGCATATCCCCTAACATCTCTTTGGGATACTTCTACCTTGGACACGGATTGTGCTGTGTATCCGGGTTAAGCAATCGGTACTCGTAATTTACCATGAAAGGAGACATCCGAGATGACTCCTCGCTTGTAATCTTGTTGTAGGCGAATTCCACCAAGTGGATGTACTCATCCCACTTGGACCGCTTATTCCACACATAGCTTCAAGCATGTCTTCAATGATCCGATTCGCCCTTTCCGCTTGGCCATCCGTTGGGGATGATATGCCGCGGCTCATGGAGAGCTTCGGTCCCTAATGGTGCTGAAGAGGTCCTGCCGTAAGGCACTCATAAACTTGGAATCCCTATCGATATTATCTCCCGAGGCATGCCATGGAGTCTGAAAATCTCCCTTACAAATAACTTGGCAAAGATCTAATGCGGTGTCAAGAGTCTTGCAAGGCACAAAATGTGCCATCTTAGATAACTTATCACGACAACCATCAATGCATCCTTGCCTCAAGAGTTCTAGGGAGACCCGTGATGAAATCCATGCTTATGACCTCCCACTTTGCATTTGGCACCCCAATGGCTCAAGAGCACACTGAACCGGTTGCTCCGCTTTGGTCTCGCTGGACATAACCGGGCAATCTCGAGTATATGCAGCTATCCGCCTCTTCATTCTCGGCCGTAAGTAGCTACTTGAATCTTGAAATAGGTCTTCATGAAGCCAAGATGCCCCCGCTATTGGGTCTTATGTGTGTCATGAAGAATTAGCTTCCTTACCCCCGATGATTCGGGCACACATAACTTATGCTTGTGATACAACAGTTGCCTTCCTTCTTATAATGCTTGAAGGCTTCCCGCTCCTTATCTGCTGCTCGCTTCCTTGGAAAGACTTTCCCATACCTCCTTGAAGTCCACATCCGTTGGCAAGGACTCCTCAATCTTCTTGCCAAACTCACTCGAAGAGTAGAAATCGACATTACAATGCGCCCTTGTCCGAAATGGTCTCCCGAGAGGGCATCGCTACAACATTAAGCTTACAGGCTTATATATAATATCAAAATCATACTCCTCAAGGAATTCCATCCACCTCCTTTGCCTTAAGTTGAGGAGGGGCTGGGTGAAAAGATCTTTCAAGGCTCGTGATCAGTATCCAACTGAAACTTCCTTCCCAGCAGATAATGCCTCCATATCCTCAATGCCCTGACAATGGCTAGCAGCTCCTGATCATGGGTTGGGTAGCGTTGCTCGGCGTCGTTCATCTTCTTCGAGTCGTAGGCGACTACCCTTCCTTCTTGCATCAAGACTGCCCCTGTTGCTATCTTGCTTGCATCTGTTGCTACCAACTTATCTTTACTCGGATCCGGGAGAACAAGCACTGGTGCTGTTGTTAAGGCCTCTTTAAGCTTCTCAAAAGAAGCTTGGACTTTCTCTAACCAATGGCTAGCCCAATCCTTAATCTTCTTGGCCTTAGTGAGGTCCGACAGAGGGGACGCCCACTTAGCAAAGTCCTTCACGAACTTTCTGTAATATCCCGCCAACCCGAGAAAGCTTCTTACTTCTGCCACATTCCTTGGAGCTGGCCAATCAACTATTACCTCAATCTTAGATGGATCTGTGGAGATTCCCTCGGACGTTACTACATGCCCCAAATACTCCACTCGGCATGTTGCAAAGTGGCACTTAGAGAGCTTCCCATACAACCGATGACGTCTCAACTTCTCCAACACTTTCCTGAGATGCTGACAATGCTCCTCAAGGGACTTGCTGTAGATTAGGATGTCGTCGAAGAAGACAATAACAAACTCATCCAAGAAGTCTCTGAAGATGTCGTTAATGAGGCGCATAAACGTTGCTGGAGCATTCGATAGTCCAAAGGGCATTACTGTAAACTCAAAATGACCATACCGCGTTCTGAAAGCGGTCTTGTGGATATCCTCTTCTTTTATTCTTATCCGATGGTATCGACCTCAAATCAATTTTAGAGAATACCTTTGCTCCTTGTAATCGGTCCATTAGATCATCGCCCTTGGCAATGCATACTTGTTCTTTATCGTGCGCTTATTAAGCCGGGCGATAGTCTATAGCACATTCTTAAGCTCCCATCTTTCTTCTTCACAAAGAGTATAGGTGTTCGGAAAGGAGACACACTTGCTCTTATAAATCCAAGCTCGAGCAATTCCCGAAGCCGCTTCTTGAGCTCAATCAATTTCGGGTGCTCATTCTATATGCGCCTTCTTTGGTAGGTTTCAAGATCCCGAGCCAATGTGATCTCACATTCCACATCCCTATATTGGTAGCTGCCGGATTTCATCCGAAATACATCCTTGAACTCTGAAATAAGCCTTGCTATCCGCTCGGGCAACTGATTTCTCTTTGGGTCACTTCCATCCCGCTTGTTCGGCTCAACCGATTCCATCCTCAAGATGTAATCCACCTTATTCCTTTCTATACTCTTCCTTAGTCGCTTCAAAGAAATGCACCGCATAGGGAGAATCTAGCTTCTTACCTTTCACTATCAACTTGTCGCCATCCGGTGCCGTCATGGTGACTTCATTCCGTCGCGCAATCAATCATGGCTTTGTTGGCTTCAAAAATTCCATCCCCACTATCGGATCATATCTTCCCGATGTCCATGACTTCTGCTCCCATCGACACCACTTAGCCCCACTAAGGTCTATATCAAAGGTGATCCTCCTCCCTTAGTGTGTGCGAATGGGCCATTTGCCATAGCTATTGGCCTTGGCTTAGACTTCAATACCTTGTTCTTCATTAGAGCAGCCAATCTAGGAGATGCAAAATTATGAGAGCTACTGTATCTATGAGGACTACATAAGGATTACTATCTATGATCCCCGTCTCGCAGCCGATGACAGCTTGATCGATTCTCTATATCACCGTCTCAATGTTTGCACATATGTGGCACTCACCATCTATGAAGTCCTCGCCCTCCCCGCCGGGTCGCCGCCCTCGCCCGCTTCATTTGGGGAGTCCCAATCCAAGAGTTTCGCCAAGGTCGACCGCATGACTTAATGGACAATCGTGGTGTTCGTGCCCTCGGCTGGAAGCACTGAAACATAGCTTTTTCTCAATGCATTCTGTCTCTTTTCCTTTCGCATGCCTGTCTAGGAGATGCTTAAGAGCGCTGCCCCCTGATGCATTCTGTGGCTTACGGTCCCCAAAAGCTTTGCTCTGACCCTTACCTTGCTGCTGACTCCCTGATGGTGTAGCTGCTGATTGCTTACCCCCGATATTGTCCCCGAGCACGCCTGAACTCTTACCCCCGGAAGGTTGATCGCTTCTCTCGCTGGAGTTGCCGGTGCCTCTTCTAAACTTATAGCTTTATCTTTCTACCAGTAACCTGACTTCGGGTTGATTGCTCTAACAAGCCTCTTGATATTGATGTTCAACCCCTCAATGTAAGTATCCACGGCTCGCCTCTCTGAGACTTCAGGAACATGCAGTCTGAGCCTCATAAATTCTTCTGGTATACTTAGCCACCGATAAGCTACCCCGATTCAACTCAGAAAACTGCTTTGAACCGCCTACTAGTATGAGACCTTGGCACATAGTGCTTGGCGGAAAGCCTTGCTGAAGGTCTTAAACCTGCAATTGTTCCTCTTCAGCTTGTTGGATTTAGCATATCCCTTCCACCAGATCCTTGCCGGTCCAATAAGGTTAGCTGTAGCAACTTTCCCTATGTCCTTGTCTTTCATACCGTATGAGTTGCCAAATTCTTCCATTTCATCAAGCCATGCTTCGACCTCCATGCCCGACTGTCTTTCCCCAAAACCGGCCGAGCTTCCTTGTCTTCCATACATTGCTCATAGCACTATCCACCTTTTTTCTCGATAGTCATCCGTCTTTCTTGCTCTTTTTCCTTGCTTTTAGGTGTGCCCGACCGACCGCCGGAGCGAGCTGTCCTCACTGGAAGAGCTATCTGATGAGCTGGAGCTAGATGATGATGGACTCCTGGTTCTCCTCTTCCTTCTCCTATCCCTGACGTTCCCCTGGTTGCCCTCCCCTTCCTGCTGAGGGACTTCGTCACCACCCGGAAAACAAGGTGGAGGTGGAGGACCATCTTCCTGTGCATTCATGAGAGGTGTCGCCCAGTTCATGAGGTGTTGCATCACGGTTCCTCATCCGCACCAACCTTGCGTTGGACTGAGCCTCGTGACATATCCGCTCAAAGTCTTCCCCGTTCTCCGCCAAACAAGTTCCTTGGTACCCAATTGCGTGGTCGGTGCTGATCTTGAGATCCCCGTGACTTGAGTTCCCTTGCTGCAAGGATTGATCATCAATACATTTTATTTGGGTTAGATGTTGATCAATTTTACTTGCAATTGAATTATCTTTAGTTATAAGAAATCATACAAAGCCTTACATTGACAAAACAGGTTAATAGTCATTAATACATAAGGATTACATGATAAGGTAGATATATCTTAGCATAATGGGTACACCTAAACATTTAGCACAAAACTTAAGAAAATTTCACAATTATTGATGGCCTCCGAAAAGCCCCAAGAAGTTCTTGACATCCCCGAATCGGAGGCCTTTGCCGAGGTTGCGCAAGATGTTCCTCGTCGATCTTCCTTCAAGTGCTCTGCCATCTCCGGTTCGGAAGTTCGTCGTTGCATTCGCTACCACCGAAAGTGTTGCGCCCCTAAGGTGCCCTCTCGCGAAAAGTCGAGGCAATGGAGCGACGCCTGTTGAAAAGAATGATGTGATCGGCATGGGCGATATCTTCGAAAAGTGCTGCCCGGCCCGAAAGTGCTATGAGAAGTGCCACGGATTCTTCCCCTTGGGCTGAACTCCTTGTGGAAGACTATCATTTGCCCTTGGCCGAGGGTCTGGAAGATAGTAGCGGCGTCGCGGCCCTTCCCTACGCCGCGATCAAAGGTGCCCTTCCGGCCGAAGCCGCTTCACCGTAGGCATCCACCGCCATCGGTCTTCATGATCCCTCCACATCTTTGGTTGCATTGTCCAAGTTGATGCCTGCTGGACCCTTCCTCATGCTCCTGGCTCGACCGGGTCGGCTTGAGCTTGGGCCCTTCCCCCGGGTTTGTAGAGTGTGCTCAGATCTGCTGGAACTCCTCCTCTCGAGATGATAGGTTCCTAGCTGGCCGATAGATCTCCCTTATCTGGCGATAGGCTGCTATATCCGGACATTGTCTCCCCAAAGATAAGAGTGTCTCTCCGACTCCTTTGGGATCTCTGGTATGAGTAGTCGATGAGGTCTCAGTGCTTTTCCGGTGTGCTATCATGCCCAAGAGCTCATCGATCCAGGAGACCCTGTTCTCGACAAGATGGGACAAGTTGAGGATGTCATTCGCAAAAATGTACTCCTCCCCGGCCGATGACTATCGGTGACAAAATTTGTGATGCCGACCGGTGGGCTTCCAGAGTCGTTTCACGCCGTCGTCATGCCTCAACGCATACCTCCGCATTCTTGTTGCCTCCTCGCTCTCCCATTTTGGGTTCCCCGCTCCCCTAGCTGCTCGTAGTCTTCATGGATCTGTAGAGATGGTGCTCCTGACGTCGTGCCATAGTATTCGTAGGCGGAGGACTCTATATTCAGGATTTGATCCTGGGCTCTACGGGTATCAAGTGGCGCTAAGTCTAAGGGCTGAACAGAGGGTTCCCCTACTTTGTTGATTGACTTATAGTGCATGAAGAGGGCAAGGGTCGCTCGCTTTGAAAGGTACCTATGCCTATTATGTCTCCAGGGTCATGTAATCGGGCATGGTCCTAGTCCTATCCCATAGTCGCTTCTTGCCTTTGGATCCCCGCCAACTCTCGACCTAAGGCTTGGGTAAGTGTCTCAAGAGAAACCCAATTCCCTCCCCTAGGAGGCAGTCTAACTTCCCAAGGCAGGACCTGCTGGTCATATTGGCACATAATGTCCGTGTAGTAGGGTGTTCTAGTCAAAGTTGCGTGAAGATCAAACAAGTGATCAAACACAGAGAAGGCTTGATCTACTGGAAGCTGATGGATATGGCGGGCAAAGATTGTACCATCTCTCAAAGTTGCCGGGCCATTGAAAGGTGAAAGGGTGTAGAAAATGGCTTGCAAAGATCGTGGAGGATCGAAAAAATCGCCCTAAGGGGGGGGAGCAGATTCAGTAGAATGAAAAATGGCAAATGAGACCTATTTTTATAGACTATGGGTGACCTCGGGGTTCGTGCAAAAAGGTGCTTACTTAAGAGGACCTTGGTTCTATGGCTCTGGGTGTCCAAATGAACTACCATGAAGTGCAAACTTAAGCAAAACAAAGCAAGAAACACTACATGGCAATTTGTTGGATCAAATTTGGCTAATTTGGCTCAAAGATGGCCTGACCCGGGTGAATCCGCGCGGATGGCCTCCGCGTCGCGGACGCAGACGCATTTGGCGCGGTCTCACCCGGTTGGCCTGTTTTGGGCCAATTTTTGGTCAATTTAGGGAATTTGAAGATGCTAATATGGCTAATTGGGCCGATTCTAACCTAACTAGCAACTTATTTTGAGCAAAACTGACACCAAAAAGCATGTTTTTGGGGGTAGGCGGGTGAATGAACAACGAACGCCATTGTCATGGACGCAGAGGCCATCCGCCAGCGGTCTCACCGGTTGGCCCAATTTTTGGCATTTTTGATGATTTTTTTGCCAAAATTTTGTTGTAGTCATGATTTCTAGGGTGTTTCTAGACATGCTATGAAGAATTCTACCACAATTGGGTTCTATTTCCTACATTTCAAGCGTACAACATTTTTCTAATTTACAGAGGGAAAATGACTTTTATATTAATAAGAAACACAATTACATGAAAATTTTAATTTTTCTACAAAATTTACAAAATTTGAGGCCTAGGGGCCTCTCCCCTGGGATCCTCCCGTGCTAAGTGAATATCCTTGGGCATAAGGGTTACCCGCTTAGCATGGATAGCTAGAGGTTTCCCTCCTCAAGAGCTGGACCAGCTCGCTTCGAAGCCTCTTGCGGGGCCCGGGTCATTAGAGGGGTAACCCTATAATCGGGTCCGAATCGCTGCAACACCTCTAAGGAGACGCCAAGGGCGCCTTCCTTATCGGGAGATTCGTGCACATCCGAAGTGCCAATCTCCTAAACACCAAAGCGATGCGTTTGTTAGCCCGTGGTGAACCCTCTTGGGTTTTTCCGCCCTGGGTGGGGGTGGCTTGGGCTAGTTCTTCTTGACTGCTGCGCCCACCCTGACGGTTGCACACCTCGGGCGGCAATACCACTCATTGTACCTCGTCCAACGACGAAGGTACTCTTTGTATGCCACCATCTTCCCTTTAAACTTCGCGGTCCTGCTGGGCTGAATGCCCGCTTTCCCTACCTTTTTGCTTCTTCACCACCTTAGGTGGTTCCGCCACTGGGGGTAGGGTGGCCTAAGCGTCCGGGTCCTGTTTGCCCCTCCTCCTCCTCTTCTTCATCCCGCCCTCTGCTCCTCTTCCTCCCCGGGAGGCTCATCAATAACGATGGTCCGGCGAGGGCCATCGTTCCTCTTCTTCGTCCGTCGCTCTTGCTCCCTCAGCTCCCTCTCTCTCTCCCTTTTCTTCCTAGCGGCCCTCTCCTCCGGCCACTCTGCTACTTTTTCCTTTCCCTTCTTTTTGGGCACTGAAGGCCCCGCTTCCTCCACCTGCTGCTGCACCTGCTCTTCCACCTCTTGTTCCACCTCGGTGTCTGTGGCCCCAAAGTGGCGAGACTCATCTGTTCTCTGTGTGCCTCCCGATGACGAGCTGCTGCTGGGGCTCTCCTCGGCATCATGATACGTATCGCCGCCGCTGCTGCTGCTGGGGGGAAGCTCCTCTTCCCCTTTCTTGGGTCGGAGGTGCTCCGGGATCTTCTTCACATGTCGCCCTGCTGCCTGCGCCATGGAGAGGGTAGGTCTTGGTCCAGACTTCCTGTAGGTTTGTTTGGTGCGAGCCATATCTTATGGATCAGAAAATGGGTGACGAAAGGCTGAGCAAGAGAGAGTTGGAGGTGAAGGGTTGGAGAGAGAAAATGAGGTGTCAGATATTTAAAAAGGAGGGTCCCTGGGAATATTCTCCTACCATAATTACCCCTATTTATTAGCCCCCCTTATTAATTACAAGATATTTAATAATTATTTAACTATTGATGTATATATTAACCTATATTAATTGATATTATCTTAAATTTTCGAATTTTCCTAATGGTTCGAAGTGCAATTTATGAATTTGCGCCATTTTTCACCTGGGTCTCCGATTGGCATGATTCTTCGACCCATTTTAGGTGAAATTTGATGCAGATGCATAATTTTCACTCCAAATTTACTAGAAGGTTCGTTTGACTCACTCAAATCTTCGTCTAACACTTAGCCTAATTCCTGACCCACTACCTAGGAGAAAAAATTTTTCCCCCATTTTCGCGGTTCAATGGTGGAAATGTTTATTTCACACCCCTATAGGCCTGTTAGACTACTTCATGGTTATGGTCAGTGCTAGTTCTTGGTCAACCAAGAACATCGCTCTGATACCATTGTGACGCTCCCTGCTAAACGCGACGCGGCCGGCCGTGACACTCGGCAGAAATCCCCATCGGCTCAAGAACCGCGATGGGCCCTGCCTGTCTACCCCCGCGACTCGAGGTGACTCTTAGTGCGGGAAGGGAACACGAAGGTGTCTTGCGCGCCCTTCCCCTATGGGCTCCTATAACAGCGGAAGCGATAACACGTCAGAACTAGCATCAACATATACAAATACTACCTCGAAGGGTAGTGCATCACTCATAAACCAAGGCAAAGATGATAATCACGAACCATAAAACATGAGAGCTCCTACCCCGCTCGGACTGTAAGGAGGATGACCGACCGGCTAGGGCCTCAAGATAGAGAGGCACCGAGTCATGGCAATGGCGAGGGCTGGCATAGAACAATGGCTAGGGTTGACCACTCCATCCGCCCCTCCTGTGCATACTTTGCAGATGGGCTAAATCAGGCTCTGGCATGACTCTAGCCTTCCGGATACGCAATCCCATGGCATCACCCATCGGGACTACTCCGTGTTGCATCTCCCTCGTCCGATGAGGCGGGGAAGGGTTGCATCTCCCTTCCTGTGGTCTAGAGGTTCCGTGGGCGGCTAGAGAATCGTGGCGACACACGATTCGTACCCGACTTAACCCCCCAAAACGAGAGCCAAGCCAACACTTGCAGCTCTCGAGAGGCAGGGCGACACCATTGCCCCAGGAGGTGTCGGACCCATGCTCGGCCCACACCTAAGTGACCACCATAAGCCTAGCCCACTATGGGATCCCCCGGCCCCCACTCGGCGGGGATCCTCCCTCCGCCTCCCTCTAGCCCCCGTTATATGGTCTTTGAGTCATATCATAGCCTCAATAGCCACGGGTGGGCTCCTATGCACAGGCCGCAACTAATAGGAACTAAGGGATCTACTCTAGGAGCATACTACATATGGCTCTAGGTCTCTACCCCC
Source organism: Isoetes taiwanensis (assembly GCA_021234155.1). Taxonomy (NCBI): domain Eukaryota; kingdom Viridiplantae; phylum Streptophyta; class Lycopodiopsida; order Isoetales; family Isoetaceae; genus Isoetes; species Isoetes taiwanensis. Next base: position 17,681,794 of record JAJEKV010000010.1, on the reverse strand, counting down.
CTTCCCAATACAAGAGGAGCAAACATGATCAACCATCATCACATAATCATCACATCATGAGAATAATCATAAGAAGAACATCTTAACCTAATCATACAAATCTAACTAATAGTTAGGGTTCCTTGATTAGGGTTCAAGATGTTGAATATGGGTTCTAGGATGGCTCTACTCTAGATACAAATACTAGCATATCTGGAATGCTAATTTCCAGATGAGCTATCACAACCACTATCCTACATACCTGCTCCTGAAGCTCTCCCTCCAGATCCGTGTGCCTCCATGGTCTCCGACTCACGAGATGCCGCTCCTACTCCAAGAACGAGTCTACCCTGCTGGGGCTGCTGCACCAGTCTATGCCACAGCAAACGATGTTCGAAACGGGGTTTCGAACGAGTAGGTGAGTCTCTGGGTGCTAGGGCTGGAAAGAGGTCTAGGGTTAGGGTTTATGCCTATATGAGTTAGGTCCACCTAGGATGCCACGTGGCACCAATCGGGTGAGTCCTGTGTGGCGGTGCCCCAATAGGTTAAGGCCACGTGGATAATGGCTTAACCTATGGTTGGCTAAGTTATGAGAATAACTTAGCCATGCCCCCTAGTGCCACAATCTATGGTATACAAGGCTATGAAGATAGACTTGTATGGTGATGGATCCAGGAATATACGTATTTATGGCGTATATTCCCCTGGACCGTCACATTTTGATAGGGCCCTTGATTCCCCTTACATTCCAAGAAAGAATCTTCATAGAGAAATCTAAGAGAATCAGAGTGAAGTGGACACAACAAGGAATCAGAATCTGTGAGGTTTCTTTTTCCCTTTTCCCTTTTTGGCCTTACTCCTAGTATTGGCAGCTGGGGTATTGTGCAGATTAATTAGCTCAGCAAGGGGGGTGTCATATTTTTTGGACTTATGAAGTAGGTTTAGAAATAACCTCAATAGGAGGGCAATCTATAAGAAACTTATCACCTTCCCAATTCTCCTTATCCATATCATCATCACTAGCTTCAGAGACTCCCCCAGGGATGAATTCAAACATTTTATTTATGATAGGAGAATGACTCAAATTATTAACAGGTTTATCCAAAAAACAAGCATGAGGTGAAGAAATCTGACCTGACATAGCAGTAACCATTTCTTGAGACTTCAAAGTGCCATTATCTTCACCTCAGTAGTCTTTTCATGAAGATCCTGGCCCAAATCTTGAGAGATCATCTCCCTATCTGGAGTATCTTGCACAATTTCCTCATCCATCAAATTCCAAAAGCAGGCTTGCTGAGATTGAGAGCTGAGACCCTCTTGCAAGGAAGCTAATTGCTCAGCAATGTCATTAGCTATAGTGGAGTGTGGAGGAAGAAAGGGATCAGAGGCTGGAGAAAGATCAATAATGGGGGATTGACAATTTTTGTTTGTATCATCAAGAGAATTGCTCAAAATTACATCCAAATCCAACGCAGAATTAAGGTTAGCTAATACCTGAAATTGGTTGGTATTACCATTTATTTGATTGGAGCAGTCCTTTGAGTGAACTTGAGGAGGATTAAATGAAGCCTCCACCATTTCAGCTGACTTGAGATGATTGCAATCATTTTCCAAAGTTGGGGCTGGAGCAGGAACAGCTTCCACTAGAGTGTCTCTAGGATCAATTTCATCACTTAGTAGCTGGTCACTATTTGTACAATTCAGTTCCAAGACCTTGCCATGTTTGCTTTTCTTGTTTAATGGACCACTCTTACTCTTGTCAGATGAGGGAGAGATCTCTTTATTTTTGCCAGAAGATTTGGCATCCAAAATAATCTTATCTAAGGTGTCATGAAGGCTGCTGACCTTGTCTGTTTTTTTAGCCACAATTATAGCATTATGTAACACCTTAACTTGCTGTGAAGAACCTTTTTCAATAAAGGAGGAATGGTTCTTTATTTTACTTACATCAGCAGCATTGTAAGCCTGAGATTCTTTCAGCTTCTTCTTTCTTAGAATTCTTTTATAACTTCCATTGACCTTGGTCCACTGAAATTTATTGTCTTTTGAGATAATACTTGGACATCCAATATCACCAATTTTGTCTGAAACATCAAAATGAGAGGCATGCTCCCTGGAATTTTGCCCTTTTTGCTGTTCATTGACTCCCATACTGTTGTTGACCACCAGATTGACTTTCTGATTGACTTCTTTGTTGTCAGTCAACTTGGTCATAGAACTGTCATTCATAGCAGAAGAAGGTGATAATTCTTTGCAAGATTCATACCAAAAGTGTCTGACCCTGCAATTTTGACAATGAGGTGGCAGACCAGACCACCTTAAGGGAAGGGAGGTTTTTTGGCCAAAGACATCAAGGAAAGGGATTTGGATTGGGACTTCCTTGGAGGTATCAATCTGGACAATTGATCTTGGGGGTTTATAGGGAGAATATTCCGTGCATATGTATGAACCAATTGACCCAAAAAGCAATTTAAGACAGTCTTCATTCCAATATATAGGATTCAAGCCATGAAGAGTTGTCGAAGCCACACACAGCTTATCCAAGTTGGTGACTTCAAATTTAGGATCCCATTTGAGGAATGTGAGTTGGAAGGATTCAAAAGCCAAGGGATCATGATTGAGCAGAAGATTTGCAGTTCGTCTATTACCACACTCAATCATGATATAAGGGGATTGAAGCCAGTAGACAGCATTAATAAAATTCCTTTGTGAAGATTCATGCAGAAAGCCCATAATTTATCTAGCTTGATGCCATGTTTATTGACTTTTACAATGACAGCCGAATCATGAAAAGAATTCAACTTTGCATGAACAGAAGGAAGATCCAGGAGGATTGAATGATCGAATTGTTCCAAGAGCATTCTTGAGAGATGCATCCGAGAATTTCTGTTGTTCTGGCCTTTTTTCTCCATAGGCAATGGGAATTTGGAGATCCGGGTCCACGCATGGCAGTTGGCCTCTGAAATCAGGGTCCTTAGACAAATTGTCCCAGCATGGTACCTTGAAAGAAAGGGGATCCATCGATTTGACTGACTGTCCAGAGAAAGAGTTAGCAAAGTCACCAAAGAAAATGATTTTTTTTGGATTTTCTTGAAAGGACCTTAGCTGCTTGAGGAGGTCGGCGCGATCAGAGGGCTCGAGATCAGCAAATGCGTGAAGGATGGAAAGAAATTTAGGGTAATTTTTGTTTATAAGATCCATCCAGAAAGAATCAGGTGAAAACTACAAAAGCAGATTGAAAATGTGCGAAATAGCAGGAGGGGAAAATAAAGGGCAAGAAGAAAAACAGGGGGCGAGAAAAATCAAAATTAGGAAGCTGGAGAGCCAAACTCAAAGCCAAAATGTAAGGAAACCGACACAAGAGAATGAATCATTGCTCAGAAAACACCTTTACCACAATTTTGGAGTCGCTCCAACCACAATGCACATGAAAGATGCCTGAAGCCGAAACTTCTTTTCTGTCTATGAATTCTTGTAGCCAGGAAACTACAATTTCAACTTCGAAATTGACCAAGCTTGGAACAAAAGAGTATTCAGGAACAAAGAGCTCTTCAGGGAAGTACTGATTTGAGACTAGAGAATTCCAAAGATCCACAGGAGACCCCTTCAAAAAACCACAGGTTAATCTGTCATTCTGGTTGATAATTGTGAAGATATTGATGTCCATCAGTAGGAAAAAATGAGGGGAATCATGTGAATTGCTAGCCCTTACAAGGCTGGCACACTGAATCCTTGAATTTCTTCAAAAAGTAGCAGAAATTAGTACAGAAGGGTCAAGAATTTGGTTTGAATCAAATAGGACAAAGGAATCAAGAAAATTGGCGCACATTGCTGACGTATCCGCCTCCGCCTCATAAGAACAACCTATTCCGAAATAGGAAAATTTAACACAACAAAATAAATTCTTAACTTAATTCCTAAAAAGAGCCAAAAGGAACGTGTTCACAATAATGTTTGCCCCATCAAGAACCGTATGTTTAGAACATAAGATTTGTGAAGGTTAAAGGGGGTATTGGTATGCAAATACATATAAAGGTGTGGTGGCATCCGGCTTTTGGGAAGGAGGTTTATTATGTGTTTTGGCAAAGGTGGAGCGGAGAGGGCAGCCCATGCTGAAGCCTTAGATGGCGATAAACCCAGGGCCTTCTAATTTTGGTCGCTGCAAGTGTCGACAGCCTCCTGCGGTTGAAATTGAGGCCGCCCCTATCCATTTCGGCAAGCAAGAACCAGCAACAGCCTACATAAAATAGGTGAGCGTCTTCCTGATTCCAGTTTTTTGTGATCATGTCCATGAGGAGAGCAGCTAGAAAGGGCAAAGCTCCTGCTACCCAGGCCGATTCGAATTCAGGTTCTGTGCAGAATGATACTTCCTCTGCCATGCCAAGTCCAGCCATGCCTAACCTTGCACAGAACTGGGAGGCAATTGATGTCTCTGTAACGCTGGAATTGTCTGGGCAAATGTTCCCCTTAGTTTCTTTGATGCCCTCTATTCCTTCTGTGATAGAAGATGTATTGCTAGTGCAGTTGCCTTGGAGAGGGGGCCTTTTGCAGACCACCTTTATGTCTAATATGTGCTAAGAGCACAGTACAAGACACCTAGGGCCTTTGATGAGGCTATAAAAAAAGATTTCAATTGGGCCTCCAAACCAGATAGTATTGTTCTAGTGTGCAAAGTGCTCAAGAACAATAGATTGCACTGCTTTGAGGGATGCTCGAGTGTTGTATGAAGGATGTAAGTAAGGTTCACTATTCTTGTCATCTCTGTAACATCTCTGAATCCATGATTTCGAAGGGGAAGGACTTGTATCTGAGGTGGCGCCGGGGACGCCAAAGGTTTATGTGTCTTGGACAACAGGAATCTGTTGAATAAGGCAGCTTACTTTGTGTTTTATCATGGAGGTTGGAGACTCACTCCTAGCTTAACCTTTACTATTTACAGGATGCTGAGGAGTGGGAAGTACACTTTGAGCAGTAGTTGGATCATTCCCTCCAATAGTGCTCATGTCAATGAGCACAGGGTTCATGCTGCATGGAGGGTTCTGCTGAACCCCGCCTATTGCATGCCACCTGATGTGACGACCATCCTTTTTGGTTTGCCTGCAGGGTATGTGGTGGTGGAACGGAATGGTCCTGGGCGCCAGAGGTACTGGGATGACTCTGTGCCACCAAATGAGAGAGACTGTAACATTGAGGATCTCGGTGATCCATCCTGTAGTCTTGAAGTAGATATTCGAGATCATGGTGTAGATTACATCCCCATTCACACTGGGAACCACACCATGGCTGTTGGGTGATTCCTTGTGTGATTTGCTTGCTTGTACAACTCCAGTTGTGTGTTTGTTTTTCTTTTTGTTCAGCAAAGATTGTGGTGGTGACACGTTCTTGCAGGATTGGAATGGAAGACGATGGGAATATCGTGGGTGAGATGGGCCATTCAGTTGTGAGCTTGGATCCCTCTCTTATTAATTCTACAATTGATGCATCACAGCCTAGTTCCCAGGTTTATCCTCCAGAGGCTGAGCAAGTTTTCAATGCAGATGAGTTCATATCTAGCCTTATCCAAGTGGTACGGAGGCCCACAGGATTGCACCTTACTTAGGATCTTGAGGAGACACATTTGACAGATTTCTATGCGCAATTGACTCGGCAATCTCTAGTGTTGCTCGGGAGCAACTTGGTGCTCCAATGTCTGAGCTACATGCACTTAGATCATACATGAGTCTTGTCAGGACTCTTCTGGCCCAGGAGATCTGCCAGCTTGATGCCATCATCAGGCGGGCCACATCTAGGGAGCCCATGAACTAGGCCATTCTGTTTTTTTGCTGTTGTTGTTTAATCATGTTGCTGGTGTTGTGGCCAGGTTTACATTTTTAGAGTCCATGAACATGCAATGCTTTTTATGCTCATGCCTTGTTGTCTTCCTTGTGTTGGTCTATGGTTTTAGAGACATCATTTTGTCGTGCATTTATTGCCATGGTTGCTAACACTCTTAGGCTTTTAGCGAGCTTCGGCCCCTAGGCATAAGGTTAATCCACTATTGAGGGATCTGTCTTATGCTTAGATGAGCATTGGCATTGCGTCTTTCCCGGGCTCAATGATGGCCTTTGTCTGTTGCATTGTAGCTCTTCTCGTTTGTCTAGGTGAGCACTATGTATAGAGACATCGAATGCATGTCATTGCTTGTTGCAACTTGCAGTAGCATTCAGTGGCCTGGCCTGATCATCCCTATACATATGTTTATTGTGAATATGGATGCACAGACTTATTGCATACATAGGCAGGTGAGTTATGAGCATTGGATTCAAACTGGGGCTCGATTCCTCAGGCTCATCTCGTCTTTGATTGATGCTCTTCTGTTTGTGTTATGCCTTGTCTTAGACTACTGTTTGTATGTTGTTGTATTGTATGGGATCCAGTTTTGCTTAAATACCGTTTTAAGCCATGGTGTTGGGTCAAGAGGCGCCCCTTTAAAAGCGGGTCAATTTGACCCCACGAAGACCTTCAATGTGCATGCAGGATGTGCGTAGAGAGAATGTCATGTGCATTGTGCCAAGATCTGAGGGCCCAGAAGACATAATACACGCTTTTAGCTATAATATATGGTTTCTATAATGCAAAAGTCTGTACATCCATTCACACGCAAGTCTGTACATCAATTCAGACACAAAGAAACCACAAAAAATCCTATCTATTGCTGCGCCTTTCTTTTGCTGCAAGAAGCCATGGCAGGATCGTGAAGGCGACGTGTAACCTCCAGCTCGTGGAGCTCCTTCAAGAGGGGCGCTCGACACAAGTTGAGGTGAGAGCGGGGAGCGCCCTTCTCAATCATTCCATGAAGCTAGGTATCCAAAGCATTCTCTATGTGGTCCAGTGTGTGGGATAGCACTTCATGCAGTTCTTGAATGGTCATACAGACGTCCCTCACGGCCTCCTTTGGCTCTCCCAAAGCCAACATAGAATTTATCTTTCCTTTTATCTCCTCACATTCCACAGCAGACTTCTTTGGACTCAAACTTCTGAGAGCTATCATTAATAACTATCACTTCTCGCTCCTTCCTCTCTTGACCTCCACCGTCAATTTCTCCAGTATCAATATCAAACATGCATTAGACATACTCTTTAAACCAAATTGAATACAAATAGATCAGGCAACTACATCACAAAGCATCAAAAGTATCATCATGTATGTCTAGTGGAATGAAAGGGGCATTCGGATCGGGGATTCTTGGAGGCGAGGGATGCATTTTATCACTTGCAAACACAAAGTCATCAACACTGCTTCCTCTCTCTCCACTCTCCTTTCCGTCCTCAAAGATGCCTGCTGCATCCCAATACCGCTTTCTCCTCTTTCCTACATGTTGCACAGGAACAACACCCGGTGACCTAGCTGCCTCCCAAATAGCGCCATCCTCACATCTTTACAGGTGCAACGCTCATGACACGACATTATTCTCCATGTTGCCTGCACTCTCTCCAAGGAAACATAGGCTGAATTACTAGGAAGAACCCATGAACTGCACAATCTAAATTTGGTCGTCTGCAGCATGCACTTCACGATATGGATGAATGATGCCATTCTAAATCTACCCGCCGCGTGATAAAGCACAAAGTGGAATAGCTAAGAGATTTCTACTATCTAATATAATCAGATGCTTGACCTCGCCAACACCATACAAAACATATAATTCTTTTCCCATATTGATCTGCTCTGCTGTTACATTATGCAAGTGCACTTTGAAGTGCAGCTTGCCATGTCCTTTAGGCAATACCCCAAAATGCCTTCAAAGCAATGTAATTTTCTTCCACCAAGTGCCTTACAAAGGATCATAGCACCTCCAGGCTTATTCTGGTTCCATCCCAAGAAATTCTTGATTTGCACATTTACGCTAGAAGGCGTACATTTAGCAAGTTCCCTTTATTCTACTTATAAGGAGTCGAACCCAATTGCATGTCCTCATGGCATAAGCTATAAAATAAAGAGCGGACCATTGAAAAACGAAAGGAAGTCCTTGCTAGATAGCTATTTCAATACTGTTGAAATACCAAAGGAAGTCCTTGCTAGATAGCTTCTAATGCATAACAAATAAATAAATTAAAAAAAATGAAGCGAAACCTAATTTCAAATTTTGCCGTGAAGTTTGGGATCCCCTCGTGAGTTACAACAAATCCACAAGTCATTGAAATACCAGAGAAATCCTTGCAAGATAGCTTCTTATGTGGCGAATTATCTCTATTAGCAAATAGACAAATAAAAAAGCAAAACCCAACTTTGAATTTCACCGTGGTTAAACATTCTCTTTAAGAAATAAATAATTAGAATAGCTTCATATTTAATTCAATGCAGGTCGATGGCGCTCAAACATGCCCTTTGATGCAAGTAATCACAATATTACTGTTTCATGGACCTCCATTGGTGCTAGCTGTTTGTTTCTTCATACTCTAGCTGCTGATGCTATACAAATATGCTGCTATGAGGATTAACATATGAAGGTTAATATTAGAAAACTCCTAAGATGTAGAAAATCTAGGTGAAATGACTCCATGCCAGCAGCAATTAACCTCAAAATACGAAATGAAATGCATAACCTTGCAGTGCAGAAGCGCATAACCTTGCAGCGCATCAAAGATAGTGTATACTTTACCATGTCCAATCTACAACACAATTTTAGACTCTTAAATTTCCATGCAATCTCAATGAAATTCTTTCCAAACATCAAGCTTACCATAATTGTCTCTTGCAATTGGCACTGGGTGAAATGTATCTTTGAAGATGGCTCTCTATTGCTCATTCAGGTATCTCTGAACATGGCACATAGTTCATCTTTACCATGTATCCCTGCATGTACCATGATAAGTTATGGTCACAATGATCTATTATAATTGAGATTAAAAACAGAGGACAAAACAAACAATTTCATCATTACCCGAAGGCCTGATCACTTTATTACCCTCAGCATAATCATTGTGGTTGTCAGGCATAGCCTGCTGAAACCTTTCTTACGCTCACAGCCTGCTTGAAACCATTACGTAAAGATGGCTAACCCTGGCATAGAATTCTGCACACAATAATAGCATAACAATAGTAAGAAATAGTTTTTTTTAGTCAATAAAATAAACATAGAAAGACAAAAAGATATAAAGCACATGCATATGACAACATCATATTGTGCCCAAAGATTCGGAAAGAAGAAGAAGAAGAAGAAGAAGAAGAAGAAGAAGAAGAAGAAGAAGAAGAAGAAGAAGAAGAAGAAGAAGAAGAAGAAGAGATTTTAACGTCACGCCACAAGGCAGCGTCCTATCGGACATGTGACACTTTACAACACACCCAGATGGGTCCTGCCCCCACCACTTTACATTGCTGAAGTGGGTCCTTCCCCCACTAACTTTACATTGCATGGCCACTTTCACGACGAGGCGTTGAACCCGTGACCTTGGGTATGGCAGTTTAACGTCTTACCACAAAGAAGCAACTGCAGGTGCATCATTTGATTTTTAACGATGTACAATCCATTCTAAGCAAGCAAATAATCAAATCATATGCGTGCAAACCATGCATCTAAACCTAGGCAAACCATAATGTAAATCACCGGCAAGTGCAAAATAATTTTTGAACTTCACACTGGACTACCAAGATGCAAAATGGTCATAAATTTGTAAACATATTGCAAATTTTGTATCAACATGAGAACATTAAAGGTGCAAAACATGCTATCCAAGATGCAAGATATAACATGCATCCATAAATATTCTTCAAAAATAGAACCCATTTGTAAGTGATAGGGAAATGGCCAGAATTTTTTAAGGTATTCCTCCCTGCTTGCCTCGTCACCTGTGGCTGCAAAAACCAGAACATGGCATTCTTAGGCAAACCTGGAGTTACAGGAAAAATTATGAGTAAGCAACTCAAGAATGCCTTATCATCTGGGTAAAAGCACGCTATGGTGTATCAAAAACGCAAATTTTGACGCCACATTTTGGCACCACCTTTGTGGTAGAATCGGGTGGTGCATACCGAAGCGGAGATTGCGGGAGTGCGAATTAATGAGCGTCGGTTATTTTGAATTTTATACCACGTTATTGTCCCTCATTTTGAATTAAGAAATAATCACCTCTTCTCGTGGACGCTAAAAACCTATTCTATTCTATTCTATTCTGTTTTTTTGCCGCTTCTTGCCGATTGAACCCTAATGGAGTCAGAATTGAATGCCACTGGTTACACGATGAAATCTCTCCTCAAACAAGAGATTGTGCCCCATGAAGATCTAAAGAAGCTTTGGGGTGACAGAGTTCCAAATAAAATCTAGCTACAGGTATTTTCCCCCAAATGTTTTTGTTCAAACTGAAAAATTAAGGCATATGTTTTCTTGTACAGGTTGAAGAATCTGAGCAATGAACAATACAAAGAGTTCATGCAAATTTACAAAAGAATTACAGGGAAGCCACATACATGGGGTGGAATGGCTCCTGGAACCTGGGCAGTGGCTTATTATTTGCATATAAAGGGGGGGGCTGTTAATTGGAAGAGCTTCTCGGATTATTATAAAACTCCCAATGAGAAAGCAGATGCCCGTTCTTCTAGATCCAAAAGAAAGCATAGGCAAATCCAACCTGACCAGGAGGAAAATAGTAAAAGTGACAGGAATGATGAAGATGATAGGGAAAAAACCAAATCAGGTTCCTCTAGACCACACATTCAATCTGAACTCACAATCAAAACAGAAAAGCAGAGCAATGTTCTGAGACCAAAACATGCCATTGCAGATATGTTCAATTATTAGTTGTGTTACAACAGAAAAAAATCTCAAGCTTGACCTAGATTGTTTCTATCAACACAGAAAAGGTAACATCAAATCCACTTCAAGAATCAGGTATGTCTACTCCCATTTTGCATCATGTTGGCTGTATTATCATGTTTCTCTATGATGCCATCTGTGGGGCATTTCATGCAATGGATGCCAGAATGATAGATGAGGTATGTGTGGTCTGGTGAGTGGTGAGTTGTTGGCATCCACCATGTCCCACACCACACCCCACCATCTCCCACCACTACACTCTACCATCTCCCACCGCCACACTCCACCATGTCCCACACCACACTCCACCACCACCATACTCCACCACCACCACCACCACACTCCACCATGCCCACACCACAATCCACCACCACCACACTCCACCACCACCACACCGCACCCCACCACCACACCCCACCACCACACTCCACCATGTCCCACACCACACTCCACCACCACCACACACCCCACCACCACCACCACCAAACCCCACCACCACCACACACCACCACCACACTTCACTACCCTGCACAATGTCCCACCACTCCTTGCTACCACCACAGCGTGTTGTGTGGTGTGTACTGTGCAGCATATGTGGTGTGGTGTGTGGTATGTGGTGGTGTGTAGAGAGTACCTTATGTTGTGTGGTGTGTGATTGTGGTTTTCTATCAGTACGTGGCTTACTATGTTAGGAGGCTGACATATACGTAGTGTTTTGTTTTGCAGACTATGGCAAACTTGTGAAGGAATGGTTGGCTGCAACATCAGCTAGGTTTGATAGATGCAAGCAACGATTGCAAGCAAACGAGGATAAGAAAAATGATATCAAAAGAAAGATTGTTGATGGAGCATAAAGCATCAGAAATTAGAGCTAATTTGCACAGATGGCAATCAATCATGACAGCAAATCCGAAAGTAGCAGAGGGTGTTCGGGGTGTAAGCGAACTAAAGGATGAAGAGCTAAATGGTACAGTGTTGCCTGGGCTGAATCAATTAAATAAGGAACTAGCAGAAACTGAAATTGAGCTAAAGGCATGTGAAGAATTACTACTGGAGCTGCAACCTCGAATGCAAAGATTTGAGATTTTTTCTGAGCGTAGTGGTCATGACACTCCTTTAGATCCTGCACTTCCAATGCTTCCTGAGACAGAAGAAGAGGGTGATGAAGGTTGTCTATTTTGTGGACGTTGTCTGAAATGGGAGGGTAAAATATTGCCAGTTGTGATAGCAGAATGCAGTCATCAGTATCACATTCCATGTCTATCACACCATTTGAGGTAAATATTATCATCTCTAACCTTCGTCTAAAGACTCTATTGATTTTGAATTTGTTTTGCAGACACTCTAGAACCTGCTGCAGCTCCAGTTGTGCCCAGATTATGACTGAGACATGGCTTTTGGCTTTTGGTGTTCGAGTGGTACCACAAGAACCAATAGACACAAGTAAGTGCCTTAACTAATGTTTACTGATGTTGTCACAGGTCTACTGACTTAGTGTTTGCAGAATTGCAGAAATTTGAGACCAAGGATATCCAACAGTTATCCACGCCTCAATCAATTATGAGACTGCAAGATACCTCCCGGTTGTACCTAGAATTCACCCCATTTGATACTTCTAAGTCAATCCCAGCTGTTGACGGCGTGGAGACTCCAAAACGAAATCTGGATAGTGAACTAAATGTAGTCGTATCAAGTAAGTACCGATGCCACATACATGATTTATTTTTTTGTATTTTTCTGTGGTCTTCCTCATTTCAATTATGTTACAGAGATCACTGCAACTGGAAGCCATCACGAAGAGATTCCTAGTGTATCTGTTTTGGGGGATTAATTCCCTTGAGATTCATTCTGCATGGGGTCCTTCACCAGAAAAAAAGTTTTGATGCTGAACATGAGCCAAATGCGGATACAGGTAATGAAGTTGACAAAGAAACCCTGGATCCTGGACAAGGTGCAGACTGCTCAACGAGTCCAATACAACCTCAACCAAGAAAAACCAAGAGGTTAACTAAAATTCTCCTTGTTCTGGATTTTAATGGGGTTTTAGGCAAGTTTTATGACTTGAAAGAGAGGATCCCTGCATCGGCCGAGCCAGAAGTGACCCTCCAGAAATTGAACCTTCAAAAGGCAGCAGTTTCCAGGCCTGGATTACAGGAGTTCTTAGAATGGTGTACATCAAAATTTGAGATTGCATTGTAGTCCAGCATGGCTAAGAGTAATATTGACTTGTTGATGAGAAAGTTGCTACAGGAATATAAGGGCAGATTTCTTTTTATTTGTAATCAGGATGACTGCACCAACACAAAATTAAAAGTAGTTAATAAGCCAATTTTCCTTAAGGATCTGTCCAAAGTGTACCAGAAATTCTGGAAATACCAAGTGAAAAACACATTGTTGATAGATGATAGCAGATATAAGGGTTCTGCCAACCAGCCGAACACAATGATATGTCCAAATAGTTTTGCTTCCGACAGGTTGGATTCCAATTTCCTTTTGGAGCAACTCAAACCATGGCTGGAGGGACTTCTGGCTGCAGAAAGTGTGCCAGCTTATGTGAAGGAACATCAAATGTGGAACATGTGGGATTCTGAAGAGTCGCGCAACAGCATGAAAATGCTCGACAAGTATTTTCATAAATGAATCTTGTAAAACTCTTTGGATGTCAATATAAGTAAAACATTTTCTATGATATGTGTTGTACTTTTTCAATTTAAAATATTTGAATGGATTGTGAGGAAATGTTCTCGTATGTGTTTAGAACTAGAGATGATGGAGCTTCGGCAGTCCCTGTCTATCTAAAGCCAAATACACATTTGGAAGTGGTGCTGAGTGGAACTGAAACTGTCGTGATTAGCTCCACCGACATCAAAAATTTGGAAGCTGATATGCAGTGGTTCAATGATCAATTGATCCTCCTCTTCTCAAGGTAATACTTTCATCTGATTTGTGATCATCGAGATTGTGCCATCATATGCATATGTTTGCAGATACATGGAATACTACTTGATGCTCCAAGGAATGAGCCATCCCTTTCATTTCTTTGACCCTCTTTTTCACTCGACATTGTCCAAGGACACAAAATAGTTACAAAACAATAAGGAAACATATGAATCTGGATAAATGCCATTACATGTTTTTGCCTGCTTGTGATGGACATCACTAGACCTGTTTTCTGATTGTAAGCCACGCATGTCTCGCACAAAGATATAAACCAGGGATATCTCACTTTGATAGCTCGGGCTTGCATGGCAGAAGCAGACATATTGAGAGGTTAGTGCTTGCTCATTGCATTTTGCTGTTGTGGCACAATGACAACAAACTTTGAATGCAAGTTCCTGGAATTGCTTGGACACAATAATTTCAGCTTTACATGGAGCTTCGGCAGTCCCTGTCTATCTAAAGCCAAATACACATTTGGAAGTGGTGCTGAGTGGAACTGAAACTGTCGTGATTAGCTCCACCGACATCAAAATTTTGGAAGCTGATACGTAGTGGTTCAATGATCGATTGATCCTCCTCTTCTCAAGGTAATACTTTCATCTGGTTTGTGATCATCGAGATTGTGCCATCATATGCATATGTTTGCAGATACATGGAATACTACTTGATGCTCCAAGGAATGAGCCATCCCTTTCATTTCTTTGACCCTCTTTTTCACTCGACATTGTCCAAGGACACAAATAGTTACAAAACAATAAGGAAACATGTGAATCTGGATAAATGCCATTACATGTTTTTGCCTGCTTGTGATGGACATCACTAGACCTGTTTTCTGATTGTAAGCCACGCGTGTCTCGCACAAAGATATAAACCAGGGATATATCACTTTGATAGCTCGGGCTTGCATGGCAGAAGCGGCCATATTGAGAGGTTAGTGCTTGCTCATTGCATTTTGCTGTTGTGGCACAATGACAACAAACTTTGAATGCAAGTTCCTGGAATTGCTTGGACACAATAATTTCAGCTTTACAACCTCAGATGTTGTGAAAATTTCCAGAACGCCTTCTTCAAACCGATGGTCATTCATGTGGCCCTGCCGTATGTTCGTTTATGCACAAATTTGTGAGGGGTACTTGAAAAGAGTGAATATATTGTTGCCTGATCTAGTAAGTCAACTCAAATGCAGCAGACAAACCAAACTCTGTTATTGACAAAGTGTGGTTAACTGCAGGTTGTGGACATTTCAGACCAGGATCTAGTTGACGTTAGAGTGTTCATGCTTGAAATTTTAAGATTAGAAGCAACAAAAGCTGGAACTGAGAGGAACATATGTATTGGGAAGTATGTAGGTGCATGAGTCACCTCGTACTTTAAATCATTGTATATCTTTCTTATGTACATAATTGTTATTGTAACCTCGATTCATTTGAATGAAAATTCATATTCAATTCATCTCACAAACAAAGGAATCAAGTGTTCAGAAGAATTCAAATCTTCAAAAGAAATCAAGACAAACTTATTTTCACAGCTGAAGGACAAAACTTCACATGAGTTCTGAAAACTACAGAATGATTTTATATTTCATCATCATCAGAAAGAACTTTGGGTAAATTCTGTAAAATTTTCTCCTCATCTAAAGGATCCAGCCTATATACAGTCCTGTTTTGACGTTTAGTTGGTGGCATGTGAAGTCTGATTGCACAGATCTGTGTTGTGAATACTATGACTAAGGCGTCTTTACTGCAAAGATCATAGCTGACGGTTGATCTTGCGCCTTTCTTGTAATACATACCTTCTACGACACTATCACCGACGAGGTACCATGTTCCATTGAGTTGGAAGTCTTTCTCCACTATCCATTTTGGTTTTGTGCACATCAGAATCCAAAATTCAGAACGCTCATCATTCCCTTTCGGAGCAACGATAGCAAAATTATCACCAACTCTAAGTGCCTCTGCTAACATCGTGGGATTGGAGGAGAACAAGGACCTGCTGGATTTAGGGTCCTCAATGTCAGCATGCACATTGGAGGATGGTACAATAACTTGAAGTTTCCAATCATCAACATAGTGCTTGTTCACACAACTGTCCCACATGCCATCCAAGCAGTAGCTGCAGAAGCATGAAAGTTCCCTCGTGTGCAACTGCAACAGAGATTCAGGATTGAATGCATGTACACAATGGATCTGCCTAGTGTCCAAAATCCTTTCTGCACCCCATGCTTTCTTTCTATCTATATCCTCCACCTTGACTTCCCAAAAGAACCTTTTCATATTCTTCCTCTTACTGGTTTCAGATGTGTTCATCCACTCGGATGTTCCACAAGTAAACATCTCTTCGGCAACTTCTACCACTTCATGAGCTAATATGCTGCTGTATTTTAATTGCAGTTGTCTTAACCATCTCTTCAACTCATCAGATTTGCCATCGTGTTCACCTTTCCCGTGGTTAGATCCACATCATATAGACATCAGTGTCGTTTGTGTACCTAGCCACAAAGTAAAATGGTCTATAAGTCTTGAATTGAGATGCTGCACCATCTGAAAACACATAATGTCTCTTTGGCACCCTTCCTTTCTGCTCCAGATGTTTGTGGTGCTTCATGAAGCAGTGTTGCACGAACAAAGTATCATGTTCCCTATCATCTGATACACAGTAATGTGTTTCCTTGATAATCTCATCCGCCATCGAAGTCAGATCGATATGTTATTTGAACCAAAATGGTAATCTGGTTATTGACCCCCAAGATCGACTGCACCTCCTCTTGTTCTTTGAATGTATAGTTCTCTGCAAAATCCACTACCGAAAGACATGCATCTGCTGGGAGATTCTTCAGAAGCTTCTTAAATTGTTTTGCCTGCCATTGGTACCTGAAATTATGCAGTGGAAAGATTTTTAGACGCTCTTTCAGTTTATCCAGAAGCTCCTTGGGTTCTCGTCTCATTGTAACCGATGAGTCGGGCCTCCTACCGTAACTCGAGACATTGTCTTTTTCATAGTCAATGTACTCCCATTTCACTTTCCTAGTTCATCGCCATTTTCTTCCATGGGACAGGTCTGAAACTTCTTGATTCCGCACCGCTCACAATCTCCAAGGATGCACGCCTTCTTGTGAAACTCATCTAATTCACTCTTTGGACACAATATAGATCTCCACAAGCTTCCTCAGACTTGCAATTTTATCTTTGGTGTGCCCCGCATTGACCAAGTTCATGTGATCTACAAACATCGAGGTGCAAGTGCAATTCTTGGATGTTTGGTTCTCATTCCATTGAGTCCATCCACTAGCATTTGCATCCTCACGTCTTTGAATGCAAAAAGCAACTATTGAAGTCCTTCAATTTCACAACAAACCAGGGTTTTAGCTTCTCAAAAGCTCGAAGATCTAATCTTAATTTACGGATGTTGGTCCGTAAAACCTCTTGAACAATAGCATCTGCATGAAATGAACACTAAACTGTTAGAATGTGTATACCACACCAAACCATGCACCATACCATGCCCCACACTCATCATATTTACCAGAACGAGCACCTTAGTGTTGTGTACATTACCACACACCACACTACACCCCACCACACACCACACCATTCGCCACACACCATACACCATACACCAAATGGTGGAGTGTGGAGTGGTGGTGGGGGGTGGTGGTGGTGGTGGGGGGTGGTGGAGTGGTGTGGTGTGGTGTGGTGTGATGTGGTGTGGTGTGGTGGAGTGTGGTGGTGGTGGTGGAGGGGTGTGGTGTGGTACATGGTGGTAGTCTATGGTGGTGGGATAGATGATGGGGTGTGGTGGGGTGAGGGGGGAGAATAAATAAAATTGAATCCACACATATCATACATTAACATGCAGACACCCACATGACACCATGGACATAACACACCCCACACCGCACCACACCGCACCGCACCGCACCACACCATCACGACCCCACACATCACATCACATCACTTTTATCCTATTTCATCTAACATAAAAAATCTGTTTAGCCTGCTCTCATAAATATTTCTGAAATTCGTACACCCTGATAATAATTACATTCCTCTTCTAATCATTAGAAAAGGATCTGGGTCCTAAATCCTATTCCTGCGTCTGATTTTTGGCGTTTCATTCTCAATCGAACAAGTTCATTCCGGCAATGGTAGGGATGTTCAGAGATCACTACAGCCTACCCCGGGTGAGCGAGGAGGGCATTTGGCATATGTTAAATAGGGCTCGTGACCAATCTCTGAAGGTGGAAATGCGTAAATCCACCTTCTTTGCTGATTTCGAATCCAACCTAAAGGCATACAACAGACTGGATGCTGGGCCTTCAATGGCTATGCTTGGGGTCAAATTGACAGAAAGTGAGCTCTTAGACAAGGTCCATGACCTTATGTTACATGCTACTGCAAGGTCCGCTGGTTTATTTGTTCTCTGTCACTTGCCCGCTCTGAGTCTGCAACAGTGGGAATTACTGGCAGGGTTGCGTTCTTACCACCAGGGGATGCAGGAAGCACTGGCAAACCTCATCCTGTTAAATTCTGGGATGACTGCAGAAAGCTTAGATGCTTTAGTGCAGAAAACAATAATTTTGGATGCACCAGTTCTCGAGCCAGTCATACCAGCATTTCCTGCTGCTTAGGAAATGCATGTAAATTTAGTTCTCGGGTACAGAGCTTTCAATGGAAAGCCAAATTTTGTAAGATCCTTTTTTTAATATATTATACTTTCCAATAGAGCTGTGCTTGAATCTGACAAAAATTTGTCTTTATTCAACAAAAATTTGTACTACTTAGGATCAGTTAGTTATCTATCATTCTCAAATATTTTTAGACTGTACACACACCCAGTAAAGGAATACTCAATTCTGTCATGTTCTAATATTCCAAACATTAAATATTGCATTTCAGACTAGAGTCAACTACACACAATTCACATGCTGCAGACAGTACACCACAGTCACTGTACAACACAATAACCACCACATGCACCACCACACTAAGCACTATAACTAAGAAAACATGAATAACAGAAATAAACTAACCTGTGATTCCTCCAGATAGTGGGCAGCATGTTCTTCTCTTACATTTCTCTCCAATCTTCTAGTTCTAACATCCTTTGTGTTAGGAGACACTCTGGTGTTCTCAATCCAAAAATTTTGAATCTTTTCTATATGTTCATCTGAAATTGCATCGAATCTTTTAGACCTCTTGTAAGAAACCCATTTCCCACCATTGTAATCGATCTCTTCCCTCTTTTTCTTTGCCTTCTGCAGGTTTCTTGGGTGAACACCTAATACCTTTCCAAGATCTCACTGGCTGATTTTGTCACTTGCTTCAGAATCTGCACGGCGTGGTACAGACATTGCAAGGCAGCTATTCTTGGCTGCTAGGCAGTCATTGCTGGTAGAGAGTTTGACAGTCCGCATGGAGTCCCAGAGGCTCCTTATAACGATGCTCTTGGCTTCCAAATCTTTTAATTCTTCACCTATGAATTTTTCCAATGTTTTATCCCTCAAAAACTCAAGTAAAATTTCTTTCTTCATGCTATCCTCAATTCTTTTGGTCTGTTTATGGAAGTTAGCAAATTAAGGACAATACAGCATTTACTGCTTGCACTTCTTGATGAACCGGATCCTTCTGCCAAATCTGCAAGCTCCAATTTTTTTCCTCTTCTTCTTTTCCTCTGGCGTCTTTTCTTCAACATTTCTTTTTCCTTGGTTCTTCTTCGTTTTCTCCTGTCTGAAATGCCGGTTTGTGGACAGATTACCTCATTGACATCCATATCCACAATGGATTGGAGCTTGCAGCAGGGAGGGAGCCAAAGAATAGGACGTAGGCAAAGAACAGGAAGGGGCCAAAGAATAGGAATCTGAAGTTTAGTTTTTGAAATTAGAATTTCCCCCACAAATTGGGACTCCATTCTTAAATAACAGCAGTTGAGCGGTGCCATAATTATACTTTCATACCACAAAAGTGGCGGATGCAATGCCACATTTTGGGGGGACAGGGGGGACAGCCGAATTGGAACACCACAGCGTGCTTTTACCCATCTGCTAGAGTAAAAGAGCAACCTTAAAGACAATACCTAATCGATGATCTGCAATCTTGAAGACATAGCAATGATGGTAATAGAATTTATACCAGAATACTAACAAATGCAGAATGGCTT
This sequence comes from Isoetes taiwanensis, assembly GCA_021234155.1. Lineage (NCBI taxonomy): Eukaryota > Viridiplantae > Streptophyta > Lycopodiopsida > Isoetales > Isoetaceae > Isoetes > Isoetes taiwanensis. The sequence goes on along the minus strand of JAJEKV010000010.1, from coordinate 17,661,926 downwards.
GACCTATGGCTCCATTTCGACCTATCACAAAGCATGTATCGCTTCTTGTCCGTATGCTCCAAGCCTGACTTCGTTCATCTAAAGAATATGAAAATGCAAAAATAGTATAGGCGTTTCTAAACAGAGCTGCTTCCCATCTTCAAAGATGCATTTTGATGCCCTGCCGAAAAGAGGCTTAATAGAGTTCAGAGATGTTGGAGGTAGCCCTGGTCCAGCTTCAATCTTCAAAGATGCATTTCGATGTCCTGCCGAAAAGAGGCTTTCAGAGATGTTTAGCCCTGGTCCAAGCTTCTACGATAGAGTTTTGTAGGGAACATTTCAAAATCCCTCTTTGTCTCCCAAAAAATGCAAACAGCAAAACAAATAGTATTTTGCGAGAAGGGAATGCCACATGCGACGTAACATGCGGCGTTCCCTGGCACGGATCCCAATCCCATCCCAAAATAAAAAAGAGGATATGACACCTTTTGGGGTGGTATCCCAGTTGGAATTCATGTCTCTGCTTCAGATGCTTGGGATGAAATCATTAGTGGGTTGCAAAAGCACTTGTTTTGGTGGAATACAGCTAAACTGTCCATGCCCGGTAGAATCACTGTGGCTAAATGTGTTCTTAGTAATACTCATGTCTACATGGCGTCTGCTTTACTAGCTCTCGGCAGTTGTAAGATGATGGGAGGAGATTGCGATCGTCGAAATTTTATTTGGGGTGGAAATGAGTTAGGAGCAAAGTGGTCAAGGTAGCTTGGGCGAAATGCATTAGACCTAAAGGCGTACCGGGTGGTCTTGGTATGTTGGATTTTCACCTCCAAAGCAAGGTGATGATATCAAAGTTCATTTGGAGGATTTTCATTGGTAAGGATGATTCTCCGCCCGAGGTTGTTGGTGCGGTCGATTCAAAGATTGTCTCCCATTTCATAAGGCCTCCATTAAGCCCCTCCTTCCTTGGGCTTTGCTTTATCATATGCATCCCAGATCCTAATGCTTCTCCCTTTCTAAAGGGGTTGCTTGCGGCTTGGGACATTGCCGGTCTCTTTTCCATATTAATCCCGAGGCATGTCTTCGGTTGTCCACTCCATGCTTTGGTGGATTCCTTTGCGTGACACCCGCAGAATGTGCCTCTAAGTGTGGTTGTTCATCCAAAGACTTAACGACGATGGGTAGCAACCGGTATCAATACTATTGCAGCTTGGTATGAGTCCGATCATCTCATGTCATGGGAAGCATTTAGAACAAAGTTCTTGTTGTACGATGGGACGAGTAAACGGAATCATATTGCCGCATTGTTGCCACGGGATTTCGGGTCCCTGATTGAGGTAGTCATATGGGGTTGCCATCGGGATATCCGGCCAGGCGGTTTTGTGTCTTCTGTGTATAAATTGCTTGTGCATTCTCGAAATCCTGCCTCCATCTAATAGATGGCATCTTGAGTCCCTCACCCACAATGGAAAAGTGTTTGGATATGGGTATGGGATAAGTCGCTTCACCCCAAAGTAGTAGTTTTGTGGTGGCAAGTGATCCATAGATGCCTCGAGTCAACAAAGGTTAGTCCATAAAATGGATAATCGGATTTGAGCTCGCCCCTTTATGCCAAACAAAGGGTTGAGAGTATTGAGCATTGTTTTTCTTGTGTGAGAGGCTTGGCAGGCATGGTCTTGGTTGTTGACCCTTTTTGGCGCGTCTCGATCTAGCCAGCAAATTTTGCTTGCTATCTATCCCGATGCTTGGCCCAAACAACTAAACGAAGCTTTTCATCTCGCATGCGGTGGCTTTTATGGTCAACGGAAGAGAAGGAGGTTGTTTATCTTTAAGGGCATAGATCCGCAGATGAGGTTGTTCTTGAAGGCGCAAGATAAAATTGTTATGGCTTACAATTGTTCTTCTCTTGATCAAGAGAAGAAAGTGCCGATCCGCATACTTACCTTCAGATTCATTCTTTTGCATAGGCAGGTGGTTGTGCTCAGTTGGATCGGTTTGTCCACTGGGGTTATAATCCTGTCTTTGCATTTATGTTGCTCTGGTTTCTAGTTGGTGAATAAAGCTTGACGTCCTTCAAAAAAAAAAAAAAACCTTTTGGGGTGGGAAGGATAGGGGGAGGCAAAAAGAAATTGAAAAAATTTAATCAGTGGTGTCGCCTTATTGTCCCCGAATGCATTTGCTTGTCGCCTAACTCGTCATTTCCGTCCAAATCGTTGAGATAGCTCTTGCAAAAATGAACGAGATGCAAATCAAGGTCGAAGGTTGTGGCAACTCAGGTATTTTCTTGCTTTTGTCTTTGTGTTTTTCTCTTCACTAGTATGTAGCAACAGACTTAGGTGCCCACTAATGTTGCTTTTCATTTGTTGCTTTAAAAGCTATATTCAATGGTTTCCAACTTACCTGTACCCTTTTTCAGATTATGAGCTTCCCCATATACATCGACTCATGCTTTACAAACATTAATGTATGGTCAAATGGAACTTTTGCAAAGTAAAAAATATTCTTGCATGTACGTTTACAAGCTGAGAGCTTCGACGCATACTAGGAACTTCAAAGAATTAGGCAGTTGCAAGCTGCTGGAATAGATAAGAATATTGAAATGTTTTTTCGGATACTAGAAGAAGGTTATGGTTTTGGTGTAGAATAGAAGAATGTTCATGGCCGGGGCAGTGGAAGAAGCTAGCTATGTGGAGAGGCTTAGATAGCTCGATTGCAGTAATAGGCGTTATATAGGTAAATGCTCAACATTAGAGATGCTTTGTGCTGGAGTACTGCCCTTTGCATGTGTATATATATGCTTAGTTGAGTTAGTTATTTGAGTTAGTTGTGGTGTCGCTTTTTATTAGATGTGCGACCTCCTTGGATGTGCACTTTGTAGATGAACTATTCATGACAGACTAGTGTGAATGATGGAGTTTTCCTATGAGCATGTTGTTTAGGCTAGTCTATATGCTTATAATAAAGCCTGATATATTAAGGGAAGACGATTTCAATGATACATATTGTATTTCATGCTTTGGGTAACTTACTAGATGCACATTTCTTAGGTAGTTTGTACTACTAGAATATTTTAACATTTGCTAACTATTTTTTGAAAATTAAGGAAGAAGGTATGTGATCTAATACATATTTAATGTACATGAAATGTCCATATATATTGCACTATTTCTCTTTAGCACCGATTATCTTCTATGTGAAGTATCTTTTGCGCTGAGTCGAACAATAAAAATGTTCACGACCCTTGGTCACCATGATAAATTTCTTGTACATTAAAGATACTAAAAAAATACGAAGACAGGGTATTAGACGGTTACGTCCAACTTACAATGGCTCCAATGTCATTGCAAATAAAACACATCTATCGCTACCCTAGGGCACATGAGATGAAGCCGTGTTGATCATCAGTAATTAAAGATGCGCCTCTACCAAGCCATCCCTTTCAAACCATGCCATAATACATGCGATAAATGGTTTTTTCTTATTATGTTGTCTTAATTGGTTCCCTAGATAATGCAACTTTTAGTTTTGAAACATGATGTAATGCAAGAATTCTTATCTCATTATGTTTGAAGAAGCTTTATTTTGAAGGATAACCCCTCTCTTTTTTAATTCTTGAAAATATAAATCTTCCTTACAGAAATAAATCTTTTCTTTCACGTGTGGACCTTTTTTGAATCTCATTAGCCAAAGTTTGGTCCACACATATATTAAATTCAATTATTTCAAACTTTTAAAATCATCCACTTAACATCTAAGTGCTCCACCATTGAAATCAAACCATTTGGAATCCAACCAAAGGTGCGAGAGATTCATTAACTAAGGAATTTCAAAACAAATATACTCTAAAAATCAGTGGGCCAAATACTAGCAAAGTTAACTAGGCTACCAGAGTAACAGAAATCAACTGCAAAAATACTGCAAGGAATGTTGCTGACCTGACTTTTGTTGTTCCAATATCAACTCAAAATACCAAAGAAGATTTCAGTGAGCAGCACAAGATCCATCTCTCTGAAACTCCAAAGGTCTCAACAAAAAAGGATAAAGTAGCATCATCCTCTGAGGATGACGATGAGGTAATTTTTTGCTCTAATCAATTTGTTGTTCTTGCTAACACATATGCATACCAAATGAATTTCTTGCATTCGAAAAATGAAGCTCAACCCTTACCATTACTCTCCTTAAATAATTTGCCTACTTCCTACTCCCCTCCTAAAACTAAAAAAACTATTGCTTCCAGTTTCATTGATCTTATTGATTTATACTCCCCTGAATCTTCTGATAACCTTTCTCAGAGTTGCCCTTCCATCTCCATGATAATTGCTCAGCAGATGGCATCCATTGACTTTGATATACAAAAAGGAAATAGTGTTGTAATAGTGGCTCAGGATGAGGAGATAGATACAGTTGACATTGATAAAGAAAAGATGATTGTAGTAGATCATGTGCAAAATACTCAGCAATCAGATGAAATTGATTATGTGTACCAGAGACCTCTGAAGGCATAACCAATGTGAGCATTCCAAGGAAAGCTGAGGAGCTACCTGTCAGGCAAGTTTTCAATCCTATAACAAATAATATAAGTTCCAATTCTAATATTGCTGCAGCTGATAAGGATTTTAATATTATCCCTATTAATAAACTTTTTGAGTTTATCCTGGTAGTTTTTTATCTGAAAATGAAATTGATTCTGACAAAGAAAAATAACTGGAAAAATGAATACCACTTAAATATCTATAATCCAGCAGACAATATGAACTCAAATATCTTTTCCAAGAAATCTAAAAGGAAGAAGAAAGCTGTTATTTCTGCTCCAAAAAATGCTCCTGCTAGTAGTGCTCGAAATAGAAATAAAAATATAAAAGAGAGGAAAGAAATCCAAAGCTATTTAGCCTTTCTCCTTCCTTTCCCTATTTTCCTTGTATCTTTTCCATCAATGAAGATCATTTCTTGGAACCTTTGAGGCATCAAACGTGCTCTGAAAAGAAGGAGAGTGATTTCTCAGCTAAAAACTTATAATGCTGACATTATCCTTTTCCAAGAACTTAAGCTCCATAAATTTGAATGTGCTAATCTAGGTGATTGGATAATCCCTGGTATTTCTTCTATTTGGATTGAAGCATGTGGAACCTCGGGTGGTAGTTGTATGATCTGGAACAATATTCTGGGTCAAGATTTCCACAATAAGATGTGGCAGGCTGCTATCTTCAACTTGCATGATAAGAGAATTGGCATCATTAATATCTATGATTCTACTAATCCTAAGGATAGGGAGGTTCTCTGGCTAGACATAAACAGCTGGATCAAGAATCAATGTATAAATGATTGGATCATTGCTGGGGATTTTAACAATACTCCAAATTGGGATAAAAAATTGGGGAACAAGATTAATATGTCGAAGCAAGAAAAATTAAACTGGCATAACCTGATTGATGATAATTCCTTCATCCATATTCCTTCTTCTACTTCTAAATATTCTTGGTCCAATAAAAGAAAAAGGGAATCTATGGTATACTGTGCCTTGGATTCTCTTAAGTTGAGGGTTTTCTCATCCCTTGAAAAAAGAGCCCTTGTATAAATACTTATATAAATATACAAGTGTTTGTAAATGATGGACTGCATGATGTCGACCCTTCGAAACACACCTAGCCTGAAAGATTCCCCTAGATTTCTGAAGATTAGCCAAAGGTCCCTTTAGATTCAGCAATATTCTATGTAGATTCTCCTAGATTCTCGTAGATTCTACGAAGATTCCCCTAGATTCTCTAAGATTCTATCAAGATTCCTCTGGATTCTCAAAGATTTTCCCTAGATTTTCTCAAAGATTATCCCAAGATTCCTCTAGAATTTTTCAAGATTCCATGTAGATTCTCTTAGATTTCCCAAAATTCTATAAAGATTCCCTAGAATCCCTAAGATTCTCTTGAGATTCCTCTAGATTCTCTAAGATCCTAAGAAGATTCCCCTAGATTCCTCTAGGTTCTTAAAGATTTTATCAAGATTCCATGAAAGATTCTCTCTTGAACCATGTAGATTCTCTTAGGTTTCCCAAGATTCTATAAAGATTCTCCTAGAGTACCTAAGATTCTCTTGAGATTCCTCCAGATTCTCTAAGATCATATGAAGATTCCCCTAAATTTTTCCAAAATTGCACCAAGATTCCTGTAGATACCCTAGATCCTTAAGATTCTATGGAGATTCCCCTAGATTTTATTAAGATTCCCTTAGATTCTTCAAGATTCTATCTAAATTCCCATATATTCTTAAAGATTTTATGACAATTTCCTTAGATTCTCCTAGATTTCCATAGCTAGATTCTTAAGATTCTACAGAGATTCCCCTAGATTTTATTAAGATTCTCCAAAATTTCATCTAGATTCCTATAGATTCTTAAAGATTTTATGAAGACTCCTTTTAGATTAGATTCCCAAAGATTCATTTCAGACTCCCTAAGATTCTCCAAAGATTCCAAAAGAATACCCCAAGATTCCTCTAGATTCTCCAAGATTCTATAAGATTCTCCTAGATTCTTCTAGATTCTCTAAGATTCCATTAAGATTCCTCTAGCTTCTTAAAGATTTTATCAAGATTCCCTTAGATTTCGAAAGAAGCGCTTGAGATTCCTATAGATTCCCCTGAGATTCCTCTATTTTCCATAGATTCTATGAAGATTCCCCTAGAATTCCCAAGATTCCATCAAGATTCCTCTAGGTTCTTAAAGATTTTATCAAGATCCCTTCCTTTACATTCTCAGAGATGCTCTCTTGGGATTCCCATAGATTCTCTAAGATTCTTATGATATTCTGCTGGATTCCCTAAGATCCTATAAATATTCTCCTAGATTCCCTCAACTTACTATAGATTCCTTGAGTCTCGAAGATTCCAAAAAGATTCTTAGTGTTCGATCACGTTGGCTGCAGCTGCGACAAAATAGTGGCAAAGCACCACTCATTAGAAAGCTCTCGACGAGAGAAGTCCAATGGCGTGGATCACACCTTCATCCGACCCCTCTACTGCAAGCTACGTGCCTTTGAAAGCGATTAAACAGAAGAAAGCTTCCTAGAAAGTCCATTCATAAATGTTTTGCCATCTCATTACCTTTTTTATTAATGAAAGTGCCATCTCATCTCCTTTTAAAAAAAAATCAACTTAATATTAAGAAGTTAATGGTTAGGATTTATGCTCACCTTTTAATCTAACAGTATCAAGGAACCTTCCTTGCACCTTCCTTACAAAAATCAAGGGCTATGATTTCGCCTTCCCCTTTGATTCGATGGTTCACAGATGGGGTGTATGCCCCCATGCATGACTCATGCATGCCCCCATCAAAATCCAAGGGCTTAAGCTACGCCACCTCACCAACTTTTTTTATTCAAGGGCCAAGATCAAAGATTTATATATAATGTGCTATTTTGTAACCACCCCCATGAGTTTCTATATATATGATATGACAAGATCAAAGATTTATATATAATGTGCTATTTTGTAACCACCCCCATGAGTTTCTATATATATGATATGATATAGAACCCTTCAATGAAAAAAAAAAAAAAAAAAAAAAAAAAAAAGAACACAATGCTTCTCTAGTTATGTTTTCCATGTTTGACAAAACAACACTAATTTGACCCAATACAAAAGTGGTCAAAGATGTAGAAAAACCTTCATTATTTTGATGAAGAAGCCATTAGCAATTAGCCTATATTCTTTAGCAGGTAGTAGGTATTTGAGACAATAAAGAGTAAAACTGAAAATCAAATATTATGAACATAATGCTACTAAGGTAGAGTATTGTAAGTAACTAGTCATGGTTATTCCAACATATTAACCACAAATTGTGGTTAGTTTGTTATAACGATTAGTGTAAAACTGGAAAAAACTAATAATACTCTTTTTTTTGGCTTGTGTACCCAGGAATTGAACCTGGACATGGACCAATCAGCCAAATAAAAACCAGGGTATCCTCAACATAAGCACCCCAGGAATAGAACCTGGCTACCATTGGGAGAAGAGGAATAACTGGAGGTCCTCACTCGCTCATCCATGTAAAGCTCCAGCCACAAAACCAAACCGAGCAAAGACCAGAACCATTCTTTTGGTGTATCACCTCACCATTACCATCACATAATAAAAATACAATCCACTATCCTTCAACCAACATGCCTGAACGTTTCCTTTGTGCCTCCGTCGGTGTATTATAAGTTAGATTTGTGGTCATATTTGGTGTTTGGCTCCTAGAATTGGGTGTTTGGCTCCTAGAAGTTTGATATGTATCTCCGTTTGATTCTGGAGGCAGACAACTCGCCTGCATTGTAACAAAAATGGATTAAACTCACATTCGCTTAAACCCCGTGCCATAAATTTTTGTATCATTATGAAATACCAAGCATAAAATAAGGGAAAGGAGGAGTACCAGAGTTGGCCAGAATATGTTACGTATAATCATTAGAATGACAACAAACAATCCGCCGAGTTGAGCAGTGGAGATATAAAACCTATGCCACTTAGCCAACACGTTGACTTCGTCACAGTAGGGCGGATCGCATAAGTCTATGTATGTTCTCCAATACAATTGCATCTTGAAAGCCCAATTCTTTTGTAGCAAAGTGAGTGTGTCAGACGAATAAAAGGATTTTGGTGCACTCCAAAAGTAACCATCGTCAGTGTTTGTAGGGTCCCTAATAAACCCATATATCATAGACCATAGAGATCGGGCCAATGGGTCTTGGGATTGGTATTCTTCATTTCTGTTAGTAGGGTTCAAAGCATAAAGCATGAGCTTATTGAATCTGACTTGATCTGTGCAACTTTCTGGCCAAAGGAAGAAGAATGATTTAGTATATTAACTCATAGATTATGAAGGTACGACTACGACTAATACTAGAAAAAAATTGAGTTGAGTTAAGTTGAATTGAAGAAGTACTTACTTTGCAAGAAGTCAAATAGATTCCGTGCCAAGACTTCAGGCATAAGCATGGCAGGAGATGGCAGGACGGAGTTACCATCAATACCACAACAGTACCATAGAGTATCAGGGCAAGCAGCCACTGTGTCAGGATTCCAAACTTGTTGACAAAATGGAGCTCGGAAGGCATCATCTATAAACATAACCGAACCATTTATATTCATGGCCCAAATATCAACGAAATCTCTGATTCTTATGTTCTTCAATCTGCAAGGGCAGTGGATATTTGTCTCGTTGGTGAAGTCCCTATTGAAATATGACTTTTTAAAATGCCTCACTGTTCTTGTCTCTAATTGAGGCACAGTTTGGTATACTAAAGCCATGGCATAAATTAGGACTGCAATGGCTATTATTGATAGGCACAAACGCCATGTTAGGCGCTTTGATGGCTCGCCTTTTATAGGAGGTCTGCACCAAAACAAGCAAACATACCCTGATTAGGAAAAAAAAATCATGTTAGTATAAATGATCTTTGGGTTCAATTTATCACCTTGGGTAGTCAGAAGTTACAAAGCCGCTAATAGTGTGTAAGACTTGAGTGAACATTCTGCTGAATGTTGTTGATGATGATGAATGATGATCATGTATGAACCAATGGTTTGAAACGCGAGTTAACTTGCGTGGTTGTGAGTACCTTTCAATGTAAACCTTAATCAGCATCAAACTTCCAAAGTACAATATCCAAGAAGCATATCTTGTTTTAACAAATAATTTACAACAACTTTCTACAAGATGTATGTATTTACAGCTGCCCAACCCATGGATTGAAATACAAAGTACCTACCTCATGGCCCATGGCCTATTGTCTCCGTGAACGTTAAAAAATCTATGCTATTCTACTAGGACCAATTTAGTTATATATTTTGGACAAGCAGTTATGTGGCATACTTTAGACAAGCATTTATATTGTCAGGTTCCATCATAAACAACCGTCTTAAATGGTTGTACAAGAGAAAAAGAAAAAATAATGCACCATTTAACTAAGTAAAAGAAACGGTAATCAGTTAGCCAATCCAGCATCATGGAAGAGAAACTGCAATCATTTAACTGATCAATCACGCAAGCATGAACCACACATGAAGTTTTCCTAGAAGTAAACAGGCGGTCAAATCTCAACTCAAATTACACAAACCTATAGAAGAAAGATCAATCCAAATTTAGAGGCAAGTGTCCAGATAGTCTAAGCAAATCACAATACAAAACACCAGTTTAATTATATCTTTCTTTTTCAATCCTATCAACACCAGTTTAACCCAATTTTCAATCCCAGCAAGACTGGTTTCTCAAATACTAATCCTTTGGCTTAAAGCCTCCTTCTGTACTAAAATATTGCCTTGTTAAAAAATACATGGGCAAAGAAAAGAGAAATTTGATAAGAAAAAAAGCTCTTCTTCACTTTCCATTGTGATAAGCAGGTCATAGCAGTAGCAACAGCCTTAGCTAGGTGTATCGTTCAATTGTACAGTTCAAATGAACAATGAAAATCACAAACATGTTACTACAATAACCTTATGTCGTAGAAAAAAACCAGCAAATAAAAAAAAGTGTCAGTTTAAAAGGAATTGAACATTTCACCAATAAGATTTTTCAAGTTAAGCTTAAGATAATGAGGTCCAGGCTCACAACTTTTTTCAATAACCAAGGAACAGCCGAGTGAAATGCATATGTTGTCCTGATTCAATTAAACATCACATACATTCATTCCACAGATGTGCTCTGCATTGGTCTAATTTTGAGGTTCAGATACAGCTATGCTTCTATCTAGAACAGCGCCAAGAATATGAAAGAATGGATCATTTTTCAAGCTTCCGAAGCTAGGTAAACTATTTCTTCTATGATCTTGGGCATATAGGAGCTCGGTAGTGGACAAATAATACTGGATTGACAGATATGAGATAAGGCTAACCTGGACAACCGTTATCTTCAGCACCTGAAATCCGAAACACAGCAGCGACTGCTTCAGCGACAGTGTTCTGCAAAATCAACAAAAGTATTGGGACGGTTAAAAACGGCCACAGAGCAACTAAATCAAGGCCGTCAGATTACTATCGACGGCTCTAAATACTATTCGAAATTTTGGTTGCTCGATCATTGTATCCTGGCATATTCCTAGGAATATGTTTAACCATTGTTCGACAAGTAATATGTATGACTTGAAAAATACATGTTTCCCAATAAAATGCATCATCCTGAACAATAAACCATTTACCAAAATATATATGAAACATATGAAGACATTCAAAAGCCCACGGCCCAAACAAAATTCATGCATGAATGAATATGAACATTTAAGGATGTTCACTAGCCCAAGCAAGAAGAGATCATACATGTTGGTGTCTTAATATTTCAAATAACCATCTACAACTATATAGTACAAATCATCGTCATCGTCAAAATGATGTTGGCATTTTGTTTCAAGAGAAAAGAAAATACATGGCTATATCTATATCTTCAATTTTTGTATGCAAACATGTCAGGTCATTATGCTCTTGGTCGTATCCAATTGTGAGTGCATGGATATACTCTCAAGTACTTACAATGCACATTGAAGAGTTTCAAACGGTGTGCATGGATATGTCAGATGGCTCAGGTCTAGCATTCACTTGGAGAGCACATAAACCAATAGAAAATCCATCCGACAACTAACTGCATACAACTCCAATCCCATTAGCAACCACAGTTCATCCAATACCTTTTTGATAAGAGTTATAAGGCTCCACCTTATGTTTGGATGACACTTGTCTAATGTCCACATAGCTAACATTTCCTCATAGAGAACAAACAACACACCATCAATCTCCACTAGATAATGAACTTTTGCCAAAATATGTTCTATGCATGCAATTTTTCTTTCCCCAACGGGTACAAGATCTACTTGGCCCTCTCAGATTTTCTTCCTTCCTTCAAACTTCTCCAATCCCTTCCTTTAAGCCTACCTTACTGCTACTTGTAACTAATTGAATTGCAGTGTATCACGCCATAGGATTTTCATTGCACCGTACTTTTGTTTTTGGAGCTAGGGTGTTTGGAGACTTTTATCAGGAGTTTTGGGTGATGGACTCATGCGGGCATGGTGCATCTGCTTCATTTGCTGGAGACTGGATCTTGTCGGTCTAAAGCAAGGGGATTAGTTTTCATCATGTTTTTCTTTCTCATCAAAATGAAAGCTATTGCGATCAATCAATTTTGGAGAAACGTGCTTGGGAAAGGGTTAAACTGTTACCCCTACTTCTATATGTTGATGCTGCAAGACTTGCTATACATTTTCTTCAGGTATAAGCAGTTTGCATTTCCGATTTTAGCTGTAGAAACCCAATTTTTTACTGGTATGCTTAAGGCATTTTCTTAATATCCCTTTGTTCGAATGACCAATGCCCTTTCTATGATGCCAAATTTGTATCATTGCAAATGTGATAGCTGGAAAATCTTAAATGCATTTCCTGCTTCAGTAAACTATTGTTGTCATACCATGACAATCCAAGTATCTTTTCTGTTTTGGCCTTCTGGTGTAGTCAGATTTTAATCCTGGAGGGCTTCAGCCATTGTGCTCCTGCACATTCTATCTGGCAAGCCACTGAGCTCTCTTGTCCTTCCAACAGGCCTTGAGCCGCTGCGGTCCCATTGCTATGGTGTAAACCAGGTGCAGAAAACGGGCATTGTTCATGTTGAGAACCTTCTGGAAATTGACGATGTGTCTATCAAGGTCTGCCCTCTGAAGTGGCAAAAATCCTGTCTCCTGCAGCAGGATTTGATATGGGACCGTGAGTTTCACCCTGAATGCCTATGTTAAGAAGGCTTTCTGCACATGCTCTAAGTCATTCCAAGTCGTCAGGGATACCACAAGGTTCTAGACCTCGACCCTGTACAGAAGAATGGGTTCCATCAGTACCCTGAACAAATATGACTGATGGCCCCAATCATAGAACTCTACCCTTTGGCTGCTGTTCTGCATTGCATAAAGCGTTTTCCAGGCTGTCGTCACACACAATCGAATGGATGTGTCCCAACATCCAAGTACTTGTAGGTGGGTGTCACCTCCGAAATTTGCCTCTGGTAGGTTAGTAAAGGGGGCCTGGGGTGGCATAAGGATGATATGAGGATCACCTTATCCTTGTCCAGATTGACGCGCATGTCTGTGGCCTGACAGAATGCGTCCAGGGCATCTAAATGAGACCGCATATCCTCTGAAGTGTGGTCCAGAAGGTCGACATCATCCGCATAGATGAGCTGCCGGATGAAAAACAAGTAGGTAGAATATATAATATGTAATGTCACACATCTTTATAAGAATTTTTAGACGATTTTAGACTAGCAATTTTGTCGAGTAAAGTCTTGCATTTAGTTGACCAATCAATAGGATTGATTCCTTGAATATCAATCTTTTACTTTTAGTATTCATGTACTTAGTTTGTACGATGACGACGTGGAATACTTGAGGGATCCATATTGATTTTTGGATTCTTTTTTTAGTACGCTGCTTGATCAGCTGTGCTTCGAATTGTAGGCATTTTATCAGTATGACCAAATATCTGTTCTGCTTATTCGTTAAAGATGGAGACCATTATGTCATGTTATTTTGCCTGGATGACATATCTGAAAATATCACAGTGAAAGAAATGTTCAATAGTGTAAATGAATGTATGCACTAGTTTGCTTAGCATTATTTGAATGCACCTTTTGGATGTCTAGGTGTTCATGTGACATGCTTCACACCAAAAATGCCATCCTTTTTCAGTTGCCCCCAGTGGATTCTCTAGAAGTAGAAACTCATCAAGATCTTCGAACTAAACTTGATACACATTTTATCTTTTGTCGTCTTGGAGATCTTTCTAATTTTGAACGTGCTATGCAAAATTTACGTGTGAAACAAAATTGCAATAGGAAGACATATGGCAGATTATACCCAATGGCTCTATAACATTCTAAGATCGTCAAATCCAGCAAACATTAAAGGGATCCCCACAATCTTTGTTTTGTCTTTGGGTGAGGAATATAGAAAAGAGAACTCTGTTTAGACTTCCTCGATGATTCTCTAAGTGCAAAAGCTTCCCTATTGTGGAGTCACTTCCCTCTTTTGTACATTATCATTGAAGCCTTGTGGAGTCACTTCCCTCTTTTGTACATTTTCATTGAAGCCTTGTGGAGCTACTTTTCTCTTTTGTACATTTTCTTCTGGCCAAGAACTGTTTGTACACTTTGTGCTATCTAGATTTTTTTCAAAATGTTGTGTCGCCTTGAGAGCTTACGATATTATCCAATTTGCGACTTTTTTCCTATTGTTGTTTGAAGTTTATGAGAGATTATATAAGAAGGTATAACCACAACTTGGTCTAAAGAGCAAGCTTCTTCCCTGCAGGTCAAAAGAAACGAGAAGATACCGCATAACTACCAGTAATCAATTTCCGACTCCTTCCACTCCCGCTTCCATCCATAGACTACGCATGTTACTATAAGCGACTACTTCAACTTATGCATGCTCCTCCTTTTATACGAAAGAACATGCAACCAAAGCATGCCTCTAAAAGAGAAGCAGTGGCACGTTCCGACATCTTTGCAACAGAAAGACCTGCATTCTTCCAAAATTTCTTGGTGCTTACACGTATGCAATCTTAAACATAGAAAACATCTTACATAAGGTACCTTTAAGCTGCCCCTTTATCGATCCCATTACAATTATATGCTATATAGAGACAGAGACAGAGACAACCACTAACATTATCATTGCCATTTATCTATCTATAGGCAATTGCCATTAACTTTTATCAATGGTTCACATTATACAAGTCTAGATTTATGATTAGATCCTGCTTTATGGCTAAATCCTAGCCCTTTGAGTCAAGACTATCCTAGAATATGCCATCTGAGGCTAAATGCTAATTGTCATGATAGAAATCCTAAAACTGGAATATTTATTTATTTATTTGGTCTTGCTCACTTAGGGCCTTGAGAGGCCATGGAGCACTAAAAAACCAGCAAAGTACATCATATTTTTACTATCAAAGTACGATGACTATTTACCGCCTTCAAATATAATCCTAACTCATAACAAGAGATAGAAAACAATGACTGAAGATCTGACGCTTGGATTTCAAATTGTTCCCTGATCTCGTTGTAAGCTGTGCAATGCAACAGTACATGTGTCTCATCTTCTACACTATAAGAATCACAAGCTCTGCATACCCTGTCTTCAAGTGGAGTATTTGACCATCTGCCCGTCTCAACTCCCAATTTATGCGAGCTTGGTCTATAACGAGCTATGACATGCTTTAGATGCGTCGGCATTTCTGACCACAAATACTCTTGGCTCTTATACTCGTCCATGTGATTTATCAGAGTTCTATAATGAAGCATTGAGTTCTATAATGAAGCATTCTACTACCTTGATGTTGCCATAAGCATTCCATTGTAAGTCTTTCTAATAATGCTCTTGCATCTGTCTTACATTTAGGCCAATTTTCATCATTCAGACCCCATTTTCCTGCACAGGGTTTGAAATCATGCATCTAACCTTGCTGCTCTGAAACCATCATTTTTGATGGGATAAGCGTTTTGGAATGAAATTTACAGTCTGAAATAATGCTTTCAATTCTAATGGAAACATACCTGCCTCTGCAAGCATAGTTGTATATGGTATCTGAGCTTTTATGCCAAGCACATTTCTCAAAAATAGCTTCTAAATTGTTTCTATTTGATTCCATAACTTGGCAGAGATGTTGTTTAGAACATTTAGAAAGCATACCATAGAGCGCCACTTTCCCGCCTGTGGATATCCTTTTGACACAGTCCTTCCAGTTGTATCTTGAGGAGAAATCTATTCCCAGGTACTTAAAACTCTCCATTGTTTCAATTTCCTGCTCTAGATACATGATCTTTGGTCTCTCCCTTATCTCGAACACTATAACTTTGGATTTTGCAACATTTACTTTCATTTGCCTTGCTACACAAAACGCCGCTAAATTATGCAAATGCTCTTGTAGCACATGTTTCTTGGAAGTCAATAGCACCACATCATCAGCATACAGTAATAATTGTACTATGTAAGCTCCAAGCTGAGTCCCTGCCAAAGAGCATGCATGTAGCCATTCTTCAAGCTCGTCAATAAAGAGGCCGAATAATGTAGAAGATAAAGGACATCCTTGGCGCACCTCTGTAGTGTTCCTTATCACAGGATTTCTTCCCGAAATAATTTGATTAATACCTCTGCATACAATTGTGAGATAGCTCCTCTTATGTTTTCTGGAAGACCGAGCTGCTCCATTCTGTCACCTAACTCCTCCATCTGCACTGTGTCAAATGCTTTTGCAAAATCTATAAATGCAATATACAATGCTGCAGATGGTGCTTTGCTTTCTCTACTAATACACTAAGTGTTAATGCATGATATAACGTATTAAAATCTTTCCGAAAGCCCACTTGAAAATTGGAGCGCTTGCCATTCTCTTCTGCCCAGGTGCTCAACTTGTATTCCAGCAAGCTTCTCAAAATTTTGGCGAAAGTGTTACCTATCAGGATGGTTCTGTAATTCTGTACTACATTCTTGTCCCCTGATTTATGAATTGGGTGTACTCTATTTAACTTCCAACTATATGGTAGGCCTTGTCTGATACTCTTATTTAGCAAATCTGTAAGAATAGAAAGCATTTTATCTCCTCCCCATTTAAAAAGCTCAATACATAGACCATCCAGATCATTGTGCTTTGTTATTTTCCATCCCTGATAGCGTATCTCTTACCTCTATTTCAGTGAAAAGATCTTCATCAGTGGCCAAGATTGGCATGCCTTCTGGATTGCCCACCTCATAAATATCTTGCACTAACTTTAGCAAAGCGCCTACCTCTAAATTTGGCTGCCCTGAGTTTTTGCTTAATTTGTTCCAAAACATTTTGCTTTATTTGCTCTTTCAAATCAGATTGCCTTGCTCTTAAAAACGCTTGCTTTTTGCTTCTTAGAAGTCTCTTATACCAACTGGGTTTCCTGATGCAGTTATATGGCAGTCTGGCTCTTGCTTCTCTACACTCAGTTATTCATAGCACATACCGGCTACCTTCTGGAAGTAGATATTGTGGCGGTCAAGTGCAGTCCGCTGAAAAGGCAAGAAACCTATCTCTTGCAAAAGTATCAAATATGGGACCCCAGATTTCACCCCAAGTGCTTGTGTCAGAAAGGCTTTCTGTACCTGCTTCAGCTCGTTCCATGTGGTCGGGGATATGACCGAGCCCCAGGCCTGGACCCCATATAAAAGAACAGATTCCACCAAAACCCTGAACAATCGTGACAGATGGGCCAGTCAGTCATACAACTCTGCTTTGTAGCTATTGTTCTGCATCGGATAGAGTGCATTCCAACCCGTGGTCATTCATAACCAAATGGAAGGGTCCCGTTACGTGGTAGTGGGGAACTCTATGCTCAGGTACTTCTAGGCGTGTGCTACCTCCACATTTTGCCCCAATAAGTGAAGCAGGAAAGCCTTGGTTGGCGTGAAGACGAGACAAGTAAGTCCTTAGTGTTAGCCAAATTGACCCTCATTCTAGTGGCTCGGCAGAAAGTATCTAAGGCATGTAAATGCTACTGTATAGCTTCTGGGGTATGGTCTAGGAGGTTTGCATCATCTGTGTATATAGCTGCTGATGATCTGGTGCACAAATTGAGCTCCATCACCCCCATGGTCAGTAAGGCACCCCTCTAATTGGTTAATATAGAGGCCAAACAATGTTGGAAGAGAGGGCATCCCTAGTAGACACCAATACTGCTAATGACAGGTCGTCCGATCGGTGTCAGTCGACAGGAATATATCTCCTAGAGTTTGTATATTACATTTTGCAAGTCGTCAAGGCTCCCAGTTGTCCTAGTCTTCTTAGACCATAGAATATAACATAAACGAGAATTAAGTGGGTCTTTTGTCATTCAGCAGAATTAAAGCTGCCCAAGAGTTTCTCAGCAGGTCAAAATTCATTAATTCAAATGCCAAGCTTCTGTTGTTTCTTAGAATGTCCTACTATTGTAATTACCCCATCAACTAATGCCAAACTTCTTCATTCCTGCCAATATAAATTCCAGGTGTTGTGTTAAATTTCCTCATAAGCAAACAATTGAGAAGTCAATTATTCTTCAAAGACTTCTTTTGTTGAAAGTTTTATAAGAACTTGGTATGCATAGAGAACATCTAGCAAAACCCAAGTGGTATAAAAACAACAACTTTTGGAAGGAGATAAATTTTGAGCTCAAATTTGGCATATAAGTAGTTCACGAGGTCCTCCATCCTAGAAAAATGTTTGTTGAGTTTGAATTTGATGTTTTGACTTTTACTTCTAATTTTAATTGTAGGGAATTTATACAAATGGGTAACATTGATACATATGACTCTAGGTTGTCCTCCAAAAATCACATTATGAAAGTTTATAAGAATATGAAACCAATGCAAAAACAAGCTCGTGAAAAGAGTAAAAGACATGGTAAATAAAAATCAAAAATGATTTCTGTACCTGCCCATTACTGGTCCATAGTCCATTTAAAAATCAATAATATACTTATGTTAGTCCATCTCACGTTGAGTTTTGGGACATGAGTAGCTTCTGAACCACTTTGTTCACAAAAAATATTTGTTGGTCATTATCTTGAGGATTGTATTAAAATAAATAGCATCAATTATATTATGTCTTCCATGTTTATTCTAGATTTGTGCCTTAAAGGTGTGACTTTACAAAATCACATCGTCGAAGTATCTCATATCAAGAAACAAATGCAAAAAGAACCAAGGAAAAATATGAAAAACTTTTTCTATAAAACATCAAGATAGATTGCTATCTGCAGTCCAGTTGCAGACCATCATTGGTCCAAATGATTGAAAGTTTAAAAATCAATAATGGCATCACTTTAATCAATTTTGATCTCAACTTTCGCATATAGTTTACTTGTATGATTCTCTGTAGGAGAAAATTAGTTGACTATGTGAGCTTGCGTAATTTAAGGGTAAGATTGAAGCACAAAGGATTGAGAATTTATGAGGTACTTATGACCAATTGAACCTACATGGACCTCCACTTACACTTTCAAAAATCATGTGATCGAAGCTAAAAAGCCATAGTATCATTCTATGGGGCAAAATGGATAAGGCTAGTGAGAGATATATGCTCTATACAATTGGTCTCATGGAGGTGATGCATGCTTATATAAATTAAAACCTTAGAAATAACATGCTACTTTAACATGCAACTAGAGATTTATATTGCCAAGAAAGGTATGCATCCATGAAAAATATAATATACATGAAAGATAATTTACATGTAACATTATTCTACTTAGATGACAATGCTTTATAGCAGCAACACAGATATAAAGTTTATGCTAGTAAGAAATAAACAGCTTTCTTTGTATTTTTTTTCAATAAGGACATACAACCTATATAAGAGATCTCCATATAAGTCAATGTTCACATTTTCAACTATTTTATAGGCTTATATGGGGAAAGGTAGTTTCTCTTTCATGAACTAAAGAACCACTAGTTATGGTGCCCGGCGTTGCCGGGCTTTAGGTCCATATGAATTTGAAATGGGGCTTTGGCCAATTTTTGCTAAAATATATAGTGGAATGGAGTAAATGGTTTGATATATTTGATATGTTGCATTAATGTTTGCAATATATTTGATATGTTGCATTAATGTTTGTGGCTTGCAAATGTTCTAAAAATATACCTCCATATTTCATGGATCAAATAAAATTGCTAATGGGTATTTGTTAATCACGCCTAGAATAAATAGGATGTGGTTTTCAATGGGAAACTCTTTGTGTTGTTTATCATTTTTTATTCTTTTGTCTAGTGCCAATAATTATAGTCGTATAAAAGATTCAGAAATTGCACAACTGCACCTTGGTTCTATGACACTATGACATTGATTTTTCAAGTACACATTTAGATCACATAAACAGTTAAATTGCCCACAACATCAAGTAGATGCTGGGCACACTTGGCTTTGCAACACATTCGTATCAGATAGACAGTTAAACAATAATTCACCGTTCCACAACATCAAGTAGATGCTAGGCAATATGCTAAGATACTTATTACACACTGGGATATGTGATTCTTCACTCTATGATTCTTCAACTAAAAGTTTACATCATATAAGACAGTTGGATGCAATAGCCAGCCATTCCACAACCCCAAGTAGAAGCTGGCGTCAAGTAGATGTTGGGCGATACCAGCTGCAATACATGTTGGTCAATATCTAGTTAAAAGAGATGCCTATAAATAATGAACAAAAGTGCAAGTGAAGATGCCTGTTAGATTTTTGAAGATCAGGAGATTAGATTTTTAAATATCAGGAGGATAGCAAACAAAAATGTAGGTGAATATACTTATTAGACATTTTTAAGATGAGGAGGATTGAAATCGACATAATAATCTAAGAATGTTGCAACACTTGTTTGCAAGTCAAAATGTTTGGCCAGGAATCCATATATCTTCTATCGTGTATCCTCATGATTATCTTTTCCGGGGCCTATGTAGAGTAAGTTAGGATACTGCTGTGTTGCAAATAAGTCAAGCAAGAATGAAACATGTTGAGGAAACTGAATTTCATGTGAGATCAATAGTTGGCTAGAGCCTTGGGACCTCTGCATCAACAAAGCAAAGCAAAGACGTTATTAAATATGTACCACATGAGAAATGAAAGAAGCTAGTTCAGTAACTGATGCCATAGCAAAGTGCAAGTCTAGCAATAAAATGATTCCTTAGTTGCCCAAAGATAGAAGCCAATAATTTGAAATATCTAAAACAGAAATTCAACCTAGAGTGTCGAACCGAAACGAAACATTGTCTGTCTGAACTAATTCTAGCAAAGCAAAGGGATCTTGAAATCAACGCCACAGTCTATCTGAACTAATTCTAGAGAATCAAAAGGAAAAGAATTTTCAAATCAATATCCCAGTCCAGGCTTACCTAAACCCTATCTCTAGAAGGCTTTATGTCAATGCCCAAGTTGAAATGATAGAATACAACATGTTGGTAATGAAACCTATGCATATTCCTTGTTTTTTATGGTGCTGCAAACGTAGTTAATCCATGGCAGTTATGAATGTGGTAGATGTAAGATCCAAAAAAGGTTTCTATAAGTGGGAAGTCTGGTTGAAAGTAGAAAGTTTTCCAACATATGAATGGACCTGCTGCAAGAATACATTGGAATGGTAAACCCTCATGTGCTGCTTCATGTGATCCTTCTCCAAATCTATATGAGCGCAAAAGAAAATGAGATTGCACATATACCCATCTGGCATATCAGTCTATGTTGTGTCTGATTTTAGCACACATGTTATAAGTTCATACAAATAATCATTGCAGCACAAATACAACCAAATATAGACAACTCATGTCACCACCTGTTTGAACTACATGAGGAAAAGCACATAACATATAAGAGCAAGTTACCTGAGGATAACGCGATACACTTGCCAGCAGTGTAAGACTTGGGCGTGAATGTTGATTGGCAGCTTTACCCTCTGATGTAACTCACAAAAAATAAGACCGTCCTCATGATATTCAACTCTGAAGAAAAGAACAGAACATATAAGAGCGAAGTTCTAGATTTAAATTCATCACATTGTAGCAACATATAATAAAACGAAACAACTATGGCAGAAGCAAACCTAGCGTGTGTTCTGCATCGTAACGCTTCAGGAGTTGTCTGATAAGCCTGAGAAGAATTTTTTAAACGTTGGTCATCGAGAACAATAGTAATTTCATTTAGCTTTGAACACTGCAAAGGAAAATAACCTTGTCGCAGTGAGTACAATAATCACAATTGACCAAAAATCTATGGATAAAAGAACAAACCTTCATAAAGCAATTTATTAGCAGTGTACTACCATGGTCCAAGCTGCAAACATCTGAGAGTTGTACCTGCACATCTGAGTCTTCAAACATAGTGGTAGAAAAAAAAATATACTCTACCATTAATATGTGATGCTACTACACCCGTGTTTCTAAATGTGAACAAACAGATTAATAATGGTGATATCTCAACTGATATAAGCCAAAAATATGTTGCACAAATAGTGACGGGCGCATAGTGACATGCATATAATGTCTCAAAATCATACAAAGCAAAAATTGCACCAGACATGCTTGTTTAAGCTAAAGTGAGTATGGCAGTCTAAATTCACTACAGATTTGGGCTGAAGTTATGGGCTACCAATAACGTCAAAATATAAAAGCAAGAAATAGATTGTGAACAGAGCCAGACTAAATTCTCTACACATTTGGGCCGAAGCTATGCGCTAAAAACAAAAGGGTAGAGATCTTATGATGGAGAAGGAAACAAATGGATGAGACTCCTTGCCGACCTCTTGTCTGCCTTGCACTGGCATGCATCCAGCACGTAAAACTAAGGCTTAAAACCACTAAGTCAAATTCAGATTATGGTGAACTCTATGCTGGGCATGATGAATATGCTTAAAACCCTTACCTCTTAATGCAACAAAACCTTTGATGTAGGAAACCTGTTGGTGAAGAAATTCTGTGAAGACTGGCATGCAGCCTATGCAAATAATTCAAACAACTATGCAACACATCAAAGGAGCTGGATTTCATGTGAGAAATGAACGTATTTGAGCTTCTGCTAATCGAATAGATGACCAGGCAGCGTAAGTTAATGAGTCTCACACCTGCGTGCGAACAAAATTTAGAAAAGGCCATCTATTCTGAAACTAAGATGCATCAGAAGTTTGCTTCTTAAAATAAATGTACAGGCAAATAAGGTGGGTACATCATCTTCAAATGTAGCCAAGGAGGTTCCTGTAACCTGGAAAAAGCCATTTTGGCCTGGACAGTTAATCTAATCAGAATTTTATTGGCGCTATAACGCTTATCAAAGTGCTTCCGAATCCGGGATCCGGCCTGCTGAAGCAACTAATAAGAAAATAGTAAATATGGAGATTAGCACAGATGTTCCACGCATGCATGAATATGCATGCATATCATATGCCACACGGACCATATTAAGAGTAATAAGAGACTGGATGTGAAGCATATTCTTCGTAAACAGGATCTTGGTAGTAGTAACCATGACATTACAGTCATATTTCTTCTGCATTGTTAAGCTACACGGTCCCAATCAGAATGTGTATTTGCTGCAGTAACCATGACATTGCAGAAAGATTTCATATTCTTCTGCATTGTTAAGCTACACAGTCCCAATCACAATGTGTAAATAATTAGCTCTCCAGAATATTCTTCACGGTTTTGAAAACTTTTAGTTGGTCTTTATATCTCTGTTAACACTGCATTCTTCATCAGATGAGTGTCTAATTTAAATCCTTATCTTTTCAAATAATAAAATGATTGAGTAATCTTAAAACTGAATGCTGGCCTGACCAGTTGATTCCCAGTCTCCAACAATGGTCATATATTAAAGGAGCATCACAGATTGCAGGGGCAGGTAGGACACATAAGTATCCCCAACTTTCATCTGACTTCTTCCACCTTGAGGAGTATACAATTTCCACTTTGCAGTTACAAAAAAATGAGTCTTCACTAATGAGATTAATGAGGGTTATTCAGAATGCAGACAAAAGTTTGCTTCTCAAAACAAATGCACATGCAAATAAGGTGGGTACATCATCTTCAAATGTAGGCAAGGTCGCTGCCTATCAAATTCGAAGCATCGAAGACAGGTGGACGGGCAACCATAGTGACCACAACAACATAGTGACCACAACAACGTTAATTCTAGAGGTTCCATGACATACCTTGAGAAGACCATGCATGAAGTGCAGAGGTCCTAAACAAACAAATATTAGATGGAATTATGTACCTTCATCTGTCGAAAGATATTTGCGCTCTAAACTATCAGGCATTGGCGACAGATCCTTGCTAAACTTTGCTAGTTGCATAATTATTCCTGAAAGCCACATTTAAGTATTCAATCCACCTGCAAAATGAGAAGCCGTGTGTGTGAGCAATATGATAACTGCCCCAAATGAACACCTTATGCAGTCCCATGTAAAACTTATGCAGCCCTATCAGAATATAAAGGAATTTGATGTGCATGCCTGTTTCCTGTTTCCTGCAATACGTAAAAGCAGAAAGAGCAAACTAAGAGTGCAGAAAGAGCAAATGGAGATTAAACTTCATAGAAACAGACTAACTCTATTGAAAGGAATCACCTAGACTAACTCTATATGTGTCTTGACTCCTAAGAGTGTGATTAACATTGATGCTCCAGAAGTAAAAATATACTTACCAAAACATGGTTGCAATAGCTAATCATCGTCAGAGCATAGACCTAATCATAGCTGGACATAAAGCACCTCCAAAAGGCAGCAAAAGATATATCTATTTCCGTGAGCAGCAACAGTTTGCCGAAAGAACCATAGAGAAGAGAAGAAAAAATTAAGAGAGCCAAGATTGATCTGGTATAACTTTCCCCAATTTTTGTTCTGCATGTGCAAAGACATGCCTCTATGTCCGGCTTCATGCAATACATATTAATCATTAGCCAAGCGGGCAGCAAGAAAATAACGGACTGGAAACTGAAATCTCAAAGATAAACAGAGTCATTAGGTCCGTTCAAGAGCTCCTCGAATGCCACAAACCTATTCGCCAGACTAATGTTACTGCCCAATCAGAGAATGGTTTGTAATGCTAAGACGTGTCTTCCATCGGCCATGCAGTAGCACGCTCGATTGCCAAATAAGGAAATAACCCATCGAAAGAAAACCTTTGCCAAAATCATGAAAAAGAAGTCCTCGATTTTTGGCAATCAGAAAATATTTTCTGGCGTCAAAAAACCCTACAACCTTAGACAAAATATCTTAGTAAAAAATCCAAAAAGTTTTCGGAACCCCGGAAAAACCAAATTTAAACAATAGGATACATATAATGTCATATGGTCTAATTACATATTGTCATGGCTAAACTTCACAATATTCACTTAATTCATCAATAAACATTACTAAATATGACCATTGTGGAGTTTTGGAGCTATAATTGTGGAGTTAACTCAACTTTTATACTCTAATAAGCACAATTTCATTAATTTTGGACAATACCTGAATTTATGGACCATTTTTTAATGCACTTGCATGAATGACTCTTTTTCATACACTAATTGACACCCCCTGCGAGTACTGCATATGCCTTCACAGCTGCACGTGTATCGTGATAGTATCGGGTATCTTCTTCTTGTTTGAAGGTTCCCAAGCATAGTCGATAGTCTCTATCTCTATGTAGTCACTAGCAGTCATTGGCTTCCATCTCCCACGTTAGACACAAGACATCACCTGGGCATAGGTTTATCTTTTCACGGACCAATGCTTCTCGCGGTGATGGCTTGACGCTTTGGTGGTACATGACTGGTCACTCAAACTCAAAAACTAGAGGCCCAATGTGCCCAGTCAACCTCTCATCATCATCAAAGATGTGCACATGTTATTGAAATATGTAAAAGATATGAAATCACATACCTATTTCTGTTTTGTACAAATGAATCGTCCGGTTGCAGAGAGAAATCTCACAAGAAGAACTTCACGGATGGCTCGTCAAATGGACATTCATGTTCTTACAAAGTGAGACCCTAAGATATCTGAGACAATAGATAGTGCCAACTCGATGAAATTGCCTTCTTGTTAAAAAGTCCAGTAGCTCAAGTCTTGGATGGCACATATAGCTTTGTCATTGTAGTAGTCCATATATAATGAAATAGTCCAAAAAAGCACAAGTTCGAAGGTGCTGGCTCAATGTCAATCTGATGCACAACATCATGGTTCCAGAGTCTTTAGGCTCCCCTAGAGTATCTGCACCCTCCATGGGCAACAAACCCTTTGGCAACCAGACGTCCACCTTTGAATGTCAGGAACCCTTCGGTTATGGATCTTCAATCCTAGAAACTGGTCACACACGATGAAAGATATATCATTACAAATTGGGCGGCCGCCTCATTTCAAGCATAATACACATGAAAATGACTCACATTAATGAGCCCAAATTGGATAGACAACCAATTCTGGGCCAACCAAATTGGGCGTCCGCCCAATTTATGGGCTAAAAAAAAAAATTTTTTTTTTTTTTTTTTTGCCCTTAAATTGGGCGCTCGCCCAATTTGGGCCTACAAAATTGAGCGCCCGCCTTATTTGGGCTCTCCAAATTGGTCGTCTGCCCTATTTCAGTGCATAAGATTCGGCTTATATGTGCATAAAATTGGGCGCATCCCATTTCGTTGCACGAGATTTGGTCTTCAGCATGCTGTGCCTGCACATCCTTAATTCAAATCCTAACACAACTAGCTATGTGATTTCAGATAAAAGCTCGAACCTCTTCTTGAAGCCTAAGATGTGTCTCATCATCTCATCATGAGTGTCGCAATGCATAATGCAACTCTTAGCTAAGAGCATTAACCAAAGGAGATCAACACACGATTAAACATTTAAATTACAATAAAAACTACTCTAGAATAGCAATAAGATTACAACTTCAAAAAAAAACTACAAAAGTAGTAGTGCATTACACTAGTATATGCTATGTCTTAATAAAAAGACAAAATCTACCTTGTGGTGGCAAAACGGCTAGTCAAAGAGCCAAAGATGGATGGCAAGATGTCGAGAACATAGAATGGGTAGTAAGAGCTTTTGGCAATATTAAGTCGAGGGGGGGAAATTCAAATTTGAATTTTGAATTTCAATAACCACACACGTGGCAACTTTATTTTAAATTTGAAATAGTCATAAAAAAGGGGGTTTATTTTGTGATGCATTATGGGCCCACCAAATATCCCCATGATCTTTCCTTTATGATGCCACGTGCCATCCTCCATGAAACCTTTATCCATGTGCTTTTCAAATATTAGGACATCATTTTAGAGCTGCAAGGTGGTTGTTTTCTTCCTCCTCCATTGGGTGTGCTCGTCCAGGAAGGTGCCCATCTTTTAGAACACTTTTTGAAGCATTTTTGCATATCCAAGACCGTGAAAGGTTAGTGCATTTCATTTTTTATTGCTTTTAGTTCTTTTTATATAGTTTTGTCCTCCTTACATGCTTTATATACGCACATCAAATGTTGTTCCCCTACTTTTTGACATGGATGATCCTTCCTTTTCTTGCTTTTGGTGGGGATACATGTCCTTGCTTTTCTCTTATCTTGCTATTGGACATGCATGTTGCCCACCAGCGAAGAACACTTGCTAACATAGAGCCCCTCCAAGCACTCAGAACAAGCATTCCAACGAGCTAATGCACGCCTAAAACAGAGTCCAAAACCAAAAGTTATGTCGAGAAACCTACACTATACCACCCTTGAGCCCCCCTCAAATTAAGCCCGCCCAATTTAAGCCCAATTTACGAGCCCATCTCTATAAATAGTATGCTTCATTAGTGCTCTATCAAAGCCCTCTGAACAAGCTTTCCAACGAGATACAAAATGCCAAAATCGGAGTCTGGATGCAAAAGTTATGCCAAAAAATCTATTTTGCCACCCCGGAACCCCTTAATTGGGCGCCCGCCCAATTTGAGCCCAATTTACGAGCCCATCTCTATAAATAGTATGCTTCATTAGTGCTCTATCAAAGCCCTCTGAACAAGCTTTCCAACGAGATAAAAAATGCCAAAATCGGAGTCTGGATGCAAAAGTTATGCCAAAAAATCTATTCTGCCACCCCAGAACACCTTAAATTGGGCGCCCGCCCAATTTGAGTCAAATTTACGAGCCTATTTCTCTAAATAGTATGCTTCATTAGTGCCTCCATCAAAGCTCTTTGAAGAAGCTTTCCAACGAGATAAAAAATGCCAAAATCGGACTCTGGATGCAAAAATTATGCCAAAAAATCTATTCTGCCACCCCAGAAGCCCTTAAATTGGGCGCCCGCCCAATTTGAGCCAAATTTGGGGACTATTTGTATAAACATTATGCCCGATTAGATATTTTTATCAAAGCTCTCTGAACAAGTTTTTCAACGAGCTAAAGGGCGCCATAAACGGAAGTGGGATGCAAACGTCATGCCAAACAAATCTATTCTGCCACCCCGGAACCATTTAAGGGGTTCCACGGTGGCAGAATAGAACTTTTGGCATAACTTTTGCATTTGGATTCCATTTTCTATGTTCTTTAGTTCTTAGAAAGCTTGTTCAGAGGACTTTAATAAACATAATAATTAAACATAATATTCATATAAATGGGCTCCAAATTTGGCTCTTGGGTCGTCCAGTGTGCAAGGCAACACCATCTAGGGCAAATTGGGTGCCCGCCCAGTTTGGCCCTTGGGGGAAAACGTTTTGCCATGCCCAGTTTGGCCCTTGGGACATAATCTTTTGTTCTAACCGAACTTTTATTGTTGTGCAGAATCAAGGGCTATGAGAGTCTTGACAAATCGAGAAGTCGGCTCCACATGAGGTAGAAGAGGAGGAAAATAAGTCACTGAGCTTCCAAGAATTCATGGAGAGGACGGAAGCTTTGAATAGAAACAACGCCTGCCATCTCATCTACCTGCACGATTCCCGAAATTTTGCATCATTCTCATAAAAAAACCCCTATATTCTAAAAATTTGGGTTCATTTCGGAGGCATATGGACTTAGGGAAAGTCCATATATAATGAAATTGTGCTTTAATGTGTTAATTCTGCAGCCGTACATCATGTTTTAATCCCAAAAATTGCATGGTTACACTCTAGTTACCCTATATGTAAGTTGATAAGAGTTATATTCTATGTAGATATAAGTAGAATGCGTCACTTATTGCCCTCATGGTATTATGGATGGTTGTTATTTGAGCATTTTAACATATACTTGTGTCCTGAATTCTGCATATCGTAGATTCTTTTAGTAAATTGTGAGGTTAACATGACTTATGAACACTCCAAAAAATCAAAAGAATATAGCTCGTATAGTTAGCAACTCATGATCACAAGAATTAAGTTAAAACTTGTTATAATAAGAGAGAAATAATTCTCGAACCTCAAGCAGCTTTTTTGACCAAAATAGGGTTTGGCGGCTTCCACCAATGTCGATGATAGCAAGAAAACATGGGAACATAAAACTCAATGTGTTCTATGATAAACAGTCAAATACCTCCAACTTTGCATCTTGAAACTATTGAATATTGCTTTTTCTTGTGCGATCATCTACGGCTTGCTTGGGCGTGGTTGTTCACTCTTTTCAGTGTGTCTCTCACTAGCCAGGAGATCCTACTTGCACTTTATCCCCCTGTTTGGCCGGGGCATTTCATCTTACTTCTAGTTGGATTTTGTGGTCTATCTAGCAGAGGCGACGTTTGTGTATTTTCCAAGGTGCACACATCTCTAATTAGTAGCTTCTTCATTGTGCTCAGTAGAAGATCACTAAAGCTTATCGTTGCTCATCTCTAGCTGATGATAAAAAAGAGATAATTTGGCAGACGTATTTACGGTGGTCTTCTTATGCATAGACGGGTGATTGTGCCTAGTAGTTGGGTCAGCCTATCCACTAGGGTTTTATTCCTGTCTGTGTATTGTGTATTGAGCCTTTGTTCTTGTCAATAAAAAGAGCCTCGCGTCCTTCAAAAAAAAAATTGCATCTTGAGGCCTAACTTAAATTCAAATATGTTTATGCTTCATATTTCCAACTTTGTTTATGTGATATAGCTACATGGACTGCAATCATCACAGAATTTAGTTTGGCTAATTTTGGAAAATGCAACTTGCTTCATAAGTTTTAACTATAGAGCATTGCGAGTACTCGAAAAGCTACTTTGATTCATTAGATCATCAGTTCAAAATAAATTAATAATATCTACATAATTGAATTGGCATTATGTTTACTTTAAGCTCAAATTTATGCCTATGGCTTCATTTATTTTTGCTAAACTTAGAGTAGAACTGGGTATTTTTCTTTGCCCCAGGCAACAATGTGCGTTTTATTGACACAATGTGTTTTTTATTTGTCACATAGTGCGAGCTGGAATTATGAGGTTAACTTATAATTTTCTTATTGGAGGAATATTGCTATTGTGCTGATGTTAGTATAAAAAGGCAAAAAATGCCACGGCCAATTTCAAGTGTTGTCACATCTAGATTTAAAATGTGGAGCAATCATGAGTTATACATTGCTAATATTTGGGGTTCACAAATTTAGATTTAGGTTGTTGTGCATGTGATAATGTCAATAGCATATCATTCGATGCTTTGGATGTTGCAAATGTCTAGGGTATGACCACATATATATACAATGAAGGTTTTCTATCATATCTGCCTACACATCCTATCTTATCCCTGTCACATGCAGATAGTAGAAGATGAACACCATGCTCTACAGGAATGTCCGGCATATGCACACATCCGAGCAGCTCATGCCAATCTCAGATGCTCTGAGATAGCAATTCATCAACTGCTGGCTTCGCCAATGGTTGCACGTCTCGCGTCCTACATTCTGCAAACGTCAGGGAGTCCCTCACAACACAGGGAATTTGAGCGCCCAGATAGGGCCTCTGAACGCCTACTACAAGGGTTTTTCTCCCACATGGGGGTTTTTTTCGTCCCAGTGGTAGAGACACATTGTACAAGGTTTCTGTGGTTTTCTTTTGTGTTTGGATACTTTCCGGTATATTGTATGTCTATCACCGTCTCATAGGCCAGTTGGCCTCCGTGGACGTTAAAATATACTTCCTTCCTTCCTTCCTTATTCCAGTTGAGCTTTCTATTCTGCCACATATATGTACTATAGAGGTTTTCTATCGTATCTACCTACGCATCCTATCTTATTCCACTCGAGCATTCTATTCTGCCCTACATATTCTTATACACATTCCATTTAAGCACTCTCTTACATCTACACAATCTATTATTGTAACCATTTAATTCCCTTGAAAACCTTTCGAGGCAGGGGTTTTTTAATCCTAGTAGTAATGATTGTACTAGCCCATTGTATGGGTCCCATGACCTATTGGTCTTCGTGGACGTTAAAAAAACTATTCTATTCTATTCTATTTCATTCAATTTATGCACCTCCATTCTGGATGCCCATACTGCATGCCATGACTAATGCCCGGCATTGCCGGGCATACGTTTCTAGTCATCTTTATTTCTACAAGTATTTTCCACCGGAAAGCTCTTTGAATATGCGAGTCCCAAGTAATGTTGAATACGAAGAGGTTTGATGTTGTGTTTATGAGGCATATGTTTATATTTGAAGCTCTTAGCCCTAGTTTATTTGTTAGATTCAATAGACTTGAGCCGAATCGATCTAATTTGTTAGTGCCATTACTTCAAAGAATTTGTTTCTTTTCCTATGTTCTAAATGGGATCTTAAATCATGGGGTTGTGAACATAAACTTGAAGAGAGTTGTTTCAATTTTCTAGCTTCATCCAAATATATAGGTATGATTTCAAGCTTTTTAGCTATGTGGAAATGCTTGGGTTCGATACCCAAGGAGCCATTTGTTGGTAGTCTTTTTTATTGCTAAGAAAGACATATTTTTGTATTCATTTAAGTTGCGAACAACATTTTTCCTAGTAAAAAACTTTTGTGACATGGTGATGAGGTGGATGACAAGTGGATTATGAGGTGGATGACATTTAGTAATGATGTGGATTCATTTGACGATGAGATGGTATGAAATTTCATTTGAAATTTTTGGTATTCTTAGGTCAATTTTTTTCTTTTCAAGATGTATGATGACAAATATGCACTCTTTCTAGCCTTTTTTTAGAGATAGATATAATCGCACACTTAGGAATGGCCAAATTTGATGGAATTTTGGTATTTTCTCATGAATGGTGGATGAATGATGGATGTGTAACATGTTTTTAACTAGGAAAAATAGCCTTTGTTAACTTTGGTTTTGGGAAATGGCAATGGTGTATGAAAGGAGGAAGAATGAGATGTGAGATATGGTTTTTGGGTCGAACCAAGATAGTAGAGCCTAGGGAAATGTGAATCATGCCTTAGGAAGTGAAAAATTTTATACCAGACAACTTGGATTTAGCAAAATACCAATGTACTCGAGGGTCTTGCAAACTTTGACAAAAGGGTCTTGAAAATTTATCTCCAAGTCTTTACAAATGCTCTATTTGATCAATTAAAGCATTTACCATCATAATGCTCATTCCAAACCCTTGCTCAATAATTATACTCATGGTAGATCAGTGATTGTTCAATGGCTCCCATGTTGCTACATGCTTTTAAGATGCTAAGAAATGTCACTCCATCTGGTCCTATGCCATTCAATTGCATGGTTTCAAAGTATCTTAAAGCAATCGGCTCTATATTTTTTTTTTTTTTTTTTTGAAGAACTGTGTCATCAATATAGGCTCTATATTGTCTTGGTGTATCCTCTCAAGACATTCTATGGCAAGATGGCCTTCGGCATGCTGGGCATATATTAATCATTTTGGATGATTAACATGCTTACTCGCCTAATCAACTCTCAATTTTGTTGTTTCAAGCACTCAAGAATCAAAGTATATGCAAGGTCTCCCGATATAGGCATAGATATAACAATATGTCCTGCTATTCTCGGCACACCCTGCAATAATTCCATTCCATGTAATTTTGCTATTTTAATTATTTTGGATGATTAACGTGCTTACTCGCCTAATCAACTCTCAATTTTGTTGTTTCAAGCACTCAAGAATCAAAGTATATGCAAAGTCTCCTGATATAGGCATAGATATAGTAATATGTCCTGCTATTTTGGGCACACCCTGCAATAATTCCATTCCATGTAATTTTGCTATTTTACATATTGCTATTTTGAGCACACCCTACATATGTGCATGTTGCTATATTGCTATTTTATACCCTGCGATAACGTCAGACCATGTAGTGTTGCATATTTACATATTGCTATTTTGGGCACACCCTGCGATAATTCCATTTCATGTAACCATGTTCAGCTCTATATTGTCTTGATGTATCCTCTCAAGACATTCTATGGCAAGATGGCCTTCAGCATGCTGGGCATATCTTGCAACCATTTCAACCATAGCATTCCAGGATATGACATTTCGATTTAATAATCTATTGAGGATCTTATGTGCCTCTGTTAAGCCCCCACATCTAGCATACGTATGAATAAAAGCACTACCTATAATGACATCGAGTTCTAAAACTAACTCTGTAGTTTGCTCGTGAATCTGTCTACCCTTCTCTATAAAACATCTTGCACTGCATACTTTAAGCAAGCTGAGAAATGTAGACTACTGAGTCTTTTTTGCAAACTTAAAGAATGCTTGGATTGCTTCAACTAAACTTCCAGCAGAGGAAAATAAATGAATGAGATGGTCACTCAAGACAGAAATACTATCGAGTCCATGTTGGATGAATGAGATGGTCACTCAAGACAGAAATACTATCGAGTCCATTTCGGATGATTAACGTGCTTGCTCACCTAATCAACTCTAAATTTTGTTGTTTCAAGCACTCAAGGATCAAAATATATGCAAAGTCTCCTGATATAGGCATAAATATAGGCATGGATATAGGCATTCTAGCTGCTTGTTAATTCTAGAGAATTTCACGCCCTTGCAAATCATTGGCAATGAGCTGAAGATAGAAAGCAATTGGAGCACGTATCTAATTGGAGCGGTCTATAGCTAAATTTGTTACCCCACAATCATTTATAGCATTATCTTAGGGTGATTTTCCACTAGAGTGGTGTCTCATATTTTAGTCAATTCTATTGGGCCACATAAGCAAATAAGAAAGAAATGATTTTCTACTTTTAAAAATAAGACATGTCCCATTTAGGTTTGGATACGAAGTCTTGGGCCCTTTTTCCACAACAGTCGCAAAATATGGTTATCATATACCATATACAACACCATTTGTGACTCCATGACTAAAAACGAGACACACTATTTTAAACTTATTTTCCCACTGCATAGTAGTCATAAAATATGACACCACTAAAATAGTAATGAAAAACCATGAAAAAATAAGGCATGTCTTATTTTTACTTTTATATTCAAATAAGACTAACTAGGTGTCTTATTTTACGACGAGAGAAATCCCTGGAATAAAATAAGACCATTTACATTTAAAGTGGTATCCGAACCTATCCGAACCCATTCCGAATCTAAATAAGATCTTATTTTTATAGTGAAAACGTGATTTTTTTTTCAGACAATAGGTGGCCAAACATCATTTGTTAAAATATGACTTTTAGAAACAAAACTTACCGTAAAAAAAAAGGCCTTATTTTATACCACGGGATTTCCCTTGTATAAAATAAAAGACAATGTCACATATGTTAAAAATATCATTAAATTAAGACATGTCCCTTTTTTTAGGGTTTTCCACTAACATTTTGAGGATGTCTTATTTTAAGACATCTTATAGTGGGAAAAGAACTTCAATTTTATGTCATATTTTTTTTGATTTGAAGTCAAAGGGTGTCACATCTCAACGTGAGTCTTATTTTATGACTATAGTAGAAAATCACCCTTAATCCTGAGAAGACTTGGCGAAAGCTCCAACTATGAGAACTTTCGGGCAGATAAATGTATCCAGATTTCGAAAGCCAGAGTAGAAGATTTTGTTAGGGGCGCATGAGTTGAAACCGTTGAAAACAAGCCCAATTAAGTTGAAACTGGATAAAGAACTCAGGGGCTTTTCACACGACTAGTGTGTCTTATATTTTAAGGCATGCTATTGGTCCATGTCAACATTTAAGAACAATTGGTTTTCACACGGAACCATATAAGACATGTCTTATTTAGGTTCGGGTAGGTTTGGATAGGTTCGGTAAGGGCAATGGAGTCTTATTTTATACCGGGGGATTTCCCCCGCCATAAAATAAGACACCACTTATTATATTCTATTTTATTCTATTGACCAATCATATTCAAAATAAAAGGTGGTCTTATTTTGTGATGGTTTTCACACTACTATTTGTTAGTGTCTCATTTAGATAAGACACCCTGTAGTGTGAAAAGAACTTATATTTGTGTGTCTTATTTTTTGCTTTGGAGTCACAAATGATGTCTTATATGAAATGGGACAGCCGTATTATAAGACATCGTGTGAAAAGGCCCTCAGGCCATAAAAACTTACACGGGAACAGGGGATCAGAATAATGGACGCTAAAATAGAGCCGATTGTCAGCCTGCTTCGGATACTTCTTAGATGCGAGCTAACCTCTTCTGCAGGGCTCGAAAATACCAACATGTATAACGAGTAAAAATGCTGCATGATATTTGAGGCTACCAAAAAAATATACGTTTAGTCTTTAGGCTGGATTTGCAAGGATTGAAGAGAGGAGGTGAAACAGTTGCTCTTTGAGCACAGACAGTCGGAGGAGTAAGTTGAATGCTCCACATGAGATGCAATGGTCTTCAAGAATGATACAACATCATCTGACGAACCCAAGGAGTATCGAGCAAGTGAGCGCTTCATGTTTCCTACTACACATGAAAAATAATTTTCACCCTTCAAATCGAGCACTGATGACCCCTCCCATTTGCCTAATTCTTCATTTGCTTCATCGTACAGTTTGTCTCTGCTGTCATTTCTTGAATAACCACCATTTCGATCTGGTGAATTTAAGGGATACGACTTTCCTCTTGAACTGTTGCCCTTCGTAGCTCCCTTCCCACTACCTCCCTTAGAACATTGTCTCTTGTCAAAGCCTTTCCCATCTATAGACTTCCCGTTGCTGGGGACTTCCCTTTCAAATGGAAGTTCGGGCTCAAAAAACGTGTAAATATCTTCATCCTGGTTTTTATAAAAGCTTTTAGTCTGATACTTGTAAAATAACAGAAAAAATTACAAAATTGCAGAAGGTAAAACCTTGCTCAGAAAGTGCCCAATGCAAAGAACATAATCAATTGGGCTGGTCAGATGCTTGCTGTGAATGATTTCCCCCAAAATCCGATCAATGGCAGAACCCTGGTCACAAAAGTCTATATCATATCACCTATTACTCAAGCATCGTTTTGTGTCAAACCAAAAAACAACGTACCTTTGATACTCCAACAGGGCGGACCTCTACTGATCTACCACCTTGAACAACATCAACAGCAGCATTGGATATAGGACCCGTCCACAAATGCTGCAGCATGTCACGAGCCTGGACTCTTCCGAACTCCACATCTGTGATTAAATTACAATCATTCCCATCAATCAGATGATATGCTGCTGAATAGATGATAGGAGAATCAACTTACTTAAAACATAAAAACATAAAAAGAATGTTCTGTCAGAACCAACCTGCATATTTATAATTCCACACCAAGGATGTTTCACGGGCCTCCACAAAAGAACGAGGCGTTCTTTCACAAAAATAATCAAATACAAGCTGGATTAAACATAAACGAATAGGTAAGATAAACAGCACTTAAAAAAAATGTAGTCCACTCCCTAAAACCATGTGCCTGACCTGAACACTTTCTACCCATTCCATACTTAGGTGTTCCGGCATTGTAGTCATCCACTCCCCCCCTGTATGACGAAGAAACATTCCATGCTCTGCTGCAAGCCACATGTCCAGATCTCCAAATGCCTGTAATCAGCAATCGAAAAAACAATTATCACATAATTAACAAATTACTTCCAGCATTGAATGCCATGCCATTCTACTAATTTTACATCTATCAATGACTGGAGGTATCTACTTCATCAATTATCAGCAACTTATTCTGAATTACAGACCAAACGAAATTACATGAACGTGGAGGAGGCAGTACATGAAAGTGAAGAACTCATCTGTAGAAATGGCACTGAATGACCTTCCTATGCTTAAGAAGGCATCAAATGTTTGTAAAAAAACAAGGTTTACCTCATCTAGAACTGCCCGCTCACTTCCACTTAAAATTAAGATTGTTGTCTTTGGGTCAGAACAAAGAACTTCTAATGTCTCCAACAGGTTAGAATGCAATCTGATCTTCATCTCACGAATTTGATCAGGCCCTCTTCTTCTTTGATCCTCTGCTTGTGCTGTTAATGTTGAGTTGAAACCCTGTAGTGATAACACCCATCAATACTTAAATACAAATACTTGAATCAAATGATAAACATAGGGACTAACTGCTTTATTAGTGCCTTGGAGACAGAGTCCATTGTGTCATGAACTTTTTAATCATGTATAACGTCAACGTATGTCTTTGCTAGACTGATGCTTTACAAAAACAATAAATTTCATAACTCTTGAGCAACCATTTCTTATCAAATGTTTTAATTACTTACTTAAAATGCCCTAATGAAAATTTACCACGCAGTGAGTACTGGTCCACTCCCTCGCAAATAAGTAAAGCTATGTGCACCTTAAAACACTCGGGCAAGGCCCCACAAACAAGGACTTAATGCACAAAATACAGGCAGATTACCAGGATCACAAGCCTGTTCTTCGACTCCTCATACTTTTCCACCGCTCTTTCAACTGGAAGCTGTGGTGGAATTCGTAAAGTTCGCAATTCTGCTTCTAAGACTGTATCATTTAGTTCACTGCATGTCAAAAAAACAGTAAGTAATAATCTACAAGGCGTTATACTATATCTAAGAAAGTGAATAAAGGAGTTTGCAGCACACCTGACAAAAGTATCCGCCCAGACCTGAGCTGTGTGTGTAGTGACATGATCAAAGTTATGATGATGCCGCTCTTTCCTTTCTTTCTCCTCCATATTAAGGGCGTCCTGTATAGATGCTGCAACTTCACATATATTCCACGGATTGACTAAAATTGCTCCCGCACCCAGTGACTGTGCAGCACCTGCAAACTGCAGATCAAATGAAGTTTAAGATACTCCAAAATACAGAGAGATGAAAATGCTGCTCGCTTTACCTCACTTAGAATAAGAACACCTTTCTTCGAATTTTGGCAGGCAACAAATTCATAGCTCACAAGATTCATCCCATCACGTAAAGACGTGACAAGCAGTACATCTACAAAACAGAAAGATAATCAAGGTAGATCTGCAAAATAATAATCAATGCACCTTATATTGCTATCATGATTATATACCTCCCGACATAGGTCATGATAATTTGTAACTATGGCACAGGTTGATATCTTGTTTAGACGACAAGTTCATAACACTCAACAACAATCAGAGAAGAGTCATCTATATATATATGCTGTGCCATGACTTATGTTATATCCCACTTGGTTGTTGATATCATGTTTAGATGACAAGTTCATAAGAATAACGCTCAACAACGATCAAAGAAGAGTCATCAATATATATATGTTGCGCCATGACTTATGTTATGTCCCACTTGTTAAACAACCATTAACAAAAGAATAAATAATTCGCAGAAGACAGAAATAATTGAAGACATCTCTCAGCCTACAAGTAGTGACTATGGATGGTGCACTTATGTTCTGAAAGTCATTAGCATCCAGCATTCCATAAGCATAAAAATAAAAAGGAAACAACAAAGCTAAAAGGACGATTTAGCCACCATTTACCAGTGACCGCATACAACGCGCACAGCTCATGAAATTTCAAA
This sequence comes from Isoetes taiwanensis, assembly GCA_021234155.1. NCBI lineage: Eukaryota > Viridiplantae > Streptophyta > Lycopodiopsida > Isoetales > Isoetaceae > Isoetes > Isoetes taiwanensis. Next base: position 17,623,590 of record JAJEKV010000010.1, on the reverse strand, counting down.
GATCGGTCCTGCAGCAGCAAAACATACTCTGAATAATGAAGCAAGGCCCTGATTGGCTACTCTGAAGCTTACTTACAAGATGGTGAATAGGAACAGTAGTTAAAGTACCAAAGCGTCCATTGATGCGACCAACAATCTCATGGACTTGACTGGTAAGTCGTTGATCTGAAAAATTGATTGCTGGTTAGCATTCTCCTCAATAAAACCCTATAAACCCTTCAACTGGCAGTAAATAATGATATCAATATGCTTCATCTTTTCAAGGGCAAAAACTTTCCAACGAAGAAAGTAATAAAGTTTGCCATAATTGGCATAAAAGGGTGAACTTGCAGAGGAGTGATCTGAAGGCTAACAAGCAAATGAGCTCATGCTGGATGATTCCAAGCTAAGTTCTGCAAATAAGCAGAAAGCAAGAAAATTCAATATTGTCTGTGACACATTCGGCTTACTATGCACATATCTGAAGAATGGAAAAGCAAACTAAGTTGCAATGTTTAAAAACCTTAATGCTCAAGATCTGGAGGGTTTCTGATTTTGATAGGAAGAAATTGCAGGAGACATCTCTCTTTATCTTTATGCGAAGAAGATAACAGAATAGGAAGGCATAAATAGCATTGACTTCTGCCAGAACCTACACTTTCCATTCTTTTAAGCTTAACACTCCCATAGCTAATCTGGCTACAAAATAAAAGTCAAACAGCAATGAGCTTTAATGACTTATGATAGCAAATGCAATAGGAACAGAGGTTTCACTGTCTATTCTCAGCCATTGGTTCCGGAGGGATATGCAACGGGTGTAGTTCCCAATTGGCTTCGATCACAGGTGAAATTAAGAAGGTTTTAGAGTATACACTCTGGCACATCTGTTCGAGTAGGGACAGCAATTTGAACCAATAACACCTTATCATGCCAGGCACGATTGTCTTCCAAAAACTTCTCAAAGGCAAGGAGCTTTTGAGGGATGCCCTTAATCATATCCAGACGGTCAACGCCCAACATAACCTGTTTGGAAGCATCATTCATTATAATAGAATAAGAGTATCAACTCAGCACAGAAACATGCATTGTGCAAACCTTTCGACCATCAAAACGGGCACGTAACTCTTGAATTCTATGTTTTACAAGATCAGTTTCAGTTGCTGCTGTGAATCTTTCTGAATCGATGCCAACTGGAAACTGCAAAAAGCAGAAGCATATACTTCAAAGATTAACATCCTTGACAAATTTAAAACTAATATGATTACATAAAAATGAGAGAACTTTCTAGATACCGCTGCAACACGTGTAAGCTTTCCCTGGTCTTCAACACCTTCTGGAGTGCCTTCTAACCCCAAGATACGTGTGCATGCACTGACAAAATGTCTGGCATAATCATATGTATGAAACCTGGAGGGCAAACAACAAAACTCCATCTTAAGACATAGATTGCACTCTAAGAAAGGTGATCTTACCTTGACATTCAGAAGGTAGAAAAAGCTAGTCATTTTCCCTCCAACTGAAGACAAAACGATTAATCTCGCTCCACGGAAGACTTACCCGACCAAATCTGCCATGAGGACGGCTTGCAGAAGCTCTGAACGTAATGGTAATGTCCTATATATTTCCGAGGACGGAAAAGGTGTGTGAAGAAACCACCCAACTTTTATTCTGCTGTTACCCTCCTTCAAAAACTTCGGGAGAAACATAAGATGATAGTCATGACACCAGACAACATCCCCCTCTTTATAATGCTTAAGGACCACCTCCGCGAAAAGCTTATTGGCCTCTTTGTATGCATCAAACTGAGATTGCAAACTTCTGGTTGCAGCCAGTCTGTCGTCTTGACGAAGCCCTATGTAATGGAATAGTGGCCAAAGAACATTGTTGCAGTAGCCATTGTAATACTGATCAACAGTATCTTCATCAAGGAACACTGGTATAAAACCCTACATGTAAGGAGCAAAGGATTGTAACTTCCATCTATGGCACGTACAAAGACCATGACTACTCAAATCAACTAAACTTGTAACTAAATAAGTATACCTCTTTTTGCATTGCCTCCGATAAGGATGCCTTCCCTTTTTCATCCTGCACATTGACACCTGGCCATCCAATCCATGTGGCTTCAAAATGCTTCACACCTGAAGATACAAATCATCTAGGAAGTTAGAAACAGTAACAAAAATCCTAAATGACAGGGCACTTCATTTGCATGTCCACTAGCAACTGAAATCCCAACAGAGCATAACCAGATTCAACATCGAGGCTACAGCAAGCTTCTAAAATTTCAAAAGTTTTGAACTACATAATAAACCAAAAACTGTGGACCCCAGGCCATCCATGGGCTATACATAACCAAGGAAGCTTTAGTTTGTATGGAGCAAAACCAATTGAATCCAATTCGTAAGCAAAGAAAAGCTTACCAAGTAGTGCACTGACGAGACCTCCTGCAGTTTGGAGCTCCAAATCCCATAAAGTTTCGCCCTTCCGAATTGCAGAAACAGGGAGCCTATTGGCCACAACAAGCAGCCTCTGTTTTGCACGCCAGCTCTCTTCTCTGCTGCTCGATCCTTCCACACCTTTCCCTGAAAACTTTTCTCGAAAGCCACTGTCATTTCCTCCGCTTCCAGCCCTCTGGATCCTTTTCTCTGGAGGAATTTTGAAGGTATCTTTCCTAAGTTGCCTTTCTCTAAGTAATCTTTCAAGCCTAGATGTGGAAATATTTGCTAACGGTGTCCCAATTCCAAAATCGGGGTCAGAAAGAGAAGCGGTGCGGTGGGGCATTCGGCCCCCTTTTTCTGCAGGTGTAGAAGAAAGTGAGAGTCTTCTTTGAAGTGGGCGGTGCTCTGAATCCTCTTCTTGCCATGATTTTGTCCTGTCTGGGGCCTTCGTAGACAGAGAGTAAGGCATACGCCCGATCTCTTCAAATCTCTCTTTACTCAATGCCCTTGTTTCTTTGCCTTGCACAGAACAAGGGCTCGATAACTATTGTACAATGTGGGCTATGTTTAGAAGAAGAAATCCTTATTGAGGAAGAGGAAAAGGCACGGGCCTCCCTATTCGAGCAAATGTAAAACATATGCCCGATTTCAAATTATCCCACCCCAATCGGTAGGATTGGAAAGTGCTTCCTGAAATGGAAATTGCAAACTCCTATATTTGAATTGAAACCGCTGCTAAATCTGATCATCCACAAAAATGTAGATTAGATCCAACAAGCCAAGAAGAAGAAGCCCAACAGGTGAATTACCCCAGATAGAGAAAGGATAAATCACCTCTTAATTCTTTGCTGATGAAGAAGATTACAAGTGCGGTGGTAGTAGACAACAGGGCATGAAATCAGAATCAGCACCGTTGGAGAGATCGGCAAGCAGGCTAATTGGGCATGGGAAAAACCAATCGCCCATATAAAATTCCTTCAACTTCTGGGCAAGAAAATCTTTTTAAACAAGAAACTATAAATGGTCGGAGGCTAAAAAGAGAGCCAAAAAACAGAGGATTCAAATTCGAACAAAAACTTGCAGCGGGCAACAGGAGCCGGATCTGGGCACTCTAATCCATGCAAATTCCTTTGTTATGCGAGGAAAAGGATGACATCCTGCACAAGAGGCCTGCTACCCAAGAAAAGCCTTATCAAGGGAGAGCCACATGTCAAGGCCTCTGGTATTCCCTTTTATTGGTAGGGAATAAATCTTTTTGGGTATTGAACATTCTTTTATTTTTGCTACACATTATAAGGTGCCCTCTTGTGTTGTTCTGATGATGAAATTAGGATAATGCATCACCATATGGCATATGCTTTTCCTTTTACAACAATCTCATCTCATGGTGTAGCCTGTCAACAATCTACATATTGCATCTTATCATTGTGTGGTGGATCCTCCCCTCTGGGCACTAGCACTTGGATGTGAGTGCATGCGCGCACATCACAGATTCAACGCCTCGTCCTGATTGCTTCATCAGTGTTAAAACCGCCCTCCAGATTGTCACCATATATTTCTCCTAGCCTCATCCTAGTCTATCAATGTCTCCCAGCCTCCACACATAGCCTCTCCCATTTGCTTCTCTTTTTGCAATACCCCTTCAACTTCCCTTCCACTTGGCTACTTCTATCTATCTCTTTCTGCAATACCCCTTCAACTCCAACTCTTCAACTGTCCTTCCAATTGGCTACTTTCCTCTGGGTCTATCATTCAATTGCACAATTAAAAACTTGCTGCTAGGGGAAAAGGCCTCTCCTGTCAGGAGCTCCTCAACCTGCTGTTGGCTGGTGGCGGTGGGTAGTAATGACCAAGGAAATAGATATGCTGACAATCATGGAGCGTTGCATTTTTGTCTTAAACAAAGCAAAAGAATTTGTTCTTTTTTGTCAGCCCGTTGAAAGAGAGATTGTGTATTGACTTTTGCTTTTATTCTATGGACACGGTATACAACCATATTAGTTGGCTATAACTATAACTTGAAAAGATAATGATTGATTGACATCAACTCTGAATTCTTTAGTTTTCTTTTCCTTTTCTTTTCAACTCCTCGGATCTTCTAATACTACACATTAATTGTTAGATATTGTGCTACACTCACTTAGTCTATACATTTTTTAGGGGCTTGTGTAGAATATTATTCACAAGAGGTTCGAGTCACTTGATACTACACACAATGTGGTGATGGTGGTGGTATGGCATCTTTGGTAATATCGTTCCTAGATGCTCTCCCCAAAGACTACAGTAACATTAATGGGCATGACAAATGTATCTCTCCTTTAAATCTCTCTCAAAGTTTCTCTTGAAGAATGTCAGATATTTATTGGTAACAATACTACAGTAAAATCACGTGCTTAAAACCTAGATGGCACGTATCCAATAAGAGTTATTGAACCAACTGTAGAACCATTGGAAAAAAAGAAAGATACCAGTGAAAACTTTTTAAAAACATTGCTGACTATATGAAAGCCAAAAACTTCCTGCTATCAATTTCTTGAATTATGGCGTGCGAAAAAACAATATTGAAATAACCATATTATAAGCCTTTGACTAGCATTTGTTTTGGTTGTTTAGATTATATAAACATGTCATAGAAACATTAGTTGATTAAACTTATGATGCTAGATTGGAGATAATTTAGTCAAAACTTTATTTCAATTTTCCAATTTGTACTTATAATATCTAAAATGAATCTCGTTACATTCATGTACTTCCCTTAAGTTTGATATTTTCATTTTGTTGGAGTTATTTTACCCTAATTTTTCTTTGGACATCATAGCTCCTATCTTCCATGTCACATCACATGCTGGAGTACAGGTTGATGATAAAACACATGTATCCTGGCTACTTAAGCATTACAGGAACTATACGAAGCAAATAAGTTATGAAGAACAGATGGGCATGTGGCTTATAGAAATATACGATGATAAAGGAATATGGGACAAGGTCTATTATACCATAGGAGGAAAATCAAATGTTATTAAAGTGACTATTTAGCCGAGGAGGTTGAGGCACATTTTGGGGAGACTAAACCAATACGAATGGGGCACAGAAGCTAGCACCCATGGCCGACTTCAAATCGGTCGGGCTGCTAAAATATAAAACCAAGAAGTTTTTTTTTTTTTTTTTTTTTTTTGAGGGATAAAAAAGATTTTATTTACTTAGAGAGAATGATACAAAGCCACAGGGCAGAGGTGCACCCATCCACGAATATGAGATGGGGGTAGCTACGTAGCTCCAGCTTGTACTATTCTCTTTCCCGACCTAGACCAGATTAAAATAGGTGCCCCATATTTCTTCCTTTACCTCTTCTTCACATTTACTAGCCTAAATTTTTTAAGTCTTTCAAGTACCAGGTGAAGTAGCTGAGTTGATGATATGAATACCTCCTGATTCTCAGCAAAGACTCGGGCATTCCTCCTTTTCCATATTGACGGATCGTCCGGGCCCGGCTATGTGAAAAGTTCTTCTTGGGACACCATTGCGGAGGGAGAATTCCTAGCGGCAATTCTTTGGTTCCTAAAGGGTATTGAACCTATCCGGACTCGGGCCCATACTTCATGCGGCATCCCACATTCCACCGGACAATGTTCTATGGATTCCTCTTCCTCTTCACACATAGGGCAAAGTGGGCTCACGTTATTGTCCCATTTGGAGACTAGATGATTGACCCTTGGGACCCTGTGGATCACTTGCCAAAGAAAGGCGTTGATTCGTGGAGGGAGGAATTTCAGCCAAGCATTTCTCCAGATGTTTTTAAGGATGTCCTCAGTGATCACTAGCTCCCACTTGGGAGATCTTTGGAAGAAATCCCTTAGCCTTCAAACTCTTTGTAGCATGACTTCACAAACTTGTTTGGTCATGCAGAAGGATGTACGACCCATGGACTTTGATCTCCTCTATTTATTGTGTTTGGGAGATACGGAAGCCACGCATTCCCAAATTATCTTGTGCGCCTCCTTTAAACCAAAAGCAGGGCTTGAAATGCTTCCCAAGCCCGGCGGGTGCTCTCCGTATACCACCGAGCACAAGAATGTATACCACAGTTTTTCCATCTCTTCACAATCCTCGCGTCGACCACTATACCTAATGGGCCTTGTTTATTGTGCAATTCCTTTGGTACCCACCATGGAGGGAGGTCCCCTTTAAATTTGCTGATATCAAGCGTGAATAGTTTCTTTATGGCAAGACCCTTCTTGAAGGGGAGGCTTCTTTACATGGCTTGAGAAAAAAAGAGAGACCATGGGCGAGACCTTGACGGAGGGCTTACTATGCTTACAAGAATATAATAGAGCTTGGTTGATGAGGTGCAAACCTGGAGACTTCACCTTTTCCTGAAGAATCATCCATATGAATTTGGCTATTAATACTTTGCTCTGTAAGACTATGTCAAACATACCTATTCCCCCTTCTGTTTTGTCCCTCTTGCACTTCCACCAAACAATTTTGATCGTTGCACCTTCTTCATTACCTCCCCAGACGAAGTTTCGAATCAACCCTTCTAACTCCTGCACCTTCTCCCTCGGAGCAAGTAGAATTGATGATATGTATACATAAGTATTACTTAGCACATGTTTTGCCACAGTAATCCTCCCTGCAAGGGATAACTTTGCTACCTTCCACCAATTTAGGTGTTTATATAGGCCTAGTAGCATTTCATCCCATATTCGTGCACTAGTGATGTTAATGCCTACTGGGATTCCTAACAAGCTGGAGTGTTCACATGGTAAGCTTTCCAAACATATGGGATGCCTGTTCTCCAAAGGCCACTGCACTGAGCATTTTTTCCAATTTATGAGGCAACCTGAAGCTATTGAGAAGGGTGGCGATGGTTGTCTGCACATGACATATTGTTTTCCTCTACCTCGATAAAAGTAAAATGAGTCGATGCGCATCTTTGGTTTCTGATTTGTTGAGAACCGTCCCACATTTCTAGTCCCTGAATGAGACCGTCTGCCGGATGCTTGCGGGAATAAGCGTGAGAGGACTTATCTTTGCTATATTGAAGAGAAAAGGAGCGGGGGACAACCTTGCTCGATGCCCCTCTTAATCTCAAATATAGGAGATGATTCACCTTGAAATAAGGCGAGGCTCGAGCTGATCTCAATAGTTTCATTACCCCTTCGTAAAAATATCCCCACAACCCGGCTTTGAGCATCATTTTATCTGAGAAAACTCCATCTAATCTTTGTCATATGCCTTGGTGAAATATAGCTTTAGATAGGCTACTTTTTGTCTGTTTTTTACGGCCCGGTGCAACCCTTCAAAAGCTGATGCCACATTGCTCAGAATACTCCTACCCAGTAAGAAGCCAGATTGGGCCTGTGAGATACCTTCCGCTAAAATTGGTTTGATCTTCTCTGCCATAGCCTTGGCTATGATTTTGTAAAATGCAGATAGGAGTGTGATAGGCCTCCAATCGTTAATTGTGCTTGGCTCCTTACACTTGGGTACCAAGGCAATGCAGCCTGTATTCAATCTTGGATTTAAATTTTCAGCTTGCAAGAAGTCTGTGTATGCAGAAAAGATATCATTTTTAATCCATTCCCAATTGCATTGGTAGAATTCGATGGGAATTCCATCCATACCCGGACATTTATTCTTAGCCAATAAGAGGGTGGCTTTTTCAAGATCCTCCAAGAAGTGTATCTAATAGGAGATTGAACTATTCTGCAGATGAATAATCAAAAGGAGAAGATATATTGTTTGGGCTCTCGATAATCAAGTCGGAAGTTGTGGTAAAATAGCTAATGAAATTTTGTTAGTTCCATGGCTAATGTGACTTCATATTCAATATGATATAAATGATAGTTGATATTTTGCTCGATATCTTGATATCATTATGCACTCTATATTGAACACTTGATTGAATGTTATCGAGCCCACAGGTGTAGCTGCATGATATATTGTGATTTTCTAACATTGGTATCAGAGCAGGACATACCGAAGCAGGACCTGACAAAAGAAATCTATCAATATGTCCAAACGTTTTGGTGCAAGCTTGTTGAGCACAATTGAGGTGTTCAAAGGTGGAGCAGGCTTTCTAATCTGGAAGGACTTGATTAAGCACATTCTTGAAGTTGAGGATCTATGGGATCTTGTAGATCCAGAGGGTGAAGATGCAGTCTTGAACACACTATCCAGGTCTGCTAGTTCAGTAAATATTGCAACTAATCCTGAGAATAACAGTACAGGTGAAGCCAGTATTGCAAGAGCAACTCAAACAGTTGGAGCATCAAGGACATTATATGCAAAAATCAAAGAAGCTCAGGGGATTATTTCGTGCAAGGTGAGTCCTACAATTAGACTCAAACTTAGAAACAAGTCACCCAGAGAGATGTGGTTATTTCTGCCTGAAACATTATGAAGAAAAGACCTCTTCCCAAATTGATCTACTGCAGGGTTAAAACTGCCAGATGATGGAGATGTTTCTACTTTTTTTAGTGACTTTGATAATATTATAGCTGATTTGGAAGGAGCAGGAGTTAGTGTGTTTGATAGAAGTCAGGTTCTCCAACTCTCTAGAGCCATTGTTAATGATCAGCTAGCCTTGTTCATAAGGAATATGAGTAAGACCCGCGAGGAAGCTGAAAATGTGCTAAGAACATAATATGAACAACGAAAAATAACCAAGGGAGTCGATGAATCTGCTGAGATATTATATGTTGGGAAGGGCAAAGGTAATTGTTTCTATTGCAAAGAAGCTGGGCATTTTAAGAATGAATGCCCAAAACTCAGACAAAATGATATTAACTGCTTTAACTCTGGAGGTAAGGGTCATGTAGCAGCTAAGTGCTCCTCACCAAAGGACTATGGTCGGGGTAAAGGAAGAAACACTAGAGGAGGAAGGAACAATCAATCTAGAGGTGGAGGAGGAGGAAGGGTTGTTGGCATACATATTGCAAAAGAACATGATCAAGAGGAGAAGGAAGTAGAAGATGAAAACGAGGTACATTGCATATTTTCTATTGTTGATAAATTTGAAGGAGCTAACTCAAATCATGACACCTTTGTAGTTTATAGTGGAGCTAAGAGATCAGTAGTCCAAACTACTGGTCTACTCAAGAACATCAAGAAAGCCTATCCGATGAGCATTTAAGTGGGAAACGGAGAATTGCAATCGATTGAGGGAAGTGGACTGTTGCAGTTGACAGATTCACATGGCAATGTACTTGATGTGGAAAATGTACTCTGTGTTCCAAGCATAATAAAAAATCTGATTTTCGTTAGTCAATTGATTGATTTGGGTTATAGTGTTAACTTTCATTCCAAAGCATGTAAAATCTACCTTGGGAATGAATTAAAATTCTTGGCAAAGAGATGTGGTAACTTATTTCAACTGGAAGGAGCAAACTGCCCAAGTATAAATTCTGTGAACACTTATGATGTTGAACTATGGCATAATAGGCTAGCACACACAAATTGCAATAATATCAAGTTCTTGGCTCAAAAGGGTTGGATAAATTGCATTGATCCAAGAAGGGACAAATTCACATGTGAAGGATGCATGCTTGGAAAGCTAAACAGGCTGTCGTTTGCAAAAGCAAGACACCAAGACACGGGGCGAAAGAGGTTTTGGAACTGATCCACACTGATCTGTGTGGACCCCTGAATGTAAGGAGCAGAAGCAAGAACATGTACTTTATTTCAGTCATAGATGATTACAGTAGAATGTGCACTTGTTACTGTCTTGCAAGGAAGTCAAAAGCCTTAGTGGCATTCAAGCATTTTATAGCTATGGTAGAAAGGGAAACAGGAAAAAAGGTGAAATGCATCCGCTCTGATCGAGGTGGAGAATACCTATCATGCGAGTTTAAATATTTTTGTATGATACCAGCGAAATTGATCAAAAAAATATTGAGGTGCCAGAAACTAAAAGAAAAAGAACAAATACATAAATGTTGCTTGATGACTTGAGAATGAATGTGAATGAGGCCCTTTTTCCATGGCTAGGTGTCTTATATTTAGCTTAATGTGATTGGGCCACATAAGAAAATACGACACCGTAGCTTTTCCACTGAAGTTTTTAAGACATGTCTTAAACTGATACCGTACAACTTCAGAGTCGCATTTTATTCTGGGGGAAACTCCCCACCACAAAATAAGGTATGAACTCCTATCCTATCAGTGGGCTTCTCTGCCGCATCATACGGGTGTCCTAAAAAAAAGAAACAGAAGCAGAAGAAGCAGACGGGAAGCTGATCGCTATGGGCTGGAATGGAATCAACCTGATCTACTGGGCTGGAATGGAATCGACATGAAGCAAATCTGTTGGAATGGAGAAAGGCCAACAAGTATCGTTCCAGATTGATTGGAGCGAAAATGCCAACAAGCAGATCGATCCAGAGTACTTCAAATATCAAGGTCGGATTTGGTCAGATTGCAGGTCGACTTGCAGCTTGGATTGATCGGATTGCAGGTCAGGTTCGAAATTGGTGTTGCAGATCGAGTTTCTAGAATGTAATTGGTATTTTTTTTGTTTCTTTGCAGCTGTGGGTTCAGTAAATCTGAACCAAATCTTTGCAGTATGGCTGGAATGGGTTCTCCTAATCCGAACTATGTGTTAGTTGAATTCTGATTCCCTAACCGTAATTCTCTCCTGATCTCCATATTTAACACGAAAATATTCATACTTTGCACAACATTACATGGTAATATTTACCCCAACCCTGATTTTTTCGTTCCAGACGAGAACTTTCTCCTCGCTGCCGCTATTGCTAATATTCGGGCCCAGTTCATGCATTTCTTATACTGAGGTTTTTGAACACTTCACTGCTTCTCTTTGCTATTTTACCAGAGTCCTATGTTTTTGTTTATTCTTTTCCACTGTTTATGAGCGCTTGACAAGGCGGAATTGCATCAGAGCTTATGTGCCTCTTTTTCCTACTGCCGCTTGTTCATATTTTCCTAATGTTGTTTTATAAAGAGTTTATGTTTTTGTTGCTTATAATATTGTTTTTTAATAATAAGACATGTCTTATTTTTGTGTAGTGGAAAATTGTGAATATAAGACACGTGTTATATCAATAAGACGTGTCTTATATTAATGTAATGGAAAACTGATTTTTTTAAGACATGTCTTATGTATGACATGGAGCCCAAAAGGGTGTCTTATAATAATATGACAGCCATAAAATAAGACTGATGTGGAAAAAGGGCCTGATTATGGCAGAAATGAATATGGGAAAAGCAAAAGAATAGAACAGCTGGAGCATACACATGAGCAAATTCTAGCAATCATGGATGACATGGTATTACCTACGACTTTTAATGATGTACTCGATAGTGATGACAAAGAGAAATATATTGAGGCAATTAAAGACGAGATGGACTCCTTCCAAAGCACTCAGACCTATGAAGTAGTGAACTGCCCATCAAATCAGAATGTCATAGGGAGCAAATGGTTATTCAAAATTAAAACAAGTGCAGATGGAGGCAGGAGATATAAAACCCGGCTTGTAGTCCAAGGTTACACTCAGAAAAAGGGGAAAGACTATGATGAAACTTACTCTCCTATAGTAAAGCTAACAAGCTTGAGATTACTACTCAGCTTGTCAAATGCAATGGATTTGGAATTACACCACATGGATGTAAAAACAACGTTTTTAAATGCAAAGCTAGAGGAAAATGTATTCATGAGACCACCACCTGGTTTTGATGAACAAGAGGATAAGGTGTGGAAGTTGAACAGAGCAGTTTATGGACTGAAGCAGTCACCAAGAAAGTGGTATATGTGCATGGACAATTTTCTTAGGGAACATGGGTTTGAAAAATTAAAGTACGATGGAAATTTATACAGATTTCAAATGGGAGATGATTTTTGCATCATTGCATTTACGTGGATGATTGCATTATGGCTTCAAACAGTCCAGCTTGTTTAAACCAGTGCAAAGAAATACTAATGGGAAGGTTCAAAATGTCTGATATGGGAGAACTTAAACACTTCCTAGGAATTGAAGTGGTCAGAAACAGATTGAAAAAGATACTGCAATTAAAGCAAAGTAGACATATCAGCAATATGATTAAAATATTTAATTTGGAAGATGCAAATCATGTGAAAATTCTGGTTGTACCAGGACATCAATTAACAGCAGACAAGCCATTATCCAAAGCAGAAGAAATGGAAATGGAAAAGACTCCTTACAGGGCTTTAGTGGGATGTCTGTTATACCTAGCCAACAACACCCGACCAGATATAGCCTACATAGTAAACATATTGAGCAGGAGGTGTCATCATCCAAGTAGAGAACATTGGTTGGCTGGTAAAAGGGTGTTAAAGTATTTGAAAGGAACTATTAATCATGGGATTACATACAGCAATGATAACTTAACACTCCTTGCATATAATGATGCTGATTGGGGTGGCGATTTGAATACGCGTAAATCCACTTCAGGTTATGCAATATTCCTTGGGGGCGGTCCTATAGCATGGAGAAGTAAGAAACAAAAGGCTATAGCTATGTCTTCAGCGGAGGCAGAGTATGCAGCATCATCATTAGTAGCTACGGAAGTAATATGGTTGAGGAGGCTCCTAAATGATTTGAACTGTTTTCAAAATGAACCGTCAAAAATTCTAACAGATCGTCAAAGTTGCATAGCCATTGTGAAGAATCCAGTGCAACATGAGAGAACTAAACATACATTTCATTAAGGATTTGGCAGCAAAGGAATATATTCAAATGACTTACATCAATACTGCATAACAGATCTCTGATATATTCACTAAGGCCTTAGTTGAAAACAAATTTACGCAGTTCAGAAAGGGACTGAATATCACAGGGAAGGTGATGTAATTATGTGCAGACCAAAATTAGTCTAAATATTATAAAAGTATGTGATGAAGGAGAAATATTGGAATTTGAATGGTGATCATCACATGCTGGAGTATAGGTTGATGATGAAACCACATGTATATTCGCTACTTAAGCATTACAGGAACTATACAAAGCAAATAAGTTATGAAAAACCGATGGGCATGTGGCTTATAGAAGTACATGATGATAAAGGAATATGGACAAGGTCTATTATACCATAGGAGGAAAATCGAATGTTATTAAAGTTACTATTTAGCCGAGGAGGTTGAGGCACATTTTGAGGAGACTAAACCAACACGAATGGGGCACAAAAACTAGCACCCACAGCCGACTCCAAATCGGTCGGGCTGCTAAAATATAAAATCAAGAAGTATATCTAATAGGAGGTCGATCTATTCTGCAGATGGAATAATCAAAAGGAGAAGATATATTGCTTGGGCTCTCGATAATCAAGTCGAAAGTTGTGGTAAAATAGCTAATGGGATTTTGTTAGTTCCATGGCTATTGTGACTTCATATTCAATATGATATAAATGATAGTTGATGTTTTGCTCGATATCTTGATATCATTGTGCACTCTATATTGAATACTTGATTGAATGTTATCGAGCCCACAAGTGTAGCTGCGATATATTGTTATTTTCTAACAGAATTATATATAAGTCTCATCCTTGCCATTGCTGCCAAAATCTTACGGCTCAGGTCACTTCAAATCTTACAGCTACCTTCCTCTAGATGTTGGCCACATGCCACGGTTTCCACCCTTGATTGGGTCCAAGATCCTATGACCCATGTTGCATGCTCGGTCCTTAAGGAGGGGCTTTTGAAAAAATTTATTTTGTTTGGGAGATTTGAACCCTGGTCATTGCCTCCCCAAGCCCTCCATTCTAACCACTAGACCAAACATTGATTTAAATATACTTAAACAAAAGGATTTAATTAAGATAGAATAGAAGAGAAAGTTGTAGAATGTCCTATAAAGTTTTGGAATACCTTGGATAGTTTTAAAATGTTCTAGAATGTTTCAGAATGGTGTAGAAAGTTATAGAAATCTAAAAGAACCTTCCAGAAAGTTCCAAAAGTTCTAGAATGTTCTAGAAAGTTCTAGAACGTCCTACAAAGTTCCAAAAAGTTTCTAGAATGTAAGGGAATCCAGAAGATCCAAAGGAATCTCACCAAATGTAAGGGGATCTCAAGAAATCACATAAATTAGAAGGGAAACTAAAAAAAATCTCATGAAATCTGAGGACGTGTTCATAGAATATAAGGGAATCTAGGTGAATCTCATAAAATCTAAGAGAATCTAATACAATCTACATAAAATCTTGGAGATTCTATAGGAATTTCAAGAGAATCAAGGGAATCCAAGGGACCTAAGGGAATCTACGAGAATATCATCTTTAGCAAACATACGGCAAGCAAGATGGGGTTAGTCCACATGGACTAAGTGGGGAACACTAGGGTAGGGAACCAAGAACTATATCAATCATGAAATATCTAGTTATGTCCAATACATGACAATAGAGGCTTACCTCGCTCCTTTTATCCTGCAAGAGGTTAGACGATCAAGCTCAAATAATCTCAAGTCTAAATGCATAACTACATGCCTAGGATCTCTGATCTAGTCCAACTTTCCCCTTGGGTCGCGATCCCAAGGAGACATATTCCAATCCATTGTACGTATAGGCCTTAAAACAAGGTTGCTCTCCCCTTGGCCTCATCCATCTAGCCCTCCCCCTCTAGCCACGGATGCGGAGTCACACGGCCGCCCCACCCCTCTGAAGATGGGCAGCTCAAATAATGCAGGATGCCACGTAATACAGTTAAGAACCTTTACATAATATAATCTCCCAAGATGGACGTAAACCATATTCATGAGTACCATATAACTCAAAAGTAGTATACACACATGTCACAACATAATAATGATCGCTGGCAATACTAATTTAGAGCACAAGACAAATATTGCAACAAGAAGCAAAACATAAATCCAAGCATGATAATCCTCTATTCAATAGTCTTTGCTCGTAGCACTAATATAGGTTCCTATCATGAATACTTTACGGCATGGTCCTAGGCTTTAAAATACTAAGGCTTGCTAAGGTAATGTTCTATGACTCAATATACTAATATATATATGGGTAAAAGACTTAAATCAATATGTATTCAAGCGTGGCTTTAAGTTCTGTCCCTAGCAGGCATGCTAGATTAAGTCTTTACACAAAAATGGCCTCTAGTGTCCCAATAAAGCATAGTCCATGTTCTAAAGGATGAAGGTATCTTATAATATGGTGGAACCTTAGATAATACTAATATAAATGCATGGGAATATCGAACCTTCGTATCCCCCTTAAGCAAAAAGCTAACAAAAGCTATGACCCAACAGATCGCGGCCCTGCTTCTCCAGATCCGGCTGGGCTGGCTGCATCACACCCAGCTCTACCATATAGGCAGCAACTTCTAACTAGTATCAACAATGTGGAGCAAGAATCAAATTATTTATCAAGACCAGAGACTATCCATCTCAGAAGTCGGATTTACAGAAATCCATGAATCAGATTATGGCACAGGACCCAAACTAGCCAGATGAAATCAAATTTCATCACAAAGGCGGATTCTGGACAAAGATTTTGACCACAGATGGTTTTGGCAGCATGGCAATCGGATTAACAAAGGAGAATTCTCAGATGGCTCCAAGGCTTCAGAAAATAATTCCGGTTTAGTTTTTTGAGTTCGTGAGATCTACAACCAAAAGCCGGACTCCAAGCAATCAGCTGAAATCAATACGTCAGCACCAGGACAAATTGTTCAAGGCCGGATTTACAGCTACGTCCCAGTTTTAGAGACAATTTATATTCCCGATTTTCCTGAAAACTACACAACAGACGGAACTGCAACAAGCATGCATATCCCCATCTCTTAATTCTCAGTTCCTTTTGGCTTTAAATCGGCTTGATCCCGGTTTGCTTCCAGCTCCTTCCTCCGTCCTTTGCTTTGCTTCAAGCTGCTTCTTCTGATTTCGTTCTTATCCATCAGATTTCCTTATATACATTTTAGCCACGTGGGCAAAGCCATTTGGCATTATCCCATTAGTCTAGATTTATCTAATGGCCAAATCTTTTATAGCTTGGCTAAATGCAGAAGATCCCAGTTGGCAATCTATCATACTGCTAGGCATCCTAAAGCTCGATTAGGCATCTTTCTAATCAGAAGGGTGTGCCGGATTTAGCATGGCATCCCTTGCCATAGGTCACGAGCCTCGCTCCCCTATTTTATGGTGCTCACCTTTTTAAATTAAACATATTAAGGGTTTAAATAACCTTAGCTAATGTATTTTTATAGTCTTAAATATCACTATTCTAGGAAACAACACCAAGCCACAAGGGTCGTTACATGAGGGCATAGCAGTCCAACCAAGAAGTCGCATCAAGATATGTTCACCTATCTCATCACATCTTCCCTATCTCAACATATTTAAAAGCATGCTAATAGCAAAGTGGCAACCAAAACCTATGGCCGGGCATAAAAAAACACTATGCTAGACCAACCGAAAAACAAGGAGAAGAGTAACTAAGGATGGGCAAGGAGAAGAGTAACCAAGGACATCAGGGACGACGACTTCAAAGAAGAGACAACAAAATGCCAGACTATAGAATGTGGACCACTACAAGAATCAAAGAGGGAAGAAATGGGGGCAAAAGAGGATTAAGGCAGGCAATGGCACGGGAACAAACAGATCCAGAATGACTACTACAAAAATCCGTGAACCAACATGAGAAGATTGCCAAAACAATCGCCAATTATCTCAAAACTTTTGATAGGCCATCATGACAAGTCTCCAAAGATCAACTAAACCTAAATAAAAACAATATGAGGCAACTTGCAGAAACTGAAGGGCACAGAGCGTAGAGATGAATGCCGAGGCTCAAGAAACGCCAATGTTAAATGAAGTTCGCCATCTCCAGACTCGTCCGTAGCCAGTATCATCCATGAATATGCAATCTTCTAGGTGAACTTATCTTCAGACACCGCAATAGACTTAGTACGAGCCACCAATTGCAGCACAACATCATACTCCAAGCTCTGACAAATGCATTCTAGCTTGGAGCTAGCCTCATTAAATTTTTATACTCTAGTTAGCAACCAGAAAAGCATGACCAACAAGATGATGTGCAACGAGAAAATAACAAGCTCTTATAATTCTGACACAACTTTTGTTCTGTCAATTCACTAAACACGGTTAATACAAGACTAAAGATATTCTAGAGCTCACGATCTCAATGTTACATAAAAAAGCATAGAGAAGGGATCCATATTTCACTCAGCTTGACACATTTAAATCGAAAGGAGTGCATCGGAAACACGAACGTGAACCTGGAAGCTCAAAATGGCTAGAAATAGAATAGAATAAGGATGCACAAATGGCCTTTGGACGTCAACCAAATAATTTCATAGTGCAATGAAACTACAAATTAGATTGTCTAAAATACTCATCTCGAATATGAACACAACCAATCAGTTCTTGCATGCCAAAAATTATTGTGAAATTGACTTTACAGAGTATGTGAAGAAGGTAACCTTCATCTCACAACTACAATACCTCCTCGCACTTGCAATCCTTCTCTGAGCGAAGCTATGGCAACTAAGGATGTGACGTAGGAACTCTTGGCCATGCCCAAAGACTGGCGAACCTTTTCCTGCTAAAGTAACAAATGACAGAGAAAGCATTCTTGTCCTTGAAATAAAAACATGAGAAATAAACCATAAAATAATATCTCATATCTCTATGCCAGCCTGGTCGGCGAGTGCTTGATGCCACAAGAATTTCAAAGAGAGCTCACATAATAGAACCATCGTTTCTGCAAAATACTCCGCCCAGAGTCCAGCATCAACAATCTGCAGCTCAGCCCTAGCTTGGCAGTTTACATGCAACAACACACTCCAAAGGCTAGCCCGAACAAATCCAATACAAGTGCTTAAGTGCCGATTCAAGCTGCTAGTGTAAAATCGTTGGCCTAACTGCTGATTTAAACTGGCAGAGAATCTCTAGAATCCAATGCTGCCTCTCACAAGAACTAAACAAACGAAAATCATGGCTCTCATAAACTCCTCGAGATTATCTTGCACGAACGCAACAGCCAGAACCAACAACTCATACACAAAATTGAACAATCAAATGGTGCGAAGCCCGGTGGTAAAACGGGATCGCACGCAAAGAAAGAGGAAATTGAGAATCCACAATGCATCACAAAGGAAGAGGATCGCCCAGAGAGAGGATAAAATTACAAGCGACTAAAAAGGGGAGGCTCAAAGACGGTTGATGAAAATAATAGAGATGCAAAAAAGGTTATAAATACTCTAATGGGAACCCTCTCAACTAGCCTCAAGAAGCGGATTTATCTGCTCATCTTGAAACGTAGATAAATCATACAGCTTAGTTGAGCACACTCTGAATACAAATCAATACCACAACCACCATGCTGATAGGAGCCATTGGAATGAATGAATGAGCCATAGAAGCCCTCCTCTTTGCTCCCCAAAATATACAACACATTTTTAAAATATTTTTAACAAAATTCCTCATGCCTACCAGCCTTTTTGGACGTACAAAATAAACAAATACCATGAGACACACTCGTATAATAATGGACTATAAAATTATAATGAATATCTTTAAGCCTTCACTCCATTGTTTGCAAAACGACGACCCCTAAGAGTTCATCGACCTCAAAAAGACATCCACTCGTTCTACCAACAAGCCAACTCCATGAGACAACTTGTGCCTATAGGTCCATTCCATCTCCAGACCAGACGAACGTGAGAATAAGCGCATCCATGTCGATCAATCTCAATCTGCAACCTGCAAAAACCACCAGTGCAACATCTATTGGGAACAAGGCTCCTATCCCAGGCACGAGGACCAGTAGATTTCGACATGAGGGCGAACACCCATGACATGAAGGCCACGTCAAAATCCACATCTCTCCCCACTACCTGCCACGAGAGCTACATGTCATTGGCACGAGGACCATCACAAAATCCTCGAATGATAAGAAAGATGAAATACAAAAGCACGCCAAAGGAGATCACCAATCATGAAAAGAGAGTCATCGCAATATCAAAGCTTAGCATGAGGACCATATACATCACACAAGAACTCAAGATCAACAAGGCTAAAACACTCAAATGGAGGGGGGGAAGGGGGTGGGGGTGGGGGTGGGGACAAGGGACCATAAAAGGGGAGGCTCAAGAGACCATCATTAAGCAGGAATCTGCATCTATCAAATTCTCATAGCAAGCACTGTGTGTATGCAAAAATGAAAATTGTTCAGTAACATAAACTATAACAACTGTCCCTGGGATGAAGTCAAATCCTGCCAGAAAAGCATTTAGTGCATGGCGATGTGAAGCGTGGATTATAGAAATAGATTACCATAAATAGACTGGCACAAATTCAAAGAAAGAGATACATTGGAATTGCTGATCAAGCGATACAACACCCGCAAGAGAGACTGTAATATCGGTCGGCCATGGATATGTAAAATTCATAGGGTTTCTAAAGGAATAGATGACAAAACAATGCTGGATATTCTGACAAGCATGAGAGCATGAGGACACAACAGTCCAGCCAAGAAGTCGCATCAAGATATGTTCACCTATCTCATCACATCTTCCCTATCTCAACATATTTGAAAGCATGCTAATAGCAAAGTTCAACTAAAACCTATAACCGGGCATCAAAAAACACTATGCTAGACCAACGGAAAAGCAAGGAGAAGAGTAACTAAGGATGGACAAGGAGAAGAGTAACCAAGGACATCAGGGACGGCGACTTCAAAGAAGAGATAACAAAATGCCAGACTACAGAATGTGGACCACTACAATAGAATCAAAGAGGGAAGAAATGGGGGCAAAAGAGGATTAAGGCAGGCAATGGCACGGGAGCAAACAGATCCAGAATGACTACTACAAAAATCCGTGAACCAACATGAGAAGATTGTCAAAACAATCGCCAATTATCTCAAAACTTCTGATAGGCCATCATGACAAGTCTCTAGAGATCAACTAAACCTAAATAAAATCAATATGAGGCAACTTATAGGCTTACCGAGATCACATAAACTAACTTTACTGAAGGGCACAGAGCGCAGAGACGAATGCCCCAGGCTCAAGAAACACCGATGTTAAATGAAGTTAGCCATCTCCAGACTCATCCGTAGCCAGTACTATCCATGAATTTGCAATCTTCTGGGTGAACTTATCTTCAGACACCGCAATAGACTTACTACGAGCCACCAATTGCAGCACAACATCATGCTCCAAGCTCTGATCGTGCCTGGGATAGGGGCCTCATTCCCAATGGATGTTGCATTGGTGGTTTTTGCAGGATGCAGATTGAGATTGATCGACATGGGTGTGCTTATCCTCACGTTCGTTTGGCCTGGAGATGGAATGGACCTATAGGCACAAGTTGTCTCATGGAGTTGGCTTGTTGGTAGAACGAGTGGATGTCTTTCTGAGGTCGATGAACTCTTAGGGGTCGTCGTTTTGTGAACAATGAAGTGAGGGCTTAAAGATATTCGTTATAATTTTATAGTCCATTATTATACGAGCGTGTCTCGTGGTATTTGTTCTATACGTCCAAAAAGGCCAGTAAGCATGAGGAATTTTGTTGGAAATATTTTAAAAATATGTTGTATATTTTCGGGAGTAAAGAGGAGGGCTCCTATGGCTCATTCATTCATTCTAACCAGCTCCATCAGCATGTTGTTTCGTTGTGTTGGTTGAGTGCAACTAGGCTCTAGAACCCATCCTACTGTGGAGAAGAAGGCTGGGAAGGCAGTGGTGTTGGTCCAGAAGGAATGTGGATATAAGTGCTTTCCGGGGTTTGAAAGTAATGAGGAGTGTGATGCACAGAAGTATGATGTGACGAATGTGGTTAAGAACAGCGGTTGCAAGCAGGGGGAGACCCCGGGCCGGGAGCAAACACGAGGGGTAGGCAGTGCAGACTGGCCATGCGCGCGAACACGGCCTCCTTCAATATCATAATTAGCATCATACATGTTGCGAGTGCGCAGATGGCGATCCAATCGAGCCGCAGTTTGGCTGAGAAGCTCATCCCGAGTAAAGGTACGAACAGACATCTTCGAGTAGGAAAAAAATAACTAAGATCCGGCAGCGGTGATAGTGTTTAGGGTCTGGGTTCAGGATTGCATGCAAGGCAGCCCTCTGTGAGGACCTTGGGATCAAGCAGACAAATCCTAGCAGAGTGTCATGCGAGATTTTGCAAAGAGATCAGAAGAGAAAGAAGGAAACAAAACAGAAACACAAGAGACTATATGCCAAGATAAGGCTCCTTGAATATCAATAAGAGTACATGAACTCTCGTCAAGCGAGAAGAATGAAACAAGACAATACTAAGTCTCATCTAAAAACTCGAGATCACTCTACTGATATATATAGTACAATGGCATCAGGCCCAGAATAGATAGATGGCAGATCTCGGTCACCAACTCCTGGATCATATGCATGATTTAAGGGAATCTTCCAGTGCCGTCATTAGTGCCTGGAATCCCACTAAATTAGGGGCAAACTCCCCGGAGGCCGCCATTTGTCTTGTCTGGCTCTCTTCTTTGATGGAGGCGTGGACTTCTGCATGGACTTTGGCGGGTGCATGGGTTTGTTACCTGACGCTTGACCTGGTCTCTTGTAAGAGAATCTTATAAAATCTAAGGAAATCTAAGAGAATCGCGTAAAATTTACGAGAATCTAAAGGAATCTCAAAAAATATAAGAGAATATAATAGAATCTGCATAAAACCTAGATTCTAGAGGAACAAGAGAATTTTAAGGAATCTTAAGATAATCTTTGAGAATCTAGGGCGCAATAGGAGCTTGCCATAGGAAGATGCTAAAATTAGAACATGCACCGTAGGACGTATTAAATAACTTGTATATATATACACATGTCAAGTATGTGTCCGAGGACATAGCTGTTCCTGCATATCCATGACCTCTTGAAGGTATGATCCCAGCATTTGTACGGAAGTTGTACTCAATATCAAATGTAGCGGCTGGCCAGGCCTGACCAACTCAGCGTAGCATATCTAGATTTGATCATACGCAAGATAGTTTTGAAGGGTATGACATTCATCTTCAATGGCTCCCATTTAGCAGCATTGACAAAGTTTGTCTTGGCGTGGCTCCCCAATCCATCTGCCCGTCTCAATTCAAAGATGGTGTGCATCTGTGCAAGTTAAGGCAATAAGTCTGCGCCTTTTCATACGCAAATGGGTACGCATGTAGCATTGCGGCCCCTTTTCTAATGTGGGATTTATGTGGCGCTAGTATTGTGTTGTCTTGGCTTGTTCAAGGGCACTGGCATCCCAAAGCTTGTTGATCAAGCAAGCGTCAAGATATTGTCTCAAGCTATGGCGATCTGCCTCTGCTTGCACATCTATGCACCTGTGCTCCTGCACATTCCATCTAGCCAGCCACTGAGCTCTTTTCCCTCCAGCAGGCCTTAAAGCACTGCGACCCCTCTGCCATAGTATAAGCTAGATTATGGAGACGAGCGTCGTCCATATTGACCACCTTCTGAAAGTAGACAATGTGGCGATCAAGGGCTGCCCTATGAAGAGGCAAGAAACCCGTCTTCTGCAACAGAATTTGATATGGGACTGTGGACTTCACCCCCAGTGATCATGCTAAAAAGGCTTTCTACAGCTGCTCCAGGTCCTTCCAGATAGCGAGGGACACTACCGGACCTCATATTTCGATCCCGTATAAAAGGACAGGCTCTATTAGGACCTTGAATAGGTGCGATCACTGGGCCCAATCGTACAGTTCTGCTCGGTGATGATTGTTCTGCATTGCATATAGTGTATTCTAGTCTGCTGCCACTCGTAGCCATATGGAAGTGTCCCAATGCATAGTAGAAGGAAACTCCATTTTCAAATATTTGTAGGTGGGTGCCACTTCCACATTTTGTCTCCGGTAACTGAAGGAATGGGCCCTCGACTGACGTGAGGATGATATGAGAACCACCTTAGTCTTGGCTAGGTTGACGCGCATATCAGTTGGCTGGCAGAATGCATCGAGTATAGATTGGAAGCCTCCTTGGCTAAAGATATCACTACTTAAAGTAGTTCTTTTCCACTTATTGGCAAGGTCCTTATTAGTATCTGATTTATGAGCAAGATCTAGAGCCAGATTTTCCTAGATGGGGATCATTTTTTGTGTCAGTGACAAATATTGCTTTGCTGTGCTTTTCATGAAACCCATAAAAAACTCGAGCCCGTCATGAACTACGTGGTGAAGGGTTTCTCATAGTGCATGGAACAAGCAGTCTCAATTTTCATCCCATTTAGGAAGCTTATTGGCCATGTTAGCGACCCACCTCCATGGGCTGGTTCTTCCACTTTTTGGCAGATTCTATCAGCTCCAACTCAGTTTCACAAAATTGAATTGACTAATATTTGTTTCAGAAACTTTGTATAATTTTCTCTTGGTTTCATGTTCTCAATGCAAAATCGATAGATTTGGTTGCAATTTATGTTGGATGAATATCTAGAAGAACTTGCCACTGCTATGAGAATTGGCATATGAAATTACATGACAGAATGCACTATGGAGCAAGAACTCAGTGTGGAGCAGGATTTTCCAATGCAGTGCATACTAATGATTCAAATAGAACTGAGATCTCATTATCTCCAGGTCGTACGATGGTCGTCCTCATGCAAGTGCACTTGCAGGCATGAGAATTAGGAGACGACGATCTAGTGTGGTGGACTATGTGATGGTGGCGGAGCATGATATGCATGGGGTCAAACACTTTCAGGGAGGCACAGACAATATGGATGAGGAGGTCGACTCAGACCACCTACGACTTTACTTGCAGCTAGCTTGATAGGCTGTTCGAACCTCCTATGTTGCAGTCCTCGCATGCCTCAACTGCAATTGGATTATGAACATGCAGAGACCTACGCCCGGATGCTCGCAGATGACTTGGCAGGAATTCTGCAATGCCCTATGCTAGAGCAACCTGGGCCCTGGTAGAAATGCCCAGGCAGTCTCCTCTTCTGGGAAGTCTGCTGTGGATGGAGGCAACACTGCTCTTGAGAACGAGGGCATATGGCTCATAGATGTGAGTGTCACACTGGGTGTGGCAGGCATGGATGCACCCCGAGAATTTTATGACATGCTTGTTAGTTTCTGTGAGCAAGATTGTGTTGCAGATGCTGTCGCAATGGAAAGGGGCAGTGACTTAGATCACTTGCATTACCAGTGTGTCTTTAGGCTTGCCCTTAAGTCTACTAGAATTGTCAATCTGACCATGAAGAGGAGGTTTGGGTGGGGGGCTAAAAAACCCGTTCATGTTGTTTTTATGTGCAAAGCACTAAAGAATATTAGACTCCATTGCTTTGAGGGCCTAATTGGATATTGCATGAAGGACATGGGTAAGCCACACTTAAGGATCCATACTAAGAATGTTTCTAAGAGGCAGTTGGAGATGTGCAAAGATCTCTATTTGCTATATGGTGCTAGAGATGTGTAACATATTGTTGTTTTGGATAACAAGAAAATATTGGGAAGAGCTCTTCATTTTGTCAATACGGAGGAAGACAACTCACTGCCAGCCTTGTTTACACAATAACCAGGATGGTCAGAACTGGTAAATTCATCTTGTCTACCAGTTGAATTCTTTCTTTGGACACTACATTTGTATCTGAGCATAGAGTGAAGGCTGCGTAGCACTTGACTCTAAATCCCAGAGTTGCATTGCCTAGTGATGTTCTATATGTTTTTTATGGCATCCTAGCTGGAATGGAGCCCATTTAAAGGTTTGGCAAAGGACGCAAATGCTAATGGGATGAGGCTGGGATGGGAAGAGAATTTTCACGAGGGGCAAGATGGAGTATAGGCCTAAGGCTGTTGCTAAAATTCCTGGGACTTCTTAATTTTCTTTGGATACCACATATTATACAATGGCTGTCGGATGACTTTAGGCTTCCGAGCCATTTTGTAAATATGTTTGATTTTGTTTTGATTCTATTTATTTGTTTGCAGTTACTTGTTGATGTTTGGGTAGAGATGGACTGCTTTTGGCGAGCAGCCTCAGGCGGCCATGGAGAGTGGATCTGCTGTTGGCGGGCAACCTGGGGTTGATCACAGCCGCAGCCTTGTTGAGGTTGTGCGGGTGAGGCCAGCACCAGGTAATGGAGTTATTGATATTAGTGATGACGAGCCATCTCCTTCCCCTCCTCGTAGGCCTATAGCACCTGGGCCAAGCATCCATGATGTGATACATAATGCTATGCCATCTTCTGTACTGTTCTTTCCAAATGGGAAACAAGTGCAGGTGGCCCTCGAGGTCATCTCTTCTATTTTGAACGTAAATACACTTGCAGAGTCCGTGGCAACCTCTG
This sequence comes from Isoetes taiwanensis, assembly GCA_021234155.1. Classification (NCBI taxonomy): domain Eukaryota; kingdom Viridiplantae; phylum Streptophyta; class Lycopodiopsida; order Isoetales; family Isoetaceae; genus Isoetes; species Isoetes taiwanensis. The sequence continues at coordinate 17,597,891 of JAJEKV010000010.1, read as the reverse complement.
TTCGACTGTTCAGGATGCAATTGGGCCGCTTATTTGCAGCCTTGGAGGACGTTATCTCCGATATAGAATGGGAGGAGGTTGAGGATAGCACTACGGAGCGGCATCATATGCGTGCACATATAAACCTGACCAGAACTTCTCATTAGGGAAGTAAGCCGGATTGAGTCATAGCGAGGAGGCACAATGCAGCCATGAACAACAACTAGGTGATGCTTTGCTTATTTGCATACCTGAGTGGAAAAAAATATGATGTCTGATTGTAGGAAAACAGAATTTTGTGTATGATTGTTTTGCATTGCTTGCATGATCTTGACAGTTATAGAAAACTTAAAAAACACTGGGGAATGACTGATTGCATTGAAATACTACATGGGATTAGGCCCTGCCCTTTAAGGGTGGGCGGGCTGCTTGGAACTGCGCAATGTGCAAGGGGTTCGACTCCCTTAGCTCGTTTCTTTCTTCTACTTGTAGGTGTGATGCCAAGGCATTGCAAGCTTGGTGTCTTAGGCTGGAACAAGGCAGTGACAGCAAGGCTTTCGATGCTGCAACAGAGACAGGCACAATAGTGGCAGATATTAGCCCATGGCGCAGTGTGAAGCAAAGAGAAATTTTGACTGTAAGTTGTTACATGAGCTTTTCCTGGCATCGAGTCTTGTAGCAGAAGCCTATGTATGCCAAATTAGCATCCTATTCCCATGCAGCCAAATTAGCATCCTTAGCCTTGGATGGATATATTTGGCGTGGCCCTATAGTAAGGGCAATCAAGCATGTTCATAGCCTGTTTCTATTTTGAAGTCAAAGAAATATGGGGGCATATGCAAAGGTTGTCAACCCCCTAAAAAATAGAGCCACCTAAGCGTTTCAACCCCAACAAATGATTAGGTGCATAAATGATTAGGTGTATGGATAAGATGTCTCTAGAGGGCATAGGCTTCAGAATATGCTCGCATCCAAAGGTTGGGAATTGCCTAGAGGATAAATTTCTTGTATGAGTTAAATAACAAGGCTCTGGGTCGTGCCATGTAGGATGGCACGTCACCATACCGGGCCCGTATATAGCTGACTCGACATCCAAAGCTAATCTATCGCCATAGCCAAATTGCTCGACATCCATGGCCTTACGGTCACTCTTATCTTCGTATGGCTATGGCTATGGCAACGGAATCTCACCTCTATAATGTGGGCATCACCTCAGCCCTGCCTTCTGCAGCAGAGGCCCCTGCACACGCAACTGCAGGTCCGGCCTGGTTGGAGATTCAGCTTTCACAATGTACAATGGGCATTTCTTCCTCGCCCCAAGGTTAGTAATGTCATGCATTGTGATGTTAAAGATGTGCACGTAGAGAATTCCGACAATGGTAGTATTCGTAAGAAAGGCAGAAGTAGAAGTGGTAAGAAGGTTCGCTCACCACAATTGGAGCAATTTAGTGATTTACATGTCAATGGTAGCATTGGTGAAGGTGTCGACTTGAGTAACATGGAGATTGGGCAAGACGCAAATGAAGTTGATTCTCAGGGAAAGAGGAAGAAAAATGCAAAGCATAAAGACACAAATGAATCTAAAGAGGGAAGAAGCGACTTATTGATTGCATTTGAGAAGTTTGACCCTACTAAGTGCGAGGATGTGTCAAAGCTTCATTCAGACATTAAGAAAAGAAAAAGAAAGAGATCAAGAGTAAAGGAAAAACTATTAATTAGTTCTTCCGTCATTAACAATAACCAGGGCGAAGAACCAAATTCAGAAGTGGCACAGTTCAAGTGTGCCGAATCTTCGAGTTTAAGGCAAGTCCCCAGCTTAGATGAGAATTTGAGCACAATAAGATTGACATTGGAGGTAGAAATAAACAGCAATGAACAGGTATATCTGTGTGCAATGCTAGATGCAAACCCTGAGTTGGATGCACCCAATTTGGATCCAGAAGTAGCGACTCAAATGACGAGGATTCAATTCGGATTAGGAGGAGCGAGCCTTTGGCAAGCAGAAATAAAGGTATGATTTTATGCACTTGCAGGATTAACATATTCCTCTGCTCCCTTGCATTTTATTGACTATTTTCTTCTCCAGGCACCATTTGGCTTTAGGGTGGCGTATAACTACTTTATAAAAGTGGAAGAACAAGGCTTGTCAACTGTTTCCTGGAGGCCAGGGCCTATCCAACAGTTTCGTGTTCCTTCAAAGGGTCAGCCGGGCATAGATGTAATCGAAGACACCTGGGTAAAGAATCATGATGGATCTGAAGACGAATTTACACCGAACCATAGTTCTCTACCTTTAAGACAGGATAATGAACCTCAAATTAGTGAACTTCAAGAGGATCCCTTTTATGCTGTGGGCTTGCTAATTCAGATGCTTCAAGCAAATGTTAAGGCAACAGAAATGGGAAATAAGACACTTAACACATTGGATAAGGTGGAGAAAGTTCTCAAGGTTCCAGAGCCTGGATCAGATACTAAACCTGCCACTCAAAATAAAGTAATTGTTAGATGGCCTGAGTTTAGTAACTTTCCTCGCAGAAAAGTTTTTCCAAGAGAGGAACCCTGGCTTCTCGAATCCATCATACTATCTGTCCGAGTTTCTGAACCTGAAATTGCAGCTGCAGAACCAGAGGTGGCAGTTGACATTTATATAAACTCATCGGAATGTACCATGCAACGAATTGCTATTGTAGAGGACAAGAAGCTTGTGCAGTTATTACTTGAACCTATTAACTCTAGTATCCAAGTTGGTAACGTTTACCTGGGTGTTGTAAAGCAGCTGCTTCCAGGCATGAATGGCGTATTTGTTGACATAGGAAGCCCCAGGACAGCATTACTTGCAATGAATATGCATCACTACCCTTTTGCTTTTTCTTCACATAAACAATCAAGTCCTATCACATCAAATGCTTCGTCTGATGTTTCAGCTGAAGATGACAGTGTTGAAGATGAGGACCAGGATGTGGAGTTTTATGATGAACTAAATCAAGAAGTGGAAGAAGATTCAGAGGAAAGTAACTTACAAGATGATGAGGAAGAGTTTGAGCAAGAAGAAAATGGTTGTCATGAACATACAAATAATAAACAAGTTAGAGAGCCTATAACGAACACTAATACATCAGACAGTCCATTTTACAGAGAAAGAACTCGGAAATGGAAAAGAATAAAGCCAGGAATGCTGATGATGGTACAAGTTAAAAAAGAGGCTCTTCGTAAGAAAGGTCCACAAGTAACTGCAAGCATAGGATTGGCTGGGAGATTTTGGGTATGTACCTATCTGACACATTCATTATTAACTTTGAGTGTATCACTTTATGGCAGCATGTTACATCACGAAATTAGCAAAACCACTAGTGACAACCTTTATGCTTGAGGTTGAGATTTTAATGGTTCTTTAATGTTAGACATACCAGCGTCACCTGAAGTTCCTCTTCACTGATATTAGATGGGTTTAACATATAATCCTTGTATTTCTCTAGCTACATGAATGGAGCAACCAATTGCTTGTCCTCATTAGTGCTCTGCTCTCTTAGTCTCTCTTCTATCTTAACAAATAATAGTTCCAATTATGCAACTCTGCCTATCATGTTTTTAGGTAAAATGCAATTTTGGGCAATTAAAAACAGGTTCTCGTGTTCATCCTTAATATAAGGATCATAAAACTAAATATTTTGATGCAGGTTCTTATGCCGCGTGTACCAACACTTGGGGTCTCCCAACGGATCTCAGGTTTTGAAAGGACTCGTATAAAAAACATAGCACGAGAATTGCAACCAGATGGCTTTGGCTTGACTGCCCGTACAGAGGCACTTGGGCGTCCTCGAGAAGAGTTAGAAAAGGATCTAGCTCGCCTTTTAGATACCTGGAAAGAGATTGTGGAGCGTGCAGAAGCTGCGTCTCGTGCTGCAGCAAGTGGTGTTGAAGGTGCAGCACCGATTTTACTTCATAGAGCAATGTGTCAGACTCTAAGGACTGTGCGGGATATTTTTAATGAGCACGTAAGGGGTACAAGTCTTAACAGGTTCTTATAAGTCTAATGCCTTTACTGAAAATGCTAAAAGCAAAACAAGGTATATTACACTTATTTGGTCAATATTCATATTTCAGGTCCAAAAGCTGGTTGTAGATTCTTCTCAAACTTATCAGCAGGTAAATTGAGCATTTACATTCATTTTGTTGTTCGTCTTTGTTGCCTGCCATAACATAAATACTAAAGAACTGTAAGCAATTTCTAGTATTTTTAGTTGTTGTGTAGATGGTTTGGATGCCAGATAGGAGCACGTGTCAATAACTTTTTTATCAATTCTCATTATCATGTATCAGTCTCAGTTAAAACCTTACATAAGAAGGCTATTATCCCGCTCCTCCCATGGGTGTTATAGTTAGCCAGCTGAAGCTAAGATGGATTTGCAGAAATCTCAAGAAGCTTTTAACAGTCCTATGTCTCCATCTGGCTCAGTTTAAGAGAGAAGTATGGCTGGGGCAACTTCGTGTATACAAAAGCCAAGTATTGTCTTTGTTGTAAAGACGAATGATTTATCTGCACTGGTGTTTGAAGATTTTCTGTGTTCTAAAGGGTAGTATAGTGTGCCAGAAAGAAAAAGAATCAGGAGTTATTTGCATGGGTCTGACAAATGTCAAACAGGACCATGTTAAATAGGCAACGTATTTAGCCACATAATTATACTGCTATTGCTCATGGAATAGTGAAGACATTTCATGCTATATATTAGTTGGAGACACTATTTTAGTTTCTTTTGTTGTTATCTTCAGGTTACACGTTATTTGCAAGAAGTTGCTCCTCACTTGTGTGATCGTGTTGAGTTGTATACCGGGAAACTTCCAATCTTTGATGCGTTCAACCTTGAGCAAGAGATTGACAAATTTTCAAGTAAACGGTAAGAATGGTGCTTGACATATGGTCAAAAGTTCATAAAACTACATAGGAACTGTGAAGATATGTAATTATGTCAGAACAAGATTCGTTGCCTTACTAGGTTAAAATGGGGGAAGCTTAGTCTAGGGGAAACATGGTAGAATGGTCCTTCACAGGAGTATCCGAACACGACCTAAGAAGGGTGTTGACAAGCCGTACTGGAAAGTGTCATATGGTAGTACTCGCTGATTCGTACTGCATGATGTAATTTGCTTTCCTGCCTCTTGGAATTGTGTCTTGGAGGATAATGCTTGTATGAAAACTCCTAAGCCAAGGCCAAATCGTGGGAACAGTTGATTAATTTATGAAAAACACCTTGCATTCTTCTCGTAAGAAGATGCCCATAGTAATGAGATAACTGACATTTCTAGGATTCTCATATTTAATTGGCATGAAGTGTACATCACTAATACTGGAGTTCATTGCATGTTTAGGGTGGACCTCCCTAATGGGGGATACTTGGTTGTTGAAGAGACAGAAGCTCTTGTATCAATTGACGTAAATGGAGGCCTCGGTATGCTTGGAGAGAGCACCTCACAAAAAAATGCTGTTCTTGAAGTAAACCTTGCTGCTGCTCGCCAAGTAAGATATCAAGCTTTTAAAAAGACAGAATGTGCATTGCATCTGTTGCTAACTCTTTAAACATTGTGTACGTGCAAGATTGCAATCGAAATGAGATTAAGGGATATTGGTGGAATTATAGTAGTGGACTTCATTGATATGGAGAGCGAAGGTGACGTTAGTTCTGAACATCGTCTTGCTTATGTCAGTCTTAATTTCGTTTTGCTTTTGGGTTTTTTTGGGGGTGGGGGTGGGGGTGGGTCTGGTTCATGTGAATGGTTGAATGTGAGGCCACTAAAAGCCATGTTCCTCATGCACTGCAAATGGACAGTCTATGTGCTGGGTCCCTATATCAATTGATGGATGATCACTACAAGTAAAGAAATAAATATGTGACGCATTGAAAACATTAGACTGAACAACTATAAGTAAGCAATAAATTGATCATTTTGCGGATTTTCCTGTTGATAAGTCACACATTGAGAATGTTCGGCTGAAATGTTAGACTGAACAACTATAAGTAAGCAATAAATTGATCGTTTTGCAGATTTTCCTGTTGATAAGTCACACATTGAGAACGTTCGGCTGAACAGAGGGAACAGTTATAGTGAAACAACATTTTCTGAGGCAGTCAGAGACAAAGTGCCGACACATGGAATGATCAGATAGAAAACATTTATAGGAAGTCCTTATGTGGAAATTCATACTGTTCTAATATTTTGACTTGCCTTACATGTTGCGTTCAAAGTGAGCCCCGTTTTTTTGTTATTACTAGTTGTCCTGGGGGGTAATATAGGCATCACGAAGTTTTTAAGTTGATTAAACGCGTTTTTTCCATCCCCGGTGAATTATCAATGATTTACATCACCCATTTTCTGATACGCGTGGTTCGTGCAAAACAGAGGATGAGAGCTTGGTGTATGAAGAAATGCGCAAGGCTGTCCAAAGAGATAGGTCCCGTTGTTCCATTTCCGAAATTTCCGAGTATGGCCTCATGGAAATTATTAGAAAAAGAGTAAGACTGTTGATGATTAAACTTCATATTCATGTTATATGCATGGAAAACCAAATTCTTCCAGTGCCTATGATTTTACATTAAGATCTTTGCTTTTAAACGGTAATTATGTAACTAAGAATCTAGTCTGAGACCCTGCTTGCAACGAATTGGTATGCCAGACTTTGTCAGTTAAAAAGCCATATCTGACATATACTGTTCCCATCCTTTATGTCAGGTCCGTCCAAGTGTGACTTTAACTATGAGCGAATCATGTTCTTGTTGCCATGGAACTGGACGGGTGGAGTCTTTGGAGTCCACTCTCTCAAAGATTGAGCGTGCAATAAGGCGTCTACTCGTAAGTTGTTTACTTTATTTTTTGTTGCTAGTTATATCTTAATGAATTGGAAAATGGAAAAATTGCAACTGTTGGGCTTCAAAACTTGTTTATAAAACAACAACATTGGTTTTGAGTGTTGTCAAATATCTTCGTAGTAATTTTTGTGTGCTTTAACAATAATTGAACTATTTGTACATTCTACCTTGCCACTATAATTGAACTATCGCTACATGCTACCTTCCTACTGCTGGACACAAAACCAATTCTACTTCAAATCATCCTCTTAACCTTTAGACTGGAAAAACGTGGTATGTGCCTTCCAAATATTAGGAACTATCACCCTTGTAAAATCGTTAAATATGTTTGTGGATTTGAAGACCTATTTCAGCTTCTTATCCTACAATAGACGCTATTGGATGTGTGGCCATTAAAGTCTGCTTATATATATGTCATTATTCCTGTCATATCTCAAGCAAATCATGTTAAAACTTAACCGTTTGTACCTTTTCTTTGTGTCCTAGATTTGCAGAGATTGTCGTGGGATATTTTATAATTTTCGCACAATTGTGGCGAGCAATTTTAGACTCAATGGACCTTTTTTTGTTCTTCAGGCTTCAAAGGACGACAAGGGCCGCAACAATGAAGACAAAAAATGGCCACCAGTATTACTTCGAGTTGATCCTATCATATATGATTACCTTAGATCGCGTGGAAGAAGGCGTGTCAACCAATTAAGTGCTGCGTTGAAAGTTTTTATAATTTTAAAGGCAAGTTTCTTATACCCAGCGGCATAGATTAGGAGGAACTTGTGGTAGAGGTTGACTCCTAATTGGTACTATGCAGTAGTAGGTCGGTATTTCTTCTTTAAATTTTAGACTGCCATTATTTCATAGACATCTGCACTCCTTGAATTCCTAAATCTGCACTCCTTGAATTCCTAAATCTGCACTGTAGGAGCCGGAATATTTATTTTATTTATATTTCATACTCCCAATGTGGTGCATATGTATATTGCTGGGGTGTAGGTGGTTGGTTGCCAAGATCTCCATGGTAGATAAAATGCCTGATGCAGACATCCTTGCACAGTGGCATCGAAGATAATGTGGCACCAGCAGTCTTGGCAATTCTTTTAAGCAAATGAATTAGTAAGGTCTAACCACTTTGAGGAGAGCCCTAGGTGTTGTGTTCACATGCCATACCAAATCTAACTCCGGAGTGTAAAGGTATGTGGCAATTATAAGAATTTAGGGAGATTAGAAGACAACAGAAAAATTTACAGAATGATACATCTACTAGGCCCTGCATAAGCAATGTCTGGCAAGTGTCACAATTTCCTTTCGAAGATCCATTTAGACATTAATACTTCTTAGGTTTCTCTCCTTTCATACACAATTTCCGACACATTCCTCTTCTTTTTACAGGTTGCAGTTGATTTTGGTCGAGGTCAATTCTTAGTGACTGAGCAGCCATTAGCGCCGTTACTAGTAGGAAGGTTTCATAGGCGAAATGCACTAAGCCCAAAAATTTTGGTCAAACGAGCAAGGCCGCCTCGTGCATAGGTAGCTTTCATTCTTGGATTGTGTATCACAATTTTGTCCGCATCCATTTATCTTCATTACAGCAAATATCTTCTATCATACTTGTTTAGAGCGTTTGATTGGCAGAATATTCTATAATTAAGTTAAAAGGCCTTAAATTTCTAAGAAAATATATGCAAGCAATTAGCGATGGTGCAAAGTCCACGATTCCAGCGTGAACAGCATTTGTGGCTTACAACCAGGACATTGAGCAAACAGAACAGACCCACTAGAGAAACAGGGCAGAACCAAACATCTGGAAATCCCCGCCACTGATCTATTGCTATGGCGCCAGTGATCTATGCCTACGCGCTCACCAGCAATGGTCCAAAATAGGCATACTTAGGCAATTCCTGTTGCAAAACAAACCATGATTACAACAGAGCAAAGGCTTGACAGCGGAAAAAATACAACCTGAATATGGCGTCTGCTTTTGGGCTGAAGAATTTTGAACCTCTAGGCAACTCTGGCCACACCAGAGCCCTTGCTAGGATCAAGAAACTACACAGCTACTACATAGGCAGATTCAAGAAGACACGACAACAAACAAATTAAGTCGGCTGCCCTGCTCTAAACTCACAAGTCTTTTGCATCGACCAAGAATCCGGAAAAAGCAAAAAATAAATAAAAATCTCACATAGACCAGGACTGTGCTCCCAAATTCGGCAAAATCCGCGACTGCACTCTTCGGCTTTGGCCAAACAAAGACCGCTTCTCAATGCTTAATCTAACTCCATCACCATTCTTGAAACGAAGAAACAGTCTAATCTTCTTGCAAACCATGATCGTGCTTCGTGCCTTCATCCAGTAAAGTCTGGGATTCTGTTCCTCGGAACTGCACAAAAAAAACACGAAACTGAACAATCGAAAACCAGTTCGTTTGGTATAGCGGGTGGCTGTTTCCATCGCGGTAAATGTGGGACGTGGGCATGTTATAGCCAGCCTTAGGCAAAAAACCGTGTAATTTTTTTTAGGCGTGGCTATAACATGTCAAAGACACGGATATACCACGGATATGCTCGTGGCTATAACATGTCGGCATCCGATATATACGGCGCTCCTGTTTCGAGAGTGTTTTGGCATCCGATATATACGGCTCCTGTTTCGAGAGTGTTTTGGCAGTGATTAAGGCTAGGGAAGGGTGCCCATAAACCAGTTAATTATGATGGGTTTATTTTTTTTTTTAATTTCATATTTTGAAATAACATTATGAAATTTTAAAATTAGCTTTCAATTGATACTAACGAGTCGGTTCGACAACTAAAAGGTTGCTATAAAGATTTTAAGTTGTATGGTAATTTTGACACCAATAAACTCTAAATGCCATTCAATAGACCACCAAAAGCTCTCCAATGAACCAACAATTGCCCTTCATTGGACCATACGTGCCCATCAATAGACTATGCATTTAGCTCAATTTTTATTAGTTCTTAAGGTGGGCTATTAAAGGGCAAAAGTGATCCACACCACTGTGATTGGTAAGGAGGTTTCGTCTGAAAATTCCAATGGCCTTTGATTTAGAATATAATATGGAATATTCTCCAAATCAAAGCTCCAAACATAAAGATGCAAAGCAACCCATAAAGATGTGAAATAATGAATAGTAAAGGAGGCTTGGGGAGTAAGTTGGGTTGGTGAGAAATATTGTTTGGGAATGCGTTGGATGAGAAATATTGTTGGGAATGGGTTGGATTAGTTGTGTAGTTGAGTTAGAGTAAGATATATTGTTAGATGAATAGTGTTTTTGGCTTCTACATTCTTTGTTTGTTTGTTGGACTTAGATATTAGATTGAGAATTAATTTATAACGTTTATTGAGTTTCATTGAAGAAGTAATTGAAAAAGATTGTAAGACCGTTTTCTGTGTGCAAATGTCCAATTCTAATCACTTTGTTTCATTATTTCACTATTCATTATTTCACATCTTTATGGGTTTCTTTGCATCTTCATGTTTGGACCTTTGATTTGGGGAATTTTCCATATCATATTCCAAATCAAAGGCCATTAGAATTTTCAGAGGAAACCTCCTTTCCAATCACAATGGTCTAGAACGAACATATGGTTGAAGCACAAAAGAAGGGCCCAAAAAAAAAATTTGCACTCAATGATGGCATTGCACTCAATGGTTTCCATCACGCCTGTGCTCAATGGGACTGTCGGAATGCTGCAGATACTCCTGGGCTGCAGGTGTAGATACTCCTGGCATCTACAACCGTTCATAGCCATGTTGCTAGCAGCGGATTCTGTTCATAGCATCAAGACCCAACCCCGCGTAAAAGAAACCAAGCAAACACAGAAACTTCCGATATCAGGGCCGAAGAATTTGAACCTCTAGGTCGTGGTGGCCTCACCAGAGCCCTGGAATCTTCCTAGCAAAGAAACTTGCAGGCCGGCTTCCTGTTCTGAACTCATCCCACACACATTAAAAAAAAAAAAAAAAAAAAAAAAAGAACCCGAGCATTAAGCCTATCGTCAAGCCATGGCCGGAAACCCTGCTTCATTCGATTCATGTTATCCCTACACTACACATTCTGCCCACTACTCCACACAATATGTGGTATGTGCCTCTTCCAGGCATCTGGCTAATGCACATTTGATTCCTTCAAGCTGTCTGCCGCACAAAACTTGCCCACAAAATGGTCGTGGGCTTCCAAATCTGGACCTCTGGAAAACTTGCCATGCACATGCCATACAAAAACCAAAGACAACACCCAAAATAGCAACAGTAAATTAAGCTCCTCTCACGTGGCAAAAACTACTGTTTTGAATACAATACAATACGATAATTATAAGGGAGGGTGCCCTTCTTTCACCCACTCCTCTTCAATGGCCCACTTTTTTGCCCCTTAATAGGCCACTTTTTACCCTTTGATAACGAACATATGGTTGAAGCGCAAAAGAAGGCCCAAAATAAAAATAAAAATTAGCACTCAATGGTTGCCATCATGCCTGTGCTCAATGGGACTGTAGGAATGCCACAGATACTCATGGGCTATTGGTGCATATATTCCTGGGCACCTATAGCCGTTCATAGCCATGTTGCTAGCAGTGGATCCTATTCATATCATCCGGACCCAGCCCTACGTAAAAAAAACCAAGCAAGCACAAAAACTTTCGACATCAGGGCCAGAGGATTTGAACCTCTAGGTCGCGGTGGCCTCGCCAAAGCCCCAGAATCTTCCTGGCAAAGAAACTCGCAGGTTGCCTTCAAGTTCTGAACTCATTCCGCAAAACAAAAAGAAAAAACTAGAGCATTAAGCTTGCCGTCAAGCCATGGCCGGAAACCTTGCTTCATCCAATTCATGTTGCCCCTGCTCTGCACATTCTGCCCACTGCTTCACAGAATATGTGGCCTGTACCTCTTCCAGGCATCTGGCCCATGCACATCTGATTCCTTCAAGCTGTCTGCCGCACAAAACTTGCCCACAAAAGGGTCGTGGGCTTCCAATTCTAGACCTCTGGGAAACTTGCCATGCACATGCCATACAAGAACCAAAGACAACACCCAGAATAACAACAATCAATTAAGCTCTTGTCACATGACAAAAACTACTGTTTTAAATACAATACAATACGGCAATCATAGCCTTAACCATTGCCAAAACACCCTCCCGCTATACCAAACGAATTGAGCACAGTATATACTTTGTTTATTCAAATAAAAAATCTAGGACCGTTGAACTGAACCATTGGAAATAAAAGACAAACTATGGGCTATACACATGGCAAGAAAGCAAAATGTGAAGTAGAGAGAAGCGAGCCAGAGAATGTAACGGACCTAGGATATTGAGAGTAATACGTCGTATATGTAGAGATTATACAGACGGAATACTGGTGGTTAAAAATAAATATAAGTACAGAGAAAAGCATTTGGAAAAAGATAGATTGCAGAGGGATTGCAGAGCGAATTGCGTGCAGAGCTTTGAGAGCGTGTTGGAGCGCAGAAGAAGCAAGCGGGATTCCAGGTGGGGATCAAGCCTTACACCTAGGGTTTTCTAGAGTAGTAAAATTGTGTTGATACAGTAGGATTGTTCTGGAACTTGGCATGGATTTAGAGTAAATTGTAAGTGCATGGATATGAATTAACTTGCATGATTGTATATGTAAGTACTTTATGATTGCATATAAAAAGCTTGCAAAAGCATCATAGATTTAATGATTTCTAGGGAGCTGATCATTTAAATCATGCCAGAAATGATTGGAATAGTAGATTAGAACTGAGGGATGGATTAAGATAAAAGTATGGCAGAATTCAGTTAAAATTGTAAAAGTTTCTCTTGCATGATGCTGCCGTTTGCATAGCATGAACCTGATGAACTGTAATGATCAGAAATCATGAAAAGTTACATGAAAATGGATTAGAATTAAAGTGATAAGTCCAGAACTGGCAAAGACGGCAGTATTTCTTTTGTATGCTGTTGGAAGAACGGCATGATCTTGCCGATTTGGCATGCTGTAAAAGCATGTGGATCACTCTGAAATGGGCCGATTTTGGCCTTAGGAAGGTCGAAATGGAGAAATAATACAGAATTAGGAAGATTTGGATTAGAATCTGGCTGTCAAAATCATGATCTTGGTGCCGAGAAATTGATCCAGAACTGCCGGAATAGGGCCCAAACTGGCCGAAATGGCTTGGAAACCCTTTTGGCAGTAGAATCGGAAGTGGACAGGACTTCTTGGCATGGATTCGATGGCCTGGAGGCCGGAATTTGGAGCTGCAGCCGAGTTCGTCCCTGTTAACGTAGTTAGGTTTAGGTTAGAAAAAAAAGTAAAGATGTTAACAATTAATTAATTGTTAGTAAGTAGGTAATAAATAAGGTTAAAGGTTAAAGCTAAGGTTAGAGTTAAATTAAAATATTAAGGCTAGTTGGAGCAAAGAGTTGGGCTTGTGAATTATTAAGGATTGAGGCCTAAGTTAAGGAGGGTTTATGTTAAATGGTTATAAGTTATTCATAATTACGACTTGAGTAATATAACAAGCTAGTTAATTATAATTCAAAAAACCTTTGGTAGTTAAATTAAGAAGGGTAAAAAAATACAAGGTACAAGTGTTGTGTATGGGAAAACTGGTAATGTGAGTATAATGACGATTATAACGCTAGGGATTAAACCATTACTAAAGTATTAAAATATAGCTGGTAACTTTGTTGTTAGTGAATCTTGGAAGATGGTAGAAGTTTATCTTTTATTTAATAATGATGGTTGCATATTACATTATTGAGTCATGGTTGAACTTTTCTTTGTTAAAGCATGTCTTATGATGATAGTGAATTATGTAATTCTTTGACATAGACCTCTGGGGCCGAAGTCTAGGTGCGATGGTCTAGACTCACGGTTTTGCACAGTGCTATGTATATGGTAATATTTGAACATCGGGCGTTGGTACCGTTTGGTGGAACGTCATGCACAGTTAAGTGGTCCTCCAATGCTGGACGCAGCGTGGATGGGTGTGTACACACGTGGTTACCCCGCCTCTATGTCACTGGCCTGATCAGCCGAGTTGACCTTGCTCAGACCCAGAGGAATATTGGTTGCAATGTTGATGCTATGGTTGCTTGGTTATTGTGTATGTGATTTTAATGTTGGAATCAAGTTGCAATGGCTATGTTTGGTATAATTATGCATTGTGGTTATGCTTGTTGGATTAATTACTTGGGTTGCAGTGGCGAGGTTACGGTAAGGCTACGTTATTGTTCTAAGTTAACGCTTTGTGATTATTAATGCTAGACATGTCCTAGATTCCCCGATCCCCACTTAGTCCGTGTGACTAACCCCGTGGTTAATGGTGTAAGCAGAAGTGCGAGATGCTCCGGAGAGTAGCCAAGCTTCAGAAAGGCGAGAGTAGGAGGGTGTGGATTGTTATTCAATAAATTTGACTATTAATACCATTAATATTATACTAGTAAACGTGTGCCCGGCGTTGCCGGGCTAATGTCCTAGCTCGTATCTGTACTTAGCCTTTAACGTCCATATGTTCAACTTCCGACAACACCACAGGGCAGGTTGATGTTTGCAAGAATAGACATTTATTTTCATTGAATTTATCTAATAACAGTATTATCAATGTATTAACTTTGTGTGCCCGACATATCTAGTAAACGTGTGCTCGTCGTTGCCTCGTATACGTGTAGATGTGTGTCACTTTTGATTTGTGATAACCTCTCCAACTATCTCTTTAATCGTCCATCACAAATATGTGTCAATTTCAACTAATAATATTGGTTCCAAATACTTAAATGCATGCATTTGTTATGATAATGTCCAATATTATTGCACATAAGTGAAAGGATGCATGCTCATTAGCGTATGCGCTGATAGTCCATGGTGACTTCAGCATATATGATGAAGATGAGCATAGTAACAACTGAAAATCTAGAGGTATTTCACGAATTGAGATGGTAAATGATAATGCCAGTGAGAGTTGAGATGTGATTTAGCTAAATGCAGCATTATCCATAGTGGCACATTATAAATTCATTCATTGTTTCTTAGGTATATGAGGGATTGATATGCTTGAAAACACTTTCCAAATAAGAGAGAGTAACAAAACAGCTATCACTTATATAAAATGGTTAACCACAATACGTGGATAATATTGTTTGGCTACGTCACAAAAAGTCACAAAAGTAAAGTAAGATCAAATGTCCATGTTTCTAATGAAACGGATGTTGATTATCATTATATAATACACATAAGCATGCATATCTTAAACTTCCAGAAGAAAAGATTTTAAACTATATCCTGAGAGAAAGTGCATTACGGAGCGTCTGGTTTACAGCTTCAGCGTTAAGACATCCTGGATTGCTTTTTCCTCAAAATGCATGGATATATTTTAACACCTCGTATCATGCTGGCATTAGCTTGGTTATCAGGCTTAATTGAAGGACGTCGGTTCCCAGGGCATACTTGCCCTTGAGAATAAGGCATCATGCAAGCATCAAAGACTGCTTTTCATTTACTTCTAGTTAAGAGCCGACCAGTCTGTATGCACGACATTAACACGATAGACTGCTGAGAGATGGATACAGAAATTCAACCAGCAATGTACCCTAACAATTTGCATGGAGCATTGACTATGCCTCGTCATCTAAGATGCAAATAAAATACCCTGAAATTTCAGCTAAATTATTAAGAAATATTAGATACCCATGTGTACAAAGGAGGGCCTGAAAAGCAATCCGCTGAACTTATGAGCTGAATTATTAAGAAAATACCTCTAATCCTTAGTAAATCCTGAATTCAACATTAAGCATTAACAACCGCTACTTCGACCTATAGCATAGAAAATTGCCAAAATCAGTTTGCTACAAAAACAAAGACTTGATATTGTGGACTGCTATGATTGGTACTTATGCACAAAATGAACATGGCAATTATGCTCTCCAGCTCTTTCAATAGATGAAACTGGAGAGTATGACGCCTGATAAGCATGCTTTTGTTAACAATTTAGAAGCATATGCTCATCTAGGAGCACTCTCCCTGTATCTACTTTATAGAGCCGAGGTAGTTACAAAATGGTTGCATTCATTATTGGTATATGAAATACAAAATTATACAACTCACAATTTACATATTTGGTAACAACTGATCCTGGTACATTTTCTGAAGCAGTTCTTTGGACTCTGGTCTTCATAGAAGTCCTTTGTTTTTCACCATACACGTCGCAAAGCAGATTAGACAGACTAATTTTCACTATCCTACCAAAGACAGAATGCAAATGTACGTCAATTCAACCTCATCTTCTGAAATATACCAAAAGTCATTCTATGGAAAACGTCATGCTAGGTGAAGAGCCTCATTTTGCCAAGGCGTGCATAACTAATTATACAACATTCTTCTGTTAACTATCACAATTTTTAATAGAACCTTTTCAAAAACCTATTAAAACCTTTTAATAGAACTTATCTCAAGCATCCTGCCATCTATTTATTACTTGTTTCTGATAGGAGAGGAGAGTGCATTATAGACATAGATTCAATGCAAGCATGCAGAATGATCAATATGTATATATATTTGTAATAAAGAAATGCATAATGAAGCAGACCGTAGCAATTTGGGCATTCTATAAGTTCATTCCTTTGCATGTTTTTTCTGAGATATGCATATATCCACCAGATTTGTTGCACTTTGAAATAGGAAAATGAAACTTTAAAGAATGGAAGAGTTAAGGCCATAATAGTTATACCATGAGTCTGAGCAGACTAATGCACCCGCAATGACCAGATTGATGGGCCCCAACTGCTGCTCTGCTCCAAGCGATGACCTGAGTAATGGAGGCCGAACTTGCTTTGGTTCAAGCAAGAAGGAAAACCATGTGCCTTATGCTTCCTTTGCTTCCATTCCTATTTTAGCGACTGCCCTGCTTGAAAACTCCCTTCTTCAGGGCAAATAACAGGATCTAAACTCCATTTACCTGCTTGTACAATAAAGACAGAAAAACGCTTGTTATTGATCCTGTCCAAATGCAGATGTCACATACCAATTATTGTCCAAGCAAGATGCAAGCAAGCAAGAAAACATGAATCTGCTATCCACTTACCTGCTTGTACAATAAAGACAGAAAAATGCTTGTTATTGATCCTGTCCAAATGCAGATGTCACATACCAATTATTGTCCAAGCAAGATGCAAGCAAGCAAGAAAACATGAATCTGCTATCCACTTGCAGAGAAATTCCAAAAATAAGAAAAGCAACTTTGAAGAGATTGCATAAAAGAAATGAATATATTTGCCAGACCAAGTTCCTGGAGCTGTTGCCTGACTAACCTGCTTTCAGCATTTTTTGAGCGGAAAGAAAATATGAAAGGAAGCCGGAGTACTTATGCGAAAGTACTCCAAAGTAGTAAGCACTGAAGCTCTGTACCAAATGAATGAGCTATGGAAATCTTGAACCTCCTGCACACTGCAAATCCAAATAAGATGCAAATCGTTTAAATATAGATAAGATGCAAAACCTTGCCATCAACGAAATACCTATCAGACCAGTTTGCACAGCACCAACTCTGTGGCGGAAAGTTGGGGCTAGAGGTTGGCTTTGGCGATGGGATGCCAACAGAGAATGCTGTATTTTATCTTGGACGGAATGTCCAGCAGAGGTTTCGCCCAAGGCTCAAGGCTGTGCTGCGTGCCTACCAAGAACTATTCTGGGAGCAAATGTTTTACAGCACCATCCAGAAACGGCCGCTCAAACCCTAACGCTAGGGTAAACCGCCATTAAAAAACATAAAACTCCAACCAGAAAAAAAAATGCATAACGGGGGAAAGTTTCTTTCTTGCCGGATTTCAAATTTCTGATCCCAAAATTTCGCTTTTTGGCCGGATTTCGATGTCCACCGGCGGCCGGAAAACGGAGGACACACCCCCCCAACACAATTTAAGTAAGTAGATATGGGCTTGAAGCTATAATTATTTTAAAACTTTGGTTGTGGTGTGGGGTTTTCGCTGAGCAATGGCAAGTATAATTTTTGGGACCTTTGAGCATGTATAAAGATTAAATTCTTTACCTAAGTATGCATGTATCAATTTTCTGAGTTCCAAGAGTAAATAGATCCAACGGTAGAGATCGATGGGATCTCCAGTTACCGAGAGGCTAACTGGCCAGGCCCGTCACAGAGAATCGGTGGGGGAATTGAAACCCTTGATCCATCAAGCCAAAACTCAATGATTCAGACCACTCCGGAACCCAAAACCTAGAAGCGATCTGTGTTTTTGTTGGTTGATGGCTGATGGCTTTTGATAATCTCTCCAATGCCTATAGCAGCATAATTGTCATAAAAGGAAGGAAGGAAGGAAGTATATTTTAACGTCCGCGGAGGCCAAACTTGACCTATGAGACGGTACATGCAGTACACAAAGCAGATAAAACCACACCAAAAAGACAAATGCTCTTGTACAATGTGTCCCTACTTGGGATGAAAAACCCCCACATGGGAGGAAAAACCACGGTAGTAGGCTCTGAGATCCCTTGTCTGTAAAGGGATTCTCTAACTGGTAGAGACTTGCAAAATGTAGGATGCGAGGCGTGCAACCATTGGCGATGCCGGCAATTGATGCTGCGGTGCCTCGAGCATCTAAGATCGGCATGTGTTGCTCGGGATATGCGTATATGCGGGACACTCTTTGCGAGCATGGTGCTCATCCTCTCATCGTCCGCATGTGGCAACACCGGCATATTCTCTCATGCGGGGATTCTCGCCCTCCATCGTAGTCCAACGACTGTTTCAATTGCGAGATGATGGGACCCGTCCTCACGGAGGCAATAGCTCTCCGTTTCTTCATAGATATATCGCTTTCAAGTCTTGGTGTGGGCCATGTTCCGGTGTTGGATTAACTTGCGTGTGGTAGTGCTCGTTTTAGGCTTTGCACGCAGTGGTTGCATCCCACAGTGGTGGCAAAGCGCTCATTGAGTGTGCGGCCTGTCCCGGGCATCGAGGCATAGCCACAATCTGGCGGTAGTCTATAGACCACGTTGCGAACCACCCCCGGCGAGTGCTCCCCGCCATACCCTCTTCGGTCGTTGTGGCTCTTGTGCCAATAACAAAGCCCTCGGGGAAGACGTTGTGCATCCATCTTTGGTGACCTTGTGGAAATATGCAAGATGTCTGCGCAGATAGCGGAATGTTGCAGGGGGCGAACCGATCTCATATAGCAAAATCTGATAAGGCATCGTGTCCTTGATACCTAGGCGTATGTTAAGAAGGCCTTTTGCACCCTCTCTAGCTTATCCTGTGTGTTCTTGCTAATTCTTTGGACCCCGGACCTCTACCCCATACAACAATACTTGGTTCAACGAAAGTGCTGCGAGCAGTGTGCTCTACGTGCCCCATCCACATAGGTCTATTCTCAGTAGTGGCTATTCTCGCATAGCATCTGGGGCTTTCCATCCCTGGCTGACCCGTCTTTCCACACAAGTCATCCCATAACATGCTAGCGCCAAAAGTCGATTCCCGGATACTTGAAGGTCCTTACAACATCCACCTTCCGCCCTCTCCCGTAATAGAGATCGGGATATCATCTTTGCGAGGAGAGGACTGCCGGGGAGCTTAGTTTTCTGCGGGTTCACCGGGTCATTCCTGTTGTGTCACAGAACCCACTAAGAGCGCCCAAATGCCGCTGATACTCCCCGGGCGTATGGGATAGCAAGTCTACATCATCTGCATAGAGCAATTGCCTTATACTGTATGCCTCTGGTAGCTGTGGGCCACCGCCCCCATGTTCTTGCATCCAAGTCTCCAACTTGTCAATGTAGAGACCAAAGAGCGTTGGAGATAACGGACATCCCTGTTTAACCCCTATGGTGCTAGCAACTCGCTGATCTGATGCAGGCAATGCAGCATATATCCCATCATAGAGTCTATAGATGACATTTTGTAAGTCCTGTGGGGCATGCAGCGCCTGCAAATGCTGCCACAACAGGTCCCGAGGGACCGTATCATATGCCGTCTTGAAATCTACGAAACAGCAGTACAGGTCACGCCGCGCATTGCGAGTAGCTTCCATAAGGATTCTGAGAGTGAATATATGGTCGATTGTGGAGTGGGCGCTTAAACCCCCCGCCCGGCCTGCGCGACTCCGACTTCCTCCCATTGCCCACCGAAGTTAACTTCTTCTCCACCACACCTGCTAAAAGCTTTGCGAGTAATGGGCTCACCATGATCATGCGGTAGTTCGCCGAATCATCCCTGTTACCTGTCTTATGAATTGGGGTGACCTTGCTAACCATCCACTCTCCCGGGAGGCCCTCCCTTATGGCCTGGTTAATAATCATTTGCCGAGGCCCTAGCAAAAGCTGGCCCACCCCATTTCAATAACTCGGCTTGAAGTCCCTGCAAGTCCTTCGCTTTGCCATTAGCCAGGTGTCTAAGGCCCTGTTGGATGTCTTCCTCCGTGAGCTGCAGCATTTCTCCTACCTGACGGAACCCCGGAAATTTGCTCCCGGGGATCATACAGCTCCTCCAAGCGATGCATCCGCGGGTCTCGGTAATATTGCCGGGTGGTTGATGCCTCTTGTACAACACCCTATGCGGAAGGCTTCGGCTCGATCATCAACAAATCAAACATGCGCTGCTGATGGTCTGCAATGTACGCATGCTTTTTGGATTTCAAGAATGCTCTATAGTCCTGAATGGCCTGCTGCCGCAATTGTGGATCTGAGACGAGGCGTAGTTGGGTCTTTAGAGCCTTGCACTCAGCGTCAAACCAGGGATTCTGAGGGAACTGCGCAGTGTCCATTCGCGAGCGATCCCTTGCTGCAAAGCATGCACTAGCTGCTGTGAGTAAGGCATTTACAAGCCATTCCCACCTATCATGTAACGTGCAAAGGGCATCAATCCCTTGCAGTTCACGTTCCAATACAGACTCATAAAAACAATATTAGAAAACACGGAAAGAAAAAGACCAAAAGTGCCCCTTGAAACCACATATGAAAACAATGCCTAAAAACAAAAGGAAAGGAGGAGATAAACAAAAATAATTTTCAGCACTGCACGGATGCCCACACAACATATAAACAGAGCTCCAAACACCCAGCCTAGTCATCGCTACTTGCCATTGCTCTTGTGTGCATTTTGTAAAACAAAAGCAAAAAAGACAAGCCTCGTGGAAAAACGCCCATCTCCAGCACATAGGAATAATAAGCGATCTGCAACCCACCCTTTGCAGGCCATAAGCCAATGTACGACCACAACATTTTTTTAGGAAAAACTTTACATCCTTAAGCAGTCCAAGAGATAGTTGGGAAATGTTTGACATCAAAGCTAGCAAAAATCCCAACAGATAACTCTACCTGCTCATACAATCTTGGCTGACACCAGGAGATAGAATCTCCAACAAACTACCTTTAAGGCATATTCCATTGTAGCCTATATAAGGCATTTCATGTTGTTTCATTCAAGCAAGCAATTTCGTGAGTTCCTGAATCAAAGTCTTTGTGCGGCTTTGCTTCAGTTGTTCGTGATTATCTTGGTGTCTCTTCTTTGTTCATGATCTCATCTTAACATGTTATGTGCCTACATAGTTATTGTTGAACGTATAAGCTCGCCATCCTTTTCATTCCTTTTATTCTTGCTCGCATCTGCCTTTTTTTTCTTCGTTTGCCTTAGAAATCCAAAAAT
Source organism: Isoetes taiwanensis (assembly GCA_021234155.1). Lineage (NCBI taxonomy): Eukaryota > Viridiplantae > Streptophyta > Lycopodiopsida > Isoetales > Isoetaceae > Isoetes > Isoetes taiwanensis. The sequence goes on along the minus strand of JAJEKV010000010.1, from coordinate 17,576,397 downwards.
ATCATTCTTTCTTCGAATTTTCAGTCCTGTTGCTCGCATCTGTCTTTTCGTTTGCCTTCATGTTTCCTTCAAAAATCCAAAAATATCACTTTTACTTCCTATTTCAGGGCTGCTATCATGGATTCCAGCACTGTAACTCTGACTGTCAATGAATGGCGTATGCTTCCCAAGTTCTCTAAGAAAAACTTCCAAATGTGAAGGTAGAGGATGCAAATGATCCTTGAGGATCGTCAATTATGGAAAACCATTGCTGAAAGGGTTCTTCATCTGGATTTGTCTTCTGAGACCGACTCTAAACCGACCATTGAGGTCATTCCTGATACATCAAACTTTGATTTTCTTGAGAAAGAAAAAAAAAACAAGCCGATTATCACTGCTAGAAGCTAGAATTTTTAAAGGGGTAACTTGTGCCCGAGAGATATGGACCTCTCTTCGGAATCACTATGAATCCACCACTGCTGGAAACCACCTTGTTCTGTGCAAGCAACTGTATGAGCTTCATCTTGCTGAAGGTTGTGCCACTGATTGCTCTGTTAGTGAGGGTGAGAAGGTCTGCATGTTGTTAAAAAACCTCCTCGGTCCTGGGTCTTATGATCAACTACAAGGACGGTTGAATGATTATACTTTTGAGACTGTCTTTGAGAGGGTCAAAGTTGATCCATGAGGCAACATCAAAATCATCCATCCACTGATGCTCTAATGTTTGCAGATACTAAGTCTATCATAGATACCACATTTGATGGGGCCCCTCTCTGACCGAGGTTGTCTGCGCGATGACCTTGCTCAGAGAGGGGCCCCATCAAATGTTATCGTTGTCACAAAAATGGGCATCTTGCAAGAGACTGTCGGGCTCCTGCTCTAGTTCCCAATCCATCTATAAACGATCGTACACCTCTTGTTGAGCAATGCAACACAGTTCTTGAGCATCTTTGTACTGTTCTCACTGATCCCATGACTGTAGATGTCTGGTTCCTGGATTCTAGTGCAACTAGTCACACGACTCCACATCGAGCTGCCTTTCTCACCTATAATCTATTCCCAATCCCAAGGTCTGTTCGAATGGGAGATAATCATGAACAGAATGTCATTGCTTCTGGTACCATCATGCTCAAGATTATATCAGGCCCCTCTAAACTTGTAAAAGATGTTTTGCACATTCCTGATCTTTGTTACATCCAAGACCCTCAACGTCATACTCTCCTCACTGGTACCCGCATTGGCAATTTATACCAGATCGCTGATATCTCTACTGAACAAGACTAGGCTTCTCACCCAACTCATATCACCCAATTGATTCAACACAAAGGCTTGCACTTTAAATATGCTCATGTCTGCAACTCATGTCTGCAAACTAAGTTCACCCGGTCTAGTTTTCCTCCATCAAATTCCCATGCTTCCAAACCTTTGGAATTGGTCCATACCGACATCTGTGGCCCAATCCGATTTGCTACTGCATGTGGTGCTCAATACATGCTTCTTTTCCTTGACGATTTCTCAAGGAAACACTTTAATGTCTATTTTTTGAGAACAAAAAGTCAATTCTTTGTTCAGTTTGTGGTCTTTCTCACAGAAGTAGAATGTCTCACTGGATACCAACTTATTACACTACACAGTGATGGAGGAGGATAGTACAATTCTAGCATGCTTGATCAATTTTGTTCCCAGCATGGCATTCAACATCAGCTCACTGCCCCATACTCTTCAGAGCAGAATGGAAGAGCTGAAAGAGCTAATCGTACCATCATTGAGATGCCCCGAACTCTCCTTTATTCAATGAATGTCCCTGCTACTTTTTGGGGGGAAGCAATTCAAACTCCAGTCTACCTTCTTAATCCAGTTCTACATAGTGGCATCAATCATCAACTTTTAGAAGAAGCCTGGTCTGGTAAGAGTATCTCTCTCAAACATTTGAAGGTTTTTTGTTGTAAGGCATTTGCTCATCTTCCTCCTCATCCCTGCTCAAAGCTTGCTCCCAAAACCATTTACTCTATATCAGAAAGCACATCGTCTTTTATACCTTCAGACCTAGAATCTGATCATTAGTGCTCATGTGGCCTTTAATGATTTTGAAACATGTTTTCCTTCCAACAATACATCCCACTCTCAATTTGAGCTTATTGAAGAAGTCATTCATTTATCGAATTCAGATTTTTCTCTTGATATTGCACACACTCCAGATCTGCCTCCTGATACTTTTGAACCTCCCAGTGATATTTTTGAACCTCCTAGTAGTATTTCTGCTTCACTGTCTTCTACTCCACTACATTCTGATGTGCATGCATGCACAAGACCTGTCCGCACTTTGAAACCATCTGCTTGAGCCAAAGATTACACATTTTAAGTTTCTGATCATCCTATTAAACCACAAATTACATCTCTACCATGAACAGTCAAGAGCATTCTCATTGGCTTTTAGCCATGCAACAAGAGTACCAGTCCATCCGTAATGCCGACCCTAGTTTCCACACCTACAACCATCCTATAGTTGGCTCGCTCTGGGTCTACAAGTTGAAATACACAACACATTTTGTGGCTAAGGGATTCACACGGATTCCAGGAGTTGATTTTGGCGAGACCTTTGCCTCGATAGCCGAAATGGTCTCAATCCGTACTATTCTCGCATATGGTACTCAAAATCAATTCTTTATCCATCAGATGGATGTTATGGTGTATTGCAGGAGGATGTATATGTTGAACAACCTCGAGGCTTTGTTCAAGGATCTGCCACAGATACAGTCTGTCACCTTCAGAAGGCACTCTATGGTTTATGGCAAGCTCCTCGATCATGGTATGGTCGTCTTCATCAATCCCTCCTTCAACTGAATTTCCAAGTCATCACAGTAGATCCCAGCGTTTACTAGTGTTATCAACCACATGTTTTATTTGTTCTCTGTTATGTAGACATTTTACTAATCATTGCAGCTAATCCAGATGATCTCGACCATCTCAAATGTCAGCTGAAGCATGAATTTCGGATGGAGGACCTTACGATAGCTAAACCAGCAAAAGAAATCCAACCTTATAAAAGACAAAACGAATTTATGTCATGAAAAATGGAGCATAGATAAATTTTGCAAACAAACACGTAAGAAAAAGAAATAATTTGTCTAGAAAATATCAATTGTTTGAAGTCAAGCCCAGGGGATTCACGTATGCTATATGTGGATATGCCATCCGCATTACTCAAGTTGACCAAAATCCCATTATATACGACAATTTCGTGTCAAAACTCCCCTTCCATACGACTATTCAATTGTAAAAGAGAACCACCCATATCATATATTTGATTCGTCGAGAACCGTATGCCAATGTGCTCAATTTTTTATTCCTTTTGTTGTTCATACTTTAACTCGTTCATCACTTAGTCTAGCCTTTGTTCATACTAGCATTTAATACTTCCATTACAATGGACTAGCACGACTATTATTACTAGGATAAGAAACCCCTATCTCAAAAGCGTTTCAAGGGAAAACCCTTTGCAATAATGATAATACTAGACAGTTAGTAATCAATAATTTTGTACAAAGAAAATCATACGTGATTGCTGATGGCCCAACAATTCTAAGACATGCATCTAGTACCTCAAGTATGTATAATGCCAAGTCATTCACAGATGGTGCTTCTAGAAGTTGTGGAGGTGTGGAATATAATGCTGCCAAACAACGATTAGCAGGACATTTTAAAAATGTACGATTTTCATCTTCAATAACCTGTAATTAGCAACATGCATATAATCTCGCCTCTTGTAACAATTGTGCCGCTTCCACACTATTGTTTCAATCTGTAGCTTATGGGACCTTGCGCGAATTGATACAATAGTTACAAGCTTCTTTTTGAACAATGAAGGAAGCAAATAAGCTTGTGTTTTTCTTTGCCAAAGTTGGGTTTATAAGTATACTAGAAAAAGTGCCCAGCGATGCTGGGCTTTTCATTGGGCATCTAGAGTGTTGTGGGTATATTTGCATGTTTTTTTATTTAATCTCAATTTAATGGAAAGATACAATCATGGTATTTGTGTGGAGCATGGCGAGAGCCGCATTACATCTTGATTGTTTTCATTTTATTTGGCCTTGAAATTGTGGACTTTGGCTTTGTTATTCGCATGTAAATAAAGTTATGTTACATATAGAATGTGAATTACGAGTAAACCTATTTCCCACAAACCCTAGAAAGTATTTAGAAGAGCCCATTTATTTTTGATGCAATATATTAAGAAAATTAGCATGCAAAATTAGATCGGTAATGTGGTTGAACTATTAACAAGCAAAAAACCATCCCTATTTCCATGCATGTAGCACATGAAGAATGTAGTCACAAGTTATTATTACATCTACATTCACAGGTTATTATTACATCTACTGCCATAACTTATTATTACATCTACATTCACAGGTTATTATTACATCTACTGCCATAACATATCGTAACAACATATGAATATATGGAGAATGCAAGGCATATAAATCAACCGCGGATTAGACAAACACTACATCGTTTGAATCACACGCACAATTTCCAGAAAACTTCTTGCATGAATAGACATCTCATGCAGGATATTTCAACGTGACTGGACTTTAAGTCGCTATAATGTTTACTCATCTTATAAGTTCCCATCTTATATTAAAAATCCCAAACACAGGTGATTGAGAGAAAGATATGAATGTACAAAAACCCACGTGTTAGTGTTAGAATGTTATGTAGTCACCACAAGCTCTATTTAATCAGAGTCATGAACAAATGAAGAAAGTCAAGTGCACTCCATGCTATGAGTGGATCAATACAAATAAAAGAATTACTACCAAAAATCTATGGCATTCAAGTACTATTATGCACCGTCAACCACACCTCAAATGAGCTTAACTGCAAGCACCTCTCAAGCATTGTTATTATTAGATAAAGCCTAGTACAATGATAATTTAAAATGTCATTCCAAAAAGTTTGAATAACACAACACTCAAATAAATTGTATAAACTTTGGATGCTATGGAGGAATTCAATCCATAAAATATATGATCGCATATGGTCCCTAATTCAAGAATGCTCCCCTATTTTGCAAAATTAGATCTTTGATCCGATCCTAGATCAGATAGACCTTGTACAGCAACTACCTATCATGTGGTCTTTGAACAACTCTTGCTTGCAATCTCTGTTTTAATTATCAAAGAGCTGGATACTTGCATGACAAAGGTGTATGCCCTACTAAAAGTAAATACATATATTTGTTGTATCTAATGCTTACAATAATCATACCTCGCATGCAATATATAGGGAGAAAGGGTTCATTTGGTATGGGGGATCAGAGAAAGATGTCTGAATTCTTGAAGACCATAAAAGGCTCCATGTACTGCATGTAAATCCTTCCTCTGGGGAGAAGACATGGCAATATGCTAGTCCTGAACTGTGCGAAACAAGCAGTTTAAATATATTCTGCATCTTCTACATAGACTCCCATACATCATGGAAAAACTGCCCTTTTTAAACATCACAAAGTTATATAAGTTATTATTTGTTGGGTTTGAGACCTATTATAATAGCTTAACAAACAAAAGGGAAGATAAACTCCTTACATGTCTCAGGTTTGGCATGTAACATGATTTAAGAGCTGATAAGTTAAATATCAAAGGAAGGAAGGAAGGAAGGAAAAATTTTTAACGTCCACGGAACCCAATCGGGTTATGGGACCAAGTACATAAGGGACCGAAGTCCTGGACCGAAGTCCAAACAAGAGCATGGGCCGAAGCCCTTAAACCAAAGCACAACGTGAGCTAGAACACAACCATCATGACCCGGATTAAAAACCACCTGGGAAAAAACCGTTGCCAGGATGACTATGGCTGCTCACCGATCCAAAAATCCATGCTGTTGCACAAGCAACAAGCATACCTTCATACCTCCAGCAGGCAAGGCTTCACCAAGCAACTCCGAACCGTAACCTCTTCACAACTGGGTGCTGGGAAACAGACGCCCCCAACGCCAATCGCCCAGACACGCAAGGAAGACGGCGCTCAGAAAAACCGCTCAGGGAAATCGCCCATCGGAGGTGCCTCCTCACCCATCCTCCAGCCCTGCGCCAAGGCGCCAGCACCCCCAGGTATGCACGCAGGCGGACATCCACTCAGGCACACACAGGGGCGCCATCCTTCACTGCCGCTGCTCCAACGCCATCCATCACTGCATCCGCTCGGGCAGGCCTCAGGCAGGCGCCAGGCGCCAGGCGCCAGGCGGAGGCGGAAGTAGGAGGGGAGGCGAGTAGGTAAGGAGCAACCAACTGTATAAGCTTTTGTATCACTTTATCCAATCATTTATCTAGGAAATCGGTATCTCGTGAAGCCTCTGCGATGAAAATAATGAAAATATGGTTTAAAACTGTTATATGTAAGTTTTTTGTTCTTAAGTTACATGTTAAACACATTATGATTGTTCTCTCCAGTTTGTCTTGATTTCATTGCAGTTGTCCCACAATTTGCAGGCACTCTCGACAAGAACGTGATGGTAATTGTTTTTTGTAATTGATTCAGGGATTCATATTAGAGGATACACAACAAGGATATATAGCAAGTATGTCAATCCTATATCGTAATCATAAAAGCCCTGACAAGATAATGGAAACATTGGGAATACAAATATATACAAACTGGGGATACTGTTCAATATCAGACATGTTTATGCCCGAATAGGCAACGCAGAAACAAAGGCCAGCATCATTTGGCATTACTGCAGAGCATATCCCTTGGGGGGGATTTGGATAAATTATAGGAAGAAATACATGCCAATAAATATTATACTTACAGAGATTTGGATCCAGAGTATTTGTGCTTTGGCAACCATGTATGAGAGCCTTGCTGAAAGGGAAATGGATCAAGCTCAGGACTGTGCAAAATATTGCAGATGGCAAGCTGTTGTCTCATGCTCATGTGTTAGAAATAATGCAAAAAATGCAACACTTAGAGCTTGAGTCTATCTACAAATATGGTTTTTAATCACAATTGATGCCACAAGTGGAGGCAGCAAAAAGAGCTACGGTAGAACAAAGCATTAGTACAAAAATTCTTTTGACAAAAGGAACAAAGGGGCTGTTAACAACTTGGCCAGAGTAAATGAAAATACAGCACACCATTAGAAGCAGATGGAGAAGTAAAAATGGCGGATAACTGTGATAACCTATCGTGCATGGCATTTCTCAAAAGGAAAAGACACTATTTTCAGAAGACATACTATTTTCAGCACTGTTGTTCTACATTCTGCCTTGGGTGGCATTTCTCAAAAAGCTAATCTAGGAAAGATATTTTGAGTAAAGGATCATAGAATACCATTTTTTTCGCCCTACATTCGTGGACCAAAATGTAAAAGGCAACGATCTGGGCAAGCGATGGAAATAGTCAACCTGGTAGTCTTCCTGCTACAAGGGAAGCTTTTGAAACCAATCCATCTCTTCTTCCTGTTGGCACATCCCAACCGGGACCCCCTATCTGTAAAGAATAGAGATAAACATAAACAAGGATAGAAAGAACACTTGCAAGAAGTTATGGCTTACAAGAACAACAGCATCTCTGGCTGCCATAGCCAAAATGTCTGCACATGATACAACCCCAGGGCATTGAGTTTCGACAGCCTTTTTAGCTTCTTGTATGGCATCAAAGGCATGATCGTCAATGAAAATGAAAGGCATGATCGTCAACATATACAAGGGACCAAGATCTTCAAAATATACAGCGGATCATGATATGAACCATATATGCATGAAACATACATGAACAATTACGCTTCAAAAAAGTGTGGCCTTCATAAATGAGCTTTGTCTCTTTTAGAGCATATACTGAATGCCTATACAAAATACTGTTGGACCGTGACATTCTTGCAACAGTCCAATATGTAAAAAATACAATTTCTGACCTGCTAATGAATAGGATGGATTTGTCGCTCCTTGTTATTACAAAGGTATGGACAAAACTATTGCAGGGCTTCAAAACTATTGCAGGGCTTGACAAAGACGGGGGATGACTATGCCGTGAAAGCTGCTCATGTGGAACTTGCAGAAAGAATGCGGAACATGTGGCAGTGGACAAAGGGTACCTTTTTCACACTGTTGAACCTCTTATGACTTCCGGGTTTCATTATCTCAGAGAGATGCTGCAACGGCCCCAACACTCAGGGATCGTGTCTAATATAATAAAGAAATAGCGTCCGTCCGTGAGTCTGTGAGTGTGTCTGTCTTCCACGCCCATCCGACGGTGGAGGAGGTGCCACGTGGCTTGATCTCGGCCGTCCGTGGGCCTTGGCCTCTCAAAAGCTCCCAAGTTTGGTGGACAAAATTTTTTTGGTTTACCAGGGACTCGAACCCTAGACATTGCCCCCCAAACCCCCCACCCTTACCACTAGACCAACCAATCTTTTCTTGAAATAATAGGAAGTCCATGCTTAGTTAAGGCTGGAGCAATAGAAATTCCTTTGGTTAATTAAGAGCCTTTTTGTTAAAAGTTCTTTGGTTTAGGAAGGATTCGAGCCCTGGGCTGTGGCACCACAGCCCCGAATCTCAACCACTAGGCCAAGCATTAGTTCCTTGAAGAACATGATGATTTCAACATTGTTAAAGGTGGAATATATGCAAGGTTTAAAAGATACACAATTCTAGAACCTTTTAGAATGTTCTAGAATAAAGCTAGAGAGAGAAAAGGGAAAGACAGAGGGGGAGAGAGATGAGAGAGAGAGAGGAGACAGGAAAGAGAGGAGAGAGGAGAGAGAGAGAGAGAGGGAGGAGATAGAAGATGGGAGAGAGAGATAGGGGGGAAAGAAGAGAGAGGAGAGAGAAGAGAGAGAGGGTAGCTGAAAGAGAGAGAGGGGAAAGAAGAGAGAGAGAGAGAGAGTAGAGAGAAGAGAGAAAGGAGAGAGGGAAGAGAGTGGAGAGAGAAGAGAGAGAGAGGAGCTGGAAGAAAGAGAGGGGAAAGAAAAGAAGAGAGAGAGAGAGAGAGAGAGAGAGAGAGAGAGAGAGAGAGAGAGAGAGAGAGAGAGAGAGAGAGAGAGAGAGAGAGAGAGAGAGAGATGGGAAAGGGAGATAGAGGGGAGAGAGAAGAGAGAGAGGAGAGAGAAGAGAGAGAGGGGAGCTGAAGGAGAGAGAGAGGAGAGAGGGAAGAGAGAACAGAGAGGGAGGAGGGAAGGAAGAGGGAAGAGAGAGAAGAGAAGGAAGAGAGAAGAGAGAGAGAGGAGTAAAAAAGAGAGAGAAAGATAGGGAGAGGGGAGAAATAGAGAGAGGGGAGAGAGAGATAGGAGAGAGAGCAGGAAAAAGGGGGAGAAGGAGAAGAGAGAAAGGGGGGGAGAGAGAGAGAGAGAAAGCGAGAGAGGAGAGAGAAAGAGAGTAGAGAGAGAAGAGAGAGAGGCACAAAGAGAGAGGAGAGGGAGGAGAGAGAAGGGAGAGAAGAGAGAGGGAAGAGAGAGGAGAGAGAGAGATGGGGAAAGAGAAAGGGGAGGGAGAAGAGAGAGGAGAGAGAGAGGGGAAAGGGAAGAGAGAGGAGAGAGTGAGGAGAGAGAGAGAAGAAAGAAGAGAGAAAGGGGAGAAGGAAGAGAGAGAAAGGGAGAAGTGATGCTTTGATATTGATCGGATAGTCTAAAATGCTCTAAATAGGCATAGAAAATCCTAAAATTGAAGATTTGTACATAAATAAGGGTGAAACCTATCAAATTCCAGGTTTCTAAGGCCCTTTAAAAAGGCGTTATGTTTATTGTGGATTCGAACCCTGGCCATTGCCAGACAAAACCACCATCCTTACCGCTAAACCAATCATTAATTAACTAAAAAAAGTAAACTCCAAATATAGTTAAGGGTGAGACTTAATCAATTTGAAAATGTTGCATGTATATCCCACATGCATTCTTGCAAAAAAGAGCGTTCTTTTTCAGTATATAAAGGGGCATGGATTTAGGGTTTGCACAAATATCCCACATGCATTCATGCTGAAAACAACCTCTTTTTCCAGTATATAAAGGCGTAATGAGTTTGAAGATGAACATTCAAGTTTAACATCGGTGTTGAAGCTTCTAGAAACTGTAAGTAAGCACCTCAATTTAAAAAAAGAAACTTTTTTCTAAAATTTTTAAGTAATCTAGATATATCTCAACCTAAACTATTTTAGAATTTTGTAAATAGTTAGAAAACACTAGAATGTTTTGTACCGTGAAAATAATAAGTTTTCTAAGATTTTACAGGCAGTTAAAGTAGAACATTTCAAAAGCTTCTAGAACAATATACATAGGCATCGACCAATCTAGAAATAGAAAATCTGCAAAAGAATCAAGGTAGAAGTTAAGGAAACTTTTCATGGATCAATGTTAGCCAAATAGAATACTTTACAACGACCAAAGAAAGAAAGTTTTAAGATATACTTAAAATACGCAGTTTGTATCTAGACCCCTACGAATGAACCCTAATTTAGACAACTTTCGGAATATGAACACATAATAGAATGCTCCACAATGTCCAAAAATAGAAAGTTTCGGGATATAGCAAGAGCTCAATTTAGATAACTTTCAAAATAGAAACCCTTATTAATGAATCTAAAAACAGAGAATTTGTGAAGGAGGCAAAATAGAATGCTCTACAATGTCCATAAATAAAAAGCTTTAGGCTGTAGTTGGAATAAGCATTTTATAATATTCTACAATGTTTTCAACGGTACATAGATGACATGTCCAGAAATGGAAATTTTTCTAGAAGAGCATATTGTAGAATCTCAATGTGCCCCTCATGCCCAAAATAGAAAGTTTTAGGGAGTAATTAAAGTAGTTGTTCTATGATGTTCTACAATGTTTTGAATGTTCATATATAAATAGCCGCTATTTCAAAGCCATTGTTCTAGCTTTCCTTCTATATATTGTTTGTGCATACTAAATTATTTATTGTAAAAAGGCAAAATAGAAACAATGCCACGTAGACAAAGAGAGGAGACCTTAGAGGAGAAGGAAGCTAGACGCGCCCGGGATAGAGAAAGATATCAAAATAGAAGACAGCGATTACTTGCAACAGAGACGTCAGAGGAGCGACAAGCAAGGCTAGATAGAGCTGCCGAAGCACAGAGGAACAGACGGGCACAAATAAGGAATAGGGAGATAGCGGAGGAGCGTACTGCCAGGTTGGCCCACCAGGCAGAGGAAAGGGCCGCGAGCAGGTTCGCCGCCCAGCAGGGAGAGACGGATGTGGAGCGTGCTGCCAGATTAGCCCACCATGCGCAGGAAGTGGCTATCAACAGGCTCATTGCCCAGGAGGGAGAGACGGATGCAGACCGTGCTGCCATATTAGGACACCATGCGCAGGAAGTGGCTATGAACAGGCTCATTGCCCAGCAGGGAGAGACGGATGCGGAGCGCACTGCTAGGTTGGCTCATCAGGCAGAAGAAAAGGCTGCGAACAGATTCAGTGCTCTGCATGAAGAGACGGATGCAGAGCGTGCTGCCAGATTGGCACACCATGCAGAGGAAATGGCTGTAAGTAGGCTTCTGGCCCAAAAGGGAGAGACGGATGCAGAGCGTGGTGCCAGATTGGCCCATCAGGCAGAGGAAAAGGCTGTGAGGAGGCTCCTGGCCCAAGAAGGGGAGACAGAAGAAGAACATATTGAGAGGCTAGCTGTAGAGGCCCAACGAAGACGTGCAAATCGGGATAATCCTTCAACCTACAGGATAGCTCGGACTAATGACTCAATGCACGTCGAGCCTCATCACTGTGGAGAACTGAATCGGGAGTGCAAGTACTGCCACGCATTAACATTTAAACATGATGATACGAAGTGCTGCTATGATGGCAAAGTTAACCTCCCTCCTTTGACGGCAATGCCCCCATTATTATACCACTTATTAATTGGAGATCATCCAAGGAGTAAGGAGTTCAAGTCACATGTCAGAATTTACAATAATGCATTGGCATTTGTATCGTTCGGAGCAGACATACAGCAGTTCAATAGACCAGGCCCATATTGCTTTAAGATCCACGGCCAAGTTTACCATAGATCTGGGCCTGCTCATCCCGATGATAATATATCGCCGCGATATGCCCAGCTATACATTCTAGACATGGAGTATGCAAACGAAGAGCGCGCGCAAAATGTGCATAATGCAGAATGTGACATGGACCTTATGAGGCAGCTTGACCTAGAAATAAGGAGCAGAAACCCATTTGCACAGGCCCTGCATATGATGCACGAGGTAGAAGAAGATGCACGGCGGCTAAATGAACATGCAGAAGTAAGGATGTACTTCAGTGACGACAGGGCAGGACTAGACTTACGAAGATACAACCCTGCATTCGTTAATGAGGTTGCTGTGATATTTGTGAATGCAGATGGGGAGCCGCCTTTTAATAGGGATATATGCATCCATCAAAAAGGCGGCGGCCTCAGAAATATCGCCATTACCGACCCATATATAGACGCTCTTACTTATCCATTGCTAATACCGTCTGGTGACAAGGGATGGCAAATGAATATGAGAAACCAAGCAACTGCCTCATCGAGCCGGTCGAGGCAAAACGTGTCTATGCTGTAATACTATTTGTATAGACTAAGCACGCGAAGGAATACAGCACCTGATAGCACCCTTAAGTTTGAATTCAATCCCCTGCTGAGCGGCGGTAGGCTGACGCAACAATTCATAGTTGATGCCTACGCAAGAATAGAGGCCAACACCTTGAATTTTTACCACCTTAATCAAAAAAACTTCCGAGCTGAGATGTATGAGGGCTTGATTGATTATGTGAATCATGAAGCAGAAGCACAAGGATTGGCATCTGGACGATTGGTTATCTTGCCATCGTCGTTTATTGGTGGTGCACGTGCCATGCAACAAAACTATCAAGATTCCATGGCATTGGTAAGAAGATTTGGGAAGCCAGACCTATTTGTTACATGCACGTGCAATACAAATTGGCCAGAAATCACAGATAACTTAGAGGTAGGCCAATCGCCAGAGGATAGACCCGACGTGGTTGCACGTGTGTACCACACGAAACTAATGGAAATCCTCTATGATATCTTAGAGAGAGATATTTTTGGAAAAGTTAAGGCCTATTCATATACAATTGAATACCAAAAGCGGGGTCTACCGCACTGTCACATGCTATTAATAATGGAACAAGCAGATAAAATACGGGATAGCGATGACATTGACAGGATCACGAGTGCTGAAATACCAGGTATATACATCGTATTGTTATTTCAGTGTTGATATGGTAATGTAAGTAAAGTCTGTGTTGTTTTTCTATTTATATATCAGACCCATTGGAAGACCCTGAATTGCATAAAATTGTAAAAAAATGCATGGTGCATGGACCATGCACCTCACGGTGCATGAAACTGAATGAAAAGACTGGAACAATGGAATGTTCTAAAGGTTTTCCAAAAGCATTTGCTGAAAGCACCTCAATCAAAGAGAATGGATACCCAGAATATAGAAGACGTCCTGGCATTCAATATGAGCAAGGAAATAGAATGATAGACAACAGTATGGTTGTTCCGTACAATGCCTATCTCTTAAAGAAGTATGCTTGCCATATAAATGTGGAGCAATGTTTCAGCATTGCAAGCATAAAGTACATTTTTAAGTATATCCATAAAGGCCACGATCGAGCAAGCATTGCATTAACAGCACATCCAGACACAGATATGCAAGCCACATATAATTGGGACGAGATACAAGAGTTTCTTGATACAAGATACATCTCTGCACCAGAAGCAATGTGGAGGACATTTGGTTACAAAATGCATGACACATCCCACACTGTGCACAGGTCGTTAATTTAGAACCCACACTATATTTTATTAATATTAACTATTGTCATATTATGAGCAGATTACCTGTCCATTTGCCCAACAAGCAAATCGTATATTATGAGCAAGGTCAAGAACGGATTGCTTTGGAACGTGCTGCAACAAAGCATACGATGCTCACTGCTTGGTTTGAGCTAAATAAAGTTGATGCTGCTGCCCGACAATATATATATCCAGAAATCCCCCATCATTATACTTTTATAAAAAGCCAAGGCATCTGGAAGATAAGGGAAGGCAAGTACAAATTAATTTCAAGAATGTATAATGTCAGCCCAAAAGACATGGAACGGTATTACTTGCGCTTATTGCTGTTACACAGAAAAGGTATCACTAGCTTCGAGGACATGAAAAATGTCAACGGAAAGCAATGCAATACATTTCATGAAACAGCAAAGGAACTTGGACTATTAGCAGATGATGCAGAATGGGAAAGAACGCTTGACGATGCAGTTGCTTTTCAAATGCCTGCTCAATTGCGACAAACGTTCGCCTTCATTTGCATATATGGTCCTCCCTCAGATCCATTGAACCTGTGGGAGAAGTTCAAGCGGCACTTGGCAGAAGATTATGCCCGTGACATGCCAGAGGAAGATGCATACAATGCAGCATTGTTATCCATTAATGAAATCTTCCTTGCAAATGGGACAAACTGCCCGTCAATTCAACTTCCAGAACCAAGAATGACACGGTACCATGATGCATCGCTCAATCAAACATTCGATGTAGCCTTTGAAAAAGCTAAGGGTGATGAACGATATGCAAAATTAACTCCAGATCAAAAGGAAATAGCTGATGTCATTCTCCTTGCAATTGAAGAGGTCCAACCATCCCATTCGTGTATAAATGTGGATGGTCCTGGGGGGTCTGGAAAAACGTTCGTCTTCAATACAGTTATTAGCATGCTAAGAGGAAGAGAGCTCGGTGTTATTGCAGTTGCATGGACGGGCATAGCGAGCCTTTTACTTAAGGGAGCCCAAACAGTGCACTCTACGTTCAAGCTCCCGCTAAACTTGACACCTGAAGCAACATCTGACTTGCGTGCCACGAGCAAACAGGCGGATAGAATAAGAAAAGCAACACTTTTGGTGTGGGATGAATTAAGCATGACGCACTCCGACGCGCTCACAGCAGTAGATACTGTTTTGAAGGAAATTCGACAGGACCCCAGACCATTCGGTGGAATGGTTGTATTAGCCGGCGGTGATTTTAGGCAACAATTGCCTGTAATCAAACGAGCTAAAAAGATGGAGATTCTTGCAAAATGTGTCAAGAGCAACCCCCTGTGGAAACACTTCAAGACATTCAAACTAACAACGAACATGCGTGTCGGCAAGGGCGAAAAGGAATGGTCTGAATACTTGCTGAAGCTTGGCGACGGAGAACGAATGAATGACGACCCTACCCTCCCTGAAGACGTCGTTGAATTGCCGAGTAAGTGCATTGCCCAAAATAACATTATCGATGAGGTGTTTGGAACAAGTATAGACCCAGCCAGCATGGAAGATCTATTCGAGAAATCTATACTATCTCCAAAAAATGAGGATACATTGAGTCTTAGTGATAAGACCTTGCAAAGATTGCATGGAGACTTGCACCCATATACTGGTATTGATACCCTCAATCTGGAAGATGAAGAGGACATTAGAAATTTCCCGATTGAATTCATCAATCACCTCACACCTTCCGGAATGCCGCCTCATAAGCTCAATATCAAGGTGGGAGCAATAGTGATGTTACTTAGGAACATGTATCCGCGAGGTGGCCTATGCAATGGAACACGCTTACGCATCACACACGCAACACAAAGAATTTTACGGGCAGAGATAGTCACAGGTGAATTCAGAGGCACCCCAGTCCTGTTGCCGAAAATCAACTTAACGCCATCTGATTCACACATACCCTTCACTAGAAAACAATATCCGATCCGCCTGGCATTCTCAATGACAATCAATAAATCACAGGGTCAATCTTTAGAGACTGTTGGGCTTTACCTGCCAGCACCAGTTTTCGCCCATGGACAACTCTACGTTGCGCTCTCAAGGTGCACCTCACAAGACGGGGTCAAAATCGCCATTACAGAGACGTCACGTCAGGGTGCATTACGAAAAGACCATCGAACATACACCCCAAATGTTGTGTATAAGGAGGCACTTATATAAATAAAGTATTTAAATTTTTATAGAATAATATGAGTACGAACATGTGCATGTTAGTAAGTGTCAGCCAGTTTTTAATAGACGAGATTTTAGACTTAATGAGTAATACTGTGCAATTAGTAATAGGACTACATGGATACTTTGGAATTAGTAGTGTTCTTCTCATGAGCAATACTTTAGAGAAGGTTTTTGGAAACTTTGCAAACACTGAAAATAGAATGTTCTAGAATATTTCAGACACTCATACGCAACCACCTCAGCTTAGAAATAATGAATGTAGTAGATCTTGCCTGGTGCGCCCAAACCGAGGCGAGGCCGGCCGAGCCGAGGAAAGGTGCAAAAGAAAAGGGCCCGGCCGTCAGGCCGGGCCCTTTTCTAGTACCTTATGTAATTATCAAGGCTGCTAAAGGCGCAAAGGTAAACAACCTCTGTCGATCAATTTGTCTGTACAGCCATCCACAGCAGTTTACAATCTTTATCCTGCATCAGTATTTAGACTTCACTTCTAAATATTATGGGCTAACACAAATAGGCAAAATGAGATCAATATTATCTGATTATAAATGTTGAAATGCAAGAAGTTGAGAATGTACCATTGAGCCCAGGACTTCGTGTTCTGCTTGCAACACAGTCTGAGTCTGTCCTTCTGCCTCAGTCTGATTACATTAGCCATGGTCCAAGCTACCCAATGCACGCAACTGACTGCATCTTTCTAATTCTGACTTCTATGTTCCACTCCCTATGTGAATGAAGTCATACCCTTCAACCAGCATTGCTTCAAAAATATAGCTCCCCAAACAGGACCTCTAATCTTCAAATTTTCGACAAGCATCCACATTTGGGCCAAGCATCCTTCTAGATAAATGCTGAATAATATGAGATCAAAAAAAATACCAGAACCGCAATAGAAGGACATATTGTGAAGGATTGATCTCCTTTCAATTGAACACATGCACAACCCAAAAACCAGCCGATCACAAAATCTAGAGGAAGAGGGTCAATTTACCTTTACTCCCGCAAAGCAGCATTTAGCTATGATTTTCTTGCCTTGAAGACTTCGAAAATTAGCTATCCCTGCTTCTGGATTTCTGAGTTCGCTTCAAAACCTAATCAAAGCAAAGCGTCCAAATTCGATAGTTGAAAGACTTCAAAGAAAAACGGTTAAGACTGCACAGAAGGAAAAAATCACGATGTAACGTAAACATGAACAAAATTAGGATTGTAGTTTAAACAGTAGATAAATCCAAAACGCATTACTATGGAAGGGAATGCCGGAATGGAGCCCTGGCACATAATAATGAAAAGACAAACCTTTCTAACTGATTTTAAATCGGACGCTCTAAAATGGAAGTTCTGAAATGCAAAAAATCAAGGGCCCAAAACGCGCACAAACTATCATAAAACGCCTTTATTATTATATATAGATGATAATGGCTAGTTCTAAAATGGGCCAAGGCATATGCATTCCATATCTTTTGAAAAAAATGACAATTAGATAGTATTGCAAAAGTTTGGATCAAAACTTCCAAACCCCATGCATTGTTCATGTTGCACAGACCAACGGGTTAACCATGCACTACAATCTTTTCAAAAACTGAGGAAATTCAGCCATGCCAAGCGCTAGAAGAGCGTACCAATCATTGTCCCTATCATGCACCTTTTTTATACAGTGGATATGGCCGTCATGGCAGAATGTTGAAGAGGCCAAAAACATGTTTTAGGTAAAAGAATAGCATATGGCACCATTGTTTTCATTCCTAGGTTGTAAGCGAGAAAGGAATTTTGCACATGTTCCAAGCTCTCCCAACCACTAGCACTAATGGCAGGCCCCCACACATCAGACCCATCCAATAAAACACGCTCTATCATAGCTTGAAACAAGTAGGCTTTCTGTGACCAATCATGAATCTCTATGCAAGAAGAATTGTTTTGCATTGCATAGAGTGCTCTCCAACCAGAGTCACACTTGGTGAGACAACGTTATACAATGTTACTAGAGTGGGGATGCATGCACATACCCAATCTCTAGAACTGATTTCTTCTATCAACCAGAGAACCGGCCTTGGACTATTCACAGGCGACAGTTACCCCTTCGCCTATCTTATTCAACCACCTTCAACAACTGCCAAGGATTAACATTGGATCGCGTCATCATCAACTTGCGTTCTAATGTATTTGCACATGGTCAGTTGTACACTGCACTTACTCGCATGCGGACGAGAGAAGACGCACTCATCCTACTATCACGAGAGAACACTATGAAGTGCACTAAAAACTTCGTTTATAAAGAGTTATTATGTTGATAAGGTACGCTTTTCTCAACCTTTTTCTATGCAGATCATGCAAGAAGATGATAAGAATTTGAACTTCAAGTAAGGTACATCTCTCCATCCTTTATAGGTATCATAAGGAATGTTTCGTTTGCTTTTCTTCTATACAGGTTGCATAAGAAAATAATAAAACAATTCGACCGCGGATAAGATACATCATCTACACCTCTTACAAATATCATTATCTGCCCTGTTAGATTGCCATGAGATTTCCCTCATCCATGTTTTATCAAAGTGAAAATATATAACCCATCCATCGCGGTGATGGCCTAATGGTAAATCCATTGGTTATGGGTGAACCCAGCCAGGATCAAAACCCATTGACTAGCATCGGGTGGTAAAAAATGTCCATTGCGTTGGAGGCCTAGTGGTCAAGCCATTGGTTATGGGGCAACCCCCCATCCAGGCTCAAAACCCATTGACTACCATCCGATGGTGAAAAAAAAAATGAGTCAAAAAGAAACGAGAAAATTCAAAAACATTGCAGTATCCATTCGCGCTGGCAGTCTAGTGGTCAAGCCATTGGTTTGGAGAACCCCCAACCAGGCTCAAAACCCACTGACTACCATCGGATGGTAGGAAAAAAAAAAGGAGATTTGAAAAAAAATGAGAAAATTCAAACATTGCGAACAAAGTGTGAATCTCATGGTCATCAAAAATAGCTTTTATGTATCATATGAGCACATGAACATAAGGCAATATTGTCGGTTCAAATCCCACATATTCTCAGACTAACACATTGCCTAGCAATTGAAGACAGGTCGATTGCGAAAGAGAAGCGTTTGTACCGATCTTCCTTAATCTATTTAGAAAAAAATGTATCTAATCTATTTAGAAAAAAATGTATCTGCAAACATACTTAATGCGATTAGATATTAATACCACTAATCTGAAATATTTATCTGAAGTATTACAAGTGCGTTCCGAATCTCTTAAATCCTTCACATCCTTCCGGCATTACAAGGGTATAGCATTATTAAATGTTTGATGTTAATTGGGGTTTGAACGAGAGAAATGTTCGTGGCGGCCTTGGCCGCCGCGATAAATTTCTTGTAGGCATAAATGTTAATATAAAGAAGTTCTTTCACAAACTAGTGTATAGAAGGAGTATGTTGTTTCCTTCACTCCTCTTCTAATGCATCTTGTGTTCTTTCCCCCTTTATACAATAAGACAAACGTTATCATCCTATGTGTTGAAACATTAAAGGCAAATCATATGTTGTCGATGTGTTGGAATCGAAACCCAACAACAAGAAACATAGATGTCACGGAATTTCAATACATGAAATAGAAACCAAGTAGAAGACAACTTGCAATTGATTCCAAACCTGTGCACCTGAGTTCTCCTGGCATCCTGAGTTGCTCCGCTTTGATTTGCTGATATAGTTGGCACTCCGAATGTATCTGGCTATCTACTTCTTCATGCCCCGCCAATAATAGCTACTTCTTATTTTGAAGTAGGTTTTCATGAATCCCACATGGTCGGCTATTGGGCTATTGTGCGCGTCATGGAGAACCAGCTTTCTCACTCCAGATGATTCTGGCATGCATACTTTATTTTTATGATACACGAGTTACCTTCCTTCTTAAAATGTTTGAAGCTTTCTCTTTCCTTGTATATTCTTGCCTCCTTTGAAAGGCTTGCCTATACTTCTTGAAAATCCTTATCTGGTGGCAATGTCTCTTCTATTCTCTTGCCAAACTCACTGTTAAGTGCTGATATGACGTTGCAATGGACCCTTGTTGTTAAAGGGTGCCTTGAGAGTGCATCCACACCCACATTAAGTTTTCTTGGCTTATACACTATCTCAAAGTCACACTCCTTCAGGAACTCCATCCACCTTCTCTGCCTTAGGTTGAGATGTGGTTGGTTGAAGACATATGGAAGACTTTGATGGTCAGTGTCCAATTGGAACTTCCTTCCCAACATATAATGTCTCCAAATCTTAAGTGCTAGCAGCTCCTGATTGTGGGTTGGGTAGCGAGTCTCGGTGCCATTCATTTTCCGAGAGCCATATGCTACGACCCTTTCCTCCTGCATTAGCACTGCTCCTATTGCAAACTTGCTAGCATCAATTGCTACCAACTTGTCCTTTTCTGGATTTGGCAGTCTTAAGACTGGGGCAGTTATCCTGCTTTTTTAGAGCCACGCTTTTAGGCTGGGATTTAATAGGCCCTATGGCCCATTAGGGTGTTGCCATGTGGTAACAAGGGTTATGTTCACATGTCTAATGGGGCATGTACAACATAATGGTCTTTAATGGTTGTATCCCATGGTACAACCCTTTATACGACGTACATGTTAGTTACAACGATATGTACTGTGATGTGGCAGTATAATATATGTATTTATATCGTATATTATCCTAAAAAGTCACAGCAGCTCCAACGGTTCATATTGGTGATTTAGAATCTGAGGATTACTTTGGTTGTAGAAACTTTGAGGCTACCAAGTAGCTTTGCACAAAGGGGCTATTTGTTCTCTTTGGTTTTAAACCTGCTACTCAATCTTATGTAGTTGTTTTCATGATTTAATGATGAATATATATGTTGCCCTTCGAAAAAGAAAAAAATTCAATGTGCCCACCTATGCATATGGCTATTAAGGTGCATTTCAACAACTTAAAGAAAATCCATATAGGCATAAATGTTAATATGAAGAAGTTCTTTCACAAGCTAGTGTATGGAAGGAGTATATTGTTTCCTTCGCTCCTCTTCTAATTCATCTTGTGTTCTTTCCCCCTTTATACAATAAGACAAACGTTTATCATCCTATGTGAAACATTAAAGGCAAATCATATGTTGTCGATGTGTTGGAATCAAACCCCAACAACAAGAAACATAGATGTCACGGAATTTCAATACATGAAATAGAAACCAAGTAGAAGACAACTTGCAATTGATTCCAAACCTGTGCTTTACGACGAGTGAGCAAAACAATACATTATTGAAGTATTATAACATTGTATTCAGATCTCGAACAACTCGAAATAGCTTGACGATAACGATCCTATCGACATCTATTACGTGAGCATGACATATGTTATGCAAGCATAGCCGAGACATTCGGACAACATGGGGGAATGTGAAGTTTTATCTATTTGTCAATAAACATGGTCAATGTGCTATGGACCACTGGGTGCCACTTTGAGAATAGAGTTCTAGTGTGGTGTTTTCTTCCATTGTTATTGTCATGTGTATTGGCCCTACCCCATATAGATTTAATCTTTATTTTATTTTATTATATATTGACATTGATTGTGCTTCAAAATTTGGGTCCTTTCTCTAGGGATGGGGTTTATAGTACTAGTTAGGGTTCATTCGCACCCGCTGTTTAGTTAAGTTAAGTTAAAAAAAATTAACTACCTAGTTAAACTTAATTATAACAACTGCATTCACACTAAAAATAGTTAAGTTTGTGTTGAATACTTAACTTAACTAGAATCAAGTTAAATTTCTTCACACCAAACATAGTTAAGTTAGAAAATTATAACCTAACTACTAGTTGTTCAGACATCGTCTTGTTAAGTTAGTGGTTAACCAAAATCCCTTCAGACATGCCTTTAGTTAAGTTACAAGTTTAACTTAACCAGAATGCATTCGAACCAATCCAGTTCTGTTTATTTTTTTTTTTTTTGAAGAATATAAGAATATATTAAACCACTAGAATGCGATCAAGTACAATGATAAGTGTGGTGCTAAGAAATGAAGCGCCCATCATGATCCACAATCTGTAGGAATGTCGACCAAATTTCCTGCTTAACTGTGCCAGACAAGCTTGAGACTTGGTACGCCTGCCACAACTTATGCCTCAAGATCGGAACCAACCGAAAAGGGCTAAGCACTGCATTCTGAAAGACCTTCGCTCTCCGTCTTTTCCAAATCAGCCACAAAAGCCAAGCTCTGCATAAATGAAACGCCTGCCGCTGGCCACTGCCCACCTGCTAGGAAGGACTCCCAAGAGAATCTTCTGACTGCATAATGAAGTCCCAAAGAGGGCTCTCACCCAAGACCAAGCTGCCCCTACCTCTGTGCATAGGACAAAGCAGTGCTCAATGGTCTCACGTCGCCTCCCACATAAAGGGCATGTTTCTGCTACCTGAGGCTTGAACCTGTGGACTCGGACATTCACCCTGAGGCTACGGTGCAAGATCTGCCACAAAAGGGTACGGATTTTAGGAGGAGGCAATGTATTCCACGCCCACTTCCACATGGCGGGCCACTTACTCCCTGGAAGCTTAAGTGACCACTTATCCGAAGGCGGC
Source organism: Isoetes taiwanensis (assembly GCA_021234155.1). Lineage (NCBI taxonomy): Eukaryota > Viridiplantae > Streptophyta > Lycopodiopsida > Isoetales > Isoetaceae > Isoetes > Isoetes taiwanensis. Next base: position 17,553,838 of record JAJEKV010000010.1, on the reverse strand, counting down.
AACGTGTCCTGAAGCGCTAGGAGCAATCCAGTTCTGTTTATTGTTGTTAACTTAATCAAAGCTTATTCAAAACATGTTTTCAGTCAAGTTATTTACCTACTTGGAAGAACATGAACCCAAAAATCTGGTTCAGAAACAAAATCTAAAAGTCTAGGTGTCTGCATGGCAGTGCAAAAACAAATTCAAAACTCAGATTTTACCTTTGCAAACAAGTAGAGAAAGGTTGATATATTCACAGATTTGCAGTCCACATAAATTTCATTGCACAAGAAAACCACATGTTCTCTTTTACCTTTTATCAGCAGCAGTGATCCTCCAAAGTTTGCCCATATCCCTTGAAACCAATATTTGGATACCATCAGATGGCAATATATCATCTTTAAGTAACTTCAAACTTTCATCAAAGAGTGATTGTTTGAGGTTATTCCCCTTCACAATTGTATTTGCTACTTCAAATGCCAGAATCCCAATCTTGTTTCCCTTAGGTGCCACACCGGCACCAAATCCACTACCCAAGTATATACTGCTCGAAAATGTGTCAAGGGCTTCAACAGCTTTACCAAAACCAGCAGTGCCAACCCTTCCAAGAAGCGATCCCACCTCTGACACCTGCTGACAAGAGATATTGTATATGTCATCAAGCTTTAATGGAAATCATAGACATTGTGTAACCTCTACATTTATGCTTACAATGCAAATTCACAAGCTTGTAACAAATGAGAACCTATGCGTAGAAAAGTTCTTGTAAATAGTATAGCATGTTATCGTTAGACCATGGGATACCTAGCACCAGCACAGGATTTATTTTCATTTACCATGTCATACTGATGCCCTTGCATGTCTCAAAATGTAACGAAGCTTTAAGAAAGGTGATAATGTTATAATTTACAAATAGAAGTGATGCAAAGAAAAACACAATCCACCAAACTGCATTCTTAGCAAAGAGACAAATGTTAGTTCCAGACACGACAACAATTTTTGCCAATTCAGAGAGGTTTTTGTTGGACTAGTCCGTGGACAAGCATTTCAAAATGTATGCATGATTATTGAGGCGGGGAAAATAAGGAATGCTTGCTAAGTAAATATTGATGCGCATCATGAGGTCCTGAATTATTGTAAATTGCAAACAAGAATGATAAGCACCTTTGCTGCTCCTTTCTTTGCAACTATTGTTGTTTTCGACTTTGCTGTCCTGGCCTTCTGTGACAAGACCCGGGACAACCTTTTCTTGTCTTCTTTATCTTCACCATCATCCCGGCTCTCAACATCATCTGTGTCATATCCTGGAAGTGCTGTTTTCTCCAAGGGAGATGACTGATCCAACTCTTTCATCTCATATTTACATGGTGGTACAAGTTGAGCAGCTGGAACAAGTGCATGCTGCCCATTTTGATGCATGCTTGCTGCCCATGGTTGTGGGGAGGGCATGTGCCGCCGGTCATAAGGCTGGCCTTCAGAAGAAGATTCCTCAAATGCTTCAAAATGCTTCAAAATGTTTAACAAATGCTTCAATTCCTTGTTTCAATAAACATACAGGGGCAACACAACTCTCGTTACATCATACAGTTACATCATACAGAAACATCAGTAACAAACTCCTGGTATGGAACTTCAAAACTCCAGTCTTATATTGCATTCTTGAGGTCCATACAAGACCACATCTAATCATTTTTCACAATTTTCCTGTATTCTGTAGCTGTCCTCTCTAACATTCAAAAGAGCAAGTATTTAAGCAAATCTGACCTCCTTATTCATCTTGCAAAGCTTGCATGAGCATAAGCTCCAGAAAATCTGGCGGAGCTGAGCGTATCGTGTACTTTATTTTTATGAGTTGCATCTGAAATGCGAATTTAGCTTTGCTGGTCACAAGAACCAGTCCAGAACACCCAACCAAACGAACCATTGACACAAGCAGCAATCACATTCAGCTCTCATCTCAAGCCATGCAAGGATGAAATGGTTCAGCATGTAGTTGGAATATATCTGAAGTACCTTGGTCAACTGAGTAATCTGGCATCATCAAAAAATGCAGTCCATTTGACCAATGGATGAATCACCACAGCAGAGGACTGGGATGCTAAAAATATTAGCAAGTCGGGCTAATGTACACAGTGGCATCAAACAGATTCAATCAGCAGCTGTTGAGCCTCAAATTGCTCAGCAATTGTTGGGTCTTCTCCATATCCACAATGACATTCCCTAACAAACTATCCAAGTGCATGCCATTCTCTATGATCTGTTGATGGACATGCCATCCATGTATTAGTGCAGCATTACTTGTACATGCTTTAAGTGCAGCAAGAAAAACATATCTATCATTTTCTAAATTCAAGATTTGCATTCTGCCATAGAGCTCAAGTGCAGGCTTACCTTGACCTTGATTAGCATGGGCAGAAATTATTGAACTCCAGGTATGCATCCCAGGTTGCAAGACCTTGTTGAATGCATGTGCAGCTGCAGGCAAGCATCCACAAGAGGCGTACAACCGAATTAGATGGTCCCCCAGAACGGCAGTTGGATCTAGCCCATTGACAACCATAAGGGCATGTACTCGTAATCCACAATGCAGACATTTCTTCCGTGTGCACTCCAGCAAAAGGTGATATGCGATATCTCTTGATATGGGAAGCTGGTGCTGTTCTATAATTTCTAACCCTTCCTCTAATTGCCCTTCCTTGCAGAGTTTTGTTCAATGTAGTCAAAGCCCTTCTACACTATTTTCAGTTCGTGAGAGTATCATATCTAACTACGGCTTCCTGACAATGGAAAAAAAAAGAACACAAACTTTTTTCCTGTACATCTTCTGCACCTTCGAATACCAGACCCGCACCCTCGCCCTCCATGGCCATGTTCACCGCTTCCTCTGTCCCTCGTCGGCCCGTCCATGCATTGCCATTGCTAACTGCGGCTAAAGTGACCTCATATAGTTCACTTTAACTTTTAGTCCATTTTTTATCCACAGTTAAAATTTGGTTAACAAAATACTAACCAACATTTTGGATGTGAAAGGAACATTTTACTAGTGTCTTCGGTTAAAAAAAAGTTAACAGCCTATAACTATAAATTATTAACTTAACTATTGGTGTGAAGTTGATTGCAGTTAAAAACTCTAACTAAACCTAACTTAAGGGTTGGTGTGAATAGACCCTTACTAAAAAGATTTTAAGCATTTTTGTGGGCAGTCGTATACGGGGTTTAAGACACGTTGGGGTTTTAGAACCCTCCAAGCAAAAACACACAAAAAAAAGCCAAAGGAAAGTTTTCCAAACTCGGAGTTACAGATCGATACATGCCACCCATTTGTGTTTTTAGCTTTCTGCATCTCCCCGTCTCTATCCCTCCGATTCGCCGGAGAGGCCAGGAATTGGATGAAGCATGCATTTCTAGCCCCAATCCGACCTCCATCATGGGCCCTACCACAAATTCATGTAAACATATTTCCCCATTTCTCAACATTTTCAACAAATTTCGCATTGCATTTTGGTCGGATTTCCCATCTACTTTTTGAATTCCTTTTGCTTGCATGAGGTGGTCTTTTGAGAGAAGTTTATAGTGGGTTTCGTTTTTCTGATATAAGTTTTGTTACAGGCTTAAAGCAGGCGATCGACAGAAAAAAGTGGGATGAATTTGACAAAAAACCGCCAATTCCCACTTCTGATCTATGCCAACGGGTGAAGAAGATAGAATCCAGCGATGGGCCGATCGAAACCAAGGTAAAACAGGACAGCGGAGCTGCAATTTCTACGCGGGGAAAGAAACCAAAGAATGTAGTATTAAAACCAGTCTCTCATCTACAAATGCATCTTCTTCCACGGGATTGATTTTGGAGCCTTGTAAGCAATCCGTCAGGCGAAAGCCATAATAGAATGCTTTAATTATGATTCCATCCCTAGTTCTGGTTCAACCCCAACTGATGAATCAAAAGAACAAGGATTTGAAGCAGAAAGGACACCAGAGTGGGTGTTAAACAAATCCGTGGGTTATAATCAAAATCCCCTTCAATTCGACAATGAAGACTGGCTTCCCAAGATCATAGGGGCGCCCGTATATCTAGAACGGGATACGGTTTATCCGGACATTTTTCCGGTGGTTTTTCCGGACATCCCATCGCCCCCCATCCCATAGCCATCCGCACATCCATGCGTCCGAGATGGCCATCCGCTTGGGCATCCATGACCCCATCCCGGTGGTTTATCCGAACAGGCAAGACCGTTAATCATTACTGCTCCTACTGACACAAGACCAGAGTACCTCGGGCTGACAAGCATTAAATGCCCTGTTCCGTCCCAAAAGAAATCCCATTGCCCCGTTTCGGATCCGCGCGCCCGATCGTTCCTGCCCCCAAAACGCCATTCCGTTGTACTCCCCCTCCCCATTTCAATTTAAATAATCAATAATTGCCATTTATTTCATTTTCAAAACTAATCCCCTTGCAATTTGAATTTAAATATCAAAAGAACGTTGTATTTGAATTTTAAAGCTACTTCAATACACCCACTCTAGTGGTTAACCTGGACAAGTATAGAAGGGAATATTTTTTCTAACGGTTCTTTCTAGCCTTCAAGCTATATATACCCTTGCCTTAGTTGTTCTTGGTAGAAAGTTAGTTGGTTGCAGTTGTGTTCAGTAGGAGTCGAGTTCCTTTGCTTACTGTTCAAGCCAAGTGACAGATGGTGAGGACCCGACAACAGCGTCGTGAGAGCAGTGCCATCAATGCCCACAGTCTTGAGGATATTCTCGTCCACTTGAATGAAATTCAGGAGGATATGGGGCTAGATCTCGCCCAGCCTAATAGCATCAAAACATTCAAAAGTAAGCATGTTCTTGTCTTCCTTCATATTCATGTTCTACTTTCATATTAATCTTTTCATGATCCCCTCATGGTTCATGCAGAGACCGTGGAGAATGGGGAATTCAGAGAGACCCCTAGGCCTCTCGACACTGACCTTAACAGGCCAACCGATAGGGCATTGCTGGCTGAATTGAAGAGGTCTATTATCCAGGGCAAGGCTTTGAAGTATTTGCTAGCTATGGACGTTGTCTGGGAAGGCAACACCCTAAAAGCCCCGCTTGGAAATGTATCTTTGCACCGGAGGCGCGAAAGAAGGTTCTGATCAGGCAAGTCCTAGAGGGGTCTGATCCAAGCCTATGCGATATCTTCGATGACATGATGTGGAGACTACCATGCGGTGTGCCAGATATAACTGTTGAGGACGTACGGGCAGAATGCATGGCAACAGTGCTTGATGTTGATTCAGAGAGCACCAGCACCAGCAGAGACCCCGAACTAAAGAGGGTAAAGAACGTTCACGTTGTTAGTGATGTGTCCTCTGACGATGACTCAGAAGACTCGGCAGGATACATTGGCCATGCATTTCCGAGGCATACCATCATAGGCTGACGTTTCTGTTATAAAAAGTTCTCATGTTTCTGTTATAAAAAAAAAAGTTTCATGTTTCTGTTATAAAAAAGTCTCATGTTTCTGTTATTAAAAAACGTGTAAGTATGGCTTGGAATGACATACCATGGGTATAAATACACCAAGTATGAGTACCCTTAGTATTTATACTCAATTCCAGTGTCTACCCCATTTGTTTATCTGGACACAAACTATTGGTTTATCAAGACACAAACTATTGGTTTATTTGGACACAAACTAGTGGTTTATCTGGACAATGTATGAGTATGGCTTGGAATCACATACCACGGGTATAAATACACCAAGTATTTATACCCTTAGTATTTATACCCAATTCCATTGTCCATCCCAATGGTTTATCTGGACACAAACTAGTGGTTTATCTGGACACAAACTAGTGGTTTATCTGGACAACATACCATGGGTATAAATACACAAAGTATTTATACCCTTAGTATTTACACCCAATTCCAATGTCTACCCCATTGGTTTATCTGGACACAAACAATTGGTTTATCTGGACACAAACTAGTGGTTTATCTGGACAATGTATGAGTATGCCTTGCAATCACATACCATGGGTATAAATACACAAAGTATTTATACCCTTAGTATCTATACTCAATTCCAATGTCTACCCCATTGGTTTATTTGGACACAAACTGTTGGTTTGTCTGGACACAAACTAGTGGTTTGTCTGGACAATGTATGAGTATGCCTTGGAATCACATACCATGGGTATAAATACACAAAGTATTTATACCCTTAGTATTTATACTCAATTCCAATGTCTACCCCATTGGTTTATCTGGACACAAACTGTTGGTTTATCTGGACACAAACTAGTGGTTTATCTGGACACAAACTATTGGTTTATCTGGACAATGTATGTATGCCTTGGAATCACATACCATGGGTATAAATACACCACATATTTATACCCTTAGTATTTATACCAAATTCCATTGTCCACCCCCAGTGGTTTATCTGGACACAAACTAGTGGTTTATCTGGACACAAACTAGTGGTTTATCTGGACAATGTATGAGTATGCCTTGGAATCACATACCATGGGTATAAATACATAAAGTATTTATACCCTTAGTATTTATACCCAATTCCTTTGTCCACCCCAATGGTTTATCTGGACACAAAGTAGTGGTTTATCAGGACACAAACTAGTGGTTTATCTGGACACAAACTAGTGGTTTATCTGGACAATGTATGAGTATGCCTTGCAATCACATACCACGGGTATAAATACACAAAGTATTTATACCCTTAGTATTTATACTCAATTCCAATGTCTACCCCATTGGTTTATCTGGACATAAACTGTTGGTTTGTCTGGACACAAACTAGTGGTTTGTCTGGACAATGTATGAGTATGCCTTGGAATCACATACCATGGGTATAAATACACAAAGTATTTATACCCTTAGTATTTATACTCAATTCCAATGTCTACCCCATTGGTTTATCTGGACACAAAGTAGTGGTTTATCTGGACACAAACTAGTGGTTTATCTGGACAATGTATGAGTATGCCTTGCAATCACATACCATGGGTATAAATACACAAAGTATTTATAACCTTAATATTTATACTCAATTCCAATGTCTACCCCATTGGTTTATCTGGGGTTTGTCTGGACACAAACTAGTGGTTTGTCTGGACAATGTATGAGTATGCCTTGGAATCACATACCATGGGTATAAATACACAAAGTATTTATACCCTTAGTATTTATACTCAATTCCAATGTCTACCCCATTGTTTTATCTGGACACAAACTGTTGGTTTGTTTGGACACAAACTAGTGGTTTGTCTGGACAATGTATGAGTATGCCTTGGAATCACATACCATGGGTATAAATACACAAAGTATTTATACCCTTAGTATTTATACTCAATTCCAATGTCTACCCCATTGGTTTATCTGGACACAAACTGTTGGTTTATCTGGACACAAACTAGTGGTTTATCTGGACACAAACTATTGGTTTATCTGGACAATGTATGAGTATGCCTTGGAATCACATACCATGGGTATAAATACACCACATATTTATACCCTTAGTATTTATACCAAATTCCATTGTTCACCCCCAGTGGTTTATCTGGACACAAACTAGTGGTTTATCTGGACAATGTATGAGTATGCCTTGGAATCACATACCATGGGTATAAAAACATAAAGTATTTATACCCTTAGTATTTATACCCAATTCCTTTGTCCACCCCAATGGTGTATCTGGACACAAAGTAGTGGTTTATCTGAACACAAACTAGTGGTTTATCTGGACAATGTATGAGTATGCCTTGCAATCACATACCATGGGTATAAATACACCAAGTATTTATACCCTTAGTATTTATACCAAATTCCATTGTCCACCCCAATGGTTTATCTGGACACAAACTAGTGATTTATCTGGACACAAACTAGTGGTTTATCTGGACACAAACTATTGGTTTGTCTGGACAATGTATGAGTATGCCTTGGAATCACATACCATGGGTATAAATACACAAAGTATTTATACCCTTAGTATTTATACTCAATTCCAATGTCTACCCCATTGGTTTATCTGGACACAAACTGTTGGTTTATCTGGACACAAACTAGTGCTTTATCTGGACACAAACTAGTGGTTTATCTGGACAATGTATGGGTAGGGTTTCGAATATTTATACCTTGAGTATTTATACCCAAGTATTTATACCTTCAGTTTTTATACCCAATTCTTGTGACGTCCCCTACTCGTATACGGTGCCCTCACCGTATACAAACAGGAGTTCATCCCCCATACCAGCTCCATGCTAATACAGGGCCCTCCACATGACGACGCTGAACCGTGGCGGGTTCCGGTGGGAAGAGTGGAAGGGTCATTGCACCCGTCTCCCTCGGGGCCTACCTAGGCTGCGAAGCGTAAACATACATGTGTAATTAGCACATACATCAATATCATATGACCATCACGAAGGATGGCCCTCCACATATCTGCATAGACAAAGATCAGCACATCACATAGGGATTCCTACCCAAGGCTCAGACTCAAAGGGATGACTGACGGCTTGGGTCTCCGAGTTCATTGCGCATGAGAATTCATGGCAATGGATTTGGCCGGCACATGAACATGGCTTAGGGTTGTCCACTCCATCCGCCCCTCCCTGCGTACACTTTTGCGAGATAGGTTGAAGAACTTCGAGGGGTTGGACCGTATTCCGCGGGATCATAGCCAAAGGGGCTATAGCCGTGTTACATCTCCCTGCACCCGATGAGGCGTGTAGGGAGGTTTCTCTCCCACCAGATGATCAATGCCATAGCAGGCCGACTAGAGGACACCAACCGTCCGCATTCGACTTTAACCCACTTGAAGGGAACTACCACCCGACCAGGGTCCACCCCCGTGCCAAGACAACCACGCATCACGTGACCTCGGCTGAAACTCCACGGTGGCACCGCCGCGTGCACGGCTTCTTATCCCCAACGGGTGTCGAACTCATACTGTGGTGCACGCAGTCCCCGAGTATTAAGCTTAGTCTGCGGTGGTTTCGGGGTAGACTTTACATCCCGAGAGCAACCGCTATGGACACACCACCACCCTTATCAACCGGTTCGACCCCTAAGAACACAACACAAAGGGCTATTTATGCAGGGGCAGCCTCTGAAGGTGTGCTAGAGAGGCTACTCTAGGAGCATCAACTACAAAGCTTTAGGTCTCTACCCCCCTTCCCAATACAAGGAGTTCACAGAGATACATCATCCATATACATCACAGAAGAACTAAAGAACAAGATCTAATCTATATCATAGAGTTAGGTTCTTTAGTTAGAATCTGCTATCTAGAGTTCTAGAAGGCTGCTATGGGCAATCTAATAGGCTAAACCTACTGATTCAATGCCTAAAATAGGGTTTAGACTATCTAATTGGCCAAATACCTGATCCTTGAGGGGCTCCTCCTGACCTGAGCTCGACCATCCTGCTGAGACGCTCGAATCTAGAGAAACTAAGGTTGCAATTCTCCCAAATGAGTGCGGGATGCGGTTTTGGTCGTTGAGGCAGCAAAAAGCAGTTCAAAACCCTAAAATCGAAAATTAGGTTAGTTAGGGTTTCCCACCCTATATAGACAAGGGGGTGGCTAGGGTTTCCAATTATCCCCTTTTGGCATGTGGGATAATTGGTAATGGGCCCACTTGCCTTTAAGGGCTAGGTGGCCAAATGTGCCCACATGGAAATGTGTGCACATTAATGAATGTGTACATTGGAAAATGTGCACATTACTTGCACCTAAGGGTATGGCCCACTTGGCATCAAGTGGCCACATGGAAATGTGTGCCCACATTAATGTGTACATTGGAAAATGTGCACATTAATACTAATGCACATTCTTAGCAAGTTGCCCCCTAGGGCTACCCACTTGGCTATACGTTGGCGTACACGTCAATCGGGGTGGCGTGTACGCGTGACGTGGCAGTACAATATACGTCCTGGGAGCGTATACTGTGCTGGAACGTCACATTCTCCCCACCTTGAAATGATGCTGTCCGCAGCATCGTGGTTCTCCCCACCTTGGAATCTTCCTAACCTGCAATCAACCTGATGCATATGATATACTCCTATAATACTTACACATTTATTACAATTACCTCAAGGTAATATTTTTTTTGACATTATTACATCATTATATTATGAAATAACTTATCAATTCACGATATTACTAGACAATTTACTCCAACTTCACTTAACATTACGATTAAGTTTATCAAAATTTAAAATTAACGTTCGAGGCACTCTTCATTCCTTGCAACACATTCCAACAAAATTTGTGTTGCAAGTCTTCGTAGTCCGACCTCCTTGCCCTCCGGAGCGCTCTACTGGCCTGCAGGTCGACACTACGTTAGTACCATTTAATTATTAATTAAAATTTTTGGTTATATGGTGACCACCCCACCTATCTACATGGATGCATGGCTAATCTCCCGGCGTAGGAAGAGGGTGAATCTTCCATTATGGCCGTGAGAGACGGCCTACATGCCTATATGCGCTCATGCCTACACCTCTAGTTGCCCGGCGTGGAGGATATCCTTCGGCGTGGGGGCGAAAAGGATAGATTCCTCCTATCAAAGCATATATGGGGCTAAAGGTACTTTTCCTATCAATGCATTCCTCAATGACCTCCTTTCTCGAGGTCGTCTACTTAGTGGGGCAGTAGACTTTCTAATCTACCTTCCACTTTCGCAGCGAAACGCTTGGCGGTCATGCCTACATTGACATTACACCCGCCCTAGAGATCACCGTAGTGGTCCCATCATCATTAACTGCGATGCGACCCATACTAAGCGGTGGCATGGCGTGGATTAATCTTAATTATACAAGAATTAACCTACACAAATCGACATGCGAGGCGATTTCTTGGAGATGACCTTGCCGTCCCATTGCTCCATAAACCGTGGGTATGCTTTACTAAATCTTTCTTAAGTACCCATGTCGTCTTCCACCGGTAAGTGTTTCCACTTGACCAAATCTTTTGGAGGAATTCTGATCTCCTGGATTTTTTCTTGAAAGCTTTATCAAGAATCAATGCGGAACTATTTCCACCGTTCCTCCGTCATTTCCAACAGCGTTGGCGAATCCAAGACTTCTCGTGCGGATTTGGGGTATGCCTCTTCGGCAAACTCCGTGGAAGACCTTATGAATCTTTAGGTGTCTTTGGCAAGTCTAGCTTGTAGGCTTGATTGCCTAGTTTCTCGACTATTCGAAGGTCCGCCCACCTTGGAGCAAGCTTCTTGCAATTGCCGATCCTGAGCTTCGCCTGCTTCACCTTAATCTTGAGCCAAACATCATCTCCAACTTCGAACTCTCTTACTGTTCGATGCTTGTCGGCGATGCTCTTTTGACGACTTCTTGCTGCTAGCAGATAGCCACGAACTTCCTCTACAAGCTGCTGCATATCGGCCAACATCTGCTGCGAAACTTCCACTTTTGACACGGGGTTGTGCCAAGTGTGCGGAGTTAAACAGCGATAGCCCGTAATTGATCATAAACGGCGACATTTGGGATGATTCCTGCTTGGTGCTATTGTATGCAAACTCCACCAAGTGAATAAATTCTTCCCACATACCTTGCTTATTCCAGACATAGTTTCGTAGCATGTCCTCTAAAATCCTGTTGGTCCGCTCCGTCTGGCCATCCGTCTGAGGATGATATGCCGTGCTCATGGATAACCCGTGCGGATCGTCGCCAAAGAGGTCTTGCCAAAAGGCACTCATGAACGGATCCACGTCGGGAGATGATCTCCCTTGGCATGCCATGAAGCCCGAAAATCTCTTTGGTGAAGAGCTTTCTTTGTATCCATGGCGTATCATCAGTTACGCAAGGCACAAAATGTGCCATCTTCGACAACTTGTCGACCACTACCATTAAGGCATCCTTGCCTCTCACTGTCCTTGGGAGTCCTGTGATGAAATCCATGCTGATTACCTCCCACTTAGCGTTTGGCACCGCTAATGGCTCTAATGCCCCTGGAATTAAGCTGCTTTCGCCGTCTGGCGGCATAGGCGGCATTCCTTGATGTAGCGAGCTATTTGCTTCTTCATTCCTGGCCAATAATAGCTGCTGCGCACTTTGAAATATGTTTTCATGAATCCCGCATGGCCAGCTATTGGGCTGTTGTGCGTGTCGTGGAGGATCAACTTCCTTACACCTGATGATTCGGTTACGCACAACTTGTTCTTATGGTATAACAGGTTGCCTTCCTTCTTATAATGCTTGAAGGCCTCCCGCTCTTTATCTGTTCTAGCCTCCTTGAAAGCTTTGCCCATACTTCCACGAAATCCACATCCGTTGGCAAGGACTCTTCAATCCTTTTACCAAAGTCATTTGGAGGCGTCGAAATTGCATTGCAATGCACTCTAGTTGTCAGGGGATGCCTTGAAAGCGCATCTGCTACCACATTGAGCTTCCCCGGCTTGTAGACTATATGAAAGTCATATTCTTCGAGGAACTCCATCCATCTCCGCTGCCTCAGATTAAGGTGTGGTTGCGTGAATACATATTGGAGGCTCTGATGGTCGGTATCCAATTGGAACTTCCTTCCCAAGAGATAATGCCTCCATATTCTTAATGCCCTGACAACCGCAAGCAACTCTTGATCGTGCGTTGGGTAGCGCGTCTCGGCGTCGTTCATCTTCCTGGAATCATATGCTACCACACGCTCTTCTTGCATAAGCCTTTGCACCCGTGGCTATCTTACTGCGCATCTGTTGCTACCGGCTTATCTTTCTCGGGTCCGTGAGGGGTTAAGGCCCGGGGGCTGTTGTTAAAGCTTCCTTCAGCAGTTCAAACCCTTTTGGGCTTTCTTGTGCCAATGCTCTACCCAATCTTTCACCTTCTCGCCCTCGCGGGTCAGTGCGATAGCGGGGGCTGCTATCTTAGCAAAGTTCTTCACGAACTTCACGTAGTACCGCTAGGGCGAAAACCCGACTTCATGCACATTCTTGGCCGACCCTTTGGATGGCGGCCTCAATCTTGGCGAGTCTGTTGAGATGCCTTCTGGCGAGATCACATGACCTAGATACTCCACCTTTTTACGTTGCGAGAAGTGGCGCCCGACAACTTGGCCATTCTTGGTGCCTCTTCAACTTCTCTAGCACTCTTCTCAAGTGTTGTGCGTGCTCTTCAAAGGGATCTGCTATACACCAAAATGTCGTCAAAGAAAACAATCACAAAGGTGTCGGGGAACTCCTCGAAGATATCGTTCATGAGCCTCATGAGCGTTATTGGGGCATTTGATAAGCCGAAAGGCATTCGTGAACTCATAATGCCCATACCGGCGTTCAAGGCGGTCTTATGGATATCTTCTTCCTTTATCCGATGCGGTGATATCCCGACCTTAAGTCGATTTTGAGAAGATCTTTGCACCTTGGAGCTGATCCATCAAGTCGCCTCGATCTTGGGAGCTGTACTTGTTCTTAATGGTGTGCTTATTCAAGCTGTCTATAGTCTATGCACATCCTCAAGGATCCATCCTTCTTCTTGACAAAAGAATGGGGCGCCAAAGCGGCGAGACACTAGGTCTAATGAAACCTAGGTCAAGCGGCTCCTGAATCGCTTCTTCAGCTCAGGACAACTCCTGTGTTGTCATTCTATATGGAGCCTTGCTTGTTGGCTTTGTTCTGGTTCGAGTGCTATCGCACTTTTCGACTCCCCTATAAGGAGGGCTGCTTGATCTCATGCGAAAGAGATCATGGAACTCCGTGATTAGCTGAGATACTTGCCCGGCAACTTCTGCGTAGCGTTGTCTTCCTTGCTTCCTTCCGATTCGGCTCACTAATCTCAAGCTTGAAGATGTATGCCGGTTGCTCACTCTTGATGCACTTGAACGGCCGTTTAGAAGACATGCTGCGCATAATGGGAACAACCGTTACCTGTTATCTCAATGATCTTGCCGTCGGGCGTTGGGAAGGTCACCTTCCCGCTTTCCACGGTCGATAATGGCCCTGCCGCCCAAGGTATTCCATTCCTATGATCAAGTCATACTTTCCAATGCCCATTACTTCTGCTCCCCCATCGGATATTAATCACGGCAAGTCGATGTCGAAGTTAATTCTCTTGCCCGCCCGCCTTCTTCGCACCACTTGCTAAAACAACGGGTCTTGGCTTTGACTTTTAGCGGCTTCAACTTCAACATCTGAACCATTACGGGGGATGCAAAGTTATGGCTACTTCTGAGTCTATCAAGACTATGAATGACTTAGCTTTAGCCTTCCCTCTTGTGGAAATTACCTTATCTTGGCTCTCTGCTTGCTCTCTGTATCTATTGCGGCAAAGATATGACACTCACCCGAATGTAGTGGGCCGGGCCTCGCCGCCGTCGTCGTCCGACGGGGCTTCCCAATCTCCCAACTCCGCTAGAGCTGCACTCATGGCGTAGGGGCGGTTCTTTGTCCTATGGCATTTGGAAGCACCGAAGCACAATTGCTTTTCTATGCACTCCCTGCCTCTTTTCCTTGGGCATTGCTTGCAAAAAGATTACCTTTGCTTTGGAGTAGTTTGACCTTTCTGCTTGTCCTTGAAGGACACACTGCTTCTTCTCCTTTGCTTCCCACGGTTCCCACCATATTGTGTTCTAAATTTGGACTGGGCTGGCTGCCACAGGGCTATAGCTTCTGTCGCCTTGCCTTTCTCACGGAAATCTGCTTTGCTTGTGCCCGCTATTCGAGGTCGACCCTTGCAAGCTTATAGCCTTGGATTACGCCGATCTTGTCCTAGGGTTTATTGCTCTCACAAGCTTATGCGGATCTCCTCATTCACCCCTCGATATAGCTTTCTCTTTGCATGCTTCTCTCCCAACCCGGCACATCTGACCTTAGCCTCATGAATTCCTCGTATATTTCTGAACTGATTTGTTGCCTTGCGCAACTTTGTAAAAGCTTCTTTGCATCATCTTTGGACTTATGTTCCCTTGGGCGTAATGGCGCTTTGAAGGCTTTAGCAAACTTTACGAACTTACAAGCATCCCTGCTTAAGCCGTGTGCCTTTGCATACCCCTTCCACCAAATTCGGCGGCTCCTTTCAAGTTGGCTGTTGCAACTCTTGCCTTTGTCCTTATCCTTCATACCATAAGCGTTTCGGTACTCGCTCATTTCGTCCAGCCATGCCTCTTGCTTCCAATCGACTGTTCTCCCACGAAACTGTTCGATTCAGGGCCTTCCATACATTGCCGGTCGCGGAATCTACCTTCTTACGGTAGTCGGAGGCCACTGGTATCTCTTTGTCGTCCCTACTGGGGGTGTTCCTCTGCCTTCCCTCTGTTGGTTCTGAGCACTGCTCTTCCTCTTCCTCAGTGGGTCTGAGTCGAACTTGAGTCCGGAAGATTCCGGTTGGGGGATCTCCTTCTCTTGCTCCTCTTCTTGTCCCTTCCTTCCCTCGAAGCTGATGCTTGCGGCAAGGCCGAGGCATTGCCCACCGAACCTACTCACGCTTTTGCAGGGACGGTAATGCCTTTATCTCGCTCGGATCCGTCCTCATCGGGCTATCTCACCTTTCTGGGGTCATGGGTTCCCTATCTTCAAATAGGTTCCTTGCGGGGGTGGTCTAGGCGGGTGTGCGCTCTTCTATAAGGTCTCGCGAGTTGTCGTTCCCTGCGCTTAGCCCTCTAGCTGCATCCACAAGTGATTAATGGCTATATGGTTAGTTCCATTTGTTCTCTTGCATTGTTTACGTTTGTTGGTATAATTGTGGGGCAACATACATCAATAAAACATTTAAAGTGCAACAAATTGTATTTATATATCATATAATATTTTAGGTACAAAAGGTCTCAGGGATCAAGAGTCTAACTAGTCTTGAAATCGTAGGTAAGGCGGGTTGTCTTCAAGAAACTTCTTAACTTGGGCGTCCCTCTTTGTGTGACCCAAGTTTCGATGATGCTTGCCGGCGGCGTCCCCCGGATGGCTCTCACCGGGTCTTCTACCCCCGCTGGTCGGATGTAAGGGCGCGATCCTTTGCTAATCTCCCGGCGTCGGTGGGGATGAAAGTCGAAGAGGTCAAGTGCCATTGCCCTCTTGACTAAGACGGCATAGTCGACATTTCTTTGCTATTCGAGCATGCTGCCCAGAAGCACGAGTGCAATCAGCATAAACACTCCTTCTTAGCCTCACGGGACTTTGAACTTGCGGTGGATTACGCTATTCTCCCCATCCATCGCAGTGGTAAGTAGTACACGGCGATTGTCGTTGTGTGTCGCCGAAGTTTCTCCGGCTTGTTTGGCCTCGGTTACGTAGCGCCAGTACTTTCGTCGACCTCTACTTGATGAGCTCTGTAGTCTTCAATTGTAGCGGTCGGTCGAGCCTCACGAGGGTCGATTCCTTTCTCCTTTTGGCAAGGGTGATATTGGAGGACCCGGCATTAGGATACTCGTGGTCTTCCCCCGGATCCCCCATCTGCTCTTGGAGGGCGAGAACTCCTCCTCGTTGGCAGCTCGGCTCGTCCATCAATTGCACGATCTTTGCTATAAGCACGGATGCGGGAGGTCGTCTCCCCTGTGTAGGTGTGGGACTCCCTCACTTGGAGCGGAAGTCTCGATGCTCCCTGGGACGATGAAGTCGCCCGGTCGGTCTACGCACCGTTGGTGGAGTAGTTAGATCCAATCGAGGCTCCCTCTCCCTACATGAGGGGGAGGTTACGGATGTCGTGCCGAGGAGTAGATACTCCTCTCCACGATGATGATAGGGGGCTAGGCTTGTGATGCCTAGCCCAAGTGAGAGCAACTCGATGCCTGGCTGCATCTCTGCTTCGAAGTTGATCAGGCTCACGCTTTCTCCTTGGTGCCGTTCTTCGTCCGGTCGAGCTCAGGTGTATCCGCCGTCGTCCAGACTCTTCTTCGTCTTCTCTTGCTTCTGTTCTTGTTGATACTTTGCAGCGACATTTGCCCTTCCTTCTGCTCGGCTATGGGATCTACCTCCATCGGAGGGATAGAGGTACCCCCATCGGGTTTCGGTGATGGGATAAGAAGATGGCTAGGCGGCGATTGTGCGAAGTACTTGGTCTGGTGTTTGTCGGGACCATGTAGTCGGGTAGCCTTTGGCGCGCCTTGTTGGTCAAGTACTTGGCGATGTTGGGGACATCGCCCAAAGTACTGAAGGAAAGGGCGGGAGGCAAGTATCCTATGCAAGGGGGACTTGGACAAGGGAGGGTCCTACCCTAGCACTGAAATTCGCTAGCTTTTTGCCTATATATCTTTGGGGTTGCGTTCAGGCGTAACGGATGTCAATTTCTTTCACAAAGACTTGGAAGATGTCATTGACATACGCCTCTGTGGCATGGGCAGCGGGCGCCGTACCATCGTCAGAAATCAGCGGTGGCCATTGATCTAGCAAGGAAGGGAGTGTCAAGCGGATCGAAGCGCCTCGGGGAGCTGAAAGATCGCCTAAGCGGGGGGAGCAAATTTGCGGGGTGCCAATTGAGAAATGGGGAACTTATTTATAGAAAGGGAAAACCTAATTTTGGGATAACCTAGATTTTCTTGATATTAGGTAATTCGATCTATTAAGGGATGCAATTGCAAGTTTGAAGACTATTTCTAGAGTTTGAGCATGCTAGGGAGAGCAACTGAACCTATTGTGCAATTTGGGGATCATTTGGTGATGACATGGTACGGGGTCTCATACGTTGCGCCCAGCCCGATTTCTAAATTGTAGAAATCATCTGTCCGGGCGGCGTGTGAGACATGGGTCCCTAATTGGGCTAGGATTACTCAATTTAGGTGATCTAAGGCTGTAATTCTACTAATCTCATCGAGTTAGGCAGAATTGACCCCTTACTTGGTCGATTTGGAGCTGTTTTGGGCATTTTTGGGCATGGTCTCACGTTGCCCGACCCGATTTCTAAAATGTAGAAATCTGTCTGGCGGCGACGTGTGAGACATCGTCTCAATTTTGCTCCAAACTCCAATTTAATTAAAAAGCGAAGGCTAGGGATCGATATCTTGACCTATTTAAACAGGTTTGGACACTTTATTTACACAAAATTTTCTTTATATTAACAAAATTTTTGGTCATTTACAAGGTTCAAGGCGTTCTCCCTTGATGTGTCGAGCAAGATACATATCCTGCCTCATGAGGGTGACCCTCTTGGCGTGCCTTTGTGCAGGCCGTTGAATCTTCAAAATGTTTCACCAAGTGGGCTTGACGCCTCCTGCAAACACGGCAACATCTCAAATGCATCGCGCGCATGTAAGGTGTTGTATTCTGGATGACTTCGCGGACGGGGCTGGGCGGCGCCCGTGGAATCAGGAGTCCAGTAACTTTTACGGAAGTGGCGGATCTCCTTGAGTGCCCAATCTTCCTCTGTTTCTTCTTGCTCCGCTTCTTCCGGTGTGCTCGTGGGGCCTTGGGTTTTGGTGGTGGGGGGCTTTAGTGTCCGGCTCTTAAATTCGGGTGCCGCCCGATCGTTCTCACCGGTGCTCACGGTAATAGGTGTTGTAGGCCTCCCACCGCCATATATGCGTTGTGCTCCCTCATTCTCTTCTCATAGACCTTTAAGGGGTCTATCACGTGGAAGCTTCCAGCTGCGGCGTGGGGCCTTGACCCTATCCCCGTCGGAAATGGTGGGGCTTCGCCACTGCCCGACCTCCTCCTGCTCTTGGGCGTCTGCTGCGTGCACCTCTTCCTCTTAGGGGGGCTTTGAAGAGCTTCGCCCGTCTGCGCCCGGCGCGTAGTCTTGGTCGAATGTCGTCGGTAGTGGGGGGGTCTCCCCTCCCGGCTGGCTCGTTGATGATGGGACCCGGCTCTCTTCCCAACCTTCACCGGCTTCCTCTTGCCGCCTTGATGGCCTTGGCCCTCCTCTTCTTGGGTCCTCGGCGTCTTCTGATCCTTTGATCTCTGCTCCGTGGCTCTTTGACCGTACTTATGGGCCGAGGCGGGCTAGGGTCGGCCTCTTCCTCGGGGGTGAGTTCCGGTGATTTCTTTGCTCCTCTCCTACCTGCTCCTCCTGGGGTGGATCTCATCTGGGGTTGTTCTTGGCCTATGGGTGGGTTCACTGTTCCCTCTGCTCCTCACGTGGGTTGGCGTCCCCCGGTGTTGCTCCGCTGGCTTTGCAAGCACTACGCCTCTGCCCGTTCAATTTCATTGAGGATCTCGCTCATGACGTCGGCGATCGTCCTCCAAGATCTCTGTATGGTGCGGCTCTGTCCGGCCACGATTCCTCGCTTCGGCGAAGAAGATCCGGCCCGGAGAAAAAGCGTTCGAAGAATCCTATGAACAAGGCGGGCGGCTGGCCCTGGAGGATCCGCTCCCTCTGAGGCTTCTGGCGGTCGCTTTGTGCGGGCCATCATTTTTCGGTTCGTCGATTGGAGCTCTGGCGCCCGGAAGATCGCCTTGACAATCTGGCGAAGTTCTCAGGAAGAACGGGAAAAATGGGAGGGGTCCAGTTCTATTTATAGGGCCAATTTTAGGTCAACTTTTAAACTACCTTTTTGGGTTGTCTAAGGCATCTAAAACACTTAATTAAGCAAGGTCTCACGCGTTAAGCCCGGCCGCGATTCCTAGAATCTAGAAACCTGTCCTGGCGCGACGTGTGAGACATGGTGGGGCCCACTATTAAATTAACATGTAACATGCTAAATCTACTAATTCTTAGCTTAAATTTAGAATTATCAAGATATTTTCTTGTAATTTACAACTTTTTGGTGTCAAAATTTGAATGTTCAAGACGTTAGCTTGGCCGATTTCTAAAATGTAGAAATACGTCTGGTGACGTGAGACCACCCTACTTTTGGATGTTGGCTCCTCAATTTTAGTCTTTTTACGTTTCTATTCTTTTTTAGCTGTTACTAGCTTAGCATAAACTACAAAAATGAAAAAAAAATTTCTCATTTTTTCGAGGTTTGAGGATCCTATCAAGTTAGTGCTCACGGGAACATGGCGGTGCTTTGCTCTTGGTCTCCAAGAACTTGGCTCACGATACCCTTTGTGGCGTCCCCTACTCGTATACGGTGCCCTCACCGTATACAAACAGGAGTTCATCCCCATACCAGCTCCATGCTAATCTGGGGCCCTCCACATGACACCGCGTGGCGGGTTCCGAGTGGGAAGAGTGGAAGGGTCATTGCACCCCGTCTCCCTCAGGGCCTACCTAGCTGCGGAAGCGTAAACATACATGTCAGTAGCACATACATCAATATCATATGACCATCACGAAGGATGGCCCTCCACATATCTGCATAGACAAAGATCAGCACATCACATAGGGATTCCTACCCAAGGCTCGGACTCAAAGGGATGGCCCGGCGGCTTGGGTCTCGAGGAGTTCATTGCGCATGAGAATTCATGGCAATGGATTTTGGCTGGCACATGAACATGGCTTAGGGTTGTCCACTCCATCCGCCCCTCCTGGCGTACACTTTGCGAGATAGGTTGAAGAACGGGGTTGGACCGTAGCTGCCGGGATCATAGCCAAAGGGGCTATAGCAGGTTACATCTCCCCTGCACCGATGAGGCGGTAGGGAGGTTTCTCTCCCACCCGGATGATCAATGCCATAGCAGGCCGACTAGAGGACACCAACCGTCCGTGCTCGACTTTTAACCCACTTGAAGGGAACTACCACCACGACCAGGTCCGACCCCGTGTGCCGACAAACCACCGCACCACGGGACCTCGGCTGAAACTCGGTGGTGGCACCGTCGCTGTGGGCGGACTCTTATCCCCAACGGTGTCGAACTCATACTCGGGGTGCACGCGCGGTCCCCGAGTATTAAGCGCTTAGTCTGCCGGTGCTCTCGGGTAGACTTTACATCCCAGAGAGCAACCGCTATGGACACGACCACCCTTATCAACCCGGTCGACCCCTAAGAACACAACACAGGCGGGCTATTGTGCGCAGGCCGCGCGGCTACGGTGTGCTGCTAGAGAGGCTACTCTAGGAGCATCAACTACAAAGCTTTAGGTCTCTACCCCCTTCCCAATACAAGGAGTTCACAGAGATACATCATCCATATACATCACGGAAGAACTAAAGAACAAGATCTAATCTATATCATAGAGTTAGGTTCTTTAGTTAGAATCGCTATCTAGAGTTCTAGAAGGGCTGCTATGGGCAATCTAATAGGCTAAACCTCTTGATTCAATGCCTAAAATAGGGTTTAGACTATCTAATTGGCCAAATACCCGATCCTTGAGGGGCTCCTCGACTGAGCTCGACCATCCTGGCCGAGGCGCTTCGAATCTAGAGAAACTAAGGTTGCAATTCTCGGTCAGTTCGGATGCGGTTTTGGTGTTGAGGCGACCAAAGCAGTTCTGAAAACCCTAAAATCGAAAATTAGGTTAGTTAGGGTTTCCCACCCTATATAGACAAGGGGGTGGCTAGGGTTTCCAATTATCCCCTTTTGGCATGTGGGATAATTGGTAATGGGCCCACTTGCCTTTAAGGGCTAGGTGGCCAAATGTGCCCACATGGAAATGTGTGCACATTAATGAATGTGTACATTGGAAAATGTGCACATTACTTGCACCTAAGGGTATGGCCCACTTGGCATCAAGTGGCCACATGGAAATGTGTGCCCACATTAATGTGTACATTGGAAAATGTGCACATTAATACTAATGCACATTCTTAGCAAGTTGCCCCCTAGGGCTACCCACTTGGCTATACGTTGGCGTACACGTCAATCGGGGTGGCGTGTACGCGTGACGTGGCAGTACAATATACGTCCTGGGAGCGTATACTGTGCTGGAACGTCACAATTCTTATTTGTACCCCTATGGTTTATCTGTTTATCTGAACATAGTGATGGTTAATCTGGACATTGTGATGGTTTTTCTGGACACGACAAAATTATAACAGATTATTAGAGTATTAGGTTTATCATCATTACTTCATATGTGCGATTTGACTACCTCTGTGGTGCCTGACAGGTAAACTTAAATTGGGCGTACGAAGATCTAAGGGGTTTGGGGGCATCCGGTGGATTTCCGACACGTGGCACGAACTTTACCCGCGTCCCTGCCCCAGAATTGCACTGTGTATGTCCGAATCCAAGCTCCGGAGCTTCGACCATCCGCTTCGATCACGCCTCCGGCCTTCGATCGTCTCTCGGTTCATTCACGATTTCATTTTAAAGAGCGCAGATGAGGCATACCCCCACGTAAATACCTGCAATCCTATTACTGTCTTCTCCATCACCTGTGAATTCGGTGGTTTTCATTCCCGGGTTATTTTATGTGTTGCAGATTAATAGGAAATGGTTCAATCGAGTGGCGGTCGCAAATTGCAGGAAAAGCTTCTGCTTCATGCTAGGGAAGCTGCACCAAGGCCTGGTGACACCAGACAGTACATGAACGGACCCCTTTTTTTTTATTTTACTGAATCAATCTTGGATGATGCTGAACATGAATATGAGACTGCTTGCACAGTCTATTTTGCTGAAAGTAATGATTAATGCACAGGCTTTTTTACTGACATATGATTGGCACAGCCTTTTTGGTGAAATGTGTATGATTGGCAGAGCCTTTTTTTATGAAATATATGATTGGCCTTCTCTGACAAAAGCTTTTTCATATTTTTCGAAACTTCTAGTAAGTAGATGTATTGGCTTATTATGCAAGTGTCCAGATAAACCATGACCTGATAAACTTGTACCACACGCATTGAAAAGAATAGTATTTATACGATCTGTATAACATGATAAGCCAAGGACATCTGTCCAGACAAACCATGTCCATAAAAACTTCCACCAAATGCATTGATAAGAGTAGTATTTATACGGTCTGTATAACATGTGCTTCTAGGAATACATCATAACAAGGCTCCTCTACGATTGAAATTTGTGTACATAGCCCAAGGACAAGTGTCCAGATAAACCATGTACTGATAAACTTGTGCCATACGCATTGAAAAGAATAGTATTTATACGATCTGTACAACATGTGCTTCCATGAATAAGTTATACCAAGGTTGTCATCCGAAGGATTCGACACCTGCTTGGGGTTATCGCCATCTGATGAGCCGGATCTTACAAACCTTGTTTCCTGACAATGGATCGATTGGGATACTGTTCCCTTTTTAACCTACCAATTTCGTATGCAATCTAACCCTAAAAATTTCGTATGCAATCTAACCACGCATATCTAGGTTTACCACGTGTCCAATCTAACCCTAAGAATATCGTATGCAATCTAACCACGCATGTCTAGGTATTTGATTAGAAACCCTATTCATACATTGTCCAGATAAACCACCAACAATTGTCCAGATAAACCATAGGGGTAGACATAAGAATTGGGTATAAATACTCAAGGTATAAATACTTGGTGTATTTATACCCATGGTATGTGTTTAGAAACCCTATTCATACATTGTCCAGATAAACCACTTCTTTGTGTCCAGATAAACCACCAACATGTGTCCAGATAAACCACCAACAAGTGTCCAGATAAACCATAGGGGTAGACATAAGAATTAGGTATAAATACTCAAGGTATAAATACTTGGTATATTTATACCCATGGTATGTGTTTAGAAACCCTATTCGGGTAAAAGCATGTTAGGGTGTCCCTTAAAAAGTATTATTTAGTGACCAAAAAAGTACCTAAAAAGGTACCCAGGACTGGGTACTGGGTACCTGTGTAATATCTCAATAAAAGGTACACTCTAGAACTTTTATATATATTTTAGTCTCCAGTAGCATTATCTTTATCTTAACTTTCAATATTAATGCGTCCTTGACTTTTATTTTGGACTTTTGTACTAGTTTTAATGAAAATAAAAATGAGAAAGTACCCAGTTCTGAAGTACCTAGTGTATGTACTTTTGCAGGTTCCAAAAGTGGTACACCCTAACATGCTTTTACCCATTCATACATTGTCCAGATAAACCACTTCTTTGTGTCCAAATAAACCACCAACATGTGTCCAGATAAACCACCAACAAGTGTCCAGATAAACCATAGGGGTATACATAAGAATTGGGTATAAATACTCAAGGTATAAATACTTGGTGTATTTGTACCCATGGTATGTGTTTAGAAACCCTATTCATACATTGTCCAGATAAACCACTTCTTTGTGTCCAGATAAACCACCAACATGTGTCCAGATAAACCGTAGGGATAGACATAAGAATTGGGTATAAATACTCAAGGTATAAATACTTGGTGTATTTGTACCCATGGTATGTGTTTAGAAACCCTATTCATACATTGTCCAGATAAACCACTACTTTGTGTCCAGATAAACCACCATCATGTGTCCAGATAAATCAATGGCGTAGACATTGGAGTTGAGTATAAATACTAAGGGTATGAATACACATGTGTATTGATACCTATGGTATGTCAATCCAAGCCATACTCATACATTGTCCAGATAAACCACTACTTTGTGTCCAGATAAACCACCAACAAGTGTCCAGATAAACCATAGGGGTAGACATAAGAATTGGGTATAAATACTCAAGGTATAAATACTTGGTGTATTTATACCCATGGTATGTGATTAGAAACCCTATTCATACATTGTCCAGATAAACCACTTCTTTGTGTCCAGATAAACCATAGGGGTAGACATTGGAATTGGGTATAAATACTCAAGGTATAAATATTTGGTGTATTTATACCTATGGTAGGTGATTCCAAGCCCTATTCATGCATTGTCCAGATAAACCACTAGTTTGTGTCCAGATAAACCACATACAAGTGTCCAGATAAACCATATGGGGTAGACATAAGAATTGGGTATAAAGTATGTGATCAGAAACCCTAGACCATCCATCACTCTAGAAGATGGTGATGGCATTCACGTGCAAAGACTGTCTCACCAAGAACCCTCTTCTTTCGCTTGCGACCCTCTATGAATGGTGTTGGCCTTGCTATAGTGTTGCCATTGAAGTCACAAACCATTGCCATGGTAGGAGCTGGGCCAATCCAATGGTGCTTAGCAGCAAACGTTGTAGTTGTCCACCTAGCTCCTTAAGCAAGAAATCGGCCTCTCTTGCAATGGTGGGACTGCTGGAAATAGTGTCCCTGATATGTACAAGGCTGGCCTCTATACTTTCCTGCAGCTTAGCTTGAGTTGATGGAACCTCTTCCTCATCAACATCCCTACCATAATCCTCGGAATCCTGTTGATTCCCATCGGGAGCATCAAAGCACGCCCCTCTTCCTCAATGTAAGCTTCGGCCATGGTTCTCAAGTTAGCTAAACTGCCACCTTGTGAGCCAAAGAGGGTTCCACAAACCCTCAAGATGTCCTCCTCCTTGTAGTTGGACATCATACGAAGAACCTTCACTTGGTGTTTACACATGTTACCTTTGATACCCCAAGGGACGGTCCACAAAGATGACCAATTCTCATTGGCAACCACCACCAAGTAAGGGACTGATTCTGTATTCTCGTCCCATGCATCCATGTTCTGGCTCCATACCTCAGCCGTGCCTGCCTTGTAATCCAGCCATCTAACTGCCGTGTCAGGAATGCCACGTGCACCAATAATAGCTGTCTCAACAATATGTTCTTGTTTGCGGTTAAATTTGAAGCCCTGTTCCTTCTTAAACCGGTCATATGACATATGTGTTTCTAACTGATTCACCAACATGTACAGCAGCCAATCAAGCCGCCTCCCTCTCAGTGCATGCTTGGAAAGCCCAAGCCTTTTCTTCATGTGGAAATGATAGGACTCTGCCCCAGCATTAGTTTCCTGGTTTGCATGAGGATAAACTCTAGTGGCTGTAATCCAGAAGGAGATGTTTTTGGTCCAAACCTTGTCCATGTAGGACACAACCTTCTTGTATCTCTTATATTTTTGCTTGAACTCTTCGAGGAGTCTCAAGCCTTCTACACGACAAGATTCCAAGTATACCTCCCGAAGTCTACCATCACCCTCGACGTGAGTGCCATACATAATGTGCCCCAACTCCTTGAACATTTCAGCCCTCACTTTCTTGTCCTTAACTCGCTTCACTAACATCTTCAACCAATTCCTCCTAACGTGCCACAGGCACAACTGGATTGCTGAATTGGGCCATACTTCCTGCAAAGCCTTAATTTCAGCCTTCGCATCATCCACAATGAAGCATGAGGGTGTTCAAGCTGGATCCAACTTGTGAATGTGTTCTTTCATAGATGTGAGCCATGGCTGAATTTCTTCTGATTCCTGACTAGAAGTCATAACCCATGGGCACACCATTCCCATGACTGTCAAAAATTAGCAAGGTATATAAACTATAGCAATGGTCATTGGTCTTGAAGGTTGAATCCATAGCAACAGCATTGCCTTTACCATGTTCCAACAGAATCTTCATTTGGAATGGAGTGATAATACCTAAAGTGAATGGTCTGCCTTCTTGATACAAGAATACACACTCTTGGTGTAGAGAAACCCACAACCTAATGCTCTCTGGAACATTTGGATGTAGCAGCCAAGTGTCTCTAGCAAGTTTGCAAGAGATATTGTACAGATCATCCATATCAAGAATCTGATCACGGTTTTTCACTTCAGAGGAGTTCATTCTCCTCTGCATGGCCTATTCCTCCTCGTGCTTTGTCATGACCTGTTGGAAAGTGTGGCTCTGATGCAGCAAATTCCTTGCCCAAAGCTTCTTCTTCTTAGATAGCCAGGGGGCCACATTGAACCTGGTTTTTTCGCAATTTGGGTCTTCCCCTCCATGGCATGCCTGCCCTTGCGAATCGATATGCTTCATCTCATAAAAAGTTATCTTTGTCCACTCTGGCCTCAAGTATAATTGCTTCAATTGGAAGTGGCACATGCACCCGCGCTTGATGCTGGGTCCCCTGAACCTCTTGGATTGAGATGGATCCAATCTCTTAGCTTCAGCCACCAAAGCCTTCCGTGTTTTGTCGAGCACCTTTCGGGTATTGCCCCGGAGGTCCTTTGGACCATAGGCACACCAGTGGCTGCAAAACCATAGCCCCAATTCCCCCACCCCCAATTCCGTCCACAGTTTATGTCAATCTCAAAATGCAAAGCAGAAACTGAACAAATAAAAGCATTAAAAGAAGAAAATACATCGGATAACCGGATAACACTGACATGGTGGTGCTGAGGTGCGCATTTTCGTCCACCTTCCTCTTCAGATCCCCCACTTTTCTGCAGTTTGAAGACCTCTTGTAGAAGTTGGTGTTTGTGCCATCACAGTTCTCCTCTCCGATTATGAAATCAGTTGCCCTGTTGCTGGGAATGTAGCAAGTATAGACACATTGGGTCCGCTGCCCGCTGTCGGTGACCACTTCATCATCGACTGGAGCCACATTTGGAATGGGCTTCAACAACCTCTCAATTCTCCAATTCAGATCGGCTTTAGAGAAGGGACCGGGCGGAGGATGCTGCAAGTCGACGAGCTTGAGCCTCTGAAACATGCAGCTGGCTGATTCAGCAACTCTGCTATGACCTTCAAGCAGCAGCTCTGTCAAAACAGAGCTTCAAAACAAACGATACCTACCTCTGTTGCACCGGGGTCGACACCAAAGAAGCCACAATGCTCCTCCATCATCGAAGCGCCGGAGTTGAAGCTTTGGCGGGCGACTCCGAATTGGGGATGGAACGGGATAAACCAGGGAACGCATTTCCGGGGCAACGAGATTTCTTTTGGGACGGAACAGGGCATTTAATGCTTGTCAGCCCGTGGTACTCTGATCTTGTGTCAGTAGGAGCAGTAATGATTAACGGTCTTGCCTGTCTGGATAAACCACCGGGATGGGGTCATGGATGCCCAAGCGGGTGGCCATCGCGGGCGCATGGATGGGCGGATGGCTATGGGATGGGGGGCAATGGGATGTCCGGAAAAACCACCGGAAAAATGTCCGGATAAACCGTATCCCGTTGTAGATATACGGGCGCCCAGATCATAGATGTTGTGGAAAGGGACCAGCAGCAACCCAGCCCCTGCTATGAAAGGGTATGCGCAGAGTTTTATGATCTGCCCCAAGTTTCTGCCCCAGCCGATCATGCTGGACTAAGCGAAATAAACGAGCAGCTTGCCTCCCACAATAAGCTTAATTTTAGTTTTAGCCAGGATATCTATCTAAATGATTGGAGAACGGAATGGGGTGGGGATTTTTCAGACTGGGAAATGCAAGAGCCTCTTTCTGCCCAAGCAGTGATTAATTCTTCTGTAGTGACTAATTCGTCTGTAAAAACATGCTTGATCCCATCAGATCAAGCACCCATAAGGCAATTTGCCATGATTCAGCACAGAAAAAACGATCAAATATTTTCAGATTGTACACCCCTTGGATCGTCTGAAATAGATTCCATAAAATGCGAAATTACGCATGCTTCGAGTTTTCCTTCTGGGGCCGCATATGGCCCTATGGGCAGTGTGCATTTTCTTCGAGTACCAATATGGTAAAAATTCGATCCCTTTTGGTACTGCCATACGATCGGCATTAAAGAACTGCAAATCTAGATAGTAGATAAAAATATTGTAGGGAGTACGATCATTGGCTAAATTGCTAAACTTGAATGTAAAAAAAAAACTATAAAACCCTAAGGAAATAAACCTTCAAAAAATTTACACCCTAATAGTTGTATCCGATGGTACAACCCTTATGATATGACGTACATATCAGTTACAACAACATGTACTGATGACATGGTAGTATAAGATACGTATTTATATCATATTATCCTAGAACGTGTATTCTCCCCACCTTGAATTGATGCCGTCAACCTGCATGATCTCTGCTAGCCTCATTACATGCGTGTAATAATTATAAAAATTAACGTAATCCTTCTAGGTAGGATTTAACAAAGTCTTTATCATTAATTTAAGGCAATTAATATGCCTTAAGTTCATATATCAATTATAATTTAATTTATAGCAAAATTTCCAAAAGTCTATAACTTTCGACTTCCCCTTTAGCATATAACACGATGCCACAAGTCCTTGTGATGCGACTCTCCTTCCAGTTATATATTTTATTGGCCTGCAAGGTCAATACCACGTTAGCATATATGATATAATTTAATAATGGTTGGTTTTTAAAGAACCACCTTTTTTTAATTACGATTATACTAACTAGCATGAATGCAAACATTATCCCCCAGCGACAAAAGGTATAGGCATTAGTCATCATCCTAGGCATGATAGGACGCTGGCCTCTACGGCCACGATGGCCATAGACTAGAGGTGCTTTCCTACCACGTATGATCCGATATGACCTTCCACTCACCTATCGAGTCGATGTCGACTACTTCGGTGATGAGTTGACCTTTGCAATGCTCCACGAATTGTGGGTCCTTTCTCAAGATTTGACTTTAGTACCCATGTAGCGTCTCCACTAATAAGTGTGTCCATTTGACAAGGTATTGGCGAAATTGTGATCTTTTTGTTTTCTTGAATGATCTGCCAAGAAGAACTTTGGGAACAATCTCAAGTTGTTCGTCGGTTATTTTTAGCAATGCTAGTGTGTCGAATACTTCCTTTTGGGATATGTCTCTTTAGAAGACTCACATGGAAAACTCTATGGATTCTCAAGTGTGTTGGCAAATCCAATTTGTAGGATTGTTTACCTAGTCTTTGGACCAGTTTAAATGGTCAAGCCCACCTTGGAGCAAGCTTTTTGCAGTTTCCAATGCGGAGCTTCGCTTGTTTGACTTTTATTTTTAGCCAAACATCGTCCTCTACTTGGAACTCCCTTACTGTCTTGTGCTTATCTGCTAAGCTCTTCTGATGACTTCTTGCTACTAGAAGATATCCTTTAGAAGGCCCGAAGAAATGAATAGAAGAAGGTTTAAATTCTATATTCCGCTATGGCTTAGATCTTCTCTATTGCTTGATGAAATTGTTATTAGTTATTTGCAGTGACCTCTATTGACAAGAACTGTCTTTACCTAGAAATGTGTCAAGAAGAGGACTTATTTCATTTAGGGTGGATTTCTATTTGGAAACTGTATTTATCACTGAAATGACATTCAAAATGCCTCATGAAGGCATGGATTGTCTTCACATACTGATATTGCAAAACTGCGATTTCTTAATAAGTGAGAGTGGGCTTATTGAAAGCTGCCTAATTTTGTTTAGCAATAGGTCAAAATTATCAGGTGGAAGGAATCTCGCTTGAAAAGGTTTTTAAAAAAGGTTTCTTTAGTCATTATCTCCATCCAAAATGTCAACTTTAAGAAATGCTAACTTTTAAAAGAATTGGAAAATACTAGGGTTCAAATCTCTAGACCTACATTCATATAATCAGTTTGTTTAATTGTGGTTTGTTAAAATCGATAGTACTTTATGAACAATGCCAGGATTTTTAACTAAATATAAGAACGTTATTTAGTAAACCAATACCAATTGCATTGTCTAGAACACCGTTGCTTTTCTCTCTATACAAAATAAGTTTCAGGCACAAACTTGTGACGTTCCCCCAAAATATATGATACAAATATGTATTCTAGGCCACGTCACCTTACAAACCTATCTTAGTAGCCTGTATACCTTAGTCTGGAGAAGGGAACATGGCTAAGTCATTATACATAGCTTAGCCAACCTTAGGGTATGGAACCATTTCCACATAGCTCCATCCTATTGGCAACCCGCCACATGGATGCACCCTATTGGAGCCACATGGCGTGACATGGCAACCCTAATCCACTAATGGCTAAACCCTAACCCTAGGCCATTTTTCGTCTCCAACAGTCCTGGAACCCTCTTCATGCTTGAAACTCTGTTTGAGAATCGTCTGCTGCAGCACAGCATAGCTCAGCAGCCCTAGGAGCGTGTATGCGTCAGAAGGAGGAGCTACTTCGAACCATTTGCAGCACAATGGAGACGCCGAGAGCGGATGGAAGTTCCTCCGGAGCAGGTATTCGGAGTAGATTCCTTGGTAGATCATCTGGAATTTAGGTTTCCAGATGAGTGAGCATTTCATATCTCTAGTAGAGCCATCCTAGAACCCTCAGTTTGGACGAGCACTAATCAATGAACTGTAACTGTAAATTAGATGCATATGATTAGGATTAGATGTTATTCTCATTATTTATCATGTTACGTGGATATATGATGTTGGTTGATCATATTTTAACCTCTTGTATTGGAAAGGGAGGTAGAGACCTAGTAGCCTTGTTTAGATGATGCTTCTAGTTTAGACCCTTTAGTTTCTATTATATGCGGCCTGTGAGAGCCCACCTGGCCACGGAGGCTATGAGGTGACTGAGCACCACA
This sequence comes from Isoetes taiwanensis, assembly GCA_021234155.1. Taxonomy (NCBI): domain Eukaryota; kingdom Viridiplantae; phylum Streptophyta; class Lycopodiopsida; order Isoetales; family Isoetaceae; genus Isoetes; species Isoetes taiwanensis. The sequence goes on along the minus strand of JAJEKV010000010.1, from coordinate 17,522,739 downwards.
TAACAGGGTCAGTGGCAAAGTGAAGGGCAGCCCCTGCTGAGCGCAACTACTGGAGATCCATAGCAGGCTAAGCTTATAATCGGTCACTTCGCATGGGCCGGGTATGAGCCCGACACTTTCTAGATCAAAGGTGTTGCTCTGACTCTCAAGAGCTGCAACTCTGGCTCTTGTTTTGGGGAGTTCAGTCTTGTATGGATGTGTGTTGCCACGATCCTCTAGCTGCCCATGGAGCCACTCAACTTCAGGAGGAGGAGATGCAACCCCTCCTACCTCATCGGACCCGGGAGAGGCAACCTCGAGTAGTCCTGTGGGGTGATACCATGGGATTACGTATCCGGCAGATTACAATCATGACAAAGCCTGATTTAGCCTATCTACAAGGCATGCACAAGAGAGGTGGATGGAGTGGTCAACCCTAGTCATTGTCTATTGCTAGCCCAAGTCATTTTGCCATAACTCGATCTGCTCTATCTTGAGTTCACATCCGTTAGTCTTCTTTTCCCACGAGTCTAAGCCTGGGTAGGAGCTCATGTGATGATGATGTATTGATATCTATGATGGATCTATGGATGGATAGATGGTACTACCATTCGAGGTAGCTGATTGTGTTGTTATTGCTAGTGTTGATGTTTATGTTTATGCTTCCATTGTTAGGAGCCCATAAGGGAAGGGCACGCAAGCTCATTCCCGCACCATAGCCATCTCAGGTGCGGGATAGACGGAGGGCCCATGCGGTAGGTATGCTGGATGGGGGATTTCCCACGAGATGTACAAGGGAGCATCGTATATTTGGTGGGGAGCTTCACAAAGCCTTTGCTATGTTGACGGCAAAACCAACAGTAATTAGCTAATATTTTGCAATAAGAAATATTTTCCTGTATCGTTATAGTACGAAAAAGAATAGACGACTTCATAAGGAAACATCTCGAAGTTGCACAAACATGTGAAAGCTTAAATTATTAGTGGTTTATGGCTCCCTAACTTAAAACATAGCAATAAACCAAATAAACAAACTACCATAAAAAACCATGAAGGTAAACTATGAAAATAAACTAGCAAAACAAAATAGATACAAGAACCACGTCGTGTAGCTAGTAGTGGTTATTAAACACATTAACCCATTTAGTAATAATAACTTATTATAGTGGTTGTATGTAAAAATTATTGTAGAAAACTGATAATGATTATTTTTTGGGGGCCTTGTGCTCGGACTTTCTCAACTAGCTATTGCATGTCGGCCAATATCTGTTGAGAAACTTCTATCTTGGACACTGGATTGTGCCAAGTACATGGAGTTAGGTATTGATAGCCATAATTTATCATGAATGGTGACATCTGGTGTGACTCTTGCTTGGTGGTTTATAAGCAAATTCTACCAAGTGGATATAGTCTTCTTATTTCGACTGCTTATTCCAGACATAGTTTCTCAACATGTCTTCCAATATCCAGTTGGCACTCTATTTGTCCGTCTGTTTGCGGGTCATAGGTTGTACTCATGGACAACTTCGTCTGAATTGTGCTGAAGAGGTTCTTTCAAAATGAGAACTTCGGATCCCTATGTGAAATAATCTCCCTCGGCATTCCATGGAGCCCGAAGATCTCCTTTGTGAAGAGTACAATGGCGCTAGTCTCATGTATGTCCGTGGTTTGACATGGCACGAAATGCACCATCTTCAACAGCTTGTCGACCCCACAACCATTAAGGCATGGGTAGTTGCACGAAAGGGTGGATAAAAAAAGGGCCCAAATTTTACATTTACAAAGGCAAAATGTAGGCAATATTTTGGAGGGGGGGTCATTAATACCACAATTAATGGTTGGAGGTTTGGGGGGAACCACATTTGGAAGGATTTTGAACGTGTGCGTTTTCTCCGTCCCGCTCAACAAGCCACTCCCGAACTCTCTCTCTGTTAGCAAAGCTCTGTCTTGAGCAGTGGCCGATTCGAATCCTTACTTGACGATTCTTAGTTCCCTTCTGCATCATAAGCTTCTTGGTCTTCTTAGAAGGGTCGAAGGCCGAGCCTGTATCAGGGTTTAGTTCTTAGGTTTGGGATCATGACAAAGCCTCCATCTCGTGTTTCCCCCAGGAAATCACCACGTTTGAAGCCAATGCAAAGGTCTCCAAAGCATGCAGCAAAGAAAATGAAGGGTGGGACGTCTCCATCAGCAAAGAGAAAGCTACAAGTACATCAGCCCGAGTTTGAGAAGGTAACAGTGAAACACCTTAGAAGCAACCATTTTGATACTCTTTATCCAGGGCTTTTACAAATAGCGCAAGGAGTTTGGGGGAGTGAAGCTCCAGCAGTGAGGGGTTATCAGAAGAGTAGGATCGAGCCAGCATGGATGCAAGACTTCTTTAAAATGTATGAGTTTGTTTTTAATAGGACAGAGGTAGCAAACCATCATATACCCCTGTACTTTGCTCGAACATATGCTCTTCATTCCAAGGGCATAAATGTTGATTGGGAAGGGCTAAAAGAGAGTGCCTGTGCATTTGCTAAAACTGCTCATAAGGAGTCTGACCTAACTGAAGTTATTACCTTGAAATCCTCCAATGTGAAAGCCATGCATGGTAAATCAGCAGTTGAAGAAGGGCAGCACATGAAATTGATGGCAGAATTGCTAGAAAGGAGATCCCATGACTCCTTAACTTTGAACAATCGATTGAAATCTTTTAAAATCAGGAGAAAGATAATAGAATCAGATGTATGTAAATTAAAGGCTGAAAGAAGTACTTTGAGTAGAGTTATACAAAGCAAGGATGCTCAAGTGAAAGTCCAAATGGACAAGTTGGACTCCTTAAGAGCAAGCAAGCAACCAATTGATTTGCAACTTGCCTTGGCAGCTCACTTTGAAGAAGAAAAGAAAAGTTTGGTTATGGAGATGGATGCCTTGCTGAAACCAATTGAGAACCTTTGCAATGAATTGGCTGAATTGGATGCTTCTGTCAAAGACATAACGACAAATCTGGAGGCAAATAACAGTAGTATGAGCAGGATCAATGAGATAATAGCTCAAATGGAGAAATCTGGTGTAATGTCATTGCATCCTGCTCCTGTTCATGGACCAGATCTGATAGCATCCACATCTCATGTGGTTACAACATGTACCAGCTGTAATGACTGCCTCGAGTCTACCATGGTGATAATAGTATGTTGTGGACATCCCTACTGCCTATTATGTCTAGCCTTTAGGGTGTCTACAACGAACCGGTGCGTACACGAATGTTGCTGGCCAGAAGGGTTACGCCGAACCATTGGAATGCCAGGTTTAGATCAGTAAGACCTTGTTTATTGAATGCATGGATTTGTTGAAGTTTTTACATACAGTCTTAAGTGTTTCATTTGTACATAGATTTGAATCTTTCTTGCCTTAGAATAAATGCACTTGAATGTATTTTAATTGTAATTGGATTTTTGTTTTGAGCAGTTCTTTTTCACATCTGTAATTTCATAATGGTTTATGTATTTTCTCTTTATATGTACATATAACATGCTAGAATGCAAATGAGATTATGATTACATCTATCTTTCTAGTTTTCTATTACATTTACAGCAGTCATGTTGGTAGATATTATTATACTATAAGTGTACATCTGTTTTACCACTTCTGATTTACATCTAGTTTGCAATTTTTTTAGCTTTTTTTCATTGACATGAATTTTTTCTTTACATTTACCTTTTGACATGTTGGGATGTACATGTTAACAAGATAATACAATTAATTTACTCACAAATTTCTTCAATGTAGATATGGATAGCATCAAGAAACCAGCAGCCACATTGACAGGTAGTATGTAGTATTGATGTATATTTGCATTGCATGTTTGTGACTTCATTGTTACTTGGTTTAGGTTGCACGAAGAAATTTCATGGAAAAGGGTTGAAATTGACATACGAGGAGTCCTCTGGAGCTGAAACATCAGGAAAGGATGATGTCCTTGGTAGTGAAACTCCATCCACATCTAGGTCGCCTGTGAAAGAAACAATCTTTGACAATGTGGAGGACAAAGCACATTCAGAGCAGAACTTGATAGAAGATGTGGAAGGTAACCGTTCTAGTAGAAGTGTTTTTAGCCCGATTTGTTAATGAATTAATTTTAGGGTTTATTCTTGTAGGTGAGATCCCAAATGTGGAAACAGAGTTGGCTTTGTTGCAACAGCAACACGAGCCATTCAATAGTAAGTGTCTCTAACTACATTCTTACTGTTTTAATTTAGTGCTGAACTCAAAAGCCTGAACTTGCCATTTTCCAGGTGAACGGGCTGATTTAAATGGTGAGCAATCTGATGACATCAAGCTGCCACCAAAGAATTCAATGTCAGGTGCATATTTTTAATGTTTTTTATCTCTATACCAAATTTGCATTGGGGTTTTAATTTGTTGGTGGTAGATGACACGGGAGAGGAGAGCCTACATGTGAAAGGGGTAGCTGAATTGGAGAGCCTAGATCTTGAAAGGGCATGCAAAGTTGCAACAAAGGCTGTAGAGGTGTTCGTGAAAAAGGAGGACGAGCCAGCAAAGTTAAAAAGAAAGGTAGATTCAAGAAAGGAAGCAACAAATGTAAAAAGGTGAGACTTGCCTGTTCTGGGTGTTTAGTTTAGGGTTTAATTACTTGGAATTGTAATTATAGGCATCATTAACTCTTCTATGCTAATGCCTAATTCTAATATTAAGCATATGAATACATCTCTGACTACATACACTTATTTTTGTAGGCATGAGACTGCTCAATCAGAATCTGCTGCAAGGTATTTGTGTATGTTTTTTAAAACAATTGTAATCGTTTCAAGTTAACATTCTATTATTCTTTGTAGAATGGTGGAGAACATGAAGACGTTGAAGGCTCGCACTCCACTTTTCCGATTCAAGAATAGCCAGCTTAAACCTCCAATGAAAGTGGTTGATCTAGACATTGAAGCTTTGTGCGCAGCCAACTCGAGGATGACAAACCCCCTTGTGGAACTCTATGGCAGGTGATTTTCCATTCTTTCCCTGTTTTGAAGCATTTATCAAGATTTGGAAAGCTTTTTTACGAATATGCTCTTATTTGTGACCTTGTGCTCAATTAGGTATTTGCATGATAAGCTGCCACAGGAGTGGAAAAGCAGAATCCATATCTTCTCTGCTTACAATTACTTTTTATTCAAGGAGGCTTCAAGCAACAAGAAAAGAAATGATGCATCGAAGTCTGCCATAGACGCAGTGAAGCAAGGACTTGCTGGGCTAGTAATGGCTAAATGCCAATACATTCTCGTACCTGTACTTGAGAACGAACACTTCGTGCTGGCCATATTTGCTCTTGCTGAGAACAAATCTAAAGTTCTAGATGCACCAGCTATACATATCCTGAACCCTTTAAATGGCTTTGCCACAAATGAAAAGGCAATTAGAGGGTATGACATCCCTTTAATATGTTTTTTATTTCAATTAATCTCAATGTTTTGCTGAATCTTACATGACTATTTTATATGCGCAGACTATACACGCAGATCTTGATGAGTCAAACATCCAAAGGAAAGGATTACTTGAGGAAAAATAACATCAAAGGTATAAATTACGTTGAAGTACCGCAACAACCTGACTTGACATCTTGCGGGCTGTTTGTGATGGCATTTATGCACAAGTTTGTTGACCTACTTATTTCTGGAAAAGACTCAAAGGTACATTATTCATGATCAATTTGAAATTGGCACATTATTCCCTTTTTAATGATCAATTCTAACATTGGCACATTATTATATCTTGCAGATTACACAAGGCGGTTTTACGTATGAGTATGCCCTTTCCGACGGACGGTCTTGATAGGCGCTCTCATTAGTGAGTGTGGTGGATGCTCAACGGTAGCTTCTATAGAACAAGCAAGGTGGATGCACTTTCGAGAAGAGTCATTTGGTAGTTAAATCTTCCTTGGATGCCACTTCGGTCTCCAGAAATGTCCTTGAACTTGCAGTCTTGAATGTTTAAAGTATATTTTTTCTGGTCTAAATAAATTTGGTATATTGTGCATGTAAACTGATTCTCATGAGCAGATGGAATGTAAACTGATTCAATTTAAACATTTCTCTTATTCAATTTTATCATGTTTTATTGTTGGCAGGTTTAGGGAAAAGAAAGGTCTTAGTGTTTGATATTGATGGAGGATTGGGTTGTCTCACATCCAAGGATGAGTTCTCAGCTGCAAAAACACAGCATGCTAGGCCGATAGAGATAGGGGATAGAGTGTATATATGCAGGCCTGGCATGAGGGTCTTCCTCTATTATGCACATGCCATTAACTTTGATTTGGGGATATGGTCCGAGCTGCCACTTAGTTTAGTATGCAGCATAATTGAGCAGCTAAAAGTAGAGGGCTTTCCGGATCTGAAATTCATATTCGGAAGAAGTAGATGTTGGGTGCTTCCATTTAGAATAAACCCGTCCAAAAATCTTTATGTGAAGAACTTGGAAGTTATTTCAACTGAATTTCCCAAGTATCATAGGAGGGTTCTGCTGTTTGATGATGCACAATACAAGTGCTCATTAAATCCCCTATACTCATACATTTGTATACAAACAAAATGATAACGTTATGACCGCACTCTACCCCTGGATTGAAGGGCTCTGCAGTGCGGATGAGATTTCAACATACGTGAGGGATCACCCGTTTCATTCACCAATTGATGCATTTGACAAGTTGGTTATGGAGCGGATCACATATGAGTATGGCAGTTCCCGGATGCAGTTGCGGGCTGCATGCACTCACACATGTATGGTCGATGACCTCGATGACGAGGAGACAAGTTCTTCGGCGAGAAGCACGGGCTCTCGAACGCCCGTATATCACGACACCCATGACGATGAGACTGCTGCTATGGCAGCATATTTAGACACGCTCGGATCATCATGAGCTCCTGCCTTGCATACTTTAAGAGGTAATTAATTAATAGTCTTCTAAAGATTATGTACTAACCATCTCATATTGTTTATCGATGCAGGCCCCAACTTCATACATGTGGAACTAAATGAAGATATGTGAAGGAGTTGACATGTAACATATTGACATGAGATGAAGTGAAATTTTGTAAAAACATATTGTAACTTTTTCTTCATATTGTAACCAGAAACATATTGTAACCAGATCTTCATCTTTAAATACAAAAATTTTGTCCACTTTTAAATGACAATATTTCTACATTCTTGACTTGTATAGTAGCATGTAAGTCTGCAATTTTCAGTTCAAAGATAAGGCACAGATCATGCATAAAAAAGTTTGATTTGATGTCCACTGAATGTAAATCAGATGTATTTTGTATTCTGTCTGGGTCATTGACCTAGTTTTGACCTACTCAATGTATTCAATTGCTCCCAATCAGTTAGAGATATCTGGCCAGACTTTTCACACAACCTTCCTCATATAGTAGAGCACACAATACAATTGATTTGGCATGAAAATGATGAATACAGTAAATATGGTAAACAATTTTATGTGACGGTCATTTTCTGCCTTAGGGACTGCATAAAAAAACTGTCTTCAGTTTACATACAGTCTACAATCTCGGGCAGATTTTCCAAAAGCATCTCGTGCCAGTAATTGGATAATTCATATGCATAAGCAACACCTTTTATTTTATGCTGGACTGGCTCCAATGGAAATCTCGCCCCTATCACGGACTCGGGATGGACAAGGACCTTCTTTCCTTTAAGTAATTTATACTTCTGATGGCAGCCAGGTATTAGCTGAAAATAGTTACCTGATATAACTTCATCACCACAGTAAAGATGATTCCCATAGTCATCCATGACGTCTACTTCAAGAGCATGTCACACTTCCGTGCATTGTATGATATAATAGGCCACCCCTTCATAATTGTCTGGAGCTGCGAATGATCCGAAGTAATCTCCAACTTGGATTCTCTCATCCACATTGTCTATGTCATTTGCCCACAAGTCTTGTAGCTCATTCTCATCATCTCCTAGACTGTTCTGATTTGTAGGCTTTAGTTTTCTTAAATCCCACTTACCACAATGGCCAACATTCTCACAAGCAGGCCAATCAAAACTTATGCATGCCTTGCAAAAACATGAAAGAGACCTGCATAGTAGCTTGGTTGGATCACTAGGGTCTATCGATGAGACGCAATGAATTGTCTGCACACCTTTGACTGGCAACACGTCAAGTCTTTGTCTTCTATCAATGTTAGTAACCTCCCAAAAAACCCGTTCCACATCTGATTTTTTTCTCTCAAAACATCACAAGCAGTTTTAGCATTTATGACCACCTTGCCCTCCTTCTTTCTTTGTTCTGCCTCAAGCCATAGCTTCGCAATAGCCCCTTCTCCATCATGTGTGCCTTTACCATGTCCTGAACCAAAAAACTTCCATTGCATTCTTATTTTATGTTCATGATAATACCTGGTTACATGATAGAATGCTCGTCTCGATTTGAATTGGGCTGCACACCCGTCAGACCAAACTAAGTGAAACTTCTTCTCACTGCCATCGTTTTCTTGCAACCACTTAAGATGCAACCTGAATGCATCCTGTACAAAGTGAGTATCATGTGTCTTATCATCTGAAATGAAGAAGTGCACACATTTCCTCATTTTTCCATTAACCTTGAACATTGTGATATGAACTAAAATGCTGATCTGCTCGTTGTACCAATGTTGTGCTTGGATCTCATTGAATGGTTTCAGAATATAATTCTCTGAAAAATCAACAACCGATAGTACAACATCATCCCGAAGTGTTCTAATGGATTCCTTGAATTGCTTGCTTTGCCAATGTGCCACAAAGTTATGATGTACAAATTTAGCCATATGATCAAACATATTATCTAACATGCATTTTGCACTGCTGTTCTTGTCAATCAGCTTCAGCCTTCGAGAACTTCCTTTCTTCGAAGGTTCATTCACATAGCTATAGGCTTGCCATGCAACAGGTTCTTCAATGCTTTCACTCTCCTCCCTTGGACATAATTCAATCTTCTTTTTTTCCACAATTTCCACAAGCTGAACTTATACATTTTAGATAGTGCCACTCCTCATCTTCTGCTCTATCACATACCATGGCTCTCCAAAGCATGCTGACATTCTCAAATGTCCTTTTCTTTGCCTGACAAATTCCAGCATTATCTTCTGAGTTGCAAATTCTACAATTGCAAGAGCAGTTCTCATGGACTTTTGACCTCATCATATTAAATGCCTTCCTAAACAAATCTTCCTGCTCGTGTTTGACACAACAGCAAGTGTTTCTTTCTTTTAGCTTCCGTATGCATGTTGGTTTTAAGTATATAAACTGTCTAATGCCAATTCCAACATCGGGATCTTTGATCCACAAAGTTCGATATAATTCACTGTAAAATGCATAGTAATGAGTTTACATCAATACATTTTCAAGATTTCAATTACATCTAGTATAGCTTCACATACAAATTACAATCTTGTCCACATCCTACATTTATTACAGCTTTCACATCTATTACACATCCTACATCTTTCACATCCTTACTTTCAAGAGTCTACCTCTGTAATACATCTCCAGAATGAATTTGAACAATTGGGAAGAAATGTAAAACAGAATTTCAGAACTTGTACAACCATAAAGCAAAGTAAATTTTCCTATTATTACACTCATAAGGTAAATTAGAAAGAATTATGAATATTGTTTCAATGTAAAGAATAACACCCAAGTACATATATTTGTATAATCAAATCAAGGCAATGTATAATTTGTATTGTATGTAATGTCAATGTATTGAATTGCTCGTGTCCTTTTTCTTCATCACATCTCTAACTTTTGGTGAGACTTTTGTGTTATCCAACCAAAATTGGGCAATCAAATTCTTCATAGCCTGATCTACAACATTTGTTCTGGGTTTTCGACCTGCTAATGCCCACGGATTTGCTCCACCTAATGACATTTCCTTCCTTCTTTTTGCCGCAAGGCTCATATTCCGTGGATGTAATTTCAACAATTTGGCTGCCTTTGTACGCTTCAATGATTCTCCCTCTTTTCCAACTACCATAGCAAGAACAGAGTGTTTAGCAGCAAGTTTATCATTGCTATTTGCTCTTTTCACCTCTTGAAGGCCATCCCTGAGATTTTTTACCATTTTTTCCTTCACAATAGCCTCTTCAGGCTTCCCAAGGATGGGTTCGAATAGAAAACATAATCTTTTATCCTGCAAGAATCTTTTGGCAAAAGTAATTTGGTATTTTGGATCCAAATTAGAGACTTGTTGCACAATAAGATCAACAGCTTCATTCACCTTTCTTCTTACACCTTTTGTCACATATCCAGCATCACAAGATTTTCGTTTTGACTTCCCTTGGGAACCTGTTGGGTTCTTGCCCTGACCCGATTCATCAGTAGAGTCTTCTGCTCTTGCTTCCAACCTACCTTCTTCCATAGCTTTATCACCCAAAACAATGAATTCGGCCACTGTAAAAACAAGATCAAAATGGGGGCTTTCTGATTTTTTAGGTTCGATTGATCTGGGAACAGATTGAATCGGTCGGGAGGAGAATTCGAGGGAGTCCGAAATCGAAGGTGATTCCAATTTCAAATTCATTACACGAATTTTGTTAGTTACCATAATTAAATATGGAATCTTTCACGTTGGTTGCTAGCATTAAATGTCATGTAAAATCTAATTTTTTTCCCCTAACTACACTAACCTAGTGTAACCTATTATTACATTATACAAGAAATATGAGACACCCTTTCGTGCAACTACCCGCGTCTTTTCCTCTTGTGGTTCTTGGGAGCCCTGCTATGAAGTCCATGCTTATTACCTCCCATTTGGCATTATGGGACCGTCAAAGGCTCTAGTTCTCCTGACATCCTGAGTTGCTCCGCTTTGATTTGCTGATATAGTTGGCACTCTGAATGTATCTGGCTATCTACTTCTTCATGCCCCGCCAATAATAGCTACTTCTTATCCCCGGGACTTCACCATTAAGAACCCGTATAGACCAACTTCGTGACTGGTAGGGGGTTTTTTAATTGGCAAAGGAGTCCGTAAACGGGCGGGATGGTTTTACGGAAAAACTTATTCTAGCAGTACTCCAAACGTTAGGGCTGGTGGGCAGGAAATGGCGCTCCCGCATGGATCTGGGTAGGGGTATAGGGCGTCTTATTTGGATCCACAGCCTCGTATATCAATAGCAGTGCATAATCTAGTGCTTAATGCAGATGAAATTTGTGCTTTTTCTTACAATCTACTGGACAAATTGAGCACCGTGAAAGGAGTTTTTGTGGAAGAGCATTTGCAGCTATTTGTGGTTCGAAATCTTACATTCCTCTTGTTCATAAGTACCCATTTTTTATTTTTACTTTGACTCTTGTGTGATTTTCAATTTGCAGGTTAAAGCACATCATCGTTTCCTTCAAAAAAGCAAAAAAAAAACCAAGCCTGGTCGTTTAAGGTTGTCTTACATGTAGTTTTTCTCACCTACTTCTCAGATTTTATTTTTTCTGAACCAATTCTTACCTTATACCTGTGATGGCAGCTTGTTTGTGGAGTCATGTCGGTGGAACGGGAAATAATGGTTTGTATTGATGCTGGAAATGGTGATGTTACTGAGATTGGCTTTATCATAGTGAAGAATAACGTATTATTTGCTGATTTGAGACGTGAGTTGGAGCTCGATGGGTCGGAGGAGCTAGAGGGAAAGACTTTTATTTTTCTTGGTGAAAAGAAATTGCCATTGTCCAAGAGACAAGAAGATAGACATAAATTTGTAGCAGACCAGGTTCTGATAAGAATAGTAGGTTGTGAAGATCAAGATGGGCACCCCGAGGTTGGCGATCATCCCAAGAAAAGAAGAAGACTAGTACTTTCTGAGGTTGAGGAAGAGATCAATGTAGACAACTATACAATTGAGGTTGAAGGGGTAGATGGCATTGGTAAAGCTAGTCAAGACTTCAATGTAGCTTGTGAGGCACCCGAATTTGCTAGGTTGCTTTCCAAGAAAGCCTCAACAGCTCAAACAAACAGGTGGAAACATGCCTATAGGAAGTACAAAATGAAAATGAAGAATAATGGCAAAACAGACCGATTTGAGATTATGTCCATGGACGTAAATGGAGTGGCAGTTTTCAACTTGTGGTGTGTAGAATGTGACATGAAATATGGCAAAGGGGGAGAAGATATGATGTATAATTTCACAGCTCGGCACTTGGAAACCAAGGAGCACAAATTGAACTTCTTAAAGCATAGACAAGGTCTTGAAAATAATCCAGATAGTGAACCACATCTTAAAAGTCATGAAGAAGTTGTGGCTGAGAATAGGGCAGCAGTGGAGCTTTGCATGTCAACAAAAGTCACCCCATTTGTTGAGCACCGTAGAAGGCTATGCGTAGAGTGAAGAGATATGCATTAAATGTATGACCTGCAATAGGGCCCTTCTTCTATTTCCAAATAGAGAGGACCTAATTGACAACATGAAGGAACATATTAAAAGTAATAGACATGTTGCTGCTAAGGAAAAGAAAGAGAACAAGGAGAACAAGTGCAATGAACCAAAAAAAGGTGGCAGACCAGCAAAGGAAGTCAATGGGCCTGGGCAAAAGAGCATGCTTACTTATTTCACCAAAGGTAGTGCACTGGCTTATGCACAAAAATCTTTCCTATGACAACGATTAATTGCTTTGAAATGATTAGTTTATTGCTTTGATGTTATTGTCTAGCATGCTTAAATGTTATTGACAACAAAATCTTAATGGCTAACATTTTTGTTATTTGATCCAGCTCCTTCAAGCATTGTAAATGTTGAGTCACAAGCTAGTTCTTCAAGTAAGTTTTTCGCACCTCTTCAATATCTCTTTTATCCATAAATATGCTTTGTTTCATTTTTGTCATAAAAAAAACAGGAAGTGAGTATTTGGCTTCCCTTTGTTGGGGTTTTTGGCAATTAGAGTATAGGTATGGTATAAAGAAGAGGGATTTGAGGCCTTATCTAGATGATTCAAAGGCTGGTTATTGTTGATACTCTGAACCAAAGCTCAAAGCAAAGTTTCAGATTGGTGATGAGGTGGTTGAGGTTGATGGAGCATTTAGGCATGTGAGCTGTTGTAGAGTCAATATAGATGGTAAAAGGTTTCCAAATTTCCAATGTTCATATTGTGCATTAATTCCCAAAGAGAGGGACTTTCGTATGAGAGTATACAGACAAGATGGAAAAACAATAAAGAGAGGTTAGCGTGATACAAAGACATGTACAAGGGTAGACTTTCTTACATATACAGAGCTGCTTAACATGGCTAAGGACAGCAGGCTTGAAAATAGATTCTTGAAGAAGGAGTTGACTTTCTTAAAGAAAAGAAATGTGGCTTTGTCTGTGAAGGTTAGAACCTTACGAGAAAGTTTGAGTGAGTCGATGAATAGAAAAGATGTGAGGAAGTTTTGCAATGACATAAGGGAGGCTCACTCACAAGGAAAGTTTGATGGTAAAGCAGCCTTATGGAACTTCCTTACTGACATTGCTCAAAACATTCCTTACTGACATAAGAAACGTTATAATCAGACAACTAAAGAATTGTTTGAGACCATTAGAATTTGGGGTGGAAAGAGGATGCATAATTTCTTAACCATGAACTTCTGTGGTCCGAGTTTATCAACCACAATGCGGTCCACTCGAAAAATTTTTACTTACAGGGTTGGCATAGTGGAAGTAACGTTTATTCATTTAGCAAAGGTATATGCCAAGCATATGGCAGATCTTGGCTTAAAAGCTGGATGTATTCCCACTCTTGTTGCAGAAGATGAAACAGTCATAAAGAGGTCTGTATACTGGAATGCAAAGGACAACTGTTTGGTAGGGTTTTGTGGCATTTCAGAGAACCATGCATGTGAGCCAAGTTTCAGTGTGCAGGTTGGAACTGGTGAGGCAGGTTACAAGAAGATAGTTGATGCTTTTGAAAAGAATGTTATAGCACACTATGCTCGTGTTTTCATTATAAATCCATTGCATGCACGTCTTCCTAAGCTTGTCTTGGCCATACAACTAACATGCAACAAGTTTGATAGTAGAGCAGTGAGAGCTCAATGGGAAATAATACAAGTTTTTTGGGACTTGCATTTGAGGCAAGTTTTGGGGCCATTAGTTGGCCATAGCTCGGATGGAGATGCACGTAGACGGTGTTGCATGCTGGAAGATTATACAAGTGTGAAGGATGCAGGAACAAGATACGGGATTCTGTGGGAAGGTTGGGTTTTTACTGCAGCAAAGAGGAAAGATGGCAGCATTCAAGGCTTGCATGATCAGGATTTTATACACAACGGGAAGAAGTTAATCAACCCACTTGATAATGCAGCTAAGAGACTCTATTTAGGTGAAGATCTCGCCACACTGAATGACATTTGGCACGTCTTCCATGCTTTCCAAGGAGAACATGGTCTTCAAATTGGAGATGTAGAAAGGAAGGATAGACAAAATTGGAGGGCAGCCCAACGGATTGCTTCACGGAAGGTTCAGTCTTGTCTACATAAACTACAAGATCCATTTAATTCTCTTCCAATGCGGACTCTTGGAACTGAAACCTACTGTTCAGTTGTGGCCTTATATATTGACATATTCCTATCACCCCATTTGGGCCTATGGTCTCGTATTAAGGCAGCATCTACAGTCTCATTCTTCTTCAGGTAATTGCTCATTGTGGTCATATGGCTTATTGCTCATATGGTCTCATTGGCTTATTGCTAAGATTTTTGTTTGGTTTGTTGCAATCTCAAAGGTTGTGGAGGCTGTGGATAATTAGGCATCCAACACACACTTTGAAGATGAACTTTATAGGCCGTGAGACTTTTCTTGACATACAGTTATCATGTCATTTTGCTGTGATGTTGATAAATTATTTCAGAGAAAAATGCAATGACATTTCTCTTCCCTTGAGTGGCACGAGTTCAGATTCTTGTGAAATTTTTTTAGTAAAGTGGGCAGCATGATCCAAAATGAAAGGTCATATACTGGTGCAGACTTGCTTGAAACATCAAGTGCTTTGAATAGAGTGGCAGAGTTTCAAGCTCTTGGGAAATTGTTGTTCCCTACTACCCATTTGAAGCAGGAAAACATATGGCAAGTTTTAGAAAAGAAGGCTGGACTTGATGGTAAGGAAATCATTTGTGATCTAGGAGATTACAGCATGGTAGACAATGTAGACAAAATTGTGCATGCTTTAAAGGAAGGGATGAAAGAAGCACAGGGGATGTGTTTGAGAGTTGGCATTTGTTGTGAAGAGACAGGAGCTGCCACATGGTGGACTTGTCCTTGGAAGCATGAAGACTATTTTAACAAGAACTACCTCCAGCAATTAGATACAACCGAGTTTGAAGATGAGTCTGATCGAGTTGAAGTGGAGCTTGAAAATGAGGGTGCTGAAGGCTTGGCTGCAAAAAAACATTGAGGAGCTAGCAGCACTGATGGAGTTAAGACATACACTTGATGCCATGGTGGATGAGGCAGAGCACCCAAACCAAGTGAAAGTTGAAAGACTTGTGAAGATAGACAATAAAGAAGTATACAAGGCCACTTTAGTCAGTCAACTTAATGGGAATCCTTGGCTCTCGAAGGATAGACTGACTAAAGTTAAAACTCATATTCTATTGGATGAAAAGAACAAGCAAATCAATGCAGCCACTGCTCTTGGCATTGGATCTGATTATGCAATGTTCTTTGAGGTAGAAACTGAGCAACAAAAGCATGGAATAAAATAACGGCTAAGGTTAGCCAAATGGCTATTTTGTAGCAGTTTTGCCAAGAAAAACGGCTAAAGTAAATGGAAAAAATGCCCAAAAAAAAGAAAATTTTAGCTCAATTTTTTTGTCGCCCAAGTTAGTTTTTAGGTTGAATAGCCAAACCTTTACCTCCAGACATATCCATCATGACATTGATTAGCTAAACCTAAGATAGAGTGGGCTTGAAAAAATGGATAGATTAGCCCAAAATTCAACACCAATGTATGTACTAACTTTAAGACATTTCAAATAGGGTTTACATTTTTCTTTTTTTCTCCACTTTCTTTCTTGTTCCAAGTATAAAGTTGAAGCATTAGAACAGAATAGAATAGAGGAAAAGGAACAATGTAGTCCCTTTTTTTTTCAGGTTTTTGAACATGTTCATAAATGTTTGTATCTTGTATTTTGTATTTACAATAAATTCAATAATAATGAACCATAGGAAGCTTATAATAATGGCCAACATTTCGAAATTCAACATTTCAACATTATAAACCATGAAAACCATTGGCAAAATTGAACATTTTAACATTATAAACCATGAATTGCCAATGGTTTTCATGAATTTTGGCAACATGAATTCAACATTTTCAACATTATAAACCATGAAAATCATTGCAAAATTCCATATGCCATGCCAACATTATAAGCCATTGGCCAACATTTCAACATTATAAACCATGAAAACCATTGGCCAACATTTCAACATTCCATATGCCAACATTATAAACCATTGGCCAACATTTCAACATTATAAACCATTGGCCAACATTGGCTAAGAATTGTGAAGCTATTTGATCTTGTTGATCTTGCCTTATAAACTTTGTAGGGCAATTGATAATTCAACTCCCTAATCAACTTAGATCAATCATTCAATGGACATTGCATTGATACCGGGATTGACACACTTTGTATAGTCTTTATTTGCCATAGGTTATGATGTTATTATATTGCTGATGGCTTCTCTAGTGCATTCCCAGCCGCAGGATGCAAGAATATTCCCTCGGATATTCCCTCTAGGAGCATTGCAGCCGTACACGTCATTCAGAGATGGGGTCAAACGCTTAGTTGGCCCTATTCTTTAGGGCCCTTGACAACCATTGCACAAGCAATTAATATTGCATTGACCCCAGATTAGAAGAGAGCCTGAAATAGGCAGCAAACTGAAAATAGAATAAAGGCTAAGATAAGTTTTCTATCTACCACAAACTTGAGGCACACGTTTGCAGTCAGCAAAGAAGGCTGCACCAACATAAGTCCCTACCTTCTGCTGCGTCCACCAGCCTGCTGCAAGTACAAGTGAAATGAGGAAACAGACTGGGGGATTCGAACCCCCTGCGCAATACGCAGCTCCAAGCAATCTGCCCGCCCTTAAAGGGCAGGGGCTTTCCCATGCACATGCACATGCAATCACACCATGCTTTTCCCTTTATTTTTTCAGTTTTTCAGTTCTTTTCTCCACATTCAATCACATGAAGCCAGAATCATACAAGCATACAGACACAAGAAGGGAGCTATTCATCACAGGAATAGGGCTTAAGGGAAACATCAACAATATGCTAATTCAAGAATTTGATATGCACCTAGATCTCGGGGCCGGCCTGTTACAAATACACAGGAAAATAAGAGAAGAAACCTGCTTTCTTTACTTCCCCTAACTGAACTCTATATTCATGCCATCGCCCTATCTTATCCACATCTCGGCCGGCCCTGGATTTGGTGTCTGCTCCAGCATCGTCATGAGATGAAATAACAATAGTAGTTAACCCAACAAATTGGTCTGCATCCGCTTCAGGATCCTTCCTTTCTATCCCCAATTCAGCTGGAGCAGCATCTGCACGCCTGTCCTTTTCTTCCCGCTTCATCAGCTCCCGCTAAATCTAACCTACTAGATCTAACCTAAGTACTAAATCTAACCCAATGAAAAAAACTAGAAATCGTAAAGATTCTTTTAGGCCCTATTTATATACACATTTTCCTACAATACACCCCATAAACCATTGAAACCTTATGTTATAAACATACGGTTTCATGAACTAGCAAACCTTATCCCCCTTTTAACCTTGCATTTAATATGGGCTTGTATTTGAATAATCAAACTCCAAACCCCTACAACAAACTAGCTTAGCTAGCTCTTGTAATGACTAAAAAAATATTCAAAAAATGATGTGTTACCATATGTGCTACAAGGGCTAGGACTTTTCTTATGGTGTCCAGTATATGTATGGGAAAGGGTATATGGATTGCTAGTTGGGACTGGAGTACATGTACGGATAAGGGGCCAAAAATTAAAATTCATATGTACGTATGGTTGGGGGGTTTCGCCCGCAAAAAGCCGTATACAGGGGGGTTTCAGTCGACCCCTTGCACGCACATGCCATATGCTCTATATAAAGGGATGAAGCCCCCAGGCTTCTTATTTTGAAGTAGGTTTTCATGAATCCCACGTGGCCGGCTATTGGGCTATTGTGCGCGTCATTTTCTCACTCCAGATGATTCTGGCATGCATACTTTATTTTTATGATACATGAGGTTACCTTCCTTCTTAAAATGTTTGAAGCCATGTTCTTGCCTCCTTTGAAAGGCTTGCCTATACTTCTTAAAAATCCTTATCTGGTGGCAATGTCTCTTCTATTCTCTTGCCAAACTCACTGATAAGTGCTGAAATGACGTTGCAATGGACCCTTGTTGTTAAAGGGTGCCTTGAAAGTGCATCTACAACCACATTAAGTTTTCTTGGCTTATACACTATCTCAGTCACACTTCTCCAAGAACTCCATTCATCTTCTCTACCTTAGGTTGAGATGTGGTTGGTTGAAGACATATGGAAGGCTTTGATGGTCAGTGTCCAATTGGAACTTCCTTCCCAATAAATAATGTCTCCAAATCTTAAGTGCTCTTAAGTGCTAGCAGCTCCTGATTGTGGGTTGGGTAGCGAGTCTCGGTGTCATTCATTTTCCGAGAGCCATATGCTATGACCCTTTCCTTCTGCATTAGCACTGTTCTTATGGCAAACTTGCTAGCATCAGTTGCTACCAACTTGTCCTTTTCTGGATTTGGCAGTCTTAGGACTGGGGCAGTTGTCCTGCTTTTTTAGAGCCACGCTTTTAGGCTGGGATTTAATAGGCCCTATGGCCCATTAGGGTGTTGCCATGTGGTAACAAGGGTTATGTTCACATGTCTAATGGGGCACGTACAACATAATGGTCTCTAATGGTTCTGTGCCAGTCTGTACACAATCGAAGAACTCGTTCATGTTCTCAACCTTGTACCCTTGAGGTGTGAAATGACCCTCAAAAGCGGTCTTAAAATCAGCCCATGTAGGCTGTATCCCATGGTACAACCCTTTATACAATGTACATGTTAGTTACAATGATATATACTGTGACGTGGCAGCATAATATATGTATTATATATTATCCTGGAAAGTCACAGCAGCTCCAACGGCGATCATGTCAGCTGCACCACTTTGCTTTTGGAGAAGACACACTGCCTTGAATGCTCAGAAACAGTTCCAGCAGGCTTAGTGGAGGAATTGGGAAAGACAGTCAAGCAGGAACCCTTATATGCTGGGGCAGCACACAAACACATAGTTGAGACAATTGACATAGATGAGGTGGTAGCTACAACTCCAGACAGCAACAGGAAAATTTAATTTAATTTAATTTAATTTAATTTATTTATCATGCTCACGTGGGGCCTTGAAAGACCATGGAGCCTGTGTACAATGAAACAAAATTTTACAACTTCTGTAGCAGAGAACGGTGTGAATCCACCGCGCTCATGTATGGACCCAGTTTCATGGGTGGTAGTGCTAGTAAGGAAGAGAAATCTAGTACTTGGATGTCGAATTTCACTCTCAACTCGTATGCCTGGCAATGTATAAATGTATGGTCTTCATTTTCAACAGCACCTATTTCACATACCTTACAAAGTCGATTTTCCACTGGTGTCTTGGACCATCGTCCTATTTCGATTGCCAACCTGTGAGAGCCCGACTTATATCGAGCAATGACCTTCTTATACCATTTTGAGAGAGCCGAATTCAGATAATCTTGACTCTTATATACAAGTAGATGGTTCACATTTGTTTGATAAAACAACATCTTCTTCCCTGGATCAGTCCACATATGGTCGATTGCCAATTTCTCCAACAATTCTCTGGTATCCGCGTTATTCTGTGGCCAATTGGCATCAGTGATACCCCATCTGCATGCCCAATCTCTAAGATCTTTCATCCACCCTGTCTGCTCTGAGCTGACCATTGCTTGGAAGGAGAGCCGATTATGGTCCCTCTCTCTCAACTTATTTACAAAGTTAATTGCCTAGAAGAGTGCTTCTAGCTCCATCGGAAACAATCCTGTCTCTGCCAACATAATGGCATAAGAGTTCTGGGTTTTGATGCCTAGCTCCTCTCGAATAAATATTTTCTGGATAGACTCAACCTGCTGCCATAATCTGGAGGAAATACTTGGCCCCCAAATGGGTGCGCCATAGAGGAGTACGGTCTGGACCAGAGTTTTGAATAGAACCTTTTTGAGCCCCCAATCAGTAAGAGATGCTCTGCTGCACTTCGCGAGCATGCCATATAATGCTGCCTTCCCTTCTGTAACACGGCATTTAATGCACTCTTTCCATTTGTACTTGGATGAAAAGTCTATTCCCAGGTACTTATAACAGTCCACTGTCTCAAGTTCTTGGCCTTGATAGGTAAAAACCGGTCTGTCAATTGTTCCAAATACCATTATCTTTGATTTGGCCAGATTGACCTTCATACCTTTTGTTGTACAGAATGACTCCAAGCATGTTAAAACACCTCTTAGTAAAAGGACCCCCGGACACAAGTCTACAAGGACTCGAACTCCACAAGCAAGAACAGCAAAAAAAGGTACACGCCTGTTTCCTGAATTGGGAACATTAGAAGCGCCTGTAGACAGTGCACAGCAAGAGTCAAGCAGTCAGCAGCACAATGCAGCATCTGAAAGCACAGTGCTAAAGACACCAACAGCGTCCAAAGCAGATTCCAGTAGTTCTGACGATGTTGAGAATTACACTATAGTTCCAAATTCTGCAACAGCCTCTACAAAGGCCTCCTCTAACACTGTTGATGCAGGGGCAGACAAGGAAGTTGAAGATGTGGAGAAGCAGGTCAACAAGGTTCTGACCCGATGCACAAGGCTCACAAGGTCAAGGACCAAAAATGTTACAGAACCCGAGAGTGAGGGTGAGTCAGATGATTCGGTTGATGAGGACGTGCCTATAGACGTCACACTAGGGAAAAAACCCCCAGTCTAATGTAATTTTCCCATACTTGTTTCAGGCCCAATTTTGATTGCACCAGACTCGCCAAAACGAGTAGTTAAAAGGTTTTTGTTTAATACCATAATAAATTTATTTTCCCCCATTGTGTCCTTGTAAAATTTGTTTGGAATTTCAACCTAGGGATCAATATGCATTTGCCTGCAGAAGGAGAAGGCAGACACAAGTGGTACTTAGTGATACAGAAGATGAAGATAGTGAGAGAACCCAGACAGATAATGAAGAAACCAAAGTGCCAAAACAACCTCTTACATATAAAAGGTGCAATCCAATATTTAGGTTCAAGCAGGTATTTTTCTTGTCTTATTTCACTTGGCACAAACTCTAACATACAAAAGGTGCATGTTATCCTGTTATATCAAAATGTGTATTCTCTACAAATTTCAGTTGGTAATTGGAGCTCATCCTTGCATGCAGGAGAACAAGACAGGTCATTGCAAGGTTACTGATAGCCAGGAAACACCCATACATTGGGGGCAGGGAGATACTAATATAGATGTATCTAACTATGGCTATCAGCACTCTCCATCATCTGGTAGCAAAGATAAAGTAGAGTCCAGCAGGTCGCAGCAACGTCCAGCACCTCTCGATAGCACTTCCCAGCAGAGTCCAGCACACATCGCAGCACAGACAAGCACGATGCAGCACACATCGACAGTGGTTGCAAACGTCGAGGGATGGGCACCCAGACGGAAGTTGATGGTGCTTGACATAAATGGTGTACTGGCACAGACACAACAGAGGAAAATGAACCAAAAATTCTTGCCTCCACCATAAATGAACCATGTTGTAAAAGAAACTGCAAGTAAGTACTCATTTGCAGACCAGGGTATCATGAGTTTGTGGAGTGGGCACTGCAGAGGTTTGATATTGTGATCTGGAGTGCTTCTCTACTTCGGAATACAAGGGATATGGTGGATGCATTGTTCCCAGATTTGCGGACCAAATTCTTGAAGGTATATGGTCAAGAGCATTGCTATGCATGCGAGCATCCAATCAGCACAGCAAAGCAACTTTTTTTCAAGGAGTTGAAGGTTGTACTTGAGGATTTTCCACAATATCATGGTATGATTTTCTTGGTAATGACAGCCTACACAAAGGGTTTCTAAACCCTGCACACACAACCGTTCCTGTTATGCCTTTCAAGGGGCAAGAAGAGGACAACTTTTTGCAGACCAGGGTGTGTCCAGCATTGGATTACTTGTCTTCTCATACAGTACAGGAAACAATCTCACAAATAGACATCATTGATGCATGGTTGGAAAAGGAGACAGTTGCAGTGCTAGATTACTGTCTCAACAACTATCTTGTCTCGGCCTACTATATCCTCAATGCTCTAGTAGAAGTACAAAGGCAGTTGCTGGGCACCCTTCCTGGCGACGAGCATCACTCTGAAAACTTCAATGACTCATGAAATAACCATTGTAAACTACCCTTTTGTTATATATGTATGATTACTTTGTGTTATCTTGAGTATTGAGTAATCTTGAGTGATGTCTCTAATCTTGAGTGTACAATTTTCTGTAATATATATCAAGCTTACTCTCCAATACTACAAGCATTGTCTCCAATACTAAAATACTCCAATACAGCAGTCCAATACTACAAACATTGTCCAGGGTTTCCCTTAAAAATACTATCTATCTATCTTATGAAAAAATTGGAAGTGCATAAGTTTCACACACTTGGCGAATTTCACTATTTAGAAGTTAGTTAGGGTGGCGAATATTGCGTTTTATGGAAGTTAGGACATAGTATTTGAGGCGAATTTTTTACGGAGAACATCGAATTATATAGTAAAGATTGGACTATTCATTGTTTCAAACACGCAAAATGTCTCTAGAAACTTGTTAATTACAAAGCTTTGGATGCTATCTTATGCGTTGTTCACCAATTCTACATCTTTCTCCATTAAAGAAGTTAACAATCCCCTTGTACTAATCCTATATTAAAATGGCTTTCTTGGGTATATTACAATTTTAAATACCATTAAGAGAACAACTTTAGATACTCTCAAATCTACAATTTAATCTAGCCATTCCATTTGCATCACAATTGCTCACACTTCACCATAAACACGACCCTTTCATATCTCCCCATATTTGTACTTGTATATATGTTGCTTAGAGTCTATTGTTCAATAATGTAATGGAATGTATATCACATGTTGGATGCTTCTAGATGATGTGTGTGTTGGACCCATACTACTCTTACTTGCACGTGATTCTGCAACCCTTACTAATAAAGAACAATAATGAACATAATACATTGCACATTTGAACCATTGTAGATTAGTGTTGTGCATGCACTTGTCCATAGGACATATCTACACCAAGTACAAACTATGCATTATCTAATTGCATAGAAAAGAACAGACATGGAAATTCATGTACATCTGTGTATAAATTTGTGTATACCTACATCGAATACAAACTACACATTATCTTAGAAAAAAGCAGATATGTGCTTTTGCACTAGGGAACCTATGTGATTTTGGTTGAGGTTCTGTGTTTTTAGCCTTGTTGGTCTTATAAAGGGTATCCTCATAAGAACATATGGGAGAAAAAATTAGATACATTCTATTCATTGGGTTGTATGTGTGAACAAAAATAAACGATCAAATTTAAGCCTACTAGTCTAACTAAGCAATTCGAATTTATGCCGAATGCTTAAAATTGATTGAGTAGGCTAAGAAATGTTCAACAAAGGATTGCATATATGTGCCGAATAAACCAGATTTAAGTCCGATGTTGACAAATTTAAGTCAAATGTCAAAAATAAATGATCGGATGCGAATGGTCAATGGTCGAATGGCTTTGCTGAATAAGTTTCCTAAATTCCGAATGGTTTCAAAAGAGCCGAATGGTTAAAATAGATGCATCCTTTTTGGTCGGGAGAGGCAAACAGTTTTTTTTCATAAGAAACAGGTTGATCTTCTGGCCCTGATTTCACACATCGCATTTGATCTGAAGACCCGATTCTTACAGATGCGGAAGCTGCATAAACAACGATCATATCAATATACTTATGCCCTTAACAAATGTTGTATCTTGAAGAGAATTTAATAGTGTTTTCAACACCTGGCCAATACCACTGTTCATTCCTATTTAGCATTTTATTAAAGGAACTACATTCAGTTTACCAAAATCTAATCTACTGACCGTGCATGCCTATAAACATGCCTCACTGTAGCTCTTAGACAGGTCTTGAATTCCTACTTCTCTTCATAGTATCTAAACTGTAAACATTATGTTGTATCAAATAGATAAGAATGCTTGAATGTTATAATTAGTTCCCTATTTTTGTAGCGCATTTAGCATGAGCAATGCACCAAACAGATTGACAGCACCAACCTGTAGAAGTTACCTTTCATAATGGGCAGTGGTTGTGACAGAAATAATGAAACCCTGAACTTACAAGTATAAGGGGATGAGGGGCAGCTCCACTAGCAACAATTGCACAAAGACTAGAGTATAGGAACTGTTAAACATAAATTCAGCATAAGATAGCTTACATATAACAAACAACAGGTATAAATACAAGGATAAATCAATGCATTATCTTCAAAAGTAGGAGGCATACCGTGTGGCTGGCCTGCGCTTTATCTAAGTCACTACTAGTCTTGCTGCCCTACAGATCAGCATGTCTGCCATCTCAATTTAACTTGTATATATTTTGATTAGATACCATGTGGAAATGATTACATTACAAACCTAACAAACAAATGATCTCCTAACCTGCAAACATTATGTTGAGAGGTTCAAGAAAATCTGCAAATTAAAAGGAATTGTTGAATCAAGTAAATCTGCAAACTGCTTTTACTTCTATATTCAAACTAGCTCTCTCAAATTATTTCAATGCGAACCGGATGAACCCATTTCTGTTTGTTTAGTTGCATTTTGTGGCAGTTGATGACGCTCTCTTCTACATGTTGAAGCCCATATAGCCAATGCTCTTTCATATGGAAAATTTGCAACCGTGTAGTTGGAAGCATATGCTCGTAGACAGAGATCTAAGTTCTTGTGAAGCCTATTGCGTACCTTGTTCTTCAAGTATCCCATAATACTAAATATTCTTTCATCTTCAACCGATCCAAGAATCATGGTTTGACATAGCATAGCAAGTTTAAAATATTCTGGCATTTGGTCTTGTAGAACTTGACTGTTATTTAGCCATACCCATAACCTTGTAATTGAGCCAAACTCTTTTGACTTCTCCAGTTCATGACATTGAGTCCACATGGTGTATCCAAAGCATTCGATTCTTTGCAATAAAGCATCTCCACTAATTGCCCGTGTAATCGTTTGAGATCCTAATGTTACAGATTTTGCAAAATGTGCTCTCAAAATATGCAGCTTACTCTTAAAGTCTTCTTGCGTAGATTCAACGTTCTTTCTGTCAACCCAAAATTGTGGATAGACAATGGCCATAGCATCCAACAATTCATCTCTTGGAAACCGCTCACAAATTTCCGCTGCCAAAGTGGATGCAATTTTTGTAAGGTTATTTTTTACATTGGAAACCATTTCAGCAAATCCATCTCTTGTAACAGGAGATTGTCGCACAAGTCGTCCTCGATTTCTTCTCGTGCTTACATACATCTGGGCAATACAAGCAATAATTTTTTATTGGCAAATAAATGCAAAGAAAATTATCTTTTAGTAACGACACTTACCTGCAGGGATAGGTTCAATAATGTATACGTTTTATACGTAATACGTATTTTTCGTTTGATACGGCACAAATTTGACGTTTAATACGTCAAAAATACGTCTAAAAAATTTCCAAAGATCGAAGAAAAATTTCACGTAAAGTTTAAACCGTTTTTTTCAAAAAGTTTAAACACTTGTTTAAACACGAACCAAAAAAATTTCGCGTAAAGTTTAAATCAACCTGCTTTCGGCACTGCTGAAGTTTCTTTCAGCGTAGTTTAAACAGCTTGTTTTCGCTACGCGAAATTTTTAAACTTCGCAGAAAGTTTAAAACAACCGTTTTGTTTTACGCTGAAAAGAAACTTCGCGTAAAAGTTTAAACAATTGTTTTTAAACTACGTGAAACTTTGCAAAGCATCTTAGGGCATTTTGCTAAGGGAAAAAAACTTTTTGCGCCACTGTTTGGTCTATTTTGTGCAGGTGAAATATTATATATAAGAAAAACGTGTTTAGCTCTAGAATTCACCTCGAACGTTGACTACCAGGTCGAGTCCACATACTCCTTGGGAAACGGTCAGCCTTTGAGGTGTGGGTTTTTGTGTCCGGGGCCTGACGCCGGAATTGTGAAGTGAGATTCCTCCTTCACAGAGTTTTCCGACCTTGGGTTCCTACCCTGTTCCTTAGAGACCTATAGGTTCCTATCCTTCACTCCTTACGTTGAAACGGACGCCGATGTAACATATGCGTGAGTGAGCTTGCTTGCTCCACAGCATTATATCGACGTCGGCCTTTAGTTCGGACGATTAAGGAGTCTTTACCCTTTAGCATACCAGAGCAGAGACAGTAATTTTAGATAGCAGCAGGGATGGTAGCTGGTCATGCATCTACATCAGGCGCCGCTGGCGGCCATGCATCTACATCCCAAGACCGCCGGGCGGTCATGCATCATCGTTTAGGGGTCGCGCGCCATCGCTACGGTCATGGCAGGCCACGGGGTTGGAAACAAAGACGTGGAAGAATTATATGTCTAAAATACCGTGGTCGAAAGAGAGGTCCTGAGTGGGGATTTGTGAAGGAATTTGATCAGAATGAGTGGCAATGTGTATTTTGTGGGTACACGTCAATAAATGGATCCGCGACAAGAATATGAGCTCATCTTTTACGGGATCCTAAAATTGGGGTGCAAACATGTACGGCATCTGCTGACATACGACAAGATGCACTTGAAGTGTTGGGTCGGAAAAAGAATAGCAGCAGAAGAACACAACCAAGGGATAGCCAAGGACCTTCACCATGCCAAGAAGAAGAGATCAATTACACCACCCCTCCTGCAGCGCCAATGTACCAACCAGAGGGTGGACTAGGGTCGATAGGAGGGTTAAGTACGGGCGAAAAAAGAATGGCAGAGACAATTGAGATAGTGGAAAGACAGACTAAGCAACAGAGGGTTGACCAGTGCTTAACATCAGAGCAACTGAAGAAGATGCAATTGAAGGTTGTAGAGGCATTTTTATATGCCGGGTTGTCTCCACATATTTTGGAGCACAAAGCAATGAAAGAAGCCTTCCAGGAAGTTGCCAAAGCAGGGCCGGCTTTTAGATTGCCTTCATACAAACATGCCAATAACAAAATGGTGGATGAAACTCACGGGAAAATGGTCGAGAGGGTGGAAATGAAGTTAAGTCGTGTTACTGAAGCCAGGCCAGCCTCACTAGTGACTGATAGTTGGAGCAATGTAAACAAGGACCATCTTATAAATTTCATGATCGTGTATCCAGGGAGCGAAGTATTCTTGAAAACCGTAGAAACCAAAACTGACCAAGTCACAGGAGATTGGATTTTTCAAAAAATAAAGGCTGTGATAGAGAGTTTTGGACCCAAGAGAATATTTCAGGTCGTAATGGACAACGCATCTAATTGTAAGTTAGCGGGTGAATTGTTGGAGTCTGAATTTCCAGGATTGTACACGACCAGCTGCCAATGCCATTGCCTAAACTTATTGCTGAAGGACTGGTTTTCACAGCACACTTGGTTCAAAGATCCCATTCAAAAGGCCCGTCGTCTCGTGAAATTCATCACAAAGAAGCCGGCAATTTACGCCATATACAAGTCATTGCGTCAGAAGGCCCTAGCACTCATGAATCCTGGCCAGACTCGGTTTGGTTCCAATTACATTTGTCTTGAAAGAGTGCTTAGGTGTCGCGACTTGATTATCTCGACCTTCAACCATAATGAAAGAGGAGGCAGAAGGGAAAAAATGCTTCAAAACACTAGCAGAAGCTGCCGCCCTTCGAGAAATGCTTGGGCGGGAGACATTTTGGAGAGGCGTAAAGAATGTTGTCAAGTGCATGCAACCTGTTTGTCATGCCATTAAAACCCTTGATTCTTCGAAGGCAAGCACTGGAAAGGTCTGGAGGTGCTGGCACTCCATTCAATCCTTTCTAGAACGCGATGGCCCCAATGCACCATTTGACAATGCTAAGCGCGCAGCACTGCTTAGAGACTTCAATGAACGATGGAAGAAGTCCTACAATGATCTTCATGGCGCCGCACATGCCTTAGACCCACACAACCATGATATGGACCAGCATACAGATAAAGAAGTGATGGGTTCATTGAAGAAGGTTGCAAAAATGTTTTACCCCAACAGCTCGGACTACAAAATTTTCATTGCCGAGTTAACTGAATACCAGAACTTGAGTGGAAGGTGGGCAGATGAAGAGCTTCACGATGCATTGGAGAGTCACAAGAAGGAACCAAATATGGAATCTTATGCATGGTGGCAAGCCCATGGACAGGTTACTGATACGTTACAGGCTCTTGCAATGACTTTCCTCTCCTTGTTATCCTCCAATAGTGCAAGTGAGAGGAACTGGAGTGCTTATAAGTACATACATAGTGTGACACGAAATCGCCTCTTGCATAAGAAGGCTGACAAACTTGTATATAACTTCTCAAACTGGCGGCTCTTGAATCGCAACAGTGGTGCAGCCGTAGTTGATAAGCTACAGTTTCCTTTCATGGATGCAGATTCTGAAGTGGAAGAGGACAACTTCGAAGACAGTGAGGACGAGCTGCTTGCTGTAAATGCCGCTAACCATGTTGATGAGGACATTCAACGTACCCATTTTGTCGATGCCGAAGAAGATTTAGACAAGAACATGTTCTCGGATGACTCAAACGACAGCGAAGATACAGAAGAGGAGTCTAATACAGAAAGGCCAGGTCCAAGTAATACAGGAGATCAGCTTGAGGACTTAATGGTACGTGACCCAGCGGACTCTCCAATGCCAATGACCTAGACAAACAGGCAACGTGTCAGAAGAAACACATCTCGAGGACGTTGCAGTAAGGGAAAGGGCCAGAGGAGGTTGAACCTAGGCCAACAGGCAGAAGAAGACGGAAGCCCAGATGATGAAACTGATGAAGACGGTGATGTCTAGAAAGAGGATGTGATGAGTACCCTCAATCACTAACATCTAATGACCCCACGGAATCGCAAGCAACCACTAGGCTGATATCATCCGCGGCCACAATAAAAATAGAGTACTCAAAATCCTTGTAACCTCCTCTAGAACGAACGATTTCTGCTCCGACCCCCATTTGGGCGTCTTTGTGTAATACAACCTAGCAAAGTATCTAAGATACATTGACACAGAGACACCCAAAAGAGAGTGAGAGCAAAGCTCGCTCTTTCTAAAGGAGGTAACAAGAATTTCGAGAAGTCTATATTGTTTGCCGCGGAGAACATCAAGCCTGGTGAGTTGACAACCATTCAAGAGGGTCGCGCTCCAGGCTTACTCCCTTTTCGAGTTTTCTGCTTGATGTATCTAATTCGCCACCTAAAATGAGTGAGCAACCTCATCCTAGGGGGCAAATTAGACACATCAAATAGGACAAACAAAAGAGACTAAGCCAGGATGAAAGATTATCAACTATGGTTTTATCAACTATGACGTTCAAAGAAAAGAAGGCCTGACATGAGGTCCAAATGTCAAATAGGGTGCTCACTCACAGATGTTTTGGCTCAGTCACATACTTACTTTACTTAACTATTACACAAACGACTCAATGCGGCAACCCAACCCCCAAAATGTTATTAAAACAAAGAAATCCTCGTCAACGAACGTTGGTTCATTCATGTGCATCTGAGATCTTAGGGAAAATTATCAAAAAAATAATGTAGATAGCTCATGGGTTAAAGTAATCGTCTGCATCCACGTTCGCACCACAATCACCTGCTGGCCCAGGAGCGGGCGGCAGGTACTGATTAATGTCTGGTACCTCTTCACCTTCACGCGGTTCTTCTACCCCCCTCCAAAGGTCCATTTCACGTTGGGATTGGAACGCATGAGCCATTCCATCCCTCCTGCGAGCAATCAGAGGTGGCAAGGGAGGCATGCGTGATTGCAAGTTGAGCATTGCATACTGGCGCTCTGGTATAATATATCCATCCTCTGCTGGACAGAACCTACTGCCCATCATCCAATCCAACAAACACCTCAAATGCAGACGATGTCCACACCCTAAGGCATACCAACCAACTTGGGTTAGATTGTCCGCACACACTTGACAATATCTAAAGTCCCCGTTCTTTACATCATCCCACTGACTGTCATATAGGTATTCGGGAGGGAGGTATGCAATACCCTGCTCCTTGGAGACTCTAAGGGGATCAGAATCTAAGACTCTTGATATTGTGCGCATATGCTCATTGTCTACTCTCAACACCGTATTTTCCCTACCCAAAGCTGCAAGTTGATTCTTCGTGTCTAGTAATTCTGCAGCCATCTTGTCATGAGCATTTGCAACGATCTTTTTTAAAGCGCAAGTTTTTCCTCGACGAGTGAGGTTTCGACTTCTTTCATTCTCTAACCGAGCCTTCGGATCTACCTCATCATCACTTTGCTGACCTCTTTGCTACCCCGCCACATCTAAAAGTTTTATGGCATCTTGGAGCAAATAGGTTATAGTCACGGGCTCATCACCAAGAGCGCTTTCGAGAATCGTCATGAGCTTCACTCTCTTATCGCTACTACCGCCGCTTCCTTGTTTCCACTTTCTACTGGCATAATTTACGGGCTCCCCTCTCACAATCTCATAGTACACTTGCTTGGCAAAAGTGTTGCTGAATTCATGGTTTTTTATCATTGTTCCTTTCACTTGCACCCACCTCTCCAAAGCTTTTGCTCGGACTTCAGGGATCTTACAGTCGTATGCCTTACACTTACACGCTCTTTTCTTGGCGGTCGGCGTCAAACCTGTTTGGCGTCTAAATTGGCCTCGATATCCTCAAAATCCGGCTCCATGCGGGCAACAACTGGGCCCATGTCACATGCAACTCCATGCACCTCTGTAATTGTGACACCTTCTTTCTTGGCCACTTCTGCCATTGCCCTCAACCTCAACAACTCTTTTGCATGCGCTTCATTCATTCTAGCATGTTCCTCTGCTTTCTGTATCTGTTGTGCCCTGACCTCTGACAATGTAGGTAGAGAAGGGAATACAAATCCATTTGGTTCTGGAGTTCTCAAAGCGGACGACACAGACCCTCCATGCCCAGTTTCATCAGCCCCTTCTCTCGTCTGCTGATGAGAAGAACTCGGTCGCCGATGAGACGAACTCGGTTGTTGAGACATTCTTTTGTGTTGGAACTAGGTAGGTTGTTTGTTCGTTTTCTTGCGGATAGGCTTTACGTTAACTGCGCGAAATAAAAAACAACTCAATATGACTTATAAATTATAAAAAAAAAAACAAGTGCAACAAAAATAAATACATAAGAATGCCAAAGATGTTTTATTGAATGTATTTAAAGCAATTGTTCAATCAATAATTTTTGGTTTGTACAAGAGAGCTCATAAATGGCACGCTTAAGCGTGACTTGGTCCAAATTGCCGTCAAGATCGTGCGCACCTAACCCAACTTGAGGAATCCAATCTGATTCTATTTGGGGTCTTGTGCAATGTGTTGGAGAGCAATTACAAGTGCTCCGCATGGTGTTAGCTGGTTCCAGAGATAGGTTCTATACGTACAAAATTCAAATTCCTGACGTATAAAGTCAAAAAATGCGTATTTTTTAATAAAATATGTATTTAACGTATTTAAACCTCGCCCGTAGGAAAAAAAATTTCGCGACGCCGAAAACAACGGAAAGCGTCGGTAAAAATTTTTCGCAGACGTCAAACAGCTGAAAACGATGGTGACGCTGAAAGATTTTTTTTTCGGCGACGCGAAACCTTCAGATCGCGCGTGACGCCGAAAGTATTTTCAGACGCGATACGTAAGAATTCGTGTCTGTGAAATTCAATTTTTTTTTTTTTACGGATTTTTTTTTTTTTTTAAATTCGGCGTCAGACGCTGAATTCTTCAGATCGCGTCTGACGCTGAAAATACTTTCAGCGTCTTTTTTTTTTTTTTTTTTTTTCATTCGCGACGCGGTTTTCATCGTTTAAGCACAGACGCGAAAAATTTTCACAGACGCTTTCGCGTTGTTTTCGGCGTTACACAGCAAAAATCTTCCGACGCCGGAATTTTTTTTGCCGTATTTTTTACGTTTTATACGGAAAATATGTGCCGTATCATACAATTCATACGTATTCCGTATAAAACGTACAGCGTATTGAACCTATCCCTGGCTGGTTCAGATCAAACTTGCGTGCCTTGTCTCGTATTGGGGATTCTGTACAGTGCTTCAAATAATCGCATATGTTTCGAAACCTCTGGCTTTGTTCATTGGTACCCATAGTCTTAAAGAAAGAATGCTTGCGTGCAAAATCAGCAAGGTAATAGATAAAGTAGGCTGCCCCAGAGATCAAAGTCTACCCTTGATTGCACCGTCTTAGTTCCATCTCTTTTTGGACCCCAATACAAATCATCATGCATGTATGGATAGGCAAGCCTTTCATTCTCAATCACCTTTTTGGCAGCAGCATCCATGCCTTTGTATGCCCACCGCTTCACTTCCACAGGCTCGCCTATTAACCGTTCTTCTCCCCAGTCACATATACCAATATAAACAGCCTGGGGGTCCGTGCATCCTCTCTCTTTCCCAAATTCAAAATGAAGCAAGACATTGCCCGGGTGCAAGTCCATGTGTAAATGGTGCTCTTTATGAAGCTTAAGCAAGCCGCTTAAAAACGACATAGTTAGATCACCCACTCTTTGAGCAACATATAACTCTTGCTTTCTTCGTTGCTCAAGCTTATGGACGTCGACCTCGACGGTGAGGGTTTATACCCTAATCTCTTAAATGCATGCCTGGCAAACTCATTATCTCCATGATGCACAAAAAGAGATGCACAAGAACCCCCATTCCAGTAGGGAAATATCAACCCTGTTCTTTCCAACCCAGTTGTACGGCCAATGCAGCGTATGATAGACCCATGTCTAACCTGCATTTGTGATTCCCTCATGTTTTTCATCATGGCCTTTACTATCACATCAGGCCTGGCCGTACCTAACCGCACATCATCATTCTGAAATTTAACACAATAGGGTTCGTCTTTAAGAAAACTAGAACCCAAGATATTGCATTTGAATACCGTTCCATATGTTCCTGAACCAATTCTGGTCCTGTTGATTATTTGAGAGGAATCCACCATTGCAAACCATATAGTCTTGACATCTGCCCTTTTTCTTGCTTCCCACTCTTTATCAGTTTCACCAGGACGCTTGGCTCTAATAGTCTGTGCCAACACTTTCTTAACTAGGTGGGGGGGTTGATGGGTTTCCTTTCTAAGCTTTCGATTCGTCCAAGCTATGTTCCATTCCACAGCCTTATCTTTCAAAGACTCTCTCAAGCGCGGACTAGTTAGATTTGCCACCGCATGAATCATATTTCCAGTTGTACGGGATACATTGCCATCTATCCAAGCATACCTTTCAGTATCAATCTTTTCAGGTTCTAGGTCTATCATTCGAGGCCCAAAAGCTCTCTCAGCATCTCTCATGAGACTTAAGTGGAAATCTAGCCATCCTTCGTCTGTTGTAGTAATCAACTCTAACTCAGATGGGGTGGCAGCACATATTCGCTCACAAAGCCAATTCTTTAAAGCGGGTCTTAAGGAGGACCATGGCTGTTGGGGTCTTGATCTTTTCCTTTGCATCTTAGTAGAGGACTCGGCCTCTGGGTTCATGTGAGGCTCTGCTTCTACCCTAGGTCCTTCTTTAGGGCTCATGTGCGGCTCTGCTGCTTCTAGTCTAAGCCCGTCTAACTCTTGTGGATTCATAGCAGCTTTAGAAGAAACTGTGTATAGATAGCGATATGCCAACTGTAGCAAAGCAGCAACAATACCTAAAAGTCTGGGGAAAAAGAAAAACCCCACTTTAGTGAGTGTCAATAAGCCGTGAAATGGTTCATTAATTTTCTAGTAAACTACTAAGTTTCAAGCTTGACGGTTATAGGCATCCTACTGAGTTTCAAGTTGACGGTTATAGGCACTCTATGGTTAATCTACTGAGTTTGACAGTTACGATTATATGAAATGCATTTCTCTCATTCTCTTCAACAAGTTTAACTTATGATCTGACCCAGCTACTGACTCCATTAGGAAATTCCCTCATAGAGGTTGGCGGCACTCAACTGAACATATTGCATAAGACCACCTAGCAAAATCACGAATATTTAATGAAACATACGCAACTTCCTATATTAGTGTTGGACTTTCGTCAACAACACCGTTAGAAAATAGGGTATATCTCATTAAATATTCTTCTAACCTTCCATAAGAGTACAACACCCACCTTTTAGCACCGCGTGACCGAAGCCAACAAGCGGCAGGAGAGGGCTATACACCTAAATGGGAGGTTGACCCTAGCAATCCTCGACATCAGCAATGACACCCACCCTCGGCATGGCACAATTCAATGTGGCACGCCAGGCGAGGGTCACTGCCTCAGCCGAGGATCACTCCGAACTAAAACCTAGTCTCTCTTAATGCACTCCCTACCCTAACTGCTACTGTTGTCGATGAAAGGGTAGGCAACCAAATTTCTCTTTCTTATTTTTTTATTTTTATTTTTATTTCATTATTTGTTTTTCCTTTTTTTATTGTTTCTGTTCTATTGTTTTTTTTTCATTATTTTTTTCACAAAAATCAGTCTGGATTCGACCATAGAACGAGACGCTCACCATCGTCACGCCCCTCAATGGAGGGGGGCAACAGGCGAGGGCCTCACTATGGAGGAACCCTAGACCTACAAGAAAAAAAACAACAAAAAACTAACTAGGTTTGCCTAAAAACTAAGAAAAAATGAAAAAAAAGGGAAAAGGGGCACAGGTTGTGGAGGAGGGCGCAGGTGGTTTACCTTCTTCTGCGCAAAAACAAAGAAAATGCGCCTCCTTATATATAAAGAAAAGTTCGCGTAAGCGAAAACTACTGTTTCGCTTACGCGAAACACGCTTCGCGTAAGCGAAACTTATAAACCAGCTTACGCGAACGAAAAAAAATTTCGCGTAGCGAATATATCTGTTTCGCTTATGCGAAAGAAGTTTCGCGTAAGCGAAAATTAAGACTTCGCTTACGCGAAGTCGGGGAAGAGATTCGCGTAAGCGAAAAATAAACTTTCGCTTACGCGAAAAAAAGTTCGCGTAAGCGAAACAGAAGGTTTTGCTTACGCGAATTTTTTTTTTTCCGGCCGGCGAGTATTAAATACGATAAATACGGATTTTTCTTAAAAATACGTATTTTTGGACTTTATATGTCTGAAAAAATAATTTCATACGTACAGAACCTATCCCTGCTTACCTGAACTAGATGAGAATGCACCTTCATGCACAGTTTCCCCTTTGAATCATATTCTAAGACACTGGCTTCTCGCCTTCAATATTAACCAGATTGTGCCATGCTATGAATTTCTCTTTGTGGTATGGCACGTCTGGTGAAGTGGGAATTTACGAATCCTATACATGTTTCAACATGAAATAAGAAATATTTCAGCACATAAATAGAAGCTAGAGACCAGTCCATACCTTTTTGAGCTACGACAAAAGAAATTGTAGGAATCGCTCACCAAGTCTTCGATCTTCCGGACATACTCAAAGTTATCAATAATTTTATAAGCAAGATTCATTCGGTGTGCCATGCAATGGATGCCCAAAGCATATGGTGCTAAATTTATTTGAACTCTCACTGTTAAACCATTCCGACAGCCTTGCATTACCGAGCAACCATCCAAGCCTATACAAACAAGTTTTCTCGCAATTTCATTTGTCGACAGCCCCAAATGTGTCATCAAAGCTTCTTGAACAACGTCATAAATATTTTCAGAAGTAGCATTCTTTTCTAAGCATTTAATTCCAGCATAATATGGATTCTTTTCTAAGCATTTAATTCCAGCATAATATGGATGTCTAACATAAGCCTTCACCACGTACACAGTCATACATAACCAAGAAGACATATCTTTGGCTGAAGCTTCATCCAATGATATGGCAAAATAATCACAACTTTGCATAACTTCCCTTAAAATCAGCTAGTAATACTTGATCGATGCATTTTGCAAATTCCTCGCCACTTTGGATGGACCAATGAGTGGTTGGAAAGTCTGGAATGGGCAGCAATGCTAGGAGATGCTCGTGCGCCGGATAATCGTGCAAAGGCTTACCTCGTTTCAAGACATGAAATAGTGATTGCAATTGAACAACTTTGGATTTCAAATTCTTATCTGTCATTTTCTGCAGCAATGTTTTTATTGGTGCTACAATTGGCAAATCTTGCTTCTGCAAATGTATTCTGTACTTCTCAACGGCTTGCAAGTGCCTGCACTCTTCTTTTGTTTTCCATCGCGTACTCTTCACTTCTTTCCCATCAATGATCTTCTTCTCATAGACCTTACCTGCATGTTTTTCCACGGTGTCCAACTTTACTTGAAGCAAGCACTCGCTCTTATTTTTCCATGAACATGCAGTACACCGCATTTTTGTTGCATATTTTGGCATTCCAAGTTCATCACTTTCCTTCATGGGCTCTATGAATGGAAATCTGCCTGCCCATTCCGGCTGAAACTCTCTACCTTGTGTCCAATAACTGGATTTCCTTTTCCTTTTCTTATTTTCTACTTTCTCTGCATCAGTACATGGAGGCGGATCATAAGGAATGGTAAACGTACTTGCTTGTACAGTAAATTCAGCCTCTATTGAGACCTCAACATCACTTAGGCGAGTACTCGAAGGTTGAACATCATTCGCGTGAGTACTAGCATCTTCGGCATTATGTACTTGAGTGTTGTGGCTGCTGTTACTAGAAGGCATATCTTTATTCGCTCTATCAAAGAACGACAAAATTCCTTGCTTTGTCATGTCCACGAAGCACTGTTATAAAAAAAACAAACACAATAAGCAAGAATGATCATCTTTCATTTTTCTTATCCCAGATTATGAACATATATAATAATTTAGAAGCTAAAAAAGAATGACAGGTTTTCATATCAAGGATGGGATATACTAGAGTATTTATTATCAAGATGGGATAGACTAGAGTACAGTATCTTGTAGCACAAATAATATTCTAAAAGCTGCAAAAGATAATGCATTAAAAGAAAGGCTGTTGAAGGTAAAATGAATAACATGAATAATAATGTAGATGAGTTTTAGGTTGATTAAGGTGTAAAATAATGCAGATCCAAAGCAAACAGCTTGATACATTTCATACCTATGGAAAAAAACGGTGTTGATATGCCAAATTACTCCTTTTCAAGCATTGAATTTACAAGCCGGTGAACAATTACAAGCCTTTAATTTGTGCAGGCATCTGAGAAACAAGTCAGCAATAGGGTTAGATAATCCAAGGATTGTTCATGCAAGAAACCTGTAAGCCATCCTTGCAATCCAAGCATCTGCAGCACTAGTTGAATGTGCAATGTCTGAAATCTCTCAGTTCTTAATTCCAACAATTATCTCTAGGCATGTATTTCTAAATGCTTGAAGGACATTTAGATCTGCTGCATCAAATAGGCTAACCTTAGAAATCGATTCTGATTGAAGAAGCTGAGCCACCTTCTCTGGTGATAGTAGATTATCACCATCTAGTCCATAACAAACACCAATAGAACTTGCTCCTGTACAATGTTGTTAAAAAACCCGTTTTTTATTTTTAAAGTACTTCTATAAAAATCCTCACGTATTTTAAAGGATTTTTATGATTTGGTATGGCCAAAAAATGAAAAATATAAAAATTGCACATTCTTTGCACTGCTTTATTGGACATATTTGCTACTATTAAAATGCACATTTTTGCTACAAATTATAAGACGTAGCATGCCGACAAATAAATCAGAAGCTTATGCTACTATTAGAAACTATTAAGTTCAAGTACAAAGATACAATAGCTGTTTTGCCATGCAACTCTTAAGAAAGTTCAGAAAAACATTATTATAGAGGTTAAG
Organism: Isoetes taiwanensis; assembly: GCA_021234155.1. Classification (NCBI taxonomy): domain Eukaryota; kingdom Viridiplantae; phylum Streptophyta; class Lycopodiopsida; order Isoetales; family Isoetaceae; genus Isoetes; species Isoetes taiwanensis. The sequence goes on along the minus strand of JAJEKV010000010.1, from coordinate 17,484,663 downwards.
AAGTATAAGAATTTTATATACAAAGATAAATAAGTTCAAGAATATCATATATTTGGATAAAAAAATCATAGTCTAAGGATTTGTAAAGATTTTTAAGGATTTTAAAGGATTTTAAAGATTTTTAACGTATTTTATATGAAATACGTTTTTAAAGATTTTTTTCAAAATTTTTAAAAATCTTTTAAAAATCTTGAAAAACGTTTTTTAAACGTACGGATTTTGACGTACTTAACAACATTGCTCCTGTAGATAGACAAATGCAAGATTAGTCATCATTTTCATCTTCTATCTTCTGTGAGTTGCATTTACTCCAAAAAAAATACTACAATGCCAGTTGTAACGAAAATAACATAGCATGCCATACACACACAGGAAAAGCAAGAAACCATACAAAGGCATTCCACGGTTATCAAATAAGAGGCCAGGTTGCAAATAGCTTTTGATTTCATTTAGAAAAACTCTACGGTTGAGGCCAAGAAAGAGACTTCCCAAGCTTACAAACAAAAGTTTGTCAATGGCCTTGTATGGTAAGAGGCGAATCAAGTTGAAATCCAATAATAGGTGTAAAAATCTAGGCGAACTGGACTAATCTTGCCGTAGTCTTCTTGGCGACTCCAACCTGGGCGGGAACCTTCACCGTCGAAAGGTTGGCGAACCATTAAAAAAAAATTTAATACAGGGCCTAATCGACCTTCGTATTCACTTTTAAAAAAATCACTAAATATAGCATCTTTGCGAAGATTCGCCCCTTAAGGGAAACTCTGAACATTGTCTCACAAACATTGTCTCCAATACAATCATCAAAATTTGAGACAAGTAAACAAGTAACTACAGACCTGTTAAAATGATAAAACAACTAGGTCAAAGCATATTCAACCTTCATATGGCAGACTGTCAAGGATCATCTGGTGAGTAGCCTGTTCAAGGGAAAATCTGTTGGTGCCAGGAATCTGATTCATCTCAAACTTGATAGCTGATACGTGATGACTGTACTAGAAGGTCAGGCCTTTGTCTTCAAGTAGCTCCCAACTACCATCGGGCTGGACAGCATAGTACAAACCAGCCAACACATGTTCATCCACATTGAAGGTCTGACCCCAACTATCCTTGACAATTCTGTCAAGGATATGCCTCGGCTTAACACATTTCACCACATAGAAATCTGCATTTTCCTGATTTCCCCTCTCGGCTACAACAGCAAAGTTATCACCTTCCTCTATGTTTCCACTAAGCCATTCTCCATCACCTTCAAAAAATGCCTCATCGATTTCGTCTTCAGTGCCTTCACCAGTAGACTTATCTGGCTTTAGTGTAACATATTTCCAATTCTTCAACCTGTGCTTGTTCACACAAGATGACCAGTTTCCTTTCAAACAGTTACCACAGAAACAACTTAAACCTCTATGAGCCACCCTTGTACTTGATTTGGCCAAGTATGTCCAAATGCTGTGTATTTGCTTGGTCCCTTCCACCCTGGCACAGTCCAGCCGGTCTGTCCTATCAACATCATCCTTTCTAATTACCCAGAAGTACCTGCAAGGAGACAACAAGTATTGCAGCTCACAGGCAGCATAATACAACACTACTCATCACATTACAGCAGTTCACAGACAGCACTTAAAGCACATGAAAGCACTATTCAGCACAGTACAGCAGTTTACAGGCAGCACTACTCAACAGAATACAGCAGATGAAAGCATAATACCTTTTGATGTCCCCGTTGTTGGTACCTTCATTCCAACGAGTTGCGAATTCACAGGCATCAGCATCACCCCTAAATCTCATCCCATCATACTTGAGCTGCTCTCTAGTGAATGCCCCTTTAAGGACTGCCCCTTGCCCATCGTGCTCTCCCTTACCATGGGCTGTCCGCCGGGGATTTCACCTTTAAAATTCCGTATCAAACATGTGCGTGACTGGTTAGGGGTTTTTTTTTTCCTCACACGTTCATATACGGTCTGAAAAAAATACGGGTTCACCGCCACATTTTCGGACGTGGTCGTTTAGGGGTGCTGTGGGCGGGAACTCCTCACCCGCTTCATACGGTAGGGGTGCTTGAAGATCCGAAGCTTTGAATCGTAGGGGTGGCAGCTTGCTTGTTCTTCAAGAAATTATCTACTCGTACATATGAAACTAAACAGGTCCAGATGAGCTCGTACATATAGATCAATCTTTTTGCTAGCAATCTATGTGTTAGGCTTAATGTTCAGATTTATGGGTTTTTCCTTGTTTCATTTCCGTTGTGATTGAGCAGTGATATAGCTGGCCGGATATTTTGCTTGAATGCTCCGATTAATAGGGTTATCTGATGCATGGAAGATCATAAACAGGCAGTTTTGGAATGGAAGTTGCAACAATTTGTGGATGGCTTCTTGGCAAATGTTATGAGTTGCATAACCAAATATGAATGCATTGGAGGCCACCAACCGCTACTTCAAGCGAGCTGTCAAGATTCTTGGTCTTGATTCCAAATTGGAACGCAGTTTGATAATTCCATTGCGTGAAATAAAGGTATGTTTTTTATTTTTTTGTTTTGGAGGGATGGCATATTGTCTCGCACACATATCATGAGAAGCTCTGCTGTAGGTTGAATGCAGTATAGTTAAAGATGATGGATCCTTGGCATCCTTTGTCGGATTTAGAGTGCAGCATGACAATTCTCGTGGCCCTATGAAAGGCGGAATCCGGTATCACTCTGAGGTGCTAATTTTTTAATCCCTCTGACTGTCTTAACTCTGAAGAATTTGACTGTTTTAACTTTGAAGAGTTATGTTTTATTTCCATGTGTTGCTAAATCTTCAGAACAAAGTCTTCAGATCTTCATTAATTACAATTCAATGTGTCCTATCCACAGTTAACAAATGTGATCAAACAAAGTACTTGTAATTTTAGGTTGATCCAAGTGAAGTGAATGCCCTTGCCCAATTAATGACATGGAAGACAACTTTGGCAAATATACCGTATGGAGGAGCAAAAGGTGGCATTGGTTGTGATCCTAGAGAACTTAGTATTCTAGAACAAGAGCGTTTGACAAGAGTGTTTACACAGAAAATTCATGATCTGATTGGCATAAACACGGATGTTCCAGCTCCTGACATGGGTACTAATGCTCAGGTATTGGCAACCTGTGAACTTCTTAGAACTATTGTATATTTTAATGCACTACATGACTTTTCACTAGTTGGAATGCTGCCTGGACAGACAATGGCATGGATCTTGGATGAGTACTCTAAATTCCATGGATATTCTCCCTCAGTTGTCACAGGAAAACCTATTGTAAGTTGTAACAATTTTTGTTTGTTACCAAGAACTTCAATTATGTTGTAAATTAAATGCAACTTTGCAGGATCTTGGTGGATCATTGGGAAGAGAAGCAGCCACTGGAAGAGGGGTGGTCTTTGCAACTGAGGCACTGCTTGCTGATCATGGGTTGTCTATATCAAACCAGAGTTTTGCCATCCAGGTATTATGACTGTTTGTCCAAGTAATTTTAGTTTGGTAGTTTAGAAATTTCTTAGTCTTGCATTAGAAAGTTTGTTGCTTTGCTTCCCTGTTATTAGAGATCGCATTTCCACCAGGACCTATTTGCTTAATTGTTAACCCTAGTTGATAACCCTAAAACCTAAACCCTAAACTTCTTTTTCAAACCTCTTTCTTTTTTATTTACAAAAACAAATTGGACCCTGCATACTAAGATGATGTTGGAATGGTACTGATTTGGCCTGTTACTTTCTAGGGCTTTGGCAATGTAGGTTCTTGGACAGCCAGATTGCTACATGAGCTAAAGGGGAAGGTGAAAGCAGTTAGCGATGTAACTGGTGCTGTGAAGAATGAAGATGGGCTTGACATTCCAGCTTTAATTGATTATGTTAAACAAAAAGGTGGAGTAAAGGGATTCCCAGATGGGGATGCACTGGATCCAAATGCGTTGCTTTTTCAGGAATGTGATGTGCTCATTCCTGCGGCCTTGGGTGGCGTAATAAATGGGTATAATGCTGGCTAAACAATGTTCTTAATTTTTGCAGCCGATAACTTAAGAAAGACAAATTGTTTGAACAGGAAAAATGCCAAGGACATACAAGCCAAATTTATTATAGAAGGTGCTAATCACCCTACAGATCCTGAAGCAGATGAGGTAAAATCTAGTAACCTGAATTTAACATGTCTCTAAATATTTGAGGACCATTCTAACATGTATTATTTATAGGTTTTGTCGAGAAAGGGAGTAATTATTTTACCTGATATACTTGCAAACTCAGGTGGAGTAACTGTAAGCTATTTTGAATGGGTGCAGGTACAGTTGTCCTACCTTTCATCCTTTTTATACTCTTTTTTACAGAGATTGACCTACATATGATGTAAAATCTGCAGAACATCCAGGGTTTTATGTGGGATGAAGAGAAGGTGAACGAAGAACTTACAAGCAGCTTATAATAATGCATGCATATTCTTATAAATAGATTGTGCAAATGAGATAGTGGCCTATGTAAAATCTGTCATTTGCCTAGTTGCAGACCTGACACTATACCAAATAGTTGTGAAGATAAGTTGCCAGGCCATAAGATTGTTAAGAATAAGATGTATATTTCTGTAGATGTCTTATATTTGCGGACATGGTTCACTTCTATAGATGTCTTGTATTTGCGGACATCGTTCTCAAACTCCTAAATAGTCTTTATACTATTCACTGGTCAGATATGATGTATTGGCCAGACTCAAATACATGGACAAAAACTTGGTTCATATGCTGTTGCTGATTTATGAACATAATTTATTTTAAGGAATACATGAAGACTTGTGTACAGATTATCTTGGCAGCATAATTATGTATATTATGATAAGATATCAATAATTTTGTTGGAAAGTTGCTTTTCAGGAATTAGCATGCAGGTTCTGCCCCTTTTAAATCCGTGCCATGCATGATATCCTCTTTAGGAATGATAACATTTTGCATGCTTCCTAACGTGCACACATTCCATTCCATATTAACCTTTCTTGTTCCATAATCCATTTAGACATTCCTAAACCCATATGCACCATGTTTTCAAGCTTGAAGTATCCCTAGTACTTTACCACTAAACTACAATTTGAAAACAATCCACTAGTTTAACCTTCAAATAGATTAGGCATTCCTAAACCTATATGCATTCTCCAACCTCGTCTACAACCCTATACATTCTTACAACTACAATGATCCTGGCAATGTTCATTATTTATTCAACGTAAGGGACACATGCAATGAAAATTCTTGCATCTTAAGAGATAGATGCAATAGAGTCTTAACCAAAGAGACCAGTTTAGACCGAGAATGAAGATGCGAGAAATGTCTATTAAACACATTGTGAAATTTTTTTCCTTCTCCACAAACCATTTTCTCTCTGAATAAGGCTACGGCACAAACTCAAGTACAAGATCGGGTAGGGGTATGTAAAACGTAACATAGTCCGGGCGTATATCTACGGTAGGGGGCAGGGAAACTAGGTTTTCCTATATACGTATGTAGGGGTTTTCGACCTCCAAGAGTCGTATACAAGGGGTTTTCTGGTGACCCCTTGCACGCACATGAGGTATCCCCATGTGCCTAGGTGAAATCCCCGGGGGCTGTCCCAAAGAAATTCCATATGCTATTTCCGTCCCTAGCTCATGGTGATATCTTGGTAGGAAATAGAATGGCCGGGCATATTTGAATTGGCTAGAACAACCATCTGACCAAACTATATGCCTGGAGAATTCTACACCATTTGATACAAGCCATGAATTGTGCTTTCTAAGACAGTGTTGCACAAAAAGAGTGTCATGAATCTTGTCATCACTCAAGTAAAAATGGGTTTCCTTCAATAGCTTTCTGATCCCAGAACTGATGTCCATCCTATACGTGATGTGGACGAGAATTGTTATCTGGTCATTGTGCCACGCCGGCTTTGAACCTCCCTTTGTATTTTTATCTTTGTAATTCTCTCGCAAAATCAATTACGTAAAACAATGGTGCCATCTTGGATATTGTCCGGGCAACTCCCGAATTGCATGGCCTCGCCATCTAGCCCCTCAGAATTGTGTGGCACGAATATCTTCAATGTGGAACACGGATATGAAATGAAATCCTTCATCGCCGCGTTCTCTTGTAAGACAATCTAAGGACCGGCTTTGGTCCTTTTTTTTTTCCCCTTGCCATTTGAGGTCTCTTCTTGTCGCAGCCTTCGTGACCGTGGTCCCACCAGCTACCTTGGATTTCTTACTTTTGTTTCCCTTCTTCTCAGCTTGTGCTGTAGCTTCAGGCTGTGTCCCACCAGCTACCTTGGATGTCTTACTTTTGTTTCCCTTCTTGGTGGCATTGGATCTTTTTTTTTCTGGCGCCACCGGCACTTCCTTTGGTAACGCAGCGGTAACTCGCAACTCCACCGGCTTCTTACGTCTCGGGAATGGAATCAGAACAAGGTGCAGATACATAAAACAGAAGATTAGCGCAAAGTTGAAAGCACAAAAGCAAAGATTCGGCGGATGACAAAGACATAGCAAAGATGTTTCAAAGATGCAATAAAGAGAGTATTACCTTTTCAAACGTTTTCCATTCAAGCAAGAACTCATGATTCTCTCTTTCTCTTGGACATTTAGGAAGACTTTTTATGCCACACTTCCGACATTTTACGCATCAAGCGGTCATCCCAGATATACCGCCGGACACTTCTCACTAGGTCCACAGACCCGCGAACAAAGACTTGCACTCTTCACCATGAAATCCGGCCACGACCTTAATGCATTGGGGGCTACCCGGCATACTCCAACTTCATATGGTATATGCAAATGTTAGGTTTCCCTTTCTGATACTTTCTTTACATAAATAGTCTTCAACTTCTCGAAAGCCTTTAAGCAAACAGGGTGTTCAGGATGTGCCTTTTTGTATTGTTGAAATAGCTGCAGCTGAATGGTGGCCTTTGGTTAGAAATATTTATGCAATAATAGCAAGGGCCTTTTGTATGGAAACTTATACCTGTGTGACCTCCATAAGGTGCAAGGGATAAGAAATTTGGAAGCCTGACTCCCCAACAGTGTTCACAACATATTTCTTGCAAGGAGAGACTCTGCTATTGCTTGCAAGCAGGGGTGAGAGAATCGCACCTCAACCTCCTTTGGAAGCAAGACCACAGACCATTTCCAAGGACGGCTTCCGATTTTCTTAATGCAACAGTTGCAATTGTTGACCTCATGCAACCTATCATAAGAAATATTGCACATTAATCAATGAACATATCCCAGCCAGCATCACTCAGCAGATACAAGCACTTAAAAGCATAAAGAAGCACAGGCATGAAAGCAAGAATTAGATGTACCTAACAGCCCTGCCATAGTGGAATTGCATCTAGATTTTGTGGAAGAAGCCATCACCAGTGTCGAGGTTCTGGCTCTCTAAATATGGTTCCTTTGCCTCTTTGTGGCTGCCATTATCTGTTTCAAGTTGTTGAGCAACACCCCCGCCGTCTTGCACTCCTTTGGATTTGGCAAAATTCCAGGTTCTGAGATTTCCATTTCGTGGTGATGAACCACCCTCTTCATCACATCGGCCTTGAGTTCGGGTGAATGCTTTTTGGTGAGCTTGTTGAAGTAATCAACTACAAGCTTGGCTATTTCTTGCCTGCGTCTCATGCTCAGATCTTCCCGATCAACTGCTGCTTTTCTCATCTTATTCCGTAATCTGTATTCTCTCTTTCTCTCTGCATCCAATTTCTTGTAAATTGCAGAGGAAACTGGATCTTCACGCGATATTTCCTGTGTTGCATTGACATTCAACAAATCTGGAACACTGTATTGGAATTCATCAGGCCGAAAATCCAATGCTAAACGTGTGATTGGCTCCAGGCCGGTATCAGGGAGCGCCATGAAATTCCTGAGAGAGGGAGAATAAGTGAATTGGAGGGAGAATTTGCGCGGGCCATGAGATCGAAGTAGTTCTGCACTCGATCGAATTTGCAACGTACTACCACTCGCGCGAAAATCTAGCCAAAATCCCACAATCATTTTCCTAACGGTTCGTTGGTGAGGCGGACGTGCGAGTACATGAAGGGCGTCAAAAAAATGACGGGCAGTTACGCCCACCAGCACCCAAATTAAGCAAAAGCAGGGGTGCTTTAAGCGGGCTAAAAACCTGCTATAAGCATGCGTCCGGACGCATGCTTTTGATACCCACCAGCATACTTTTACCCAGCTGTCAAGTGTGATGGATCTGTAATGGTTGAGTTACCTCCGGCATCATACAGCTGTTCAAACCTTCGGTATCCTCTATCCAATCTTCAGTATCCATGATTCCCACCCCGATGGGGTGCCTAAAGCTTAAAAATCCATATCTGAAGATGATGGCAGAGCCTTGAAACCGATAATTAATGGCTTCGTGATTAAATCGGTAATAGAATAGTGGGCAGATTTGCATGCAAATGTCTAGGATTTCTGTTTCGTGGCAATATAACTGTATCTGGCAATGGTGGAGGATCCAGTTCAGATTTATCAAAGAATTCTGTTGAATCCAGTCTACGTGTAAGCTTTTATTTGGATTCCTCTGGGTATAAATAGAGATAGATGGCCACATTTCGAGTGTATGTCGCTCCATATTCCTCCTCTTGATATAAGGTATACATGCTGTTTCTTTCGTGACGAATTGCTTCATCTGTTCATCGGTGCTTAGATCTTAGCCCATGGCAGACTGCTCCAGAGGCAATCTGTGACTGCCCAGAACTGACACTCAACAAAATTTGATGGTAGATTATCGAAATAGAACCTTCTATGGGAAGCCTGAGATAGATTAACCTGTATGGGAAGCCCGGGATAGATTATCGAATTAGAACCTGTATGGGAAGCCTGAGGCAACAAACGAATCTGAATAGGATCTTAAGATACCCTGTAGGTGTTAGTAGTTAATAAAAATCGTGTGGAATAAGTCTGCAAAAAAATCATTTGCCATAATCGGCAGCATCTTGAGCCATGGCTGCATTCCGCTATGTCTGCCGACAGGCTCAGGCTCTGTTCAAGAAAGAAGATTCAAAAGAAAAACAAAAGTAATTGGAGAACCTTGGATGTTCTTGAACCTATTTCCGCCGCTGTTCCAGTTCCTACTCAAATTCTGTTGTACTTTTCTTCATCTACTCATTTGGCGTAGGCGTAGAGCCTGTAAAGCCAGCCGCTACCCTTTATGCAGCAAAATCATATCCATTTACTGCCCTTAAATCTGGGGCACAAATCTGCAGAATGTTGCAGAATCAGAGACACAGGCCTCATATTCTATCCAGTAAAATCCTCCTGCCTGCCTTTCCTTTTTCGACCCTGCCTGGTACCCTTTGCTTACCTCATCATAAACCATATAAACTACATACTGATAGTGTAATTAGTTCGTCATCTACTCATGGGCACTAACCAAAACACAAGACAAGAACACGGGTTCAATTCCTGTGTGTTTTTTCTATTGATTTAGTTAAAGTCTAGTTATTGCATTCCATGATGGTAATATTTACAATGTCTATTGGCTATCAAATAAGGAAGGAATATCTATTTGTTGTCAGATAAATCAGGGTCTGCTTACGATAAGACCCAACATTATAGAGTTGGAACTAAAAAAATGATTTATCCCATAAGGCAATAACATGGATTCAATTTTTGTTCTTTCTATTGATGTAGTTAAAGTCTATTTATTGCATTCAACCGTGGTAATATTTAGAATGTCTACTTGCTATCAGATAAAGGAGGAGTGTCCATTTACTATCAGATAAAGAAGGGTCTGCTTAAGGTTAGTCCAACTTTATAGAGTTGGAACTATAGAAATGTTCACGGCGGCCAAGGCCGCCGCGATAAATTTCTTGTAGGCATAAATGTTAATATGAAGTTGTTCTTTCACAAGCTAGTGTATGGAAGGAGTATGTTGTTTCCTTCGCTCCTCTTCTAATTCATCTTGTGTTCTTTTCCCCTTTATACAATAATAAGACAAACGTTATCATCCTATGTGTTGAAACATTAAAGGCAAATCATATGTTGTCGATGTGTTGGAATCAAAACCCAACAACAAGAAACATAGATGTCACGGAATTTCAATACATGAAATAGAAACCAAGTAGAAGACAACTTGCAATTGATTCCAAACATGTGCTTTACGACGAATGAGCAAAACAATACATTATTGAAGTATTATAACATTGTATTCAGATCTTGAACAACTCGAAATAGCTTGACGATAACCATCCTATCGACATCTATTACGTGAGCATGACATATGTTATGCAAGCATAGCCGAGACATTCGGACAACATGGGGGAATGTGAAGTTTTATCTATTTGTCAATAGACATGGTCAATGTGCTATGGACCACTGGGTGCCACTTTGAGAATAGAGTTCTAGTGTGGTGTTTTCTTCCATTGTTATTGTCATGTGTATTGGCCCTACCCCCATATAAATTTAATCTTTATTTTATTTTATTATATTTTGACATTTTGGGTCCTTTCTCTTTCTCTAGGGATGGGGTTTATAGTACTAGGGTATGGTCGCCTGCTGCCGTGACCCCACCTCAGAGCGACGGTAAACCCCCCGTCCCTACGCTGGTTATCGCCAGGCAGCCATGGGTATCCCCGTCCAGGTGTCGTCGGCTGGTGGCCAGGTGTCGTTATCTAGGTTTTCCTTCAACCGAGACACCAAGTTCCATCATCCGTGCCTGCAATGACCTCTGTCGTGACTTGAATGTCCCTGGCACCGTGCACTAGATGACCACGCTCGTGCACTAGATGACCACGTCCGTGTTGAAGAAAATACCCCGAGCATGCCGATTTGAAACGAATTCAATGCGGGTTTGAAACGATTTGGCGCCCAAAGCTTGCACTCGATTGCATTCTTCGAAATTGAATTCTCCGACACCCGCTATGGCTTCCATGGCCATAAAATCTCGCCCTCCTTTCACAGTTCAAATGTTATCGAGAGGAGGCTGTGAAGAACACGAAGATAGCCATGGTTTCGACGAGGGCAACGGAAGAGAACTGATCTTTGAAAGGGGTACCAGGAGACCGGCATCATCCAAGAGGGTCTGCGCGCCCAGGACAAAGAGGAGGGCACCACAGGTCAGTGCTGCTACCAGTCCAATGCCAAGGAGGCCGAGTAGGAGAGGTCAATGGACGTAAGAGCAAATGCTCGACATCCCTCAAGAGGTAAGTTTAATATGGCATTTCAATTAGAGAGGCTTCTAGGAGGTCCGGTATACCGAGTCCACAATCGTGGATTGGTTATACCTGGCCGAACAAGCCACAAGCAAACAAATCATCCACAGATATTGACAACTCTCCAAGAGGAGGAGCTCGTCAATTGGGCCCTTAGCATGGCAGAGCAAGGGATGGGGGTCACACTATCTGCTGTCAAGGAAAAGGCAGCAGAGATGGCTAGAGCAGGGGGCTCATGTGGTGAATCTGGAGTACCGTGCAAAAGAAGTGGTGGAAGCTCTTTAAACAAAGACACAGGGAAGTGGCTCTAAGGAGTCCGTAAACCCTAGATGTGGCGGGGCCCGTGCCATGACACGGGGAGAACCTCGACAACTTCTATGCCGGGCTTAAGCAGATTTATCTTGAATTTGCATTCCCCGCCTCAAGGATATGGAATGCCGATTTAGACCGGAATTCGTGAGGGAAAGTGAAGGGGTTGAAAATCATAGCTAGAAAGGGGGGAATAGGGTGAGTGAGGTAGTTATGAACAATAGGGAATGGGTTACTATTTTGGTTTGTGTTAATGCTGAGGGGTACAGGATCCCCAACATGTATATTTTCAAAGGTAATCGCATGAGGCAAGATCATATTGCAAGATGTGAAGAAGGTGCCATTCAGTCAGGCAATCTTCGGCTTGGATGACATCGAATTTAAGTCATGGGTCACATTTTGCAGCAAGAGTTCCGTGTGGTGTATCCCCGCACCAGCCTCACCTTATCATATTGGATGGTCATGGGGTCATGTAGAGCTGGAAGTCATATTGGAGGCAAAAGAGAAGGGCATCCACTTTGCCTTATTGCCTCCACATACATCTCATAGACTTCAGCCTCTAGATGTGGCATGCTTTGCCCTTTTAAGGCAAACATTCAAGAGGCATAGAGCTGCCTACATGGTAAGCAAAGGGGGGGGCAGAACCAAAGAAGGAGGAGATAGCGTAATTGATTTCCGGGCCGGTTGCATGCGGCCTCACACCCCAGAACATCAAGGCAGGTTTTAGGGCAACTGGTATCTCGCCCTTTGACCAGGAAAAGGTTAAGCCAGGTCAAGAATGTACCAGGTTTGGGAGGGTGCATGTTGAAGACATTACAAAGCAGGCCAGGAGCAAGCTGGAGAAGATTACCATCCAGATATGGCACAAGTGGAGGCGTTTGACATGGCAGAAGTGCACCAGCTATGGGAGGCTTTACCAGGACAACTCCCAAATGAAGTGCAGAATGACCAAATGCCACACAATCCAGTTGGTGATCATGTGCCACAAGCTGGCCATGTGGAACCTAACCATGAATTGCCCATTGAAGGTGCTGCTGTAATGAGTCAGGTGCATGCCAATGATGTTGGAGGTTCTCAAACATATGGCATGCCATCACAGACCATAAGGGCAAGGAAGAGAGGCTTTGCCCCAGATCTGAGAGGGAGAGTTCACATATCAAGTGATGGTTTTTGTGAGGCATTGAGAGCAGAACAGGCTAGAAGGGCAGAGGCCGAGAAATTGAAATTGGAGCAGCTGGCAGCAAGGAAGGTTGAGGCTGCAAGGAGGAAGGCTGAAAGGGAGCAGGCTGCCAAGAGGGCACAAGCTAACAGGGATGAGAGAGAGATGAGGAAGTTGGCTGATGAAAGGGAAGCTGCAAGTGCTGCAAGGCTTAGGGAGTTTATGTACCCAAGGGGGCTGTCTAGAGTGGCATCCATATTTGGTTTTCAAAGGGTGTTGAGCGAGGAGGTTAAGACAAGAAGATTACAGGTGAGGAACAGGCTTAGGATTAGACAAGGGTTAAGTCCACTTGGGGCACCCATTGCTGTAAATCGACGCCCCGTGAATTGACCTGTGCTCTTCAACCCTTGCACTGCTAGTCCCCGTGGTAGACCTGAACTCCCAACCTTTGATGATGCCGATGAAGAGCAAGTCATGTGCGGTTTAGATGACACACATATCCGCCGGGTGATCTTGGTCATGAGCATCACGTAAGTATCGAGGGTTGCATACCTCTTGTTAGGCATGTAGCAAACCCAATCAACACACTCAATTCCCCCAATGAAGAGGTGGGACTTGCCCGCTCCACGCGACAACATGCCGACATTGGTCACGGCAACTCAATGAGACCGGACACCCGGGGATGGGTGAACTATGCCGCCGACCAATTCGGGACCCGAAAGCATGACCAAAGTTGTCGCAATAGACAAGGCAAGGATTATCGTGGAAATGGTGGAAATTGGGGTGGACCGGAATTGTGAGCCGTGCAAAGGAGATGGATGTTGGGTTTGCAAGGATATGGAGGGTCGACATGGCTCGAGTCACCCGACCAACTCAAGGTTTGGGGAGGGGACCTCATTCATAGCTACACCCACCGATAGCCGTGTATGTTTGGTCACGTTGTAATCTTAATATTCGGTTCACCTTTTATTTGGCATCGCTATTAATGGACAATGTGCATGTGTATCCAAGACTTCGGATGAAACCCAAGACAATTAAGCATGTCGACAACTCATTGTACATAATATATGAAGGAAAATAGTGAACTTGTTGTACAAGATTTATGGCTAAGATAGTGAACCGATTAAAATAGTGATTGTTGCACATTCTCGGGCCATTTGCATGGACCCGACACCTAACACAACCATAAATAAATAACAAGAGAAGTGAACATAAACAATGAACAAAGAATGAACCGCAACAAAGGACAAGAAAACAGGATCATTCCATTACACAAAAATAATGTTCAGACAAAATTGAGCCCTCTCGCCGCACAAAATATGCCCGGAAGGGCCGTTTCACAACATGAAGCAAGAGGAGGCGAGGATCGCCCGTGGGGGCCTTTTCGCACAAAGGGGCAGAAAGACAAAATTAACCAACGGGGCTTTGGAATAGCACATGGTCGCCTCCGGTGATTATGATTTGGCAGGTGGATCAGGTCGGGGTCGAACGAGCCCGCTCAACTTGAGAGACTATTTCGGGCGATACCTCGACGACGTAAGAACCGAAGTACCGTTGCCAGGATCTCTCGCCGGGGTCACCAAACAGTTCCTAATCTTGAAAGAGTTAGGAGTGGTAGAGGTCGAGGAGGAGGAGCTAACAGGGGGGAGGATGGCGCCGCCGGAGCGAGGCGAGAAGCTCTCTTGACCGGATCATACCCGCCACCCCTCACTATCCATGACCTCCCACGGACCGGGATAACCGGTTCGTCGTGCATCCATGGCGCCTAACCCCCGTGAACAACAACGACAAAGCACAAGATCAATGGAAGATAAGAAACAAAAACATATCGTAACCACGAGAACATACCTCGACGCTTAAAACCCGGATGCTTGAAAGGAAATGGCGATATCTTCCCCGCCGATCGCTCAATTTAAGGGCTTAATCGCAATGATGGGCCAGGATTTCAAGAATCCGGCCTTTACAAAATGTAATTAATTGGCATCCGGGACACGTGGCCGGAATGTTCGGGCCAAATTGGGTGAAGAATTGGAGTTAGAGTGGAGAAATTAAGCCTCATTCGGGCGGAAGTGGGCCAAAAGACCAGCGGTTCTGCTATTGCTATGTACCTCGAACGCCCGGTACCATACGTATTGGTAGCCGGGCGACCTAGACCTCGTATATGGCACCTAGGCCCGCCACTAATAATGAGATGTGGCCTCTGAAGTGGGAGCGGGCGTGGCGTGCAGATCCAGCAATTGCGCGATAGGTGGCAACATGTGCGCGGTACGTGGCACCTCCCGCGCGCTAGCACGCCATAAAGGCCGCTAAAGAAGGCCTCGGGTACCGCGAAGTGTGGTTTGGGGACAGGCGAGGGTGGACGTTGGACCCCCCCTTCTTGATGCCACCATAACTTTCAATGGAGATTGAATTTCGGAAAAGTTTCTTCTGGGAAGTTGTTGAGGACAACATTAGGTATCCCAATAAATTGACAGATCGAAATTTGGGTGAAATCCGGATGTTTAAGGACAATTTGCCCCTTAAGTGCGCGGAACATGGCGACCATACCCTAGTTACTAAAAAGATTTTAAGCATTTTTGTGGGCAGTCGTATACGGGGTTTAAGACACGTTGGGGTTTTAGAACCCTCCAAGCAAAAACACAAAAAAAAAAAAGCCAAAGGAAAGTTTTCCAAACTCGGACAGATCGATACATGCCACCCATTTGTGTTTTTAGCTCTCCCCGTCTCTATCCCTCTGATTCGCCGGAGAGGCCAGGAATTGGATGAAGCATGCATTTTTAGCTCCAATCCGACCTCCATCATGGGCCCAACCACAAATTCATGTAAACATATTTCCCCATTTCTCAACATTTTCAACAAATTTCGCATTGCATTTTGGTCGGATTTCCCATCTACTTTTTGAATTCCTTTTGCTTGCATGAGGTGGTCTTTTGAGAGAAGTTTATAGTGGGTTTCGCGTTTCTGATATAAGTTTTGTTACAGGCTTAGACCAGGCGATCGACAAAAAAAAATGGGATGAATTTGGCAAAAAACCGCCAATTCCCACTTCTGATCTATGCCAAGGGGTGAAGAAGATAGAATCCAGCGATGGGTGGATCGAAAGCAAGGTAAAACAGGACAGCGGAGCTGCAAATTCTTCGCGGGGAGAAGAAACCAAAGAATGTAGTATCAAAACCAGTCTCTCATCTACAAATACATCTTCCACGGGATTGATTTTGGAGCCTTGTAAGCAATCCCTCAAAGCGGAAGCCATAATAGAACGCTTTAATTCTGATTCCATCCCTAGTTCTGGTTCAACCCCAACTGATGAATCAAAAGACGAAGGATTTGAAGCAGAAAGGACACCAGAGTGGGTGTTAAACAAATCCGTGGGTTATAATCAGAATCCCCTTCAATTCGACAACGAAGACTGGCTTCCCAAGATCATAGATGCTGTGGAAAAAGACCAGCAGCAACCCAGCCCCTGCTATGAAAGGGTATGCGCAGAGTTTTATGATCTGCCCCAAGTTTCTGCCCCAGCCGATCATGCTGGACTAACCGGAATAAACGAGCAGCTTGCCTCCCACAATAATCTTAATCTTAATTTTAGTTTTAGCCAGGATATCTATCTAAATGATTGGAGAACGGATTGGGGTGGGGATTTTTCAGACTGGGAAATGCAAGAGCCTCTTTCTGCCCAAGCAGTGATTAATTCTTCTGCAGTGACTAATTCGTCTGTAAAAACATGCTTGTTCCCATCAGATCAAGCACCCATAGGGCAATTTGCCATGATTCAGCACAGAAATAACTTGGATCAAACATTTTCAGATTGTACACCCCTTGGATCGTCTGAAATAGATTCGATAAAATGCGAAATTACGCATGCTTCGAGTTTTCCTTCTGGGGCCGCATATGGGCAGTGTGCATTTTCTTCGAGTACTAATATGGTAGGGATAGAAAATTCGATCCCTTTAGGTACTCCCATACCGCTAGTTCCTTTGAAGACCAGAAATGCAGGTTATGTAGAGACCCAGGTTTCTAATGTAGGGTTTAATACTTTAAGCTCTTCACAGGATGCTAGTTTTCAAGGATTTGGCAGAAAGGCTTCCATGCCTGCTTTAGCTGTAAGTAAGCCAATTTCTAGACCTGGTACTCCTGCTGCCACTACCAGAGCTGCTAGAAAGAGCAGAATGGCCAGAAAACGAAGATCTATGGTGCAAAATCGGTCTGGCGCTTGGTCTTCTAGCCCTTGTCGCAGAAGCCTCTCTAATGGCCATACTAAATTCAATCCACCTGAAGAATCTCGTGTAAGTCTTTTCAATTCTTCGTTCTCATCTTGGTTCATTTTTCAGATTTTAGTTTAGTTCATATGTTCTTCATTTCACAGACCCTAATTGCATTAGTTTTGAGAATTTTCACTTGCACATTCTTCTAGCACATCTGCTCGTTCATTCTGTTGTAATCATCCTATAATTTATCTTTTGTTCCTTTTCATTCTAGCAATTTATGCTGATTTATGTTCTTCTATTCTTATCAGTCTGTAAATTTAGACCTTGCTGGCTGTAATCAATATTCTGTTCTACTCGTACATTTTATCTGCTCCTTAATCTTGACTTCTAGTTCTTTGAATACCATTCCAGTAGTCTTGCACTCCATCTGATTATAGTTTTCTTTACTGCCATGTTGGTAGCTTTGCACTGATAGCATACAGTGCAACTTAACCCCTGGTTGGTTTAGGTGGATTTATTCCTTTGCATATCTGTATTTCCAGGGAACCATTTCTGAAAAGAATCTCAAGTTCCTCCTACAAAAGCAGTTGAAACCCAGTGATGTTGGCAATTTGGGAAGAATAGTCTTGCCAAAGGTAGAACCGCTCTTTACATAGCATCAAGGATTTGGCATTGAAGGTTGCATGAATCCTAACTTGGTATCAATAGGTTGCTTGAATTGATGTGTCTTAATGGCTGGCCTTATTTTTGTAGAATCATAGTTTGGTATTAAGTTACATGCAGGCACCAGGTTCATAGATTCAAATACATGGCCTAGCTAGATTTTGAGATCTGTTATGTTTTATGATGACTGATCTTATTGTCATCCCATAGAAAGATGCAGAAAGCAGGCTGCCATCTCTCACTGCAAGAGAAGGCATGACTATTGTTATGGAGGACCTCATGACATCTCGCCGATGGCATCTTCGCTACAGGTGCAAATTCAATCCTAATCACCTTGTGGAGCTGTTATACGTTACTTAAATTTCTATCATATGTAGGTTCTGGCCGAACAATAAAAGCCGCATGTACTTGCTGGAGAACACAAGTAAAACTACATGCTATGCGACTCTCGCAAACTAGTGCTTGTTCTTACAATCATATTGGTGTGCTAATAGTTTGCTTCTATGAAATTAGGCGAGTTCATCAAGTCTCACAGGCTTGAAGAAGGGGACTACATGATTCTCTACAAGGATTCATTAACTGGAAAGCATGTATGTTTCTTTGAAATGCATTGGTCCTTTCCACCATTATATTTCTTTCATAGCTTGTTAACCTGAAATTGAAGAGCTAGACTGTTTGTGAGCGCAGATTATTTCTGGTAAAAAAGCTTCAAGAACGTGTGGACCAAATTTGTGTCTTCCTAGTCCTGAGAAACAAGCACAAGAAGCTAGTCAGTCATACCTTGGAAGTGAAACAAGGTCAAGGAAGCTAAAATCAGCATGTAATTCTATGTCCATAACACAATGCAAATCTCAAGGACAAGAGACAAAGTCAAGAACATCCAGAGATGCGACGGCAAATACATTTAGTTCTGAACCTAGTGGAAGCAAGTCTAAAAGAATGAAGCAGGATAGTAGTGGTAATACTAGGCAATCCGAAGCAGAGACTGGAAGAGAAGATGATGGCTGCATGGTGCAGTTTAAAGATGACCCTCTTATGGAAGGAATTGCTAAGGATTTTCCTGCTGAGTTTGATGGAAGTGAGCTAGCCCAGTTTCCTGAAATTGAGCCTGTTGACATGGCCATTGAGGAGATTTTGAGCTTGGTGGATATGCCGATGTCCGGGATCAAATCAAGCAAATTGTCTCTCTGATACTTGAAGATGTGGTTAGTCTACTGAACTAAAATTTTCTAACAAGTTAACATTATTGCCCAATGGGATGCAAATTTTGGGGGCATCCATCTGCAATAAAAAGGTTATTTACCGGATCTTCACAGTAATAACTTTTAGATACAGTTTTGAGTCCATGAAATGAGGATGAGAAATAATATGTCCTCTATCATGGATGCGGTTGTTTAGAACATGGTATAATCTCTCATTTATCATTGCACTAACATGGGTATAATATCAGTATGATGAGAGAATTTTAGTTGTTAATCTAAAATCTGTGTGCTTCTCTCTTTATGCCTGCAACATCTAAGTATGTGATAACTAGAAGATAGATTGTTCATTTAAATTAGGTTGAGATGTTATTTGCCATCTATATGTACAACGAGTTGAATTTAATGGCCCAATGCAACGTGCTTATCGGTGATGGTATCTTTTGACCCTATTGTTTTCATTAATAGGAATTCTTGCACTGCGACTCGCATGAAACCAACAAAGCGCTAGATAGGCTTCTCATTCATCTCAGCAGATTTCTACAATGGTGGACAGTGGATAGCCGCACACATGCGAACTACCCACGAAAAATAAAGGGAAAATCCAATTGGACCCCAAAAACAAATACAATGCTAATAGATGAGTGGCTGATGTACCTGCCGAAAGCTTATCACCGGGATTAAAAAACCCCGCCCTTTCGGGTTTTCGAGGAAAAACCCTAGTGATAAGCCTTCGGCAAGGGGCTTAGACAAACGTAAGGCATAGAATCGCTCCCAAAAACCCCCGCATGGAGAAGTCAAAACGGATGGCGCTCGCCAACCTGTACCTGCACATCACCAACACAACAAACGAGAGACATACCAAAGAATAGCATCACCCAATGGGTGGAAAAAAAACATCACCCACCGGGTTGGAAAACATGATAAACAGAACTTGTACAAAATATAAAAACAAAGAAGGGGGGAGGGTGGGTTCAAAGAGAATAAGGTAATCTTTGAGAGAAGAGGAAGCGCCGATGAAACGCCGATGAAGAACTCCGCAATAAGTAGCAAACGCCCAACCCGAAGAACGCCCAAAACGCGACGCGATGCATGCACGCGACGCGATACAATGCATGCATGCTCGCCTTGAGCAAGAATGGCGATTTCGCCACGCGAATCGACGACATTCTTGCACTGCGACTCGCATGAAACCAACAAAGCGCCCGAATACCAAAGGACTTCCTTAACAAACTAGGATCGAGGACGAAGGTCACAGGATGAAGGCGAAAGGCCGGAAAGGACAGCAGGAAAGCAACGCCAAATTGGCCAAACCAGGCAGGAAGAAGCCCCTCCCCTGCCTGGAAACAATTCAAAGAGAATAAGGTACTGCTGAGAGAAGAGGAAGCGCCGATGAAACGTCGATGAAGAACTCCGCAATAAGTAGCAAACGCCCAACCTGAAGAACGGCCCAAAACGCATGCGATGCATGCATGCGACGCATGCAATGCATGCATGCTCGTCTTGAGCAAGAATGGCGATTCGCTACGCGAATCGACGACATTGTGCATGTGTCTTTGTCTATGAAACCTAAAATATACATTCGATTATGTTGATGGTGACCACTAAGGTGTGTACTCTCTCCTTACCGTTTGTACTTTATGTCATAACAATGGCCAAGCTTACATCACATTAACAAAGCAACAAAATATTCTTCATAGCATACTTATTAAATACAAAAAATTTATTGTGGCGGCCAGGCAGCCGCGAACATTTCCTTTTTCCTACTCATTTATAGGGGTAGATTTATGTAACGTCCATATTAGTGTTAGCTAAAAACCAAAGTATTTTGAGTCAAACAACTACTCGACAATGTTGGTTTTTATCCAACTCATACCAAGTTTGTTGACACATGGTTCATTATTTTCACTAATTATGAAGTATTCTCATTTATCATATTCCTTTTTCCATCGTGAATTGTTAGGAACTCCATTTTCACATCATAAATGGAGATAGTTAAATACAAACATACTTGCAAAGATAGCTGAATGGAGATATACCTACAGACGTTGTTGGATAGTCAGTTTATATATCAATTGAATATAGACTAGGGGCCCTCCCTCATCAAAATCAACTGGAAGAAAATGTCAACAAAGTGGAATCTCTCTCATTTGCACTATCCCCCTCAAGTAGTTCTAGAAAGTAGAAGCCACAACTCTTCTATTATCAGGTCAAGTTTGTAGATGGGCCCAACATCTAATTAGTGAGATGTCGTACTCCACTCAAAGAATATGAATTCCAAATATTTGTACAGTTATACAGTGATTTATCAAGCCGAATGTTTCTTGAACAATATTGGTAGAATAACATGATAATACTACGCATGCATTTATATGAGCATTGACACACGAGCTTTACACATGCATTTAGATGAGTTTTGACATATAAAGGCAGGATTTATGAGATGCAGAAGATAAATGCAATATATATAAAGAAGAAAACTATATAATAAAAGAATATAAAGATCAAAACGGTAAAGAAATCAAGTATAATTTACCCGTCCCATTTCTCTTCGGAACCTCAAATTGGGAAGCATTTCACAATATTTTAGCATCATTTATAGTAAACTTGTGTTCTTTGCCAGTTTCTATCAGGCACTAGTCCATCAAAACCCCAGCCACAGTCACAAAAGATTATAGCACTCACTTTGTGGCAAAATTCAAGTGCATGTTTAGTACCAAGCTGCCTCTTCACGGTTGCCTTTCAATCCAAGTTGATCATCTCACTACAAGAGGATGGGGGATATAGTGTCAACCCTTGTGACAAGCCATAGGTGTAGTGACAATTTTGTGTCGACTGCTACTATCTTGACACAAAGTGCTTGTGTTGTGTCAAATTTGTGTCTAATGCATAGTGTCAAATATGTCGTCCAAGGCAATGACATCCTTTTGTCAACTTTTTATCGCAATTTATGTGGGTTATTACAACCACTTTCAAACAATATTATAACTAAGATGTACCAACCTCTTCATAGGTGTCTGCGGGTTAATGTGCTTGTCCATAAGTTTAACCCTAGAATATCAAATCAGTGTCCAGTATGCAAGCGTGGATCTGAGACCATTGAGCATTGCTTTTTCATGTGTGAACACCTTAGACATGTATGGGACTGGTTGTTTTCCCTTTTTCAGGTTTCACTAACAAGTCAACAACTGCTTTTGGCAATTTACCCAAGTACCTGGACAGAGTTACAAGGCCAGGCTTTTCATCTAGCAGCAGGATGGTTGCTTTGGACTATCTGGAAAAGATGAAGATTGGTAATCTTCAAAGGTCTGGATGTGGCAGATAATCGTGTTCTCCAAGAAGCTCAAGGTTACATTGTAAAGTCGTATCATTGTTCTTCACTTGCCCCTCGCAAGAGGCGATTGATTTTTGAGGAGTATTTGGATGTGCACTCTTATGCTTAGGCAGGTTGCTTCACTCGGTGGGTCTCTGCTTATCCGCTGAGATTTTATTCCTGTCTCTGCATTTATACTTGTATTTTACTCTTTGATTGAATAAAGTCTGACGTCCTTCAACAAAAAAAAATTTGTCTAATATTTCATTGTGAGGAGCACGCATCCAATTTAAGTGGGTTGTTGCAACAATTTTTAAACAATAGTACAACCAGATCGCTACAACATTTTCTTAAGACTTATAACAGAATGCCATCAAATTTTGTATCTAGTATTTCAACGAAATTGTGTTGTTGTGTATTCATACATAAGATATAGTACTACACCAAAGGATATTACTTGGTATCAAGAATGATTTGATACCTAAGAACTAGTTGGATGAAGGAAAATACTAAATGGTGAAGAGTACTTAGCAGAAAAGACAGAGGAGCAAATCTATCACAAAGACAAGACCCATCAAATACGAGATACTTGTAATGTACATAATAGATAATCAAACTCCAAGAACTAGGGCTAATTGAATAAATGAATTCATGGAATTCAAAATGATGAAAAAAATGCCACTACAATCTAGACCGCGCTTATTCTCAACAGAAGGAATGAGAAAGTGATGCTTCCCTTGAAGGATGATCTCGAAGGACGAGCGTAGCAAGAAGAGGGGCCTCTAGCTTCTCAAAATTTGGATGATGATGTTTAGAAAGCACTAAAATGGGTATAATAATATTATGATAAGAGAATTTTAGTTGTTAAGCTAGGATCTATATGCTTCTCTCTTTATGCCTGAAACATCTAAGTATGTGATAATTAGAAGATAGATTGTCCATTTAAATTACGTTGAGATATTATTTGCCATCTATATGTACAACAAGTTGAATTTAATGGCCCACCGAAACGTGCTGGTCGGTGATGGAATTCTTTTGACCCATTGTGCATGTGTCTTTGTCTATGAAACCTAAAATATACATTCGATTTTGTTGATGGTGACCAGTAAGCTATGTACTCTCTCCACACCGTTTGTACATTATGTCATAACAATGGCCAAGCTTACATCACATTAACAAAGCAATAAAATATTCTTCATAGCATACTTATTAACTATGATATGTATTGATTATAGGCATGAAGAGCCTTTGTAGTGGCTTATATAAGATGTGAATGAGAATAGGAACAAAATGACCTGAAGGTTATTCACACTTATGCCGTTTCAGACCAGTAGACATCTCCCTTGAGGATCTGGGTTCTTCATCATCATCTGACTCAACACTGCCAGTAAGACAACTGAAACACCTCTTCAACACTCCCACTTGTTCCGGTCTTGCATCATTAATTATCTTGCTCACTCCAAGCCGATGTTTTTCAAACTTTTCTTTACTCAATGGCTTCTAAAGATGTCAGCAATCTCTTCAGTTCCAACGAACGTAAGCTCGATAGGGGTCTAGGCACGTTATTGAGGGACTCTTTTTTTGTCTGCGACACTGAGTGCTTGTGAGGTGCTTTACCTTTTTATATATGCATTTTCTACCTCCCTATATTCGTCAAGATTAGGTATTGACGGGCGCTTCTACAGCACACGCAAATTTGAGTTTTCCACTTCTCCCGATTTGGGAGTTTGTTAGCCATGTCATCAATTCGGTTTCTAGGAGCAGATCTCCTGCTTCTCGGTGGAGCTTTGGTGATGGAATTCAATTTTGAAGAAATGAAACAGAGTTCTTGTTTCTATAGCAATTGTCTGAATAAGAAGTCTTGCTTATGCATGGGATTGTTGGGTTGAAGGCAATTGTTGAGAAATATGCAGCATAATTTGAAGCAAGATTTGCTGGTCAAGATCGACAAGCCTTAGTTGCTGCATTTGGTTACAATGTGGAAATCCACATGCCAAATTTGCATGTTGAAGCATAAACTTCAATTCCATTAGAGATCCAAAATGATGTGGATCCCTGCTCATTTGAAGCAGTCTCATCTCCAATTGAGAGTGCTGAAACACAACCTGATTCTACACCTTGTAAGGCTCCTTGCACCAAGACATGTTATTATGTATCCCCTAATACAATTTGCAGGAGAATCATGACTAAAAAAGAGAAGACAATAGAAGATCAGGAAGAGAAAGAGGGAGAAATTGGCTTGGAAAGAGACAAGTTATCAGATTAAGAAGAAATCTTGATGGCAAAGAAGATAGCAAGACCACAGAATTTGCATGCAATCCACTTCCTCGAAGAATCACATGTATATTATGAGTTATGCTACAATTTTGAATATGTAATAACTTAGTTAGATTTGTCAATGCAGGTAATGTTCTATGAAAGTTTCAAACGGCAATTTCCAAACATAAAAGTTGGAATAAGGTTATTTGAGGTTTTGAATAAAAAGTTCGTCAGACGACTTAAAGAGTGAGAGACATATTGCTGCATCTACCACATGCGAGTTGAATTTCCCATCGATCCGAGACATCGGATCGCCATTCTAGAATGGGACGAGCATGCATGTTTTGCATGCATGCGGGCGGCGCATGCCCGTTCTGGTTGGGAGTTCGCTATTTTAGGGCATTTCGCCCCGACTTCTCATCGGGCGCTTCCTCTTCTCGCCAGCATTACCTTATTCTCTTTGAATTGTTTCGAGGAGGGGAGGGCTTCTTCTGCCCGGTTTAGCCAATTTGGCGTTTCTTTCATCTTTGTCCTTTTCGGCCTTTAGCCTTCATCCCGTGACCTTCGGCCCTCGATCCTAGTTTGTTAAGGAAGTCCTTTGGTATTCGGGCGGTTTGTTGGTTTCATGCGAGTCCCATTCTAGAATCCCATCGATCCGAGACATCGGATCGCCATTCTAGAATGGGACGAGCATGCATGTTTTGCATGCATGCGGGCGGCGCATGCCCGTTCTGGTTGGGAGTTCGCTATTTTAGGCGCATTTCTGCTTCGACTTCTCATCGGCGCTTCCTCTTCTCTCTCAGCAGTACCTTATTCTCTTTGAACCCACCCTCCCCCTTCTTTGTTATTGTATTTTTATCGCGTGGCACGCTACAGAATCAGCCCCTCCACTCTGGGAGGTTTGTTTTGTCTTGTTGTTTTGTTGGTGATGTGCGTACAAAGTTAGGTTAGCGGCGGCATCCTGTTTTCGACTTTTCCATTCGTGGGTTTTGGGAGCGATTTTTATGCCTTACGTTTGTCAAAGCCCCTTGCCGAAGGCTTATCACTAGGGTTTTTCCTCGAAAACACGAAAGGGCGGGGTTTTTTAATCCCGGTGATAAGCTTTCGGCAGGTACACTAGCCCAGTCTCTATTAGCATTATATTTTGTTGGGGTCCAAATGATATAATTGGATTTTCCTTTTATTTTTTTTATGGGTAGTTCGCATGTGTGCGGCTACCCACTATCCACCATTGTAGAAAATCTGCTGAGATGAATGAGAAGCAAGTCGGGCGGTTTGTTGGTTTCATGCGAGTCCCATTCTAGAATGTAAGGCAAACAGTCAACAAAGGTACGAAGAGATTTTAAATTTCATGGGCCTAGCTGTAGACGCAAATGTGCTATTTGTGGCCCAGGACCAACATGTGAAGCATATATGCACACTTTTCACAGTGTGAGCGATATGTGGAAGTCCATGGTATGTCGAAAGGATGATTACATCTTGGCACAAGCCAAAGTGTTTGCAAATGGATTGCGGAGACTGTGGGCTGAAGGCTTTCCTCAAATGTCCAAAGGAGCAGAGTAAATTGAATAGATTGAATTAGAAGAACTTTGAAAAGGTATTTTCGCGTATCTTTAAAGTGTTGTTTCTTTCAATGTGTTCTTAGTTGAGTGAATGAACCATGTTAATGATTAGCATCTATTTTTAATTTCTTAGCATTTCTTCACATAAGTTTTGCTAATCAAAGATGAATAGTATCTTTTTAGATTTCTAATCATTTCTACACAAATCGTTTGCTGATTAAAGAATTGTTGTGCATGTTGCAGGTGAAAGAGTCTTACGTGAAGGATGTGGGCAAAGGTGGAAAGCCAATTGTTAATACGAATGATGTTATGAAGTTGGTTTATAAAAATACATCAACATATGAATTTATGGTGCATGCAGATGTTGTAATTAAGCAATTTATTCCTCATACCTATGCGGCAAGATAGCAAGCTGATCAGTTTCAAGGAGTGTTTGCAAACTTTTCGAGAAGATATTAATATCTCTGTGATTGACTTCGCAGAGAACTATACTTTTAAAATTCAACAGGAAAGTCAAACACTGCACAGGCAAAACGATCAATGTTCTATTCTAGTTCAGATCACGTATAGGCATGCCATGAATGGGGAAGTTCCAAATATTAAGATTGGTGACTATAAATTGATGAAGGAGATCCATTTTTACATGTCTGATGATCGAGAACATGACTCTACATTTGTCCAGCATTGGGTAGAAGCACAGAAGGGTGTCTCATATTTCTTGCAAATTGATGTAAAACTTATTACATTTTTAAACGGAATTTTGATCTTTGTTATTCTATTCAAGCATAAATGTAAAAATACATCATAGATACTATGATATGGGACTATATTTTATTACATTTACAATAGGAAAATGTAAATTAATGTACATTTAGTTTTACATTTGTTCAAGTTTGCCTTGGCAAACATGATTTACATTTTGTAAGACCACCCACATAACCCACATAACTATCATTAACATTAATTCACATAAACCATTACATCCAACACTTTTAGATTAAAATCCCCCTAAAACCCCCTTTGGTTTGGGTGCATATTCACACGAGGGGTGACTCCGGGCAACGAGAGCTGTTGGATAGGTATATTCACCCCTTATTCCTTAATCTACACCGTACGTAAAGTTCCTCGTTTGTGGGGTATGCAAGTACAAAATTTGCTATACTGTATAACAAGATTCGCATAATACTATAAGATTTCAAGCGGAATACTATATGGTGTTGATTTTGTACGTGCAAAATACAATTATGAGGGCTCTCGCTGCCCTACGTCACCCCTCGTGTGAATATGCACCCAAACCAAAGGGGGTTTTAGGGGGATTTTAATCTAAAAGTGTTGGATGTAATGGTTTATGTGAATTAATGTTAATGACAGTTATGTGGGTTGTTTTAAAAAAAAAAAAATTGGGCCCTTCGGGCCCTAACAAAAACAAATTAATTACTAAGAAGCTTGGATATTGTAGTTGAACACATGTAGTGAATGTAGGGTATAACGAATGTAATGTGGAATGTGGGATTAATCATTTATTAACATTGGAAAATACTTAGTTCATAAACCAGTCCACAAGTTTATGCTCTTCCCATAAGAGGTCCACGTGCTACTTTTGGCCAGAAGATGCAAAGCATGTGGAGATGTGTTGGTGTATGTATTGCAACGATTTATATGGTAGTTGCCAACAAGGAATGTATGAGTCCATGCATGCCCCTTCAAAAGTAAACTATAACAAGAGTTAAAGATAATAATTCTAAATAAGTGAAAAGATGATTCTTACAAGGAAGAAATGCCCAAATGAGATTTAACCAAATGCTTCACCATCTGTTTACTATGATTGAGATCTCACCAAATGCTTCACCATCTCGTTACTAATAAATACAACTAATGTTTTCGACCATATTGAGCAGACATCGCTAAGTTGAGAGAGTCGTCTTCTTATAAATGATTTGTTTTACAATAAAAGCAAATAACATAACACTTTTTGTTGGAGAAGATATCTTTGCCAAGATTATCATTGCAAAGCATACGAGAGATGATGTTACTTTATGAAACTCTCTCGATCCATATCCTGCTTTTGTAATATGGATTTGTGGCAATGTGGAATATTGCCTAATCTCGAGAAAAAAAAAAAAAGCAAGTGGAAGTTGTTACGGATGATTATTCTTATTTGCAGAACTCACAATAAAATCGGTATCCATCCATATCCTATGGCAATATTAGCTAATCTAAGGAACGAAAGCAATGAATCGCTTGTTTACATATTTAATGTAGGAAGAGCTAAAAGAAATATAATGCACCGGTTATGATTCATGGCCAAATTTGCTTGCTTTAAAAGACCCTAGATCATGTTAATGGATACAAAAACCAAGCACTTATTTTAAGCAAGCAAACACAAGAACAATATATTTACCGGAATATGGCCATCGGTTTCTACTTTTTTACCGCGTCCGCATACAAAACCCCTGCTTTTTATCGCTTTTATCGACCTTTGCTCATCGGCTGCGGAACCTCTATTTGGATCCAAATGTAGACAAAATGGCACCGCTCGGATCACACAAGAGCGGTGCAAAATGGAAATCAAACACGAAGTTGACTATAACGTGAGGTACTTATTTGCTGGCAAATCCGGACTCCATACCGCATGAAAGTATGATTCATGGCTAAATTTGCTTGCTTTAAAAGACCCCCGGATCCCGTTAACGGTACAAAACCAAGCACTTATTTTAAGCAAGCAAACATAAGAAGAATAGATTTACCGAATATGGCCATCGGTTTCTACTTCTACCGCCGCTGCGCATACAAAACCCTCGTTTCGCAACTATATATTCAATTGCTTTATCGACCTTTGCTCGCCGGCTTCTTTGAACCTCTATTTGGATCCGGATGTAGACAAAATGGCATTGTTTCGGATCACACAAGAGCAAAGGCAAAATGGAAATCAAACACGAAGTTGACTATAACGTGAGGTAACGCTGCTGGCAAATCCGGACTCCATGCTGCACTCCAAATCCGATACAAGTACCTCAATCATCCAATGCCATATCCATCTTTGTCTGATGCAAGATCCTCACTCGGCCATTTGCCAAATCCGGACTTCAAATCCCAGACGAGTCTTCGGCCATTATAGCATGAAAAATCCAATCGATTTATCGGTTTGCTTCAGATCGAGTAAAACAAGAAGCGTAAAACCCTAAAATATTTTTACACTTGGGCTTGCATATCTAGCATAAACCAGAAGATCATGAGCAGGTGAATCGGCCAGCAAGCAGAATCGGCAGCAATTTGTGAAGATCTTGAAACCCTAGCAAAAGGGTTCGATGTTTGCATGCCTTTTCGGCCCCTTAAAAAAAATAATTAATACCAAAATTAGACTATGTTCCACCCTATGCAAACGAGATGAATTTAATTACAACCGTACGATTCTGCCTCTTATAAAAAATCAATGGCCAAGAAACGATGCACTCTAGAAATACTATTTAGTACACATAGATGAATACAGCCACCAAATCATAGGAAAACCTTAGCAAAAAATGTATAAAAACGCAAAAAAAAACCCCTGTCATTATGCTACATATTCTATGCTTGTAGATGATAACATCAAATGTGGTTCACATTATTTTTGTTAATCACATGTATTAAGCATTTTGGTAACTTACATTTTACATAATGTAACTGTAAACTAGGTGTCCTGTTTTTTAGCCACCCTTCTGTGCTTCTACCCCATTGCCTCCAGAAGCACGTAGACTATATGGCTGGAAGAGGTATAACTTACTCAAGGCATGTCTTTTGGTCTGATGGTTGTGCGTCACAGTTCAAGTCTTCAAGAGCATTCTATCATTTATGAAGGTTTTTTGAGAAAAATGGAGTATAGATTGGCTAGAATTTCTTTGCCTCCTCGCATGGGAAGGGCGAACATGACGGTGCAGGGGCTATCATAAAAAGAATATTTACAAGTGAGATGCTAAAGAGGGATAGCACACATTTTTATAATGCAGAGGATGCAGTCAAGTTCTTGACATGATACTTCCATCAAAGAGAGTCTTGCAAGATAATAACATCATCTGGTATACAAACAATAAGGTTTCTTTATTTGACTCAATGTGCTCATGTAAAGAATGCTAACTTGGTACGTTATGTTTGTAGGCACTTTTGGCTAATAGAGGTGGGAGAAGTATGCAGGAAATTACGTTATAACCGTGATACACTGAAGGGAACTACAAATATACACACTATTAGACTAATCTGTCAAAACAGACCCACTATGGTAGCTCATAAAGGTTTGTCTTGCTTCTATAGTAGTTGTTGGAAGGGCTTATAGAATAAATGCTTACATGTAAAGAGGCTGGGAGGTTACACATATTCAGAATTGAAGCTATTTATCATGAAGAACCATAGTCCTACCACTCATGTGCAATATGAAGGTAACAATCAATGGAAAGCAAGATAATTTTGTCATCAAAAGCAGGATTTAATTAATTGGAGAGAACACAATTTTGAGAATTTCAAGCACAACTAATTTGCTCAAGCACAATTACTTTCACCTACTTCTTAAGTCCAAGATACATGATTATGCATGATACGCATATCCATACAAATTATACATGATACTTGTACATGCCCAATAATGGTGCTACAGTGTACACCAATAATTCACATCAATAATTTTACGACTATAAGAGCAGCTCCATTCGGCGGTAGAAGTCATTCATCTGCCATGGCCTATTTGCCTACTCGTCTGGATTACATCAAGGCGATCAAGTGCTCCATGAGCTACAATGATCTTGTTTGGTTGCATAATAAGGGGTATTCATCTTGATCCCTACCTGCAATCCAAAGCTAATGGTCCTGAGATCAATTGCTTCGGGCTTCTTCATATTGTGATCCACCTTATTTGGCATCCTGAGCGCGATGCCTACGAGCTGAATGGGTTCACCTTAGCAGGTGTTGATGATGAGTGAATCATTGACTATCTGCCATCAATAATGTGTGCACCTATTTAAGATGTAAGGATGTATAAGCACCTATTAAAGATATATGAATGTATAAGCATAATGAATAATATCTGATTTATCGAACCTGGATAACTTGTTCATGTGTCCTCATTGCCTTCAGTTGCCTCTTTAGCCAATAATTCTTGTAGCTAGATCCCCACACTATTAGGGATCACCACTAACAATGGCTTCGTTTCTACAGCCCAGCCGTAGTCTATTGTTTTTAAATGTTGATATCGTGGCGGGTCATTGGGATTTGGCCTCCACTTCTTACTACAGCAATCCCTGTATTGCATTGCGTATGAGGTGCTCTTCTTAGCAACTGGCTCAAACCAAGAGACGAACACCTCCTCATAATGGGGAAGACTAGGATCCTATATTGGGTCCTCCTCGGCATACCATTCACGTTGAGCAGTTATCATGTGGTCAGATGAGCAAGACCATACCTTTCTTAATATCTTGATATGGGTCAAAAATTTCGACTGCATTCTTACGACGACTTGAAAATGGCCCTACATAAGGAGCTTGTTCAATGTGTTCATCAACCAACACTTCCTCGGGTTC
Source organism: Isoetes taiwanensis (assembly GCA_021234155.1). Lineage (NCBI taxonomy): Eukaryota > Viridiplantae > Streptophyta > Lycopodiopsida > Isoetales > Isoetaceae > Isoetes > Isoetes taiwanensis. The sequence goes on along the minus strand of JAJEKV010000010.1, from coordinate 17,453,265 downwards.
TTCCAATGGTTGTTGCCTAGTGCTGGGCCAGAAATCTTGAATGATCTCCATTCCGGGCTGCACGTCCCCAAGCACATGCAAGAGAATGGACCAATAGTCAGTTACCTCATATATGTGTTGGACCATGAGTTATCAGCTGCTCTAGAGATAACTGCCCAATGCATCATGTACTTGGCAATAGATGCTCTCAATGCACCTATATCTTTCAAACTCCCATATGGCTGCACGAACTTGGGTGATCCCTTCGGAATCATATGCATACCATTGGCATCCTCCTTCCACATCCTGATTCCTTTTTCAGGTAGCCACTCCCTATGCCCGAGCCTCATCTTGTAGAACATTAATGGCCATCTATCTTTCATGCATAACTTGAAGAGGAGAGATTCTAAATGACCATATAATCGGTCCTTCTTATCAAGGATGAAACCTTTCACGAATTCCTTCCAGTTAGGGACCTCAGTCACAACCATCATGAATCCAAGTTGAACCTGATCAAAAACACCCAACCAAACTAGGTAAGATAAGTATGAGAACAAGTACCTGTTCTTGTTCTGACCCGAGTAATTATCAAGCTGCAAATAGAGCCTCCTCGGTAGCTTCTTTGATTCTTTAAGCCTCTTTGAAGGAGGCGAGAAATCACTTTTGATTCGGCATCTTTGTCCTCAAAGCCTCAATGTTTAGAGCCGATAATGTCCAACTACTCTCAGATCGATCTGTATCTCTCAAATGGCCCCAATTGTCATTAGATACATCCTCAAGAGTCTTCAAGGCATGATGACTGCTAGCAAGACGAACAAGCCGGCCACTGGAAAGAATGTACCCACCAGTGCAAAAGGCTTCGACTGGATTTTGCCATCGTATGAATCATTGTCCATGTCAGGTATAAAAGGCAACAGAGATATTCTAGTGGAGTTTTCTACATGTAGAAAAGGGTTATCGAATGATAAGAAACCTCTCAGTATATCATTGAAGGCCAAACGAGATGAAAAAGTGCCTTCAAGAATAGATACTAATTGGCTAAGGGCAGTGCCCAAAAAAAGAAGTGTGAAACTAATAGCTGAGCTAGGCGAACCTTCAGCGGCAAGACCCATGCCTGTGGAGCCCACGCCTACCATTGAGCCATCTGCTGTGGTGAACCCGACCCAACCCCTAGCCATGAAGGCCCTAATTGCACCCCCCAAGAAAATCTCCACGTTTAAGATCAGGCTACGGCCAGAGAATACAGAAGAAAGCTTCTAGCCTTCCAGTTCCCAGACACCTCCTTCAGTCAAAGGTGGGGCGTCCTCACATGCTCTAGGATGGCCAACTGCACCCAGCAGCAACCATGACTTGAGATTTAATCCTGAGGAAGAGAAGAAGATGGCAGGGCAAACTGCTCTTAAACTAGAGCAGTTTAAAAAAATTTATCTGATGGGCGTAAATTGGTTTATGAAAATCTTCATTTTTTATTGTGAACCAGCTCCGACAAATTTAACCCATAGAATGCGATCGAATGACCATATATAGACATTGGTTAGGAGCTTCTACAGTTACCCCACAGAGGTATTGACACCTGCAGATGTTGTACCATTTGACCCCATTACCAGGTAAAATCTTGAAATAAAATACTGTGATGATGTTGAATGGTTTTTTTTTTTTGAAGAACTGGGTCATCAATATATTAAAAGAATGGTAATGTTACAAAGCAAGTGAGGAGGATGCTGAGTATTTAACAATCGCAGGTCTTTATTTATAGAAAAAGAGTCACCTGGAGCACACCAGAGGATCTGGAGGGGAAGAAATTCTTTATTATTTTTGGGAATCATAGCATATGTGCTGCACAGCTGCTTTGTGGCGTCGTTGAAAAAGTGGAGCAGTGGCTAGAATTTGCAAAAGCATATGCATGAAGAAGATCAAGGGTGCTTAACGGGAATTTGACAGATAAAGAATACATCGAGTTAAGCATACAATATAACGAAGTGATTGCAAACACCGTGTACAAGGAACCTCTCATCGAAACTCTTCAACAGCTTCGACATCAGCACAAGGCATATGGTTGTCCTGCTCAAGGACCAGTTAGCACTACAACATCCTCAACATGGAAGATATGTCCTTTGTTTAGCTCCACACGATCGCGCTGGCGATTTTGATGACCTCTTCCTTGCAGGATTTTGTGGATATAGCCACTACAACATTGAAGGTAAAGGAGCTGAAAGACGAGAAACAATTTATATTTTTAGAGGAAAGGGTCTGGAGAAAAACTGACAGATGTGGTTACAAAATGGGTGAGCAAGAAACTTTATGATGATCATGGCCAGCCCCTAGAGAAACCAAGCAAAGACTTCTTTAATAAAACTTGGCTTAGATACCTTCGAGGCATGTCGAACGCAGAACTGGGCCAGTTGCTAGATGAAATTCTAGAAGGGAAGGCTTACCTCAAGGTGCAATCTGGATATTCTGGCAGGTTTGATTGCAAGTAAAGGGCAATAGACATAAGAACATTACCTTCATGAGGAGGGAAATTTTGTCTTATGTCAGCAGCCTCCTGGGGAAGGAATACACATTTTTTGAAGAATTGCTCCATGATTTTCCAGATTTCATAGAACAGCGGATCTTAGATATTGCTGGTGCTGACGTCGAGTACGTAAAGAGCAATTGGAACAAAGATCACGTGCTTGGTACTTGCCCATTTTTTTTGGAGCCTATCAGGTCAATATTGAAGCCAGAAGAGGCTAGGAAAATGAAGGAGAAGAAGAATATTGTTCACCTGGTCATGAAAGAGGGTATTCCTATCTCCGCTAGCATTTCTGAGAATACAACCTTGGCCTTTATTGATCTTCGTGGTATAAGCAAAGTATGGGAATGTCAGAGATACTTGGAGCTGTTTACAAGAATATCTAATATGACCACGGCCAAAGTATATCATCTGGTTATACTAATGTGCTCTCCCATTTTGCAAACCGTTTGTATAGCCAGAACCAAGTTCAGGGGGTTCCCATATTTTCGTGGGAACATATGATGAGCAAGGGTAGGTGAGCAGAAAGAAAGTGAAGGAATATCAATACTATATCACGCACATGTGCATCAACAGGAGTGAGACACGTGTTCTGCCAGTGCAACCTGAATTGGAACTACGCCTGTGCCAGGTGACCAACGCTCCGAAGAGCACCGCCCCATCGCCCATGCCACTGATAGGAAATGCAGATGAAGATGAAAAAATAAAAAAGAGATATCAGACCTACTTCACAGGTAAGCTTAGATACAGTTGGGTTGCAATGGATGGAGACCATGCCTTGAAATGCAAGCTGAAAACATCATATGCATATCACATTGTTGCTCAGCTGGTGCCTCAAGATGGTTGTGTCCTAGACTTTTTTTCTGCTGGCACAGCTTCACGTGTTGCGCTAATGCAAGGAAAGCGGAGTGTGGCGTTTGAGAAAGACGATAAGATATGCAGATTTCTTAGGTCTTTCCTTGCAATACTGGAGAAAATGGCAACTGTTGCCTCGGAAGAACAGAAGGCAGAGGAGGAGAACGAACAAGAGGGTGAAACTTCAAAACTTAATCTCATGATAACCCAAGGCACAGACTTGTCTAATTTGGATCAGATTTTGTAAGGGCTGGATGAGAAGAGCTATGAGGAAAGGATGCAGGAGACGAAAAGGCTACTGGAGTCCACTAAAAAAGGTATTGAAGCCTTAGAACCTACTTTTTAAAAGCTTCAGGATCTTAATAATTTTCTTCATCGCACACTATCCATGGTTACAGAGGGGGAGCTGGTTTCGAGTATGTGGGCTCTGACAATTTTGAGAAAGAGGATATCCAAGAAGGTGGAACCCAGGAGCACGATAATGCCTCCAAAAATTTAAAAATATATCATGCAACTGATTTCACACATGAGCCACAGCGGGAGTTGCTTAGATCTCAAGTCTCCAGCGATTCAGAATCTATAACCCAAGATGTCCAGAAAATCGCTCAGGCCATAGACATTGATGTGCCAGATGTGACCGGCTATTCAGAGATGGACACTTCGCAGGTGATGGGAATTGGGAGAGAGCATGTTTTGCGGATAACCAAAGAACTTGGTGTGGCACCTGATTCTGTATCAAAAACTCAATGAGTTTATCGCTTAAGCGATCTTGTATCTGATATAACATATGATAAATAGGAATGACCAATTTTGAATGCTCAATTCTGTTTGTTATTTATTAATGCCATCTATGCTTTAGTGGTCGAGAAGATCACCTTGGCGATTCTTTTTAACATATTTTTATCATAAAAATGTTGTACTATTACTCTGAATGTTATTCGCGACCTTTATCCTTTTTTAAATTTTGAAATAGTTAAAACAAATTACTCATTTATTGCAAAAAAGTTTTGCCTTCGCGATTCTCACAATTATTTCAGCATCTTTCTCGCATATGTTGGTCGATCAAGAGCATGGGATAGTTCCCTTGAATGAAATTTCACGCATGCTATAATTCCCTGGCGTAAACCCTAGGATTAAACCCTAGGACCATATTTTTGGTCGTGTGGGTAACATTTGACCTATTTCGTGCTTAAGTAGAATTTTAAATTTCTCAAAGTAATTAATGTTTGCTTTCAAATGCAAAAACAAACAATGAAAAGAATGTAGAGTTTTGGATTATCAAGTGTACTGAGCCCAAACATGCTGTGGAAAATGTTTTTAGAGACGTACAATGTGTCCCTACTATTGGGGTGAAAAAAACCCCACGTGGGAGGAAAAATCCTGATATTAGGCTCTCAGATCCCCTGTTCTATAAGGATACTCTGACGGTGGAGACTTGCAAAATGTAGGACCCGAGACATGCAACCATTGGCGATGCCAGCAAGTGATGCAGGGGTGTCTTAGGGCATTTAAGCTGCTCGGATATGCGTATATGCTAGACACTCCAGCAGAGCATGGTGCTCATCCTCTACTGTTTGCAGGCGGCAACACTGGCATATTCTCTCATGCCAGGGGATTCTCTGCCCTCCATCCGTACTCCAGCAACCTGTCACCTCATGGAGGCAATAGCTCTTTGTTTCTTCATAGATGTATGTGCTTTCTAGTACTGGTGTTGGCCATGTTCCAAAGCTAGATTAACCTGTGTGTGGTAGTGCTCTGTTTTAGGCTTTGCAACTGTGGCTGCATCCCACAGAGTGGTAGCAAAGCACTCATTCATGTGTGCCTCTGTCCCTTGGCATCAGGCATAGCCACAAGCTGCTAGTAGTCCATAGACTGCGTTGCGAACCACCCCTTACAGTACTCCCACCATACTCTCTTCAGTCATTGTGGCCCTTGTGCCAATAACAAAGACCTAGGGGGAAGACACTCATGGAATAAATTACTACTTCTATATTTTAGTGTAGCCAAAATAGGTTTAGCTAAACTACCTTCAAATTGGGGCTAGAAGTTTCTAACACTTGGCTAAACTAAATGGTTTTTCTCCATCACACTTTCTTGCTTTTGGCTAAACTTTCACAAAATGGAAAGGCAAATATTAGCCATCACGCTATAGTAATTAAAAAAAAATCCAAGCATTTTGGCAAAGACATTGCATTTATTGTAAACACATAAATTAAGACACAAACATACATGAACATGTTCAAAAACCAAAAAAAAAAAGGACTACATTGTTCCTTTTCCTCTAATGCTTCAACTTTGTACTTGAAGAAAGAAAGTGGGAAAAAAAAGAAAAATATAAACCCTATTTGAAATTTCTTAAAGTAGTATATACATTGTTGTTGAATTTTGGGCTAATCTATCTATTTTTCCAAGCCCACTCTGTCTTAGGTTTAGCTAATCGATGTCCTGATGGATATGTTTGGAGGTAAAGGTTTGGCTATTCAACCTAAAAACTCACTTGGGCGACAAAAAAATTGGGCTAAAATTTTCTTTTTTTTGGGCATTTTTGCCATTTACTTTAGCCATTTTTCTTGGCAAAACTGCTACAAAATAGCCATTTGGCTAACCTTAGCCATTTGGCAAAACAGTGTCTTTGCATCCATGTTGTTGACCTTATGGAAATATGCAAGATGTCTGCTCATAGCGGAATGTTGCAGGGGCCAAAAACCAGTCTCGTAAAGCAAAATCAAATAAGGCACTGTGTCCTTGAAACCTAGATAGTATGTTAAAAAGGCCTTTTGCACCCTCTCTAGCTTATCCCAGGTGTTCTTGCTAATCGCTGGAACCCAGACCTCTACCCCATACAAGAATACTGGTTCAATGAGCACTCTGAACAAGTTTGCTCTATGTGCCCAGTCACAGAGATCTGTTCTGTAGCAGTTATTCGGCATAGCATACAGGGCTTTTCATCTCGCTGATACAAAATTCTCTTCATGTACTCAATGTCTTCTTGACTGATTGGCAACTGTTCTTTATCAATGTGCTCACCGCCATATGATCTTGCATGCCAAATTTAAAGAGCATGTCACATATATATTGGCAATGAGACGTCATGATCTGCCTCCTCCCTTTGTCTCTTGTCACTTCTATCCCTAAATAGTAATGCAACTCTCCAAAAATCTTGCATTTCAAACTGTTTGCTATACTAAGCTTTGAATAACAAAAAGATAATAGCCTTCATTTTACCAACTTATTTGGACCTACTAGAAAGGTATCATCTATGGGTGGATAAAATCAGATTAGCATGCACCACTCACAAGTCATGGACCACTTTTTTGTAGGTTACCTGTTTTGATCACAAAAGCTGTGAATACTACTCAAATACTATTTTTTTGAGTATAAAACCACTAGTAGGCAGATCACTCAATCATCTCTACTTGCCCAATCAAAGTCTATCTCTAATTGCTCAATCAATATCTATTACTCAACTTCCAAACTTTTTTAGGAGTCGTACAAGAACATATAGCTGAAGTTACTATCTTTAGCTTATACGCGAAATTGTTTGATACCCCGTTTTCCCCCAGTTTGGTACGAGATATACTAGCAAATTTAAAGACTAAAAAGCGTTGACATTGAAAAAAGAGAAAAAGGTATGGTATTTTCAACAAAATTTTAAGAAATGTAATACATTTGACATTTTGAACAAAGTTACCTTTTTCGGCTAATTCAGGATGTGTGCGATCGTCTAACTCGTTGAGACCATGACCATCAGAGCTATTCGTGTCCTCTGCCTTACTATCAAATGTGGATGTTCCTCACCACTGTCTACTAATGAAACTTCATTACCATCTATAACAACTTTTTTGGGTGTTTCACCCAACCCGCATGCTGACCTTAACATCATCTGAGTCCCAATTCCAAATAGGAGCATTATTCTTTCTTTTTATATTTTTTTTTTGGTTCCAGAAGGTTCAGGGATGGAGGTTTCATGGCCACAGTATTCCTGTAGGAAGCTGGCGACAGGGCTTGTGGAGGCGGCCAGGCCTTTGCCGGAAGCCATACCTTCAGTTGCATGTTCGACCATAGCCATAGCCAGGCTTGCGGTTTCCTTGTGGCATGTTTTAGATTTGGAAAGCGCAGCAGTTAGGCAGAAAAGAGGTTTTTATAGAAGAAAACCCGATAGATTTGTCGTTGAGCAGTGGAGAAGGGTCGATTTGCAGCCAAGGCTGGACTGTTGCTGTTGCTCTATTTTCTATTGTGCATATATTTCTTTTGTTCTGTCTTCTGGTGAAACACAGAGGTTCAATTCCTCTGAAGAAATAGAAGCAATAAGGGTTTGCTGTGAAAAGTTATGTATGTTATGTTGTATGCTTGATGTGAGAGTGATAACCATTGGATTTGTGTTTTCAAACATGGGGCTGTTTGACCCCATCTTGATTTGCATGGGATGGATCACAAGGACTGCCATAGGATATTCTGTGGGATATTGCATGATCTAATGGTCACAAAAAATTGTGAGACACCCCAAATGATAATAGGGCAAAACACCCTATCATCTCACCGGGTTCCAACTTACACAGAAAAGTCTTGTATATTAAATATGAAAGCTGATGTGTCAATATTTCCTGTTGCCCTAATTTTCTGGAGTTAGGATGAGGAGGTAGTTGACGACGGCAATATTTTGCAGAGCATTGGCGATGGATGAGGACTCGGAAAGTTTTCCTAGTAGTCAGGCCTTGGCATGTTTTGAAGCCACCATTAACGGCTTCTCTACGCAGTTCGATGCCCTGAATAAGGTGTGCTTTCTAACATTAGAGTAAATTTCTTCCATGCCTTCAAAAAAACCAAGAACAGAGTTGATTTCGTAATTTTACTTTTTCCAAACTATGCAGGGTATCGACAATATACATATTTTAAAGCTTACTACAACCTTGTCTGAACAAATCCGTTCCAGATGTGGAAGTATTTCGTGGTTAAGTCTGTCTACAAGGTTATCTTTACTTATTTGGCAGCAAGCCAGGTTAGAGGAAGACTGTTATAAGGAGCCATTATGTGGGGAGATCAGAAAACAGGCAAATATTTTAACCAGACGACTTCGTGAAGTTGGGAGGCAGCTTTCTAGCGACCATAACACTTTTAGGCTCGCTGCTTATTCTCTGCTTAATGTATATGCCATTATTCACAGCATCATGTCGGATCAAACCTGCTGTAGGTACGCCTATATATGCTTCTTGTAGTTTGTAATTTGAAATTAAAGTTCACATTTTAATTTTGCTTGTACTGATTTGCAGGTCCTGCATGGCAGTAGAATGGTGGATTTTCCACTTCCTTTATTCCAGTAGTCGTAAAAACAATTTAAACAGGATTTGCACTCATTTACAGCTTCTTTTGTTATATCTGTCATCTGATTTTATTCAACGTGAGGATTTTGTTCAAGGTGGGGAGTCATCGAGAACAGTAGCAGTATGGCAGGCTAAGTCTTTGGATGCCTTAAATTGCCTGGCTCTTTGGTAATATTCAGTTATGCAGAATGGTAGAAAATAAAGTTGTTTCAAGTGCAGAGATTTCATGGCGACCCTGGCAAAATTCTGGTGCATGATATATGTCTGTACCAGCTCTCCCTTGATGCCAGAGCTCTCTGAAGGAGCAAAGTGGTCACTTTGCCTAGAAGTTGTCCGGCGGTACAAAATGCTGACAAAACAAAATGTTTGTCTATTTGTTAGAGATTAGCAGAGCAAAAACAAGGAAATATGAAAAAAAAGTACTGATCTGATCACTGAAAGGATTATTTAGCCAACGGAGAGAACATGCTCTTCAAGCTCAAATGTCTGGCAACTAACCTGGCTTACCAAAGTTCTATGAAAACTTGTCATATTTTCCACATATTTCATGGACAAGTTTTCATAGAACTTTCGTAAGACATTCTAGATCGCAACTTGCATCAAGAAGACCTTCATTATTACTGTCTTAGAAACCAAGGACACATGCATCAACATATCTACATGAAGTCTGCTTGAAGATATGATTGCTTAGTGTTGTACAGTAGCATAGATGGTGATACAATTGTGGTTAAAGGTGGGAATGAAGTATTCATATACTCTAGAGACTCAATAGGACGTCTCCTTTTATGATATATTTTGTTTGAACAGATGTTCATATTCATGCTGATTGGATTAAGATGGCATTTTGAATTCATGCTAATTTTTTATGATATTGTCTTTATAGATGTTTATCTAGGACCCTTAACACCCAACCCCCGCAAGTTTATAGTGACCCAGCCGGTGCTAGTGCTTTATTGGAGCAGAGCTATAACACATCGTTGCTCCATAAAACCTAACACAAGGCCCCAAAAATTTAACTTGCAATCATAATCATGATGGAAACTTGTATAAGGGTGGTTTTTAATACATGCAAGCCACAATGTCAATAAAAACTAGATGACTTACATGGTTTTGTAATTTCACTACTAGTTTCATTATAGTTCTTATATTAATTCTATGTCTTACACTAGTTTCTTAAAATTAGTACTAGTTTACGAGGTGATTTTTAAGCATACATTGTCAATATTATAATTAAAAATAATTTTACATACTAGTTATCACTGGCATATACATATTTTTACCCAATTTTAATCCTCCCAAGTTTTTGGGTTGCCTCTAGGGGGCAAACCCTTGCTCATGTGGGGTTTTCGGCATATTCTAGGTATATACTAGAATATGCAGGAAACTGCTCCAAACTTGTTGTTGGCTGTAAACTGGCGGTCGCCAGTGTTATTGGGCAGTGGCTGTGCAAACCGGCTAACCGGATGGAGCTATACCGATTATTTGTCGACTTTGAGGGGCAGGGTCTTTGGATTATATGGTTCTAGATCCGTTCAAGAAAGATTTGTATCAGAAAGGGTTCTCGGTGGAATTGAAGGAAGCTTTGCAAGCTTCAACAGGCAGTGCCTTAGAAACCTGGGTGTCTGGTACTGATCCATGTTCTTGGACGGGGATCATTTGCACGAGCAAAGATATTACAGCTTTAAATCTTTCTGATCAAAGCTTGTTAAATTCCTCCCAGACCTCTTTAGTCTTTTATCGACCATTTCCCAATCTTTTGTTACCTTTCAGACGCTGTCTCTGAAGCAGGGAGCCATTCCCATGGAGATCAAAGAGGAGCTCATCAGCACTATGGGCGTGGGCATTTCTTTTAGAGATATAGTAAGCCCTTTGCATCCCCGTTTCCATTATATTCTTTGTTTGACGGAAAACACAATTGCTTACCTAGATACGGGCTCAGGGAAAACCTTTATAGCAGTCCTAATTCTACAGGAGTTGAGATATAAGCTACGATCAGAGTCAAGCAAAAAGATAGCAATTTTTTTCGCACCAACAGTTCACCTTGTCATTCAGGTACGATTTCTTTTATGTTTGATCTGTTACAGAGTTTAAAATTCTGATGTTATTTGTTGTTTTGCGCTCATGATCAGCCCCTTGTAGGACAGGGATCTGGAAGGGACAATGTTCAAGGTTAAAAGTTATTAATGGGTATGCATCTTAGATGGTTAATTTTATGCTAGCATCTAGTATAAGAATGGATTATGAGAATACATACCGCAATGGAATGGTTGAAAGGAGCTACAAATTCTGGATCAGGTGAAGGGAATTAAGAATGCTTCTTTCTACTTGGTTGGGCCATAGTTTGATTCCAGTCTAAGAGGAAAAACCTCTTCTGTACCTTGCGCACAACGATGGGAGCCAATGTGTAGTAAAATAACAGGGGGTTCCAGGGGGATTTGATATGGATGTAAAAAAATAACAATTCCTGAAACCATAGTCCATATATCCCTAAAACAGTTGAATGGGTTGTTATTGTGACATTCCAAGTATTTATATGGTATACGTATAAATATACTGACACGTCACGCAGTAAAGGTACGCCACCACGGGGTATTCTAACCTAAGGGGTTGACCTAAAAGGGATTAATTTAGCTATGCTAAATTAATTATTAAAGGTTAATTACATATAATTAAGGAAATAATATTTAATTGACTTAATTATGATAATAGATTATTTAGGAAAGTGCCACTTGGCCAAATTCGATTGGCCAGCAGGGAAATGCTAACTTGGGGCATCAAATTGGACCCCTATCCCCTAGTACCCGGTAAATGCGGCCTGTGCACAGGAGACCACCGGGTCGTGGATGCTATGGAATTGCTTAGCACCAGAGAAGGGACGCAGTGGTGAAGTGGGGGTGGGGTCTTGCACGAACATAAAAGGCTCCTGAGACTCCCTACAGTGGGCTAGGCCTGATAGCCAGTCACGTAGAGGGCCGGGTATGGGTCTGACACTCCCTGGGTGCAGAGGTGTGACCCGTATGGGGCATCCTGTACTTTGAAGATAAAGTTAGGGGAGTAGGTCGGGTACGGATGCGGGGGTCGCTGATGCGGCACTATTCTCTAGCTCACCCATGGAACCGCTGTGATCCTGGAAGGGGACACTTCCCTGACCTGCCTCATCGGACCAGGTCTTCATGAAACCTGGAGTAGGCTCCAAGGGTGATACCTTGAGACTGGCCTCTGGAAGGCTATAGTGACGCCATAGCATGATTCGACTCATCTGCACAGTGTGCACAGGAGGGGCGGATGGAGTGGACGACCCTAGCCGATGTTCTATGCCAACCAACGCCATGCCAAGATTCGGTCTGCTGATCTCTTGAGACCTAGCCGTCAGTCGATCCTCACGGGAGTCTGAGCCGGGGTAGAACCATGGGTTTGGGGTGTTTTCACTAGTATAAAATGTATCTTCTCTGTTATTATCAGTTGGATGGATGTGCCACCCTTCGTGGTGGTATTTATGATATGATTGTGCTGTATGCTGACCTTGTATTCACGCTTCCGCGACATAGGAGCCCCATTGAAGGCGTGGGCCGAATGACCCCTCTGCGTCCTTCACTCGAGCATCTTTCTATAGATGGCCCGAGTTAGACGGAGGGCCCTGCTCATGGCGAGATGGTTGCCATGGGAGGGGGAAGTCCCCATATGTATACGTCCGAGCGTCGTATATGTTCTGGGAGCGTCACAGTGGTATCAGAGCTGTGATTTTGGTTGCCCGAAATCATAGCACTGACCAAACCTTAACTCGTTAGTTCGGTAGTTAGGTGGGAGTTTAAATTAGTTGGACTGTTTAACTCTTTGATGTTTGGTTTTGTGCTAGGTTGATGTAATACATTGTAAGTCTTAAGAAGTTTAGGGCAACTGGAGGACCCAAGTTTGGGAGGACCATAACTTTTTGTGGGTAGCTCAGATGAAGGCGAAAGTGGTTCTAATGGATTGGGCATACCCCAAATACCCTAGGAGGGTCATCAGTTGGCAGAAAAGGGTCAAGGAGGGGCCCCGAAAGTCAACTCGGGCGCCGCTTGCTTTTCATCGACTTAGAATCGTGGTAGGAACGCGTATAATGCCGTCGGCGCCCGACCATATAATCGCGCGTATTTCCGCCGTATAAATATATATTTAAAAAAAAAATAATAATTTTGAAAAAATATATGTAAAAAGTAGGCGGCCGTTATTATTTTTGCCTTTTCTTGTCTTGTACGCCTGCCCGATCCGGCGCCCGCCATAGCTACCATAGCAGCGCGTTGTATTTCTTTTCCTCCTTTGTATCGCGGGTCTAGTTGGACCTAGCGCCTCACTTCCTGCCGCCCTAGACCCCGGCGCCATAGTTATGGCCACCACCACGAGTACCATGGACCCCGCTGCCCTCACCATAGCCCAGATTTATGCTTTAATCGCATAGCATATGGCCACCGACAGTGCCTTGATTGATATACTTCTGGATGAGTTGGTACTCCGATTTGCTGACGACGCTAGGATACCCTATCCAATATATCATTACTCGGAGCAGTTTTTGATTAAGTTGAATCTCCGACAGCTTCCTTATACCATGGCCGAGCAACCTGATTTGGTCATGATGTTGATTAAATTTTATCCTCCTGAATGTGAGGAACACTCTGCGGAGGAGGCCATAAGAACGGAGGCCGACCGTATCCAGAACTTGGCCAGGGAGGATGACCGCAGGGAGGTGGAACGAGCTGATACGGCGGCTCGAGGTCGAGAGTATAGGTATTTAGGAGATGGAGTCGCCGTCATTGATGGCAGGGCAATCGAGCTTCCCCCATTTGAGTGGCATGAAGCTTCCCAGAGCTTCATGTGGGGAGAGATTCCTGACATCAGTCTGGATTATTTGACGACGGTCCAGATTGATATGAGCCAGCGACCCGACCGATACCACGCTGAACTCCTTCGCCGCATTGTAGAATGACGGTACGCTGAGGTTGAAGCCGACCTCAATAGAGCCCGTGAGTTCCGGGAGGAACAGGAAAGACTCCAACGGGAACGAGAGGAAAAGGCCCGACAGGAACAGCAGGACCAGCAGGGTAATAGGGGACCAGAGACTGAGCAGGGGCCAAACGAGGCGGACAAACCGCCCAGTAAACGCCGGAGAAAATTCGTAGCCCATAAGTTCGGCAGCCAGTACAAGGAGAAGTTGAAGGTTGTCGGAGCTATTGGGAAGAACACGAGTTCCAGCCGGAGGCAGGACGGGTGGACGCTTCCCGGCCCCATCCTGTCGTTGCGGGCAAGTCAGTACCAATGCAAAGAGGCTCGACTCCAAAGCCTGCTCCACCGAAGAAGCCCCACCAGTCCAGACCCGGTACCGTGGCCTTACGGAAGATCCGTAAGTTCCAGAAGACCACGGAACTTCTGATATGGAAGCTGCCTTTTCAAAGGTTGGTTCGGGAGATAGCCCAAGAATTCAAAACCGACCTCCGCTTCCAGACTTTTGCCATACTAGCACTTCAAGAGGCTGCAGAAGCCTATTTGGTGGCACTTTTTGGTGATGCAAATCTTTGCACTATCCACACAAAGAGAGTCACTATAATGCCGAAGGATTTGGCCCTGGCCCGCAGGATTCGGGGAGAGCATCCTTAGTGGGTTTTGGGAATATTTGTGTTGTAACCATTTTTTGTTATATTAAATAGAAATCCACATTTTGTCCTTGTGTTATGTATGGACTAGATAAGTCGCCTCTCGGTGTAATAATTAAAAAAAAAAAGAACGAAAATGCTGACGTCAGCATAAATAAACCACTTTAAAAAACGGGAGGGGGATTAAAAGGATCTCTAGGGTTTCATTTTCATTCGTCCATATTTGTTTATCTTCCTCCCTCCTCTCTTTCAGCGCCAATGGCCGCCATCAATTTGCTTGTATGGTACCAGGATGGAGAGCACTGGGATCCACAGGTTCCCTTTGACCTTTTACAGCCCTTTCTACTCCAGCGCCTCGACCTCATCTCTAATATGCAACGGCACCCAGATTATGCCGGATTCCTATAGTTTTACACAGAGGAGATGCTCCCTCTGTGTATTCCTTTTGGGGAACCTCCCCAGTTGTACCTAGAATGGGATGTAGTCCGAGAAATGCTTGGGGGTGACACCCATGCATATGATGTGCTCAAGGGCAAACTTTGATGGGGTAAACAGCCGCCAGTTGTTCAGCAACATGGGCGATAATATCTTGAAGTTGCCTTTGCTCTAGCCATCCTCATGGATCAGTATGTTGAGGATGAGACATTGCCGGCAGAGAAAGGCAAACTTCCCGAGTCTTCCGATGAGGAAGGGGATGAGCACATAGGCATGGGTGACTTCGTCCGTTGGAAGCAGTTGGCAGAGGAGATGCCACCACGACGGGAACAAGCTGCACGCTTGTCCGGGCTGGACGCCCTTCCAGTTGTGTATCACCAGGGGCAAGAGTATCTTCTTTTGGATGATATCATCTGGACTTATCACAGCACCGACGCAAGGACCATGTACTCTATGAGTTAGCAGAGTACTGTATGGATGACTTCATTGACTTTACTCCTATTGACCTTCCCCAGGAAGTACAGTAGCTACTTCATCAGGAGACCATAGAGCCGGCCGAAACCTTGTTACGGCTTCGGGAACTGGTGTTACAGGATCCACCATCCCAGCCTTCACCGGATTTACAGCTATGGGGCCTCATGTCCCAAATATTAATATGGTCGAAGTTCCCTCTGGTTCGGACGAGGAGGGAGAGGATCTTTACCATAACCCTGCTCATTTGAAGGAAGAACAGGAGGAACTCAAGGAGGAAGAAGTCTCTATGGATCTAGATAAGGAGGTCGCCACGTCGGAGACCCCGCAGGGGAAGGCGTTAGGGAATCACCTCACCCGCTTCTTCCTATCAGCTTTTCGGCAGGGGCAGGTCCTTTTTGTAGCCCGGGACTTAGGGCCAGAGGCCGAGGCTTCATGGTGGAACCTCCGTGCTCTTTCCACATTGGCAGGGCACAAGAAGCTTCCCTATCGCACGCTTACTTACATACTCGTCCGACGGGATCTTGCCCTCACTGCATTGGGGTAGGATATTGCATCATGGATGAGTATGAAGCTCCTTACGGCGGCCCCATTGGCTGCCGCCTATCCGCCAGAGGTTGCCTCCATTGCAGCTGCCACAGTAGACCCAGGGGTGACCTTGTTACGTCATCGACCGCCGCCACCACCTCCTACGCCAATGGACCAGGATGCCGGGCCTAGTTCGTAGCCTTTTATAGTATCTATTGTATGAGTATAGCCTTTGAGCTACTCGAGTATATGTAATTTTGCGCTGATGATCTTCACGCATCTTCTTTTGAATACAAGCAAATTGTCTTTTTCCTACAATACTTGTCTTCCTCTTTTAGAGTTTGAAGTATAAAGAATAATTCAACTGTTATGTACTCATACTTACCGTCTTGCAGACGATGAAATTGAGGAAAATGAAGAACAAATACCCGAGGAATTACGAGGGGAAGATCAGATACCCCCAGACCAAGACTATAGTCAAGAATATGCGGAGTGGCACCCAGAGCATGTCGATTATGTGGCAGAGGAGCCTAGGGATGAAGGATAGGGCGGATTTGGGGTCTCAAAATGGCCCTTATCTTGGATGCCAGAATTCCACGTCATGTTTCTCGCGACCAATGATGTTTGCGCATTTTTTTCCAAAGTCAGTATTAGTTGGCAAGTAGAAAGAGGAGCAGGCTTACTTGGCATCCACATGGCGAAATTTCATAGGACATGTTTGTGCATTCATTGCAACCACATTAATGGCCCGCATTTTTCGAAAATCGTATCGCGGACCAAAATAATGGCTACTTTTCCCGCCTACTGTGCACATGCCCACATGCACCAACCACTTTTTCAAATTTTGGCACCAAGATTTCCATTGTTCACATTAGCGCCGCTCACGTGCATCCCTCTCCGCCGGCTCTTCATTTGGAATCCAAGTCTCCAATAGTGTCGTGTTTTTATGGGCGAAGCATAGAGTTAAGCAACAACGGCGAGGCGATGTGCGGACAAGCAAACGTACGTTACATGCCATGTTTTTACTACCCAAATTTTCATTCTGAAGTTTTCCTAATTTTCAGCTCTTCCCATTCATCGTATTGCTCCCTGCCCCGATCTGTATCTCTAATTGCATCCATCATTGCTCCTAGTACTCCTACATTGCTTCTGCAGTTTATCACTTACAAAACAATAAAGGCATGACGGTGGAAGGATATCTATCCATAGGCTTGTGGGTGAGAATGCTATCCTTAACGAAGGATGACTATGGAGTTACATCACGGGCGACATTCATACGCAATGAATAGGTAGAACTATAGGGTTCAAAATAAATGCTATGGATAGTATATTGCAAAAAAAAAAAAAAGGGAAGGGAGGGGGAAGGGGTTTGAAGAGGAGGATATTTGCAAATTTGCACCCTCAATAATACATGGATCACACCATGCGAAAATGCATATGCACTTTGTAAATGTGTAGTGAGATTTAAGCGTCATGTGATCCTTGCTTTTTTTTCTTCCCTCTTCTTGATTTATATTCACTCACTTTGAATCAAATATTTTTCTTTGGGCTATATTTATCGGATGTCGGGATTTGGGACTAGGAAAAAGCATTCTTGGCATCGTTGTTGTCTAACATATGGACATAAGAGACATGCTTTTCCAAGATATACATTCAGTGGCAATGGGCATCTAGTTTTACGTTGTAAAATTGTGGGAGCCGAGCTTGAAAGTCGTCCCATGACCTCGTTTAGTTTAATTGTGCAAGCCTTATGAGAATGGTGTCCTTGCAATGAAGAAATGTTTGATAAGACGTGCATCCGTGGTTGTTGAAAAAATGAGTTACAAAATATTTGCTCCATTAGAGGTGTTTACTAATGCCCGACACAAAAGCTCCAAAGACATATTGTATAAAATGTTGCTTTCATGAGCCTTTGGATCGAGTTAACTCAAAGTGTCACATATGGAAACATTGTTAGGTTTGATAAAATAACATAAAAATCTTATTTAATAAAGCTTTGGTTGTTGGTAAAGTGTTGGCTTATTGATTATGTGTTTGTATTTTGCTTTGGGACCCTCTTGAAAAAGTTTAGTTCATAAAACATAATATAACTTGGAATGATACATATTTTATATGCAAATGAGAGACTATTGATGAGGGACTTGGTGTTATTATCTATTGACAACAAACAAGAAAGTGGATCACACCATGCGAATTTAGTATATTCCAACCTTTTAGCTTATACAAAATTCGCTTGGTGTGATCTTTTTGGAAAAACATGACTTCCTATAGTAAAATTACTTTGATTATCTTTTAATAAAAGAAATATATATGTGTCTTATTTGAAGTTAAGTGTGGATATGTGACGTGCTCATTTATTGATAAAGTGTTTGCTTTTTGAAAAGGGCTAATAACTTTATGTACTACTAGAGTTGGTAAAGTATTTTAGATGCAAATAGGATGCTTGATGTGATCCTTCTTAAAAAAAAGATATGCTCTTTGAAAATGCTCTTTGAAAAGGACTAATAACTTTATGCACTTGGGGTGGTAAAGCATTAAATGAGAAGGGGTACTTGTGTTTAATTTTAATTTGACAACAAATAAGAAAGTGGATCACACGATGCGAATTTAGTGTGTTCCATTTTGTTGCATATGTACTATTCGCTTGGTGTGATCCTTCTTGAAAAATATTATGCTCTTTGAAAAGGGATAATGACTTATGTACTTAAGAGTGGTAAAGCATTTTAGATACAAATAGGAATGAGTACTTGTGTTTAATTTTAATTTGACAACAAATAAGAAAGTGGATCACACCATGCGAATTTAGTGTGTCCCTTTTTTTTTGCATATGTATTATTCGCTTGGTGTGATCCATCTTGAAAAAAAAAAATAGCTTTCAAGTAAAAGGAAAGAAAGAAATATCTTATTTAAAGTGTAAAGTGTTAGTATATAAAGTGTTGGTTTATTAAAATACTATTTGTTTACGCTAAGTTGTAAGTTGAATATTTGTGTTTCTATTTACTTTATTACGCAAGGATCACACCAAGCGAATTTCTTATATGCAATTACTTCACAGCATGAAGATTTCGAGATCATATGATCCTCTTTAAACAAGGATGGCTTTGACCTTCAATGTTCATAAATTTTATGAATGTTTGCATATAAGAATGTCACATATCATATTTTCTTAAAAAATGGTCATCAAATGGATAACTAGTCAAAGAGTTCTTCTACTACTTAAAGAGTTTCAAGACCCATTTTTGCTATAATTTAAATAGCAATAGAGTTTTAAAGGAATCTATTGTTAAAGGTAGTCAAAGCCTTCTTGTATTAGCGGTATCTAAACACAAACACCATAACCTTTGTACTTCAAGAATGTATAAACCCTTCACATTGCAAAGTATAATGTCATTTATTAGCATCTTCACGGACATTTCCCCTTCCTTATCGGAAGCAGCTCATCTCAAGGAACTGTATTCGATTCCGAATGCCTTCATCCTCTCTCAATCTCTCACAATATCCTAGGAGGCCAGAGTTACCGTCACCACAAAATCGAACTAAACTTGAAACGTCTTGAAATGACGGTTTCTTGCCACTCAACGGATCCAATGGATATAAACTGCCATCCGCCCAGATGTCAACACTTTTTGAGCCTGCAAGACACAATACGTCGAGGTCTAAGTTCTTATTTTTTAGACCTCTTTTTTTGCGATTGAAGACTGGAGCATATTCGTGAGTCAGTTGGATCCTTATCCACATATCATTTGGAGCTTCCATACTGCGTGGATCGCACGGCGCGAAATGAAGGTGTACAATTTGTATGCCCCAAAGACAATTAAGCCGTGGTGAGCCGAACGTCCGTACTAACCTCGTTTTTGAAATTTGCAACGTGCATATGGAAATCGAAAAGTCCATTTTCCTACAATCCATGCTTTTATACATTAAGCAAATTCAAATTTCGAATTGTAGGGGGCGGAAAGCCTGTATTGGGATGAAGTAAAGATCCCGGTTAATGCTGGGTTCACATGGACTAATCGCTAAGGGTTACCGGGCTTAAAACTGGCCGAACTTGGGATGAGGCAAAAAATTCAGCCCCGCTTTTGGAAAATCAGCCCTTGCAAGATCCAACTTATGTAGCTGATGCAACAATGAATTTTTAATCGAAGGCGACTCGCCCGTAACTCGGCGGAGGGCCTAAACTTCTCCATGTGAACCACCCATATACGCAGAGCGCAGGCGCCCTCGAAATGAAAGTTCGATACAAAGCTTCAACCTACACATTCAAATTTTGAAATGTGGAAGGCGGGAAGCTTGTATGGCCATGGCCTCTAAATGAAAATAGCGCAAGAATCGGTGACACGCACGCTTGGTATCTGACAAACCAAGAGGCACCGCCATGAGTTCTGTGTATGCTATAATGCAAGTGCTTTTTTAGAAGCCACATGTTGCATCACCGCCCGACAACCAACGTAATTAAATACATATGGCGCCATGAATGCGCAATCCCCCTTATTCCGGGAGAATATTCCAAGTAAATCTGTAATGATGAGATTTTGTATCCTAGGTGGCATGGGAAAAAAGGAGCGGAAATATGACGTGGAATGGCTGATAGGAGGCCATTTTCAGACCCCAAATCCGCCCTAATGAACCCTACGATCCAATCAAGGGCTTCGAAATTGTCAACATTCTCCGTGAGCGCGCTTTCGAGCATCTGGAAAACACTCTTCATCGTACCTGGAATTATTGGGAGATGACGAAGCACGAGGCTTTTGCCGACGCGAATGACCATTTATGGCAGCTTTTCTACGCGCTCAGAGATCTTTTCAAGTTACTCATCATTAGCCCCACGTTAGATTATCAGTTGGTCATTATTCAGGCATGGGCTCGCTACAAGGTAGTTAGGGCAGTATGGGAGAGTATTCGTTACTCTATCATGTACCCTTTCGCGGAGCCCTAGGCCTGATCTGCACGGCTTTTTCATGATTAACCTTTGTGTAATCATTAAGTTTTGTATTCTACAGACTCAGTTTTGCTAAAACCCCTCCAATGTAATTGCCACTATAACTTTATAATAAAGTTCTTTTCCTTAATTCTCTTGTATTGTCCTTATTATTGTTTCCTAACACTGCTCAAAATGATTTTCATTGTCATACTTGGTATCACAATAATTCTGCTTATACCCTCTTATGGTCAATATAGACGGTGCACGTAACGCCCCATGGCAGACGCCCTCAAATGCTAGCAGATTAACACCTGAACAAGAACTCCTGTTGATAAAGCGGCAGTTAGTGGAGCTGCAGGCTTATGTGTTGAATGCCAACCCTCCACAGTATATGCAGGACAATGGACATGAGTTACCTCCATTACCGCCAAGTCCACCACCACAGCAGCCACCTGCACCGGAACCAGGCCTTGTACCTGCAGAAAGGAGGCACCGTTCTAAACGCCATCGCAACTCGTCTACAGATAGTGCCACCTCTTCGCAATCAGCCACTTCTGTGTCTTCAGAGTCATCTATATCGTCGGGTGATCATGCAAAGGCCCGGGACAAGGAGTACCGTAAGACGGTTGATACGGCCATTACCAGTATATGGAAAAACAGGAAATTGGCTCAGTTTGATGGGAAATCTAGAGGTGGCCTGAACGCAGAGTCTTGGTTGGACGAGATGAAGGAGTTCGGGAAATCCTATGGGATGACGGAGAAGGATACAAGAAAGGTTGCCACTACAAACCTTACAGGGGCCGCTCGTATTTGGTGGAAGGGCTATGCTAGAGCCAAACATCTAGACAGAAGCAGATGCAAGTTTAAAAAGTTTGCCAAAGCTTTTAAGTCGCATTATGTGCCCCGTGCGCACAAATGCCAACAGATTCAGACTTTTTACAGGTTGGAGCAGAAGGGTATGACAGTTCAAGCTTATACGGATGAATTCATGCGCTTGAGGCTGTATGTGCCAGGAATGAATGAGAAGAGGGCAGTGGAGGGCTATATTGAAGGGTTGGCCCCATCAATCAAACGAATGGTTAAGGCCATAGACCCGAAATCAGTTGCAGAGGCAGAGGTTAAGGCATTGAGCCTTGAAGAGGACACGCCACGAAACCAGTACCAGCGTCCTGCATCTTATTCCCAGCCGCGCCCGTACACACCCTACAAGCCACGTTCACCAAGCCCTGGGCCCTCTCAGCAGAACTCTTATGGCCGCCAGGAAAAGAAAGTCACCTTCAGCATGCCCGACAAACCGAACAATGTCGGTAACGAAGTTCGGAACCTCTTACAGTCTATTCCCAAAGAGGCCCGAGAGCAGCTCCGCAAAGAGAAGGCATGTTACAGGTGTATGCGCCCTGGGCACTTTATGCAGAATTGCCCTTATGTCACCCAGACTGCCTCGCTGGCCATGGCCGATCTTGATTGGGATGATCTCGAGTCTACACCACCTGTCGACGAGGAGGCTCCCGAGTACATTCACGGTGCGTCCCATATCTTTGCAGCCATTAAAACCGGCAATGCTGAAAGTCAGCCTGCCGTTATTTCGACTATAGGTCAAGTAGACAGTAAGCCTTTCATAATTCTTATGGATACGGGAAGTACACATAATTTTGCTTCTCCTAGAATGGCCCAGGTATTGCAGCTTGAGACTTTAAGGTCCCGCCCGAAACCTGTGACTTTAGCCAGTGGTAAGATCAGACATACTCATGGCCATCGCATTAACCTCAAAATGCAGCTGCCAGGTGCACCAGTTGCAATGGGTGTCGAGCTAATGGATATTGGCAAGTATGATCTGATTGTGGGCATGGAATTCTTGGCATCCGCAAAAGCTAATATAGACTACGAGAAACGAGAGGTTACCTTCAACGCAGCTAATGGAGCCCGCATAACCATAAAAGGTGATCCATTCAACCCCATTATGCAGTCTATGTCCATCAGGCAATTAGATAAAGCTATACGCAAGGATAAGTTACTTTGCGTCATCAGACTTGCCTCCATTGAGTCGGATACTAAATAGAAGCACGTAGTCGATGCGTTGCCAGAGCATATTGCTGATCTTCTCAGCGAATTTAGCGATCTCTTTCCAGATGAGATCCAGAAGCTTCCCCCTTTTAGAGGGGTAGAATGTGAGATAGCTTTGGAACCAGGTACTAAGCCTACCAGTAAGGCCCCGTACCGTATGAGTCCCCCTGAATTGGCAGAGCTTAAGAAGCAACTTCAGGAGTTACTAAACCTAGGTTTCATTCGGCCTAGTGTTTCGCCTTTTGGCGCTCCTATCCTTTTTGTTAAGAAGAAGGATGGCTCCTTGAGGATGTGTATTGATTATCGGCAGCTCAATAAGCATACCATCAACAATCGTTATGCTTTGCCTAGGGTAGACGATCTTATGGATCAGTTACAATGGGCCAAGTACTTCTCAAAGATTGATTTACGCTCCGGATATCACCAAATAAGAATTAAAGAGGAGGACATCTATAAGCCTGCTTTTCGCACTAGATACGTGCACTATGAATTTACAGTTATGCCTTTTGGATTAACTAATGCCCCCGCAATGTTCATGCGGTTAATGAATGATATCTTCCGAGAATACTTGGATGATTTTGTTGTTATTTTCTTTGACGACATTCTCATCTATAGTAAAACCCTGGAGGAGCATGAGAAGCATCTTCGGCTGGCCCTACAAAAGCTAAGACGTCACCAGCTCTTTGCCAAGCTCTCTAAGTGTAACTTTGCCACTCCCAAGGTGGATTATTTAGGCCATGTGATTTCAGCCGAGGGAATTGCTACACATCCAGCAAAAATAGAGTCAGTCAAGGATTGGCCGATTCCAAGTAATGTGTCAGAAGTCCGAAGTTTCTTGGGATTGGCAGGGTATTACCGGAAATTTGTTAAGGATTTTGCAAAGATTGCAGCACCTCTTACCGACCTTACGAAACATGAGAAAGTGAAGGATTGGATGGAACATTGGAAAGCAAAGGTCCAGCTCAGTTTTCAGAAGCTTAAGGATGCTTTGACGACCGCACCAGTCCTCACATTGCCGGATCCAGAGAAGGATAAGTTAGTAGCAACAGATGCCAGTAAGATTGCTACCGGGGGAGTCCTCATGCAAGAAGGGAGGGTTATAGCCTACGATTCTAAGAAGATGAATGAGACCGAACAGCGATACCCTACCCATGATCAGGAATCGTTGGCTGTTGTTCGCGCTTTGCGTATATGGAGCCTTCTTGATAGGAGATTCCAGCTTGATACGGATCATCAGAGTCTCCATTATCTAACAACCCAGCCAAATCTCAACCTCCGTCAGAGAAGATGGATGGAATTTCTGGAGGAGTATGATTTTGAGATTATGTATAAGCCTGGGAAACACAATGTGGTTGCAGATGCGTTATCACGCCATCCCTTGGTAACCCGAACCCATTGTAACGCAATTTCCACACTTACCAGCGAGTTCAGAAAACAAATAGAGCAAGCCTTAGCCACGGATCCAGAGTTCCGTGAAGTGTGGGATAGTTTGGCTAAGGAGGCACGCACAGATAAGGAACGTGAAGCTTTCCGTTCGTATAAGAAAGAGGGCAACTTGTTATATTACAAGGATAAGTTGTGTGTACCTGAGACTTCAGGAGTACGTAAGCTAATTCTCCATGAGACACACAACAGCCCTATAGATGGACATGCAGGTTTCATGAAAACCTATTTTAAGATCCGCTCCAGTTATTTTTGGCCGAGTATGAAGAAGGACATTGCCAGGTATATTAAGCAGTGTCAGGTGTGCCAACAAACCAAGGCTGAGCAATTAAGGATTCCAGGAGAATTGCAACCTCTGGATGTGCCCAACGCCAAATGGGAGGTGATAACCATGGATTTTATTGTGGGCCTTCCACGTACTCTCCGTGGATATGATGCATTAATGGTAGTGGTCGACAAATTGTCAAAAATGGCTCATTTCTTGCCATGTCGTACCACCGATACAGCCTTCGATACCGCTTTGCTGTTTACGAAGGAGATCTTCAGATTGCATGGAATGCCACGGGTTATAGTATCCGACAGGGATCCCAAGTTTGTCAGTGCATTCTGGAAAGATTTCTTTGCCACGATCCACACCAAGCTTGCTATGAGTACGGCATATCATCCTCAGACGGATGGTCAGACAGAACGTACTAATCGCATTATAGAGGATATGCTGCGAAGTTATGTGTGGAGTAAGCAATCACAATGGGCTGACTATATTTATTTGGTCGAGTTTGCCTATAATAGCATGAAACAGGAGTCTTCTAGAATGTCTCCCTTCATGATAAATTATGGTTATCAATGCCTTACTCCCGACACATGGCATAATCCTGTTTCTAAGGTGGAGGTTTCTCAACAACTACTCTTGGAAATGCAAGATTTGGTTGAGGAAGTTCGTGGCTACTTACTGGCTGCACGCAGTCGTCAGAAGAGTGTTGCCGATAAGCACAGGACCCCACGGATATTTCAAGTGGGTGAATCGGTTTGGCTCAAGATTAAGGTTAAACAAGCCAAGCTTAAGATTGGTAACTGCAAAAAGCTGGCACCCAGATGGGTTGGGCCGTTCAAAATCATTGAACGTGTGGGCGAAATATTGCTTGGATTTGCCACCCCGCTTGAAGATCCACAAGGTCTTTCACGTGAGTCTTCTGAAGCAGCATACCCCGGATCCAGAGGAGATCTTGGATACACCCACCCTCCTTGAAATGACAGAAGAGCATTTAGATATAGTGCCTGAAGCTCTTCTTGATCGAGCCTATAAGCAAACGAGAAGAACTCAGATGTTGCAATATTTGGTTAAGTGGAAACACTTACCAGTTGAGGATGCTACGTGGGTGATGAAGATTGACCTTGAGAAGCACTATCCGGACTTCATGCGGGAATCTCAGGGCCGCACCATCAACGATGCTATCAACCCCGCACCCGGCGGTAAGCTTGAAGGCTTGATTCGCCGAGAATCGTACAGTAGAGGGGTAAATGCATCGTGGTTAACAATAGTTATCGATGATGAGATCACCTTTGTGTTCTCTAGGACGTGGTGTATTGTCAATGTTGGCATGACCGCGAATTGCTTGGAAAGCATGTAGTTGATAGGCCGCGTTCATCTCGGCTATAATGGGAACTTGGCCATTCCTTATGCCGCAATGGATTGCAAACCATAGGCATGATAGGTTCCCTTGTAGATAGGTTTTCTTTTATTTTCTTATAGGGGGTGGTCCCTTCAACCACAACCTAATTATATTATCTATATATACTGATATATTGACATGTGCAGGCCAGTGAGCAGTACGTGACCTGCCCATGTATAGAGGGTTGCTGATGGCCCGACTTCTCCAGTTTTATCTTGCCCATGTGTTACCTTTTTGTCACTGTGATCTTTGATATCGGACTTCGGTCCTTGAACCCTTTTCTTATGATAATTATGTGAAATCCACCTTGGTGCTTAAGCTTTTATATGTTTTAAATTTTAATGTTCTTACCTTCAGAAATAAGGAATTACTTTCCTTCTTTTATGTATAATTTCTTATATTTCAGTTCATTCGATTCTGCGTCACTGGTTTAACTAACACTAATGCTGAGGACAGCATTATTTCTAAGGAGGGGAGAATGTGACGTTCCAAGTATTCATACAATATACGTATAAATCTACTGACACGTCACGCAGTAAAGATACGCCACGACGGGGTATTCTAACCTAAGGGGTTGACCTAAAAGGGATTAGCTATGCTAAATTAATTATTAAAGGTTAATTACCTATAATTAAGGAAATAATATTTAATTGACTTAATTATGATAATAGATTATTTAGGAAAGTGCCACTTGGCCAAATTCGATTGGCAGGGAAATGCTAACTTGGGGCATCAAATTGGACCCCTATCCCATTTGACCCCAAAATCGAGCCAGGAGGAGGAGC
The DNA here is from genome assembly GCA_021234155.1 of Isoetes taiwanensis. Taxonomy (NCBI): domain Eukaryota; kingdom Viridiplantae; phylum Streptophyta; class Lycopodiopsida; order Isoetales; family Isoetaceae; genus Isoetes; species Isoetes taiwanensis. The sequence continues at coordinate 17,426,651 of JAJEKV010000010.1, read as the reverse complement.
TGCTGAGCGCCCAAGTTGCTGAAGCTGTTGCTGAACACCCAAGTTGCTGAAGTTGTTGCTGAACACCCAAGTTGCTGAAAGATGGAGGTGCCCCATGATAACGGATCTAGCAGAAACTCGGGTTAGTGGGTAGTCTAGCTTGAGCTTCTAGGATAGCGCCTCAGTTAGTTTTCTCTGGTTATCTTTGTTAGGATTAACCCTTCTTTGATATTTAGGATTATATTTCAATTATGGATTATGCTTTGTTAAGTAAGGATGGATGAATCTATGAAAGTATCTCTGTTAGCTTTCGTAAAGCAGGGATTAAAGGGGAGGGTAGAGACCTCTGTGCCTTATGCTCTTAGTATGCTCCTAGTAGTTCCCCTAGTACCCGGTAAATGCGGCCTGTGCACAGGAGACCACCGGGTCGTGGATGCTATGGAATTGCTTAGCACCAGAGAAGGGACGCAGTGGTGAAGTGGGGGTGGGGTCTTGCACGAACATAAAAGGCTCCTGAGACTCCTACAGTGGGCTAGGCCTGATAGCCGATCACGTAGAGGGCCGGGTATGGGTCTGACACTCCCTGGGTGCAGAGGTGTGACCCGTATGGGGCATCCTGTACTTTGAAGATAAAGTTAGGGGAGTAGGTCGGGTACGGATGCGGGGGTCGCTATGCGGCACGTATTCTCTAGCTCACCCATCATGGAACCGCTGTGATCCTGGAAGGGGACACTTCCCTGACCTGCCTCATCGGACCAGGTCTTCATGAAACCTGGAGTAGGCTCGAAGGGTGATACCTTGAGACTGCGCCTCCGGAAGGCTATAGTGACGCCATAGCATGATTCGACTCATCTGCAAAGTGTGCACAGGAGGGGCGGATGGAGTGGACAACCCTAGCCGATGTTCTATGCCAGCCAACGCCATGCCAAGATTTGGTCTGCTGATCTCTTGAGACCTAGCCGTCAGTCGATCCTCACGGGAGTCTGAGCTGGGGTAGAACCATGGGTTTGGGGTGTTTTCACTAGTATAAAATGTATCTTCTCTATTATTATCAGTTGGATGGATGTGCCACCCTTCGTGGTGGTATTTATGATATGATTGTGCTGTATGCTGACCTTGTATTCACGCTTCCACGACATAGGAGCCCCATTGAAGGCGTGGGCCGAATGACCCCTCTGCGTCGTTCACTCGAGCATCTTTCTATAGATGGCCCGAGTTAGACGGAGGGCCCTGCTCATGGCGAGATGGTTGCCATGGGAGGGGGAAGTCCCCGTATGTATACGTCCGAGCGTCGTATATGTTCTGGGAGCGTCACAGTTATAAAAAAAAAAAAAAAAAAAAAAAACATAGATTTAAGATAAGAAATAATCATATTAGCTCATTGGATCTATTGGTTAAAGTTAAAGTAGTCTTATTAGGATATTGAATTATTTTAGTAGAGGTTCGAGTCCCCGTATTTCATATTCTAAAATCTTAGGGAAAGCCGTATAGAGGTTCGATATTCTCTCAAAACCTTAGGCAAAATCGTATTTCATATTTCAAAATCATAGGCGTCTCCAATCATAAATGACTATAAGCGAAACGAGAGGTGTTCACAGGCCCCAACATACGATCTGTGTCGTAGGATCGACGAATCCAACGATTGTGGTAGTCCAGGGTGCGCCTCGTTTAGAATATGTGGTAAAATAACAGAACGCAGTTGAGGGTAACTACAAATCAGGGTATAACACTTAGCATGGGTGCACATGCTTGTGCAATATACAGCTGACAACCAAACACTCCAGCTAGAAATGGTATGCTTTTTGTGATTCATCATAGTATGTCTATTGGAAGTGCTAGTAGTGGAACATTGATAAGAATGGGGTGTGTGGACTGGTTAAGGTCCTAAGGCAGTCTGCTCATTTAAAAGCTTTCAAAGAATACCTCTAGATACAATAGAAACATGTCTATGCATGTTTCAGAATTGTGTTTTGATGCATTAACAGTTACTCAATGTTGCATGGAAGCAATGCTGACGTTTCAAATGCTAGTGAGAATGTTCTTGGATGATATATTCATAAAACTCAGATACTTACTTGTTGCAAATTTAATGGCAAGCTGTTCTCTACTCTTTCAGAGACTATAATTCTTAAGCAGCTTTGTACAAGCCTTTGGTTATGCCTACAAGAGATGTTGGACTTTTTTCTGCCATATGAGGTATGTAGTTCATTTCTGTGAATAATCATATAATAGACCTACATTGTAATCTTAATAATTCATTAGACCACGTTTAGACTGTTTTTTAGCTTCATTAAATATTAAATGTGTGCAAATATCTTGAATTTCCTTTACTAGTGCATCTTCTAGGGAATCAGTGGTTAAATTTTATTATGAACCAAAGGCAAAAGAAATTCAATGGTGAGGCTCAAGGATGCATCCTTTTATCATTCAACAGAATAAGAGACGAAGAAACACGTTGACAGGTTGTTGCTTGGCTTCTTATTGTACACATATTTTCATCCTGATCTGAGAAAATGATGTATGGTGATAAATATAATATCTTTGCTGTTTAATATCTACTACAGAATCCGGTATGTGAAAATAGCTTAAATTTGCTCTGAGTTGTATAAAGCTTTGAATACGACTACATGCAAAAATGGCATGTGCTTGTTGCTTGCAAAAATGGCTTGTGCATGTTGCCTAAATCGAGATGTAAAGGAGGCATTTGCAAAATCATTTTTTCAAAAGAAGCATTTATAAAATCGTTTTATGTGCTCAACATATGCACTTGGCCTCATGCTGTATATGGATTTCAAGGCAGAGATTCTAGAATGGGACTCGCAAGAAACCAACAAAGCGCCCGCTCTCAGCAGTACCTTATTCTCTTGAATTGTTTCCAGGCAGGGGAGGGGCTTCTTCCTGCCTGGTTTAGCCAATTTGGCGTATCTTTCTTGCTATCCTTTACCGGCCTTTGGCCTCGTCCTGTGACCTTCGTCCTCGATCCTAGTTTGTAAGGAAGTTCTCTGGTAGTCGGGCGCTTTGTTGGTTTCTTGCGAGTCCCATTCTAGAATCTCATTCATCTCAGCAGATTTTCTACAATGGTGGACAGTGAGTAGCCGCACACATGCGAACTACCCACGAAACATAAAGGGAAAATCCAATTATATCATTTGGACCCCAAAAAAATACAATGCTAATAGATGAGTGGCTGATGTACCTGCCAAAAGCTTATCACCGGGATTAAAAAACCCCGCCCTTTCGGGTTTTCGAGGAAAAACCCTAGTGATAAGCCTTCGGCAAGGGGCTTAGACAAACGTAAGGCATAGAATCGCTCCCAAAAACCCCCGCATGGAGAAGTCGAAACAGATGCCGCTCGCCAACCTGTACCTGCACATCACCAACACAACAAACGGGAAAACATACCAGAGAATAGCATCACCCAGCGGGTGGAAAAAAAGCATCACCTAGCGGGTGGAAAAATATGATAAACAGAACTTGTACAAAATATAATAAACAAAGAAGGGGGGGAGGGTGGGTTCAAGAGAATAAGGTACTGCTGAGAGAAGAGGAAGCGCCGATGAGTCGTGGATGCAGAAACGCGCCTGAAATAGTCGAATTCCCAACCAGAACGGGCATGCGCCGCCCGCATGCATGCATGACATGCATGCTCGTCCCATTCTAGAATGGCGATCCGATGTCTCGGATCGATGCGATTGTTATCTGGGATTTTTCTCTGCTCTTTGTTGGCGCCTAAATGGCCTGCAGCATTACAGTTGTTCCTTAGCAAAAAATACAAGGATCAAGTGCAGGATCATAATATGGTGCTTGGATCTTTGTGTTTTGAACTATTTACGTCATTGGAATTTAGTACTGGTTCTACAATATCTAGAGAGATCTTCCAACAAAGAAATTTGAAGGATACTATTATGGCAAGGACCAAATGGTGATGATTCAAAACAAGATGCTGTGATAAATGAGCTTCCAAACAGGTTTGCTCATTTATATTTTTATATATTGCTTCTAAGATCAATAAGGCAGCTAAGTAATATAGCGTCATCGTCTGCTATGAAATATATGGTTTCTTTGTTTGTCAAAATCTCAAATGCATGAGATCTGTTAACATCATCAGCTCCTTTCACAGTAAGGCATGTGCTCATAGGGATAATTCCTCTCCTCTTTGAATGATGCATACTATATAAGAAATAAGAGCCTAAACTTTTAGAAATTTTAAATCCTTCAACTGACAATGGCATCAAAATGTGAATACTAGCAAGTATTCAAATGAACTAAAGAACCAATACGCAAAACATTTAGTAACAGCACATCTTAAATCTTATGTGGATCATCTTAACCTATTGCATTTTGTGATGGGGTTTTTATGTTCCTGATGTTGCTTCTAGACTTTGAGTTCTTCGGGCCTGTCATGATTGTCCTATGGCTAGAGGTTTTGGAACCGCCAAAACTCTTGAACTTATTAGACAAGAGTACTGGTAGTCTGAAGCTTTTATTCAATCTTGTGCTGCTAAACAAATGCTCACGAGCATCTCCCCCATAGTCTTCTTTAGCCATTGCCTATTCGAATCTGGGCCTTGGAAGAGCATTTAATGAATTCTATTCTGGAGCTGCCCTTTTCTCGGGGACATGATTCCATCCTGGTCATTGTTGATCAATTTTTTAATATGGCTCATTTTATCCCCTGCAACACCAACATCACACGAGAGGAAACAACTGATTCGCTTTTTCATGAGATGGTCAAACTTCATATTATTGTTAGTGATCTAGGCCTTAGCTCATCGCTAGATTCTGGAAGCGACTTTTTGGAGCTCTTGCATCTAAAGCATTCCTCATTAAGGCGGACTTGGAGTCTCAAAATGGCCCATAACTTGGATTAAGGAAATCCACATGGAATTTGGACAATCAATAAGAGAAGGGCATTTTTTGTAAAAATCACTATTATGTGACAAAGGAAGGAAGGAAGGAAGAAATTTTTAACGTCCACGGAACCCAATCGGGTTATGGGACCAGAACAAACAAAGGGGGCATAAGCCCTAACAGAACAGAGGCCCGAAGCCCAAAAAACAGAACAGAACATGGGGTCTAAGCCCCGTTACAACACACAAATAAAGGAAACTGAACCAACCCAAAAAAACAAGGAGCCCGTGGCTATGCCAAAACTGTCCAGGGATCAGCAGGCCACTGATCCCGAATGATAGCCTGGCCTCCCCTATACACTGCCCATTTCCGTTGTAGGCGAGCCTCGCGCACTCGACATAGCTCTTCTTTCCGCCTGCAAAGCTGTGCTGGGGTCAAATCTTCCTGAACAGAGAAGGTGGTTCCCTTCAAATGATTGCCATGCCGTAAGATGTGCAGCCTGGAAAGAGCATCCTGAAAACAGACCAAGAGATGACGGGGGCGGTCGGGTCGTGCTGCTCCAACCCGCTGGGCCGAAAGGATGCCGTCGGCAGGTATGTGCATCACCTGACTGAAAAAAGAGGCAGCCTCATCTGTAGCAGGCGAGTTACCCGTCTCTTTCAGACCTACAATACGCAAAGTAAGGGTCGATGGATGTTCTGTGGCCCTACCAAACTCGGAAGGCGGGACCTCGGCATGGGCAGTGGGCAACAAATCCGCAAGTGGAGGCTGTGCGGGTATTGAGACCGGTTCATCAGTCCCAGGCATAGCATCGGCCGCAGGCATAGCACTCACATGGTCAGGCGAGGGCCCTGTGCTAGAGGTTGGTGAAACATTATTGTGACTGGCTGAGCTGTGCCCCGCAGACTGTAGCAATAACTCAAGAAGTTGTACCCAGCCTTCTAGTGGCAACTGAGCAGATGTCTCTGTGAGAATAACGGTAGAGCGGACCGTGTGGATCCTGGCAAGCATCCCTGAAGGCAAACACTGGAGCTGAGCATCAATCCTGCCCAAGGCCGCAGCTAAAGATGCACCGGAAGGATGGGTCAGGATGGGACGCTGGGGCCCAAAGAAGGGGGCTGCCTGAAGGTATGGCTCAATTGTGGGGTCATAGGGTTTGTCAGAGCCTGACGCAGGTGCGTGAATCAGATTTTTTAATTTGCGGGTCTCCCTAGCCATGCGCTTAATCTTCCGGGTCATGCTGACGCTTTACTAGGCCGTAAGTGAGGAGAGGAAGGACAAACACTTGGGGAGCACAGACCAAGGTAAATCAAAGAACAACAGAAACCAACAAAGATGAGCAAGAGCGACAATTGGCGGACTAGACCCAGAATGTGTCGGCAAGAAATGAAATGTGTAATGGAAAGAGAAAGAAAACACAGAATAGATGGGATAAGACCCAACAAAGCACACCTGTGGACACTGGCAGAAAGGGATTCGACGGTTTGTGCGTGGCCGCGGGAAACCCCGTAAGCCTTGAATAATTGGAAGCGAGAGGTGCTTGGATACTTGACCCAAGCCAAATTGAGGGCAGACTAGGTTAATCGGCCAGCCATGGTGAGGCAGAACCAATCACGCATGCCATATCATAGCCCCCCTCGTCGGTCGAACCAACCGAAGTCAAACGTGTGTTTTATTTGTCTTCTTTGCGGCGAGATCCGGGTTGCTGGTGCCGATGTGCCTACACCAGGCTGCTGTGATTGGTGCCAGCTCCGGATCGCCTATGTGACGCTGAAGGGAGATAACCCAGAGCCTGTTGGCTGGGTAGCCCAGAGCTGAGCCAAGCGGGATCAAGACAAAGGTTTTTGGGCAAAACTTCAACAACCCATGCTGGCCGATGCCGTAGCTGTGATCTGTGTTGGAGCCCCTGATGACCTGCGGAAGCGAAATCAATCCAATCCTATCCTATTTGTTGCTGCTTCGTGCTTTTCCCCCTGGCCACTCTACATGGGGTCGCTAGTCCGGCCTCTGGCGCTAGGCGGTGCCGCTGACAAAGGTACAAAGCAAATGGCGCCATTTGGGTCCTCCACACCCGCCATGTGGGCTTGACAAAGGGGAAGAGGGCATGCATATCTGTCATCCATGTGGCCAATTTTCACGGGACATGTATTAACATTAATTATCACGCATTTAATGATGTTAATTCTGTAGAAATTATTTCTCAAGATAGGCGAGGTGGAAATTAGTGCATTTTTTTCTGCCAATCAAATGTGTGTTACACGCCATGTTCTAAGTATTCAGAATATCATTCTGAAGATGATGCATGTGGGTGAGAATGCTACCATTAATGAGGGATGATCATGGAGTTACATCACTGAAGTGACATTCATACAGAATGAATAGGTAGAACTATGGCTTGAAACTAAATCCTATGGATAGTATATTGCCAGGGGGGGATTTAAAAGAGGAGGATATTTTCAAAATTGCCCCCTCAACAGTACGTGGATCACACCATGTGAAAATGCATGTGCACTTCGTGAATGTATAGTGAACGTTCTTGTTTGTCAAAGACATTAGTATCTAGGATAAGTACAGATTATTTCGATATAAACATTTCTGGAACATCATTGAAATGAACACCACGTGCAATTTAGGTAAGCAATTTACTAATTGATCAATGCAACCAGATCCTTATATGCCAGAAATTAATTTTAGAGATAGCATATATGCTGGAGATTAATATTAGAGATAGCCTATATTGACAATGATAGTAGCGCATCATAAATTTCTGCATGAACAACACGTGCAATTTGGGTAAACAACTAACTAATTGATTGCATGTGCCATTTGGGTAAGCAATTAACGTATTTATCAACAATGGGGCATCATAAATTTCTCCATGATCATTGTTTTTTTCTTTTTTTCTTTTTGAACTTGTTCATGGATGCTACAACGCCTCCATGTCCAAAATGGATCATGAAGGGAAACCATACATCAAGGGAACACATTTGTCGTCTAGAACCGACTAAGATAGTGGCCCCCTAGAAAGACCTTCCTTATTCAGCCCCCTTTGTGTCGTGGCATCAAATCTAGCCCTCCAATCAAGCATTCAACGGTCGGATGCGATGCCACGTAAGTAGGGGGTTGAATAAGGAAGACTAGCCGCCCCATATTTTTTTGAGCAACACTCTGCTCCATTTCTAAGCACCTATTCTATTAGATATGTATACATTGTTCTATGTCTCCACGATTGAAATAGAATGCTACGTATATTAGGTAAATTTCAAAATATAGATCTTAAGAGAATAGAGATTGTATAAGTATACAATCTCTATTCTCTTAATATCTATATTTTGAAATATGATTAGTGTTGTCTCTAGGGGCAGATATTATCCAAAAAAGGAATACATACTTACAAATAAAACAAGATAGATAGATAGATAGATAGATAGATAGATAGTATTTTAACGTCACGCCACTAGGCAGCATCCAACTGGACATGTGACCACACACCACACTATATTGCTCGGTTGGGCCCTGCCCCCAACCACCTTACATTGCGTCTGTTAGGATTTGACCCCCAACAGTACCGAGTGCGATTCCGAGTGCGATTCTGGGCGGTCTCGAACTCGAGACCACATTGCTAAGGAACTAGTGTGTTACAAGGTGCGACACTAATGAGATTGAGCCATATAGTGGATAATCAAAAGAGTTGGAATAGTAGCATATGCGCAAATACAAATAAGTGCACGTAATAGTTTCTATGTGCACTATAAAATTCAATACATCGCAAACAGTAGAATAATCCAGACATTACCATGTCAACGTCTGCTATGAAATATATTGTTTCTTTACTTGTCAAAAGCTCAAATGCACATGAACATTTGTTTGCATACTCGAAATTAGGGTTCGCATACGTGAAACTACTACTACTACTACTACTACTACTACTACTACTACTACTACTACTACTACTACTACTACTACTACTACTACTACTACTACTACCACTACTACCACTACTACTACTACACCACCACCACCACCACTACTACTACTACTACTACTACTACTACTACTACTACTACTACTACTACTACTACTACTACTACTACTACTACTACTACTACTACTACTACTACTACTACTACTACTACTACTACTACTACACAAGGGCTAACACAAGGCCCATCTTCAAATTCTAGGCACTTGGGTTTTGTTCAAAGAATTTGCTTTTGCAGTTTCGCCCAGCACAACTCTTGTGTTTATGAGCTTCAGTGCTGTGTTTCAGGATATATACGAGAGATAATGTTCAAAAGTCGAATCATCATTGTAGCAAGATCATGTTGCACAGATTATCCTTATATACATATCTTGTAAGATCATAAAGTGGCCAAATTGTAATAGAAAACAATATAACTAATGGAATCTAATAGCACCCAACAACCTGTTAATGATGTTGTTACTCTATTGTGCCTTACACATCGTTGACTTGTTCCATTCTTGAACAATAAATAAGTTTTTATTCACTTCACTACATTCATTGTGCAATGAATCTTTTCTTCTTAAATCAAGCACCTATCTGGTAGTACATGAACATGACATAAACGACCAAAGGATTAAAAACACCTTCACATATATTGATGTCGTACTTTCAAACATGTCCTTAGTACAATAGAATAGAATGTAGCGGTAGGTCATTTATCAGGTTCTTAGGTTCTGTTTCATGTTATAGTTTTATGTTTGTTGGTGACCTTGTTCACTAGGTTACCTTTTGGTTGTTTTGTTAAAGGCAGACCTCCAACAATATTCTGCAAACCCGAAGAAGATAATAATACACCATTCCCTCTCGGCCACCAAGGGCAACCCTTCGTGCATTAGCATCTTGTTTGTACATAAAATAGGACAAACTATGAAAGTTGCAGTTGTTAAGTACATTGGAGATTCCCTGGAATTCTTGTGAGCCTCCGAAGATTTAGCTGTTTCGTTTTAGGAAGCTATCCTGCTAGCTTGTTGGATAGTTTCTATACATCGGAAAAACTTCCCCAAACCAAAGCTTTAAGGGCATGTTGTTTTTCGCTTTTGTTTCTAAAATCACCTTTTCATAAATTGTTGCCTTTATAGCAACAAGCATAGGTGAAGTAGCAATTCGGAACGTTTTGAATAATTGAGTTGGTAAAGAGAAGTATTCAACCATGATAAATTTCTTGTCGGACAACTCTAAAGAGTGTGACATTCATCCTCAATGGCTCTTAGTTGGTAGTACTGACAAACGTTGTCGCGCGCAGCTCCTCAATCCATCTGCTTGTCTCAATTCTGAGGTGATGTGCATCTGTGTGGATTGAGGTGACAAGTTTGCACTTTTTCATGGGCATGGGACGCAGGTAGCATTGCAGGCCTTGTTCTAATGTGGGGTTTATATGGTGCTGATAATATGTTGTTTTGACATGTTCAAGGGCGCTGACGTCCTTGCTGAGGAAACAAGCATCAAGGTGCTGCCTCAAGATATGGTGATCTTCTTCTATTTGCATCTGTATGCACATGTGCTCTCGAATATTCCTTCTGGCTAGCCATTGAGCCCTCTTTTTCTTTCAGTAGGCTTTGAGGCGCTACGGCCCCATTGCCACGTGTAAGCCACATTGGGGAGACGAGCATCGTCTATACTGACCACCCTCTGAAAGTAGACGATGTGGCGATCAAGGGCTGCTCTTTGAAGAGGCAAGAAACTTGTCTTTTACGGCAGAATTTGATATGGGACCGTGAATTTCATGCCTAGTGCCCATGCTAGGAAGGCTTTCTACACCTGCTCCAAGTCATTCCAGGTGGCAAGGGACACCCAGGGCCCCAGACTTCGATCCCATATAGAAGAATTGGCTCCACCAAGACCCTAAATAAATGCGACTGATGGGCCCAATCATACAGCTCCACTTTGTGACTATTGTTCTCCATTGCATACAATGCTTTCCAGTCTGCTGTTACTCGCAACCGGATGGGAGCGTCTCAATACATGGTAGAAGGGAACTCCACTCCTAAATACTTGTAGGTGGGTGTCACCTCCACATTTTGCCCTTGATAAGTGAATGACGGAAGCCTGGACTGATATGAGGATGACATGAGTAGTCGATCCTCGCGTTGGGGCCAGGTATGGGTCTGACACCTCTTGGGTCGCAGGAAAACGTGTCTATATGCACATCCTGGGCTCGACGGGTGTGCCGACGTGGTCCATGGATTTTGAGAGGTTAAAGTCGGGTACAGATGCGTGTGCACCTACTGGCATGTATCCGCTAGCACATCCATGGAACCATTGTGAACCTAGAGGGGGATTATTCCTTTCCTGCCAATTTCAAAACAAAGTTATAGTCCCAAAAGAATTTTGATTGATAAATGAGATTGTTACAGTGTATTTTACATCGAACGAACAGACCATATTGGTCTTGCTGTCACTGCAGTCACATCATCATGGAAGGTGGTCCACCTTATAGGAAGAACCCCTGGGGCTTGTTCTTGCCTTCTATAAGCTCTGGGGACGACCTGAAGAACATGAAAAGCCTCAGGAGGAGGTGCCTCGTAAGCCACCCGTTGGCCTGTCCAACTAATTTCTCTACCCTCGTCTCGCATCTTTTCATCAATCGTCAGGTCGAATATGCTTGTTGCCCAAGCTTCGTGGATGTTATGCAATGCCTACAGGATCCTTTGAGCTTTCTGGAGTTTTGAAATCTTCTTCCTCTCTTCCTCATCCCTTGAGGTCCCATAGTGCCTGCAATCACGAGCAAGCTTATTCCAAAGCCCTGGTAAGATTGTAGCCTGAGCGGGATCTGTGCCATGTCCCCTGCCGCCGAGAACAAAGATAGTCCATGATTAACAATTATGGTGTCATTAGTCATGAGTAATGAAGAAAAAGAGGTAGAACTAAAAATAGATTGGAGAGCATTCATTCCATATAGGTGCATCCAATCACACACAAAAACATACAAACGGTTCCATCATTTGGACAAGCAGTGCCTTTCTCAATTCGCGAGCCGAGAAAGGCCCCAACAAGTCAATGTACAAGTATTTTCATTACAGAATGTAATACAACTTTTCATATTTCTTTCAAAACTTTGCAGAATTTTGATATCGCAAATCAGAGTTCACTGATCTTGATCACCATAATATTTCACGTCCATGGCCCTCACGATCGCGTTGCTCTCTGGATCAACCTGCTTGAGATTCGGATAGTTCCTTATTACATCGGCCAGCATTTATTAATTATTAGGAAATTTGAGCTTCGTACATCATTGTATAGTTTGGGCTAGGTGTCACTGGTAATTGTTTTAGTCGCTAGCAGTTGGCTGTTAGAATAAGCGAAGGCTAAGGAGGAACAAATCTTTAGAAAAGGCCTTGATATGGGGTTAAAGGAAAAATGCTATGACACAAATTTTGAAGAACTCTGACAGACTCCTGCTTATTGGACTCCTGCTTATTGCTACATATTCTAAACGAGGTGCACCTTGGACTACCACAGTCGTCGGATCTGTCAATCCGACGGCCCAGACTGTATGTTGCAGCCTCTGGACACCTCTCGTTTCGATTATGCTCAATTATGATTGGGGACGCCTATGATTTTAAGATGTCGAATACGAGTTTGCCTAAGGTTTTGACGGTATATCGAGCCTCTATACGGTTTCGCTTAAGCTTTTAGAATATGAAATACGGGGATTCGAACCTCTACCAAAATAACTCAATGTCCTAATAAGACTACTTTAACCAATCTAACCAGTGAGCTAATGTGACTATTTTTTATCTTAAATCTATGTTTTTTTTTATAATAACCCATTGAATTGTTTTAGGGATATGGTCTATGATTTCAAGAATTATATCTATATCAAATCCCCCTGGAACCCCCTGTTATTTTGCTACATATTGGAACTATTTTATTCCCAAAACTTAGAGATGCCAGGAAGAGCCGATTTGAAGCGCGATTAAGAGGTTAAAGCAAGGTAGATCTTAAGCCATCCGTCACATTTTTGCACAGGCTTAGGGGAGATTTTTTAACAAATGATTTAGCTTTACAAGGACCCGACACATTATAGAAGGAAATCAAGAGCACAAATCTTGCGTTTTGTATAGATCTGGAGAACTTGGTCTTCTGCGGTAGCATTGCCTTCAACAAGGGATTCCAGTCTCGAAGCCAAAGATCTGTTGTTTTTCTCGTGTTTAGGAACCACGGTATCTTCTTCCCGCTACAAGGCCCAGTTCATTTCTACTCTAGCTTTTGATCTTCTGCAATGCTTCTTCCAGTTAAACCTGTAAAACGTAAAAACTGGTTATGTTACATTCTGCCCTGAGATCCAATCGCACTGTGCCACGTGTCATGCTTTCAAACCCTGAATGTAAACTATTTTCTCTTTCCTGCAGGGTTTGGTCTACGGCCTTCTCCGGCGGCTCATTAGGTGGTTCCAACGCTGATTTCAAGCCATTTTAGCCACCGATTCTCTTGATTCGAACCATTTTCTACTGATTCTACACAGGGTTTGAAGATCTAGCAGCATTTGAAAGGATTTTTTTGCCGCAGAATGTAACATAACTGGTTTCCACGTTACAAAAATGTCTGTTTACCAGACATTCTTGTATACAGAATGGGCGACTCAACACACCATGTGGCAGCACCATATTAACACAATGCCCAAAAACCGTGACCCAAATAACATATTGTAAATGTAGCACTATATTTATCAAAGATAGAATACCTAATTATTTTAATGTTGCAAATCACTACATAAACATCATTCCTAGGGTACTCATACAACATGAATTACTACCTTGATAAGCATCTTTGCTTGGAAACGAACTCATTCTGTGGTTCTACCTTCAATGCATGAATTATCGACACCATTGCAAATTAATGCATTACGCACCATGGATACTGCAATCTTTTTCAAAATTGTATCAACTCATTAACATATTTATTAGCGTTATTATGAACATGCCTTCATCTTTGCAATATGCAAAATTATTTTGAGCATTCTCTAAATTGCACAATTTTCAACTTCAAAATCAAGTCTAGAATTTATATTGTCAAAGAAAAGAAAAGGAATAGACCCAATGCTTCTATGATGTGCTAAGTTATTTGGATCCTAGCAACCCACCAGATAGAGAAGCTTTTTTTTCAGAGATAGTTCAGAAATAGTCCAACCACATTAGCTTGGGATTCATTTGATCTGATATTTGGGCAAGATGCCACAAAAGGAAAGACATAAAGAGTCTATTGCATGTTATCGTGCATCAAACAGACCTTCAATCTGTCTCAAAAACATTTGACCAAACATTTGCAATATTTGGAGGTTAATCCCAACAACGTTGCTATATACATCCTGCCCTTTAATAGTGGATATGGGAAAAACATAACAAACATGGATGATTGGATGGTCCAAAACATGAGGCTCACGAAATAATAATACTAATGCAATAGTAAATAAATATACAAATGCAAGAGGTTCGTCCATTGGTTCAAGAGCTTGAATTATGGCGGCCCTGCTCTCTGTTCCACTACCTCCTGCTCTCAATAGACCTTCCGCATCCCAATGTTCTTGCCTCTCCGACCCCTTTCCTTCTATCCACGACCCATTTTTGAAAACTGATTTCATTCATGGCCATGGCAAAATCAGACCTTATACAATCGTAACGCGAATTGCAACCAGAAATTCTCACGTATTAGCTACTTTACAACAAAGATCTGCCAGGAGATTTTACTGGAATATTACCGGATTCCCTTTCCCATTAGGTCCGTTTCTGAAGCGTCGAACAATCCGTAAAGAGGTATTTGTTTTGTTTCTTTGCCTTTGTTTTTTTGGAAGTAAGTGCTAGATTTATCAGATATTGTTTTGCCTGCAGATTGAAAGAGGAAATATATGGACCTTCGAGCAGGAGCAAGCACTTGGGTTTAGCAGTGTAAGTACCAATATTCGCATGACGGTGATCAAGCTTAGGTCTGGAGGATTATGGGTTCATGCTCCAATTGCTCCAACAAAGGAATGCGTAGAGGTCAGATGAGAATTTACATCATATGAAAACATAAAAGGTATTTCCAAGTACAGTTCTCTAATCTGTTCATCATCATGTGAAGCAGCTGCTGGATGAGCTCCAATCCCCTGTTGAGTATATTATTCTGCCTACATTTGCATATGAGCACAAAGTTTTTGTTGGGCCATTCTCAAGGAAGTACCCACGGGCTCAGGTGTGGGTGGCACCCAGGCAATGGAGTTGGCCTCTCAACTTGCCCCTGGAGTTCTTTGGAATATTTTTTGCCAAAGTGTTGAAAGAGGATATGTCTACCCCATGGTCTGATGAAATAGAGCATAAGATTTTAAGCTCGCCTGAAGTTGGTTTGCTCTCTTGAGCTCTATTTATTGATATATATGTACTCATTGAAACAGTTATATAACCTGCTCCCATGGAAACTGGATCAGGTATTGGACCATATGTGGAAGTTGCATTCTACCATAAAAGAACCCGCACTCTTCTTGTAACTGATGCAGTCATATATGTACCGACAAAGCCGCCTGAGGTAGTAAGCAACCAAGCATTACTAGCAGCAGCCAGGAATGGTTTGGCCGTCAGGCTTCTAAGTGGAGGGAAAAATGTTTCTGATGAGCCAGTGATTGATAACGAACAAAATCGTCAAAAAGGTACTTTTATCTAATGTCATTGGAGATGCCATTGCTTCTGAGTAACCTATGTCCTTTCAGGTTGGGAAAGAATGGTGCTGCAGATTTTATTTCTTGGTCCCTCTAATCTTCTAGAACCTCAAAAGACCTTTTCACAGGTCTCCAAGAAGCTCATTGTGTCCCCCATTGTCAAGACATTAGTTTTCAGCAAAGTACCAGAAAAGGTATGGGAATGTCAGATTTCTTGTTTAACATAATTATACTCATTGTAAAACCAATGTCTGTCCTCTATTTGCAAAGTACTTCTAACTACTTCCACGATCATTGTCGCTTTTGTCAACCTCCCAACCTTTTCTGCTGTGCTTCAATGCGTAGAATGTCAGCTGTTGGTAAAGGGTTTTTCATGCCATATTCTTATGGGCCTCCTTCTATAAGCATATTTGTAAACATAGATTTTCATTCCCATCATGTTCTCACTAGCAAAATCATTAACAAGTCATACTCTACTTCGGTATAAAGACACTAATGTGCCTGGACATGGGATTATCTCTGGTCAACTGACTTTTGATCTTTTGTGTTTCTCTCTACAAGGACGGGAAGTTTGTAAACACACCAGAAGGAAAATTTTGTTGACCTGCAAAGCCTTTTTCCATCAACCTATGGATGTAGGACTAGTTACGTAGTAAACAAAAACTCGTCTATGACACATGGCAAATATTTCTCATTTGTTATATTCTGTCCTACTGAATAAGTGACCATAGGATCTCATAATTTGCATAATGCTCTCTGCTTAAGTCAAAGCAGGTCTGCACACTAGTCCATGTGGCTGTCTTGTTGTAATAGGAATTTATTCTTGCTTTTTCCACAGGTTAAGTCCTGGATTGATAGTATTGAAAAGAACTGGAGATTCAAGCAGATTATTCCTGCACATTTTGCAGCACCCATCTCTGCTTCGCCCCGAGACTTTAAAGCTGCATTTGGCTTCATTAAGGACTTGCTACAGGAAGAAGATCAAAAGCCAATACTGTTTGAATTTTTCTCTAACCTCTGGGAAAGAGCAGGCTCTGTCTTTCCAGCTGATGATATGAAAACCCTCTCCTCACTTGATGGTTTTCTCGTTTCGGTTGGTGCTGTAAAAAAGACTGTTTCCAATAGGAAACTATGAAATTGCCCTTTTGAGATATCTCTGTAAAATATGGAAAATTGGTTACAAAATTAAATACAGAAATGGAAATGCTATAGTGCAAGCAATGTTAAAATAATGTGTATTGAGATTCTAGGTAAATCATGGAGGAAGGGGTGCATAAGTTCGCTTGCAAGACTTGGTACACCTCGAGACTAATCTATTATGGAAATTACATAGAACCCAAAGGTTAGGATCTAGCTACAGTACAAAATTAGAACTTAGAATGGTATGGGGGCACATGATTTTTGAACCAAAGGCTAGATTAGCCTTCCAACTGATTAACTGCTGATACCTATTTTATTGTACTCTGCCTAGAACTTTCTTCCTTAAAGCTACACATATTCCTGCCCCAAAACACAGCATGACCTAATAATAAGGCCAGATCCACGTCGATAACAGTTTGGTAGAACGTTGATGTGATTTGCTAAAAGTGAGCAAGCTTTGTGCATTTTCACTACAGTACATCAAATTGCAACTCGTCTTTGGTTTAAATTCACAACTTATGGATAGTGCATGTCATTTGAGAGTTTGCAACATCACTTTAGAGAAAGGAAGCTTTTAAGGCATTGAACCAACATAATTGAATTGAATTAAACTTATTTGTAAAGACATGAAATTTTTCTCTGCAAGCCTTTGGAACGCTATATGGCCACCAAGATTGCTAACATAAATGGGAACATTATGAGCAAATGTCAAGGAGAAATACTTTCGCTACAAATATGCTCCACATAAGCATTTGAAATGATTAGTTCAAATTACAACTTCATTTCACAACTAGCTTGTTATGTGCAAGAAAAATGCTTGTTTTAACAAGCATCAACTAATAGATGGACGATGTGCTAGCTCAGGGGTCTTCATAATGGGCTATACAATAATGGCTCTTAAGCAGAGTATGTTGTTATAGGCCCACATCCAAGATGATTAGAAGCTTAGAGTGCAATTGTTACAACCCCTTGAAGAGGCCAAGTCTGGCTACCACGAACCCCTGGGTTCCCCGCTCCTTGAATCCCTTGGACTACCCCACGCCAAACTTGCATTAATCCAAGGGATCAATATTGCAACGTAATGCAATTCCCAATCGTTCCCAGAATGATTCTACCTCGTGTCCTTTCCTTGAGATCTATGATCTCTTATATAGCATACTAACTCTAATGGCATGCCGCTATGCATGTGCATGTATTCATGTGTTAACTCTAGTGAACAACCACTTAACTGGTTGTCTTTAAATGCTTGGCACTTCAATTATGCATTAATGCCATGTGTCCCTTAAACCTATAATCCTTAGCTTTAATGGTCCTATATGTAGGCCCAACATATGTACGCAACATACCTATATGACCTCGCACCCAACATATGTATATAATATACCTCTCCCTTTCAAATCCTTGGTCCCTAAGGATCATGGGAGTATGTGTACATCAAAACCCATTTTCTGGGTCACCCCAGTGGCCATGGTTTCACTGTCTAATCCCACCTAAATGTTGAGGTAGGGAGATGGTCGGGAATAGCACGTGAGCACAGACGGGAGATGGTCTCTCTCTCTCTCTCTCTCTCTCTCTCTCTCTCTCTCTCTCTCTCTCTCTCTCTCTCTCTCTCTCTCTCTCTCTCTCTCTCTCTCTCTCTCTCTCTCTCTCTCTCTCTCTCTCTCTCTCTCTCTCTCTCTCTCTCTCTCTCTCTCTCTCTCTCTCTCTCTCTCTCTCTCTCTCTCTCTCTCTCTCTCTTTGTTTGTTTTTGAATGTCAATATTTAATATTTTTCTAAAGGAATACCTTTACGGTCACATTTGTTGCACTGTCTTACATTTATTTAGTTAAGATTTGGCTTCAATGGGTTTAGCTTTTGCTAAGGTGTTCTCTCTCTCTCTCTCTCTCTCTCTCTCTCTCTCTCTCTCTCTCTCTCTCTCTCTCTCTCTCTCTCTCTCTCTCTCTCTCTCTCTCTCTCTCTCTCTCTCTCTCTCTCTCTCTCTCTCTCTCTCTCTCTCTCATTCGGTCGTTTTTCATAAGCTGGTACTATCTGCGCAACTCCCTTGGATATTATTATTTTATATCAAACCATATGTCAATGCTTCTCCACTTGTCAAGAGTCTTTTGCGAGCCTAGAAGGAGGTTCAACCATTGTTTAATGTCGATGTCTCTGGATGCATCTAGTTGACTTCGTCACCATTGTGGATTCCAGTAGCTCCAAATGTCTTACCTTCTATGCTGGCCTCAAATGTTGATCTGTGGATCTGGTAGATGAACACAACATGGAATTGGTTATGTAGAAGACTGGTATTTGGATGGCCAATTAGCGCTATGGCATCTGTTCAGTAACCATTTTAGACTCAAGATACAAGATCCTGTGATGTGGTCTCGCGTTGCTAACAATATGCCACTACATCCCCCATAAGGAGATCGGCAAATTTGGTGATGTAATTCGAGGATTAATTCTTCTAATTTTGTGAAATTGTGTTACATGCTGTTGGCAATTCAGGATGAATTGCCTCGTGGATGGATGGTCTTTAAGGGTCCCAGGAGATGATTGAGGCCAAATTTAGAAGTGGGTGTGGAATATAGTTTTGCCCCCCCAAGACACGCACCTTATTATAAAAAATAGTGCACTGTTCCATACGAGTCAACACATGGGTTCATAGGGTTATGCCATTGATCAGTCACATGTGCGCAATATGTGGCATCTGCATCCAAAACTTGATGCATTTGTCTTCTTATGCGTAGAGATTCAGCCTATCTGCAATTGTGTCCAAGGAGTATTTCACATCACACTTCATAGCCAGGAAGTGCTTTTGGGTATATATCATTATACATGGACACGAGTAAAGAAGTGAGCCTTTCATTTGTGTAAGGCGTGGTTGATTTGGCTCATCTAGAAGAGGCAATATATGAAAGTTTTCATAAATGCAGAGATGCAACCTTTGACATTGATTACTCAGTTAAGATATTGCTTCTATATGTTATATCAGGCATCCACTCGAAAAGCACAAGCAAAAACTGCAGACTAACCTTGTAAACAACTTTATAAACTGCCTAAGCTTTATAAGCACATCCAATTGCAAAAATTTCTTTCTGGCAAACCAGCTTTGCATACTAAATCTAGGATTTTATAAGATATGATGGCATTCTGCTATGGCATATAAAATGTATAAAAAATGTGTCAATCCCTAAAAATGACATAGCAAATTTGTTTATAGTTCACTGGCTGGGAAAGAGAAGGAACGAGCATATTTTCAAATATTGAGTGCTATAATGGTTACTACCATATGGAAAGGGATTGAAGTAGAGTTATATATAGATGATCATAACATATTACTGACACATAAAAGTATGCATACAAAAGTGTGCAGTGTTCCAGAAGATTGGTAGGAGGACATCAGGTCAACATGCGTGGCCCTTTCCACATGAGTCCTAACCATTACATCCATTTTTTATACCTGAAGCTTCTGTGGCATTAGCTAAACAATTTTTGTTTACTCAATGGATCTTGCAGTGCAGTTGTGCATTAGTATTCGATTTCATAAATGCACTCTAGAAGACATATTCAACAACATCAACACTAAAATACAAAGGTTCATGAAGGGAAAAACAGTCTTGTCTATATATATACATGGATGGAATGAACATGCATTTTTGCATACATTCTAATGTAAGAGAAAAACAATGCCGAATAGGTAAATGGAACTTACAGCACTGACAAGACTCTACCACCCCATGGCCAATTCACACGGTTAAAAGGCAGTCTACAGTTTCTATTGGCAGGTTGAATGTAGAGTTTTTTGCTTAAAGAAAGAAGCACTTTAGCTATGAACGATTTTCATGCACATAAGCTATAGAACATTAGTTATCTTATGGCAATAAATTGACTTTCTAGACTAATTAGGTGGATCTGTGAGTCCTTGTAGATGTAGATAGATTAAAGCTAGAAAATAATAGACGTGATTTAAGCTAGAAATAGGCAAGGAACAGACACGATTTAAGCTAGAAATAACTGTCGAAGAGCTAAAATAGAACATACCTGATATAGCAACAGAGAAAGACCACCTAGAAATGAACAATCAACAAAAATTGTATTTGTACAGAAAGGACATTGGATTTTTGTGGCCGAGTACTCTTCCAATGCTTGAAAACTGAACCTGGAATAGCAAAAATAAGGATTTAAGAAAAACAAAACCAGAAGCCTACTTGGCGATTTTTCAAGGTCCATACTTGCTCTGGTGGATGCATCTGAGTTAAATCCCCAAATTTACAAGCTCTCTAGCTTCTTAGGTTAAGCGATTTGAGAATCAGTGGAGCTATTCCGAAGACGGGCTCTTGGCGAGTCCGCCCTACATTGGACGTGTGGGGAGGGGAAATTGAGCTAAAAACTTTATTTATTTTTTCCAATTTTTCTCATTTAGTTTAGCAATTTTTGGGGCGAAAAGTGCCAAAATTTAGCAATTTAGCTAACCTTAGCTGTTAAATTATTCCAAGCGCAAGGAAAAAAACAGAGTGTGTAAGTAAAATATAAACTAAAACAGCTTACGAATTCAAAGATGTTGTAGACATTGCATTATTGTGGTAGTCAGGGCAGGAATTCAAAGACGCAGTTGCGGATATTGCATTACTTCTGTGGTAGTCAGGCCATGATTTGATATACATTCAACTACTATAACACAACATCATACATAATATGTACATGATGTGTATAAATATGTAAAAAATGTACTCAAACACATTCCAGATGTACATACAAAACTCAATATGTAACCAAGTCATACACAGTGTTACTGTGTCACAGATGTATATATTCAATACTTTTCTTATGGACGGAAGTACACTAAGTATAACGCTGTGTTTTCACAGTATCTTGAGCTAAAAAAACATCTCTTACTCTACATTTGGCCAAATGTAGGACATTCTAGCATTCTTTTACCCCAAAAAGGCTCAAGACTGGCGTTGAACCGGATCGACAAGAAGAAAGTGTCTCTATACATATCGAGGCCAACGGTCAGGATCGCCCCACTTCAGTAGACGAGATCGTGCCAAGTGTCGCGCATGCACGAGATTCTAGAATATTCTAGACCCTCCTCCAATCAACCCTATATGAAAAAGACGTGAGGGAATGTCTTTAATAAGTATTGGTAGCGCATTTGACAAAGGAGGACAAGTCGTAGTTAGAAGGTTGTGAGTTCAAACCTTGCTCTTTTCCATCCATGTGACGATCATCTTTTGTACTAATACTTATATAGTATGAATACCTATATGGTTGTCACACATGTAATAGAATTTTGTTGTGTGTATAGCCTGCTTGTCAAATCTCCCACTATCATGCCAATTCTATTGTACACATGAAGCTTAACAGTAGTTTTTATAAAACCAAAATCATACAATGAAATGATGAAAACAAACTTGCTTGTGTTGAACATAAGTCCTTTTCCTACGACCCAGATCATATGCTGGGGCCTCTGGGCACCTCTCGTTTCGCTTATAGTCATTTAGGATAGGAGGCGCCTATGATTTTGAAATATGAAATACGAGTTCGCCTAAGGTTTTGAGGGAATATCAAACCTCTATACGGCTTTGCCTAAGATTTTAGATTATGAGATACGGGGGCTCGAACCTCTACCAAAATAATTCGATGTCCTAATAAGACTACTTTAACCGATATACTAAATAAGCTAATATGATTATTTTTTTATCTTGAATCTATGTTTTTTTTTTTTGTAATAACCCATTCAATTATTTTGGGGATATGTAGTCTATGGTTTCAGGATTTGTTATTTTTACATCCATATCAAATGCCCTTGGAACCCTGTTATTGTGTTATGTTTGTTTCTTTTGGGGCCCGAAGGGCCGAAAATTTTTTCTAATATAACAACCAACATAACTACTATTAACATTAATTAACACAAACCATTACATTAAACATGTTTAAAATTAAATTCCCCCTTAAACCCCCTTTTGTTTGGGTGCATATTCACACGGGGGGTGACTCCGGGCAACGAGAGCTGTTGGATAGGCATATTCACCCATTATTCCTTAATCTACACCGTACACAAAGTTCCTCGTTTGTGGGGTATGGATGTATAGAATTTGTTATACTGTATAACAAGATTTGCAAAATACTATAAGATTTCAGGCAATGTACTATATGGTGTTGATTTTATACGTGCAAAACATAATTACAGGGGCTCTCGCTGCCCTACGTCACCCCCCTGTGAATATGCACCCAAACAAAAGGGGGTTTAAGGGGGAATTTAATTTTAAACATGTTTAATGTAATGGTTTGTGTTAATTAATGTTAATAGTAGTTATGTTGGTTGTTATATTAGAAAAATTTCAAACCCTTCGGGCCCCAAAAGAAACAAACATAGATAAACTCTGAGGTAAACAAAAAAATAAAAATAAAAATAAAATAAAAGTACAAAATGGATGATGTGTTATTGCAAACCATATATTTAAAATTGCATAATTTATAGGCTCCAACAAATTTTCCAGACACAACAAACGTAATGAAATATCCTGCCAAACATTTTCAAAAGAGCTCCTGCACGATGAGATAGCTTAACCAATAAAGACCGAAGATGTATTGGCAACATTAGGTATATCACGTAATAGTAACACACATTATTCGTGGCAACCTTTCCTCTAGATGTGAACCTTCTCTTCAGTTATTTTTTCCTTTGAGAACGTTACGCCTATATTTCTATCTTCAACAATAATCTTTGGTTAGTACTCGGTCCACTTCAAACGGCCATCCAATCGTTGGTAAGCCACTATAAATGCTCTCCATAACAGAACCCCAACCGCAATGAGTTAGAAAGCCACCAATAGAAGCATGGCCTAAGACCAAGCATTTGGGGCACCCAAGCCGTGATGCGGCCTAGTCTAAATCACTTCTAAATGTTTGTTGGAATTCAGAAAATCTTCTCCAAAGAATGTGAGCCGCTCTCATCACCATAAAAATGGTCACCGCTAAGTATTAAGCCCCTAGCCAATGCAAGAACATCTTCCAAGAATGATCGCTCTACTACCAAAGGAGATGTAAAGCACGTAATTTGGAGGACAGCTATCCAACCATTTGAGGCACTCGACATTTTCTTTCTTAGATGACAACCGAGTGCGACTAGCAACCCGAAACATCGGTCCAACAGAACAAACCTTGGTCCCCATAATTTTCGCATTTCATCAAACACTTGAGTTTCTAATTCATGAAAGGAGTTTAAAAGGATCCAAGAAGACTTTTTCAAGTAATAAAGTCGTTCCCCATCTTGTTCGGGATATGGATAAGAAAGATTGTGAATATGTAAAGGGCGGTTGTAGAGAAGTTAATCGTATACCGTGCATGGACTTTAGTGCCGCCATGCCGGCTTTAATTTCGATTACGCACCAACGATAGAGAAAATATTCAAATGCCGAACTTTTGTATAAAACCATACTCGAGTTTTCAAAGACCCGACATAGAAGAGTAACCATACTAGTTCATAATAAATAAGAATGCAATAGTGTGGACTTGTAAATTCAAGTTTCCAAACTTATCCATCTAGTTCTAGTCTATAAAAAATTTAATGAAAAACAAACCTGGTTTTGGAGAAACATATACATTTGGAGAGGGGGAAAGGGTTGGCCCTTCAGAAAGTAATCGGGTATATGATACTCCACAAAGAATGCAAGCTGCAGAGCTTGGAAAATAACATGCTTGGGGAATGTTAAATCTTTCTGCAAAGATCATCGTCCAAAAACAGTAAAACAAAGTCATAAATGATACTCCTAACACGAGGGAGTTTGGCTATAACCTTTTCAAATGTAGAGCTGAGACCAACTGTGGCCACATAACGCAGATTGGCAGGAAGATCATCACTGGCCAAATCAACAGGGCAAAATCGAAAGAAGAAAGGGCAAAATCGAAATGAGTGTTCCGTGGAAAATCCGGCAAAGAAAATGACATGTAGTAAAATTTACCCCTCCAGCACAAATCGTATAACAAGGACGAAATCTCCAGCTGAGTTGAATGCATGTGTTTTGTCCAGAGCTCCAATAACCAAACGGCACAAACAAAACCTAGAGACCGTCTCCATTCTGTCGGATTAGCTTTTATGCCCTGTACACGTATCTTTAAAAGCTCCAGATATGGCTGAATATATTTGATATACCCCTGCCAAACCTATAACTCTTATAATGTTTGCCCCAGACTGAAGATTGGAGATGCAATCACTTATCAGAAGCAGAGGTCTTGCTAATCCCTGTTGTTGCAGATTTGCAAGCCATGTTTCGTGCCCTAAAATGCTATCCACGAGGCTTGCATGTTCAGCCCCTAAAATAAAAAGAGGGCTTTTGTTGTGAGCCCTTGGATGTTGGACCATTGAAAAAAAAAAGCTAAATCAACGACTAAGAAATAGTGCACTCTAGATGTACGCATTAGTACATCCATTCGAATACGCCATGAAATCTTAGGAAAACCTTTGTGAAAAGCGTACAAAAACACAAAGAAAACCCCCTGTTATTATGCTACATATTCTAAACGAGGTGCACCCTGGACTACCACAGTCGTCGGATCCATCGATCCTATGGCCCAGACCCTATGTTGAAGCCTCTAGGTACCTTTCGTTTTGCTTATGCTCATTTATGATTGGGGGTGCCTATGACTGAGATGTCAAATACGAGTTTGCCTAAGGTTTTGATGATATATCGAGCCTCTATACGGCTTCGCTTAAGGTTGTAGAATTTGAAATAGGGGGCTCGAACCTCTACCAAAATAACTCAATATCCTGATAAGACTACTTTAACCAATCTAACTAGTGAGCTAACGTGATTATTTTTTATCTTAGATCAATGCTTTTTTTATAACAACCCATTGAATGAGGGATATGGTCTATAGTTTCAAGAATTATATCCATATCAAATTTCCCTGGAATCCCCTATTATTTTGCTACATATTTCTAAACGAGGTGTACCCTGGACTATCATAGTTGTCGGATTCGCCGATCCTACGACCCAAATTGTCTGTTGGGGTCGCTTGGCACCTCTCGTTTCGCTTATAGTCATTTATGAT
Organism: Isoetes taiwanensis; assembly: GCA_021234155.1. NCBI lineage: Eukaryota > Viridiplantae > Streptophyta > Lycopodiopsida > Isoetales > Isoetaceae > Isoetes > Isoetes taiwanensis. The sequence goes on along the minus strand of JAJEKV010000010.1, from coordinate 17,400,987 downwards.
TCGAGGCGCCTATGATTTTGAAATATGAAATACGAGTTTGCCTAAGGTTTTTAGGGAATATTGAACCTCTATATTGCTTTGCCTAAGATTTTATAATATGAAATACGGGGGCTCGAACCTCTACTAAAATAACTCAATGTCTTAATAAGACTACTTTAACCAATATACCAAGTGAGCTAATGTGATTATTTTTTACCTTGAATCTATGTTTTTTTTTTATAACAATCCATTCAATTATTTTAGGTATATATGGTCTACGGTTTCAAGAATTGTTATTTTTCCATCCATATCAAATCCCCCTGCTATTTGGGAAATGACACTTCCCATAGTAGATACCCTAGGTGCATTCATTCCGTGAGATAAGATAAGAATGTATTTATGTAATATATGATTTATCTTCCAACAGCTTGAGTGGGTGCCCTCCTATATCGCTCTTCATATAAACCTTTTATTAATTGATTTAGTTATCCTTCAAAAAAAAGGGGAATGCCCTTGACATTATCCAAATTTTAATAGTAGATATATGAACAATAGACTTGGAGCATGATGAGCATTATCATTAAATGCCTATTGCCAAGTAACTAACTATATAATATCTAACATGATAACGTGGGATTTTCTTTGAATTTTTGTATGCTTTTTAATATGGTTTTCCTATGATTTGGTCGTTGTATTCATGCTGATATAGTAGACAGTATTTTTAGAGTGCATAAGAGCATATTTAAAGAATTCCTCTAATGATTTCAAACCATTACCTTTTCTTCTTTCTTAAGAGAGATGAGATATGTTTTGTAACAAAGGCGCATGCATATTTGCTCCAAATCTGCTATTTCTTTAGAGAAAAAAAAAAAGAGAGAAAAAAAAGCACATTTCTTATGATCCAAATATAGACAAAGGAAAGCGCGGAGTAGATCCCAATTACATAGGAAAATGCTTTTGTTGAAGCTCTCAATCCAACAAATGCATAATTAATCGGATAATATAAATTGAAAGTTCATTCTTTATACTGTGTGCAAAGGAAGATAGGTCTTCTAAATGGCTAAGATCGGTACCTGTACTAGCTTATGCAATCTGGCCTATTTAGCTGTATGACAAAATCTTAAACTAGCAGCCAAAAACAATAAAGCAAGAAATAGATAAAACTAACCTGGTTCTTGGTGGATTAAAGGCGGAGGTAGTCTTTTGCTCTAAATTCTAACCCACTCCAATCCCATGTACCTTTAAGATATATGATTCGCTTTATAAAATACAGTTCGCAGAGTAAAAAGTGCAAGCCAAAATACAAATTCCTACATCTGCGACTGACTGAAGATAGCTGCTACTTAATATGCTCAAGAGTACATAAGCAAATCTGTCTGAATATCAAAATGAAGAACCTTGTCGAAGTATTTGATTCAAAATTCTGCAATATTATTGACGATAATTGATTCTTAAATACAATGACTAAAGCTTTCCTTAAACTCTTCCCTAAAAAATTTATTCTATTATTCTATTCCCAAGGACAATGAAGCCTAAGCTTAGTCCAGAGTATAGTATCCGGAGTAAAATAATCGTTGCTTAGAAAAAAAATAATAACTGCAAAAGTACGAGGTATATTAAATTTAGAATACTACGGAAATGCTTGGTATGTTGAATGGCCTTCTAGATGCCCATAAAATGAAGGATAGAAATTTCCGCTCAAGAAAAAACATTTTTTGCAAAATACACAATGCAGAGCTCGAATCTAGAAAGTAGGACCCATATCTTGAAAGCAAAAAAGAAGGCACAAGAAATTGCAACCATACTAAAATTGAAATCATCCCATTGTAAAATCGTTATAGGAATGCTTAGAAAGAATGCCACCTCTTCCTTTCCTTTTTGCAAACCTAGAATTTTCTAATTTCTTTGGTCCTTCATTTGAAAAATAAAGGATCTAATGGTGTACATCATGTTGAGATGGCATTGCTACGTGGATGGGCTATAATGGTGGATAGGTTGTAGGTCTAGTAGTGTTGGTGTGCTAAACAAACAAACAAACAAAAAAAAAAAAAAAAAAAAAAAAAACAACAACAACAACAACAACAACAACAAAATGAAATTTGCACACTAGATGTTTGGTTCAAAGGTAAGGATGAAGTAGGAAGGCAAATTTCAGAGGTATTTCTAATTTGGTTCAAAGGTAAGGACGAAGTAGGAAGGCGAATTTTAGAGGTATTTCTAATTTCTCTAGCCATTGATGCAACAGTTTAGTGATTCCATTGTGAGTTTTGGCTGACGTGCCTTTAATCTAGAATTCAAGAATAGAATAGAAGAGAAGAGAAGAGTTTTTATCGTCAATATTATTCTTGTACCTCAGATTAAGCAAAACCACTAAACAGGTAACCAAGATTTTTTTTTTTTTTTTTTTTTTTTGGGGTTGGAGGGGGGGAGGGGAGGGCGAGAACACTTGCTAAATTGCATTTGTAGATGTTTTAGGCCTTGTTTTCTCAGAGTTTAGAATGGTGAAGAGGATAGCCAGGCAGTTGCCATGCTTTGGGCATATAGTGGATGAGGAGGGTTGGCCTCCAGAGAGCAGTGATGCTGCTCTTATGAGGTCCATGCAACAGCCAATTCTGAGTGATGCTCATGCTCTCTTCCACAACAGTACCTTTGTTGAAAACACCTCTGAGCAGTTGGAATTGGATGTGGAGAGTGTGTAGCGTAATCTTATGCTTTTGGCTGATGCCTGCCATGAATCGATTGGGAAGGGGAAGAAGAAAGGTAGGCCCAAGAAACCTTCCGTTGTTGTGATGGCTGAACAAAATGCCAAGGATAAGTTGAAAAGGCAGAGGGATTTGGAGAAGCAGCTGAGAAGGGAAGAGAAGGAAAAGAAACAAAGGGAGAGGCAGGAGGAATGTGAGAGATGTAAGCGGTAGAGAGTTGAGGCAAGGGAGAAGCAGAGGCAAGAAAGAGTGGAAAAGATGGGGAAGAAGAAGACGACCAAAAAATCTAATGTGCTGGATGCCAGTGTCACCGTGACGATTAGTGGCGGTGATGTCTGGGATGACTTGTATGACAGAGTCTATGGTTTTTTAAACGAGCAATGTGTTGCAGACATGGTCGCAGTTGAGAGAGGGTCTGAGCTGGACCACCTTCACTTTCAATGTGTATTCTGTTTGCCAGCCACAACACCAACTGCTGTGAATGTAAGGGCGAAGCAATCACTGGACTGGATTGTAAATAGGCCTGCAGGTGGCGTTATAATCTGCAAGGCGCTCAAGGACACTCGCCTGTATTGCTTTGAGGGCATGTTGGGTTATTGTCTAAAGGATTCTGGGAAGATGCACTACAAGAATCATAGGAAACAGGTGACTCCAGAGCAGTTGGAGAGGGGGAAGAATTTGTAGGGGAATCAAGCACTGTCACAAGGCACCCAAAAATTTAGCTATCATAAATAAGCACTACAAAACCACTATGATAGTGGTTTTTTATGCAGAAAACTTTTTCCTCAATGAAAGCCACCTAGTATAGTGGTTTTCACAATGAGACTATGGTTTTGCACGTTAGTTTTATATTTTGATATGGTTTCTTTAACTCAATGAGGGTTTTTATTAAGGTTTTAATATCAACTAGGCATCTCATGGTGGTTAATTCTATAGTTTACGACATTAAGAGTAGGAAAGACATGTTTAATGGTTTTCTTAAATATGTGTATGGTTTTGGAGCAGTATTAACTGACAATACTTCAATGTTTCTATATGTAGTCTTGCCAGGGTCTTCTCATTTGTGGTCTTCCATCATGATTTTCTATGCTAACACGACTTGCCATATTGTTAGTGGTTTTTACTGACAATGCTATAATTGTTTTTATGTATAATTAGACCACCTCTTTTCATTTGTGGTTTTCCATCCTAATTTTCTAAGCAAACATGACTTGTTGAATTGCTAGTGGTTTTTAACATGGTTTGGTGGTTAGCTTTTCCAATTTCTTAAGGTAACATGGTTCAAATTACTAGTTTCTTAACATGGTTTTGTTGGTCGATCTTTGTGATGTTTGGCTTCAAGCTAACATAGTCTATTGAATTTTTCATAGTTTTAAGTTGGTGTTGATGAATTTGCTTATAGTGGTTTTATCCAAACTTGACAAGCATAATTTTGAGATATTAATTATATAATTGATCCTAAATCACTTAGTATTGACATGCTAACTAATAGTACTTTTGACCCATCAATAAGTATAATGTATTACATCTCATTGGTCTTGACAAATAACGTGTCTTTTTTATGATGACAGTGATCTAATCTCACATAGATTACCTCACCACCATACATATTAGAGCATATTCCTTTTGGAAACATTAATATGTAAACACTAGCATATTTAGTGATCCTGTATATGATATTTGATCTAACTCTACTCTTGGTTCAAACATCCTAGAATCCCAACAACCAAAAACTTATATCTCTTAAACTGCAAAACTGGCCAGAGTTAAGAAATCTGACCTTGCTCTCCAAGTTCAACATATCTCGAAGCCAATGGGAATGTGGAGTCTAGCTTTGGATCAACCAAAAGCACATGGAAGGGCAAAGACCATAAATTCATAATCTATAAATGCATAAGAAAGCAAAATAAGACACAAAACTAGTTTCCTGTACATATGGCTTCAAGCCTTTCACCTGGAAAAGTTGGAGACATGGACTGTAAATCGGCAACATAGATGTCAAGCCAGCCTAATTTCGAAAAGCAAACAATGAAGAAAGGAAGCAGTAGAGGGAAAAATACCTTACCTTCTGGCTCTATGGCTGTCAGAATTGCCTGCAGTGGAAGCTTCAGAAGGAGAGGGAAATTGGACCCTCTCACACTTCCATAATGTTTCATCGGGCAAGAAGAATAATATACAATACGACAAAACAATAACAACAGCAGTGACAGAAACCCAAAAAATTGGTTGAGCTTGCAAGACACGCACATTCATCTATCCTCTTCTACTGCATGTTTGGGTGTCTGGGCATCTAGTCTAGTGGCAATACACTAGTTCTAGCAAACTATAGGTCTCGAGTTTGAGACCGCCCAGAATCGCACTTTGAACTGTTGGGCTTCAAAAACCCACTGACGCAATGTGAAGTGGTTAAGGGCAAGGCCCAACCAAGCAATGTGGTGTGTGGTCACATGTCCAGTTGGACTATTTATCTATCTATCTATCTTCTACTGCATATCTAGAAGAAGCTGATTCTGGAAGAAACCAAAGACGAGATTTGTAGGAACCACTCGAATACGTCCCCTTCCGATGACAGACTAAACAATTTCATATTAAAGCTTCTAGCTTGATTTTAAGAATCGTCCACTGAAGTAGACATGTCTTGCAAATAATCAGATTATAAAAAAAGCAGGAATGATACATGGCAAAAGGATTTTCGACTACTGCATGAAGGCGTCGTTTTTGCTTATCAAGGCCATGATTTCTCAACAGGTTGCTGCCACTGCCCTTAGTAAATCCACACTTGGAACCACACCACCTAAAATGGAAATCCTTCGCCCCTAGTCCAGAAAGCCCTGCTGCCTAGTTGCTTCCAACACAACCTTAAATTAAAACAACTCAAAATAACCCTAAAGTAGAATGACACAAAATAAAAATTGCCACGTAGTATTGGCCTCATTTACTGATTTAACGAGGCTATCGAAAAAAACAATTCTAACTAACTGCTCAGGTCAAACCAGCCCAGGCACGTCACTTTTCTACTATTTTGTAATACAAATACAACACCCTACCATTGATAATGTTGTGTTATCCCATATATTTTCTCTAATTGCACAACCTTATTAATAAATAAGAAGTGCAAAATATGCAGCATTAGCATTCTGAATGCGATATTCAGCGCATGGAATTCGAATGTAAGGTAAAATGTTTAAGAAAGGGTGCCCAAGAACGGTACCAGCAAAATGGATTGTTGATGGACCTTAGGGCTCGAATTCAAGTGGATGATGGTTCATTGGATGCCCTAGGCATGAGGATTTCATATGAGCCTAAAAATGCTTACAAGTGAGTAACGAGACCCCAAAATGGAGAGACCTTTTTGCCCCTAAGATTGGGTTCACATGCACATCCACGACCCTAAAAGGGCTCACCGTTTTACGCCCACCATCGCCAATTTGCATTGGGCAAAACATGCCCCCTCTCCGGCGATGGTTGCATGTGAACCGGCCCTAATGGTGCACCAGCATGCCCTTTAAAGGTGCATGTAACAAACGTGGTCCAAATGGGACGTCTAAGTACTTGTTTAAAAACTCTTGGTCACATGTGTGTTCAGCCTAGTTAAATGGGACGTCCTACATAAAAACCAGTTATGTTACATTCTGCCACCGGATCCAATAGTATCATGCCACGTGCCACAGATTCAAACCCTGAATGTCGACTATAATTTCTTGGCTGCGGCATTTTGGTCTGCGGCCTTCTCCGGCAGCTGTTCCAGCGATTCTAGCCATGATCTCTAGCGGTTTCAACCATGATTTTCAGTGATCCTTCTGATTTCAAGTGATTCTACACAGCTTTTGAAGATCTAATAGCATTTAGCATTTAGAAGATTTATTTATTTTTTTTGTCGCAAAATGTAACATAACAGGTTTCCATGTTACAAGAATGTCTGTTTACCAGACATTCTGGCGTGTCAGCAATGCCTCCGTGCTGCGTGCGTCGGCATTGCTTCCACGCCAAAATGTCTGGTAAACTGACATTCTTGTATACAGAAAAGTTATACGGGTTCAAAGAAAATGCAAAACGGGGGGAATTTTAAGAATTTGAAATGGATGAATCGCGACCGTTAAATTGAACAAAATAGGGCCGCCCTATAAGGGGCACATCGGCACCTCATGCGTTGAAAAATAGTTCCATACAAAAATAGGTGAATTTTAACGTTTTTTTGACCTCCTTTTATTTCGCCAAATTGTGCCCTAAGCCTGATGCCGCGCGTTGCCGGAATTCTTACTTTCTTTCGAATCATTTTGCCTCTCTTAATTGCCTCCATCCGTGCTATGCAGCGCTCTCCATATTCAAGCTTTTCCCAAAAGCTCTCGAAAAATGGACATGGTGGATTATTTTTGGGGCCGAGTTTAGAACGGGAGCAAACTATGGCGAACACGGCTTCTTAAGGTCCTTATTGTTTACTTCTACCTAGTTTCTTATTGGCAAAGTCTTGCATTTCTGAAACCGATTTGGTATTTTTGTCAGCAGTTGCTAAGCTTGTTGTTGTTGGTTTTTATATGCATTTTTTATATACCAGAACTTATACCTGATGCATAAGATAGCCTGTTGTAGGAATCACCCTGATGGAATGATGCTTACATTTTCTGTGTTTTTATCTTCCAAAGTTTCTGACAGAGTAGTGGAGCCATATAATGCCACTTCTTATGTTTATCAGCTGGTGGAAATTGCATGATTCGTGATGAAATCTGATTTAGGACTCTAAAGCTTTAAGAAAAACAGCCGTCCTTCAGGTTTCATGCATATAAATTGTAGGATCTTTCTAGGATGGAGTTATGGATCCATATCTAGATGTGCTCATTTTATCAGGAATAATGCAACGTTTTGAGACTTTTATCTTGTACTTTTTGGATACGAAGGATATAGTTCTGCATTGTTGCTATTCATTTTCTCAAATTTTCAAGTGACTTGAAGAGGAAACAGTAAGGAAGTATTAAAAATTATTGCATCTGGATCAAATAAATGAGCATTTGTAGACATTTAAAAATCTGATTGCACAGCTGCAGCGCCTAAAATCTATAGCTTAATTATCATGTTCTAGTTATAGTTGTGCTTTCATTTCTCTATTTGCAGATAACATTACCGAGCAATCTGAAAAAGTAAGCTGCATCGCCTAAAATCTATAGCTTAATTATCATGTTCTAGTTATAGTTGTGCTTTCATTTCTATTTGCGCATAACGCACGGGCAGCAATCGAAAAGTAAGCCCCACAAGTGGATGAACTCCAACTATTGCTACTCAGACATTTAGGTAAAGCTAGACTGCTGCAGCAACAAAGGTTGTTAAGCCTGGATGTTTATCTGGAGAATGTGGTTTTGGCCATGTTTATAAAGATTGCCTAGAAGAGGCACAATTCAGGCAAGTAATCTGTTTATATAATTTGCAGGTTTTGTCTAGCTGTCTTGCTGATTTTATTGTCATTTAGGTTGTAGATGTAAAGCAGCTCAATATAAATAGTCTGCACAATATAAATAAATAGTCTGCATGGCAATAGAGAATGTTTTGTGGAAGTTTTGATTCTGAGCTGCTGCTTCATCCAAATTTGGTAGCTTGGTGCATCATCCAAATCTATCATTGTGAGGATGGTGAACGAAGATTAGCTGTTTATGAATTATACCACTAGGGTACTTGGATGATCGTTTCAAGAACAGGGAGCGAGAATTTCATTTGGAAAACTTAAACACAACCCAGTTTGAGTGGGGATGATGGTTTAACCTAGATTCAAATCCTCGGAGCTCCTTTCCGTTTGTATTTCTTCATTATTGATTTTAAAGATTGAAAATACATTGTTCTGTCTTCTAAGTTCGGTGTTTAATTTGATTTATGTGTGTGAACAACAATAAACTATAATGTTTAAACTCAGTAACTAGAAATGGTTTCGACTATGAAACCATGACGTGCCTGAGCGCATGAAATGGTATGGCACTAATAAATTAACTTGCAATGGTTTGGTAGTAAAAGACGGGTTGATTTACTGATTTATAGCTGTTAACAACGTTATGGGAACTATTCTATTCTACCAAAACCATTGAAAGGCTTTGGCACATTACAGTAAACAATGGTGGCTTCTGACGTCTTAAGACATAAAAATTGTTCATGTTTTAAAGAATTAAACTATAATATTTAAACACAATGTAAGTAGAAATGGTTTGGACTAAGAAAACATTACATGTTGAGTGGGTGAAATGTTATGGCATTAATAGTAAAACACTAGTTGGTCTATAACCTTAACGACTTTAAGGAAACTATTATATAAACCATTATGGTTTCAATGCACGAAAGATGAAAGGCTTTGGACTATTAAACGATGGTGGCTTATGACATTTTTACACATTAAGAGCCAATTACAATTATCACAACACTTAACCCTCCTAGTTTAGCACTCAAAAAACCATATTAGTATAGCACCATAATAAACCATGTTTCAATAATAGTATATGATATACCACATTAGCAAATCATACACATCAAATCATACACATCAAGCACTATACTAAACTATAGCTACTAAGCATGTAAAAAAGCCACCTTATGGAACACCATTTACAAACCATTGACAATTACTCTTTTAGAATACCACCTTAGGAAACCACATACTTTATCAACGTAAGGTTTTTAATGAAATTAACCCCCAAAGACGCATTGGTTTTATTGAACGTTTTTTATATATAACCAAGGGAAAAACCCATGTTGGTTTTATTTTTGGATGCCTTGTGTGTGTTGTACTTGACAATAGGAACATGCTTGGGCGCACTCGCCACTTTGTGCTGTATCATGGCTGACGCCAGAGGATGCCCTGTCTGTGTTATACGATTGCTAGGATGCTTCGCATTGGAAAGTTTCCAGTGCATAGATGTTGTCTTTCAACTCTTCCAGAATTAGTTATGAGCAGGTAGAGGCAGCCTGGCATCTGACGCTGATCCTGACCATGCTTCGATTAGGGACGTCATGTATGTGATTTATGGACTTCGTCTGGATGAGGAGCCCATTGATAAGATAGGAAAAAGACGCCGTGGAATCTAGGACGATGTTGTAGACTATAGGGAACTTGATAAGTTGGATGTCATGCTAGACGAGGAAGATGATGAGGTTGACGAGGGCATAAATATAGATGTGCAAGACTATCCTCCAGACGAAGAATATATTGATGAATCTCCTGCATTTTTACCTTCTATTGACAGCACTGCCCTTCCCTTCCAGGACTTCATTCCCCTCCACTTTGCTGATGATTCTTTAGCTATTTCATAGTGAGGCACCTTCTACTTCTACTGTGGATGATTTGTGTTTCTGTGTTCTAAGCTTGTCAATCTGTTTTGTAGATGAGAATGTGGAGCAAGCACGCAGTGGTGGCTCCGTGCAAGCTCCATTCTCTACTTTCATCTCTGTGGATACGGATTCGGTAGAGGCGGGTCCCATTGTAGCAGTAGGACCTTTCTTTAATGTTGATTGGCTTAAGAAACACACATGGCGTATTGTGCATGATTTGATTATTGCTCTCACGAACACATTGGATGTGTTAGAGGAGGCTTTGACAGGCATAGACTATCTTGGAGTGCAAGTCACCAATCGTGATAGAAGACTTTTTTCGTGCTGAGGTTAATCATGTTCGTGCCCTGCTGATATCCAGGATTCGTCGGTTAGAGTAGCTTGCCATGGCGCATCCACGCACCATGCGCTCTTGAGGGCTAGATTTCGTGTTCTAGATGTGCACACGCTTTGTTCATTGTATATACGTTTGCTATATGTATTCCTGTTATGGTGTTACAATTTTGTTCTTACATTTCTGTCTACTGTGCCACTTGGATGACCATGTTTCATGCCACTTGGGTGGCTACTGTAACGTCTTGTAATGTAAGTTATCTACTTTGACATTTGTACGGCTCATATTTTTTATAGAGATGGCAATAGTTTGATCCAATCGTGTGGATGTTTTTCTGTTTTTTTTTAATGTGTGATTAGAGTTAAAAATTTAAGACGCATTCAACTTTAATCATACATTCAACTCTAATCACACATTCAAAAAAACAGAAAAACATCCACACCACTAGATCAAACTATTGTCATCCCAATAAAAAATATGAGCCGTACAAATGTTAAAGTAGATAACTTGCATTACAAGACATTACACCAGCCACCCAAGTGGCATAACATGGCCAAGTGGCACAGTAGACAGGAATGTAAGAACAAAACTGTAATACCAAAAAAGGAACACATAGCAAACGTATATACAATGAACAAAGTTTTTGCACATCTAGAACATGAAATCCACCTTCAAGAGTGCATGGTGCGTGGATGCGCCATGGCAAGTTGCTCTAACTGAGGAATCCTGGATATCAGCATGGCACGAACATGATCAACCTCGGCACGAAAAACTCTTCTATCACGATCAGTGACTTGCACTCCAGGATAGTTCATGCCTGTCAAAGCCTCCTCCAACACATCCAATGTGTTCGTGAGAGCAATCATCAAATCATGCACAACAACGCCAAGTGTGTTTCTTAAGCCAATCAACAACAAAGAAAGGTCCTACTGCCACAATGGGAGCCGTCTCCACCGAATCCGTATCCACAGAGATGAAAGTAGAGAATGGAGCTAGCACAGAGCTACCACTGTGTGCTTGCTCCACATTCTCATCTACAAAATAGATTGACAAACTTAGAACACAGAAACACACAAGGTACCTCATTATGAAATAGCTAGAGAATCATCAGCAAAGTGGAGAGGAATGAAGTCCTGGAAAGGACGGCAGTGCTGTCAATAAGAGGTAAAAATGCAGGAGATTCATCAACACATTCTTCGTCTGGAGGATAGTCCTGCACATCTACAGCCCTCGTCATCCTCATCAGCTTCCACGTCTAGCATGACATCCAACTTATCAAGTTCCCTGTAGTCTACAGCATCATCCCAGATTCTACAGCGTCTTTTTCGTATCTTATCAATGGGCTCCTCATCTGGACGAAGTGCATAAATCATACACCTGACGTTCCTAATCGAAGCATGGTCAGGATCAAGCGTCAGACGCAAGGCTGCTTCTACCCGCTCATAACTACTACTAGATTCTAGAAGAGTGGGTAGCACGAATTTTCCAGTGCGGAGCATCCTGGCAATCGTATAACACAGACTAGGCATCCTCTCTCGTCGGCCATGATACAACACAAAGTGGCGAGCGCGTCCAAGCATGTTTCTATTGTCAAGTACAACACAAGCTTGATTTCCCCGACCCCATAGAGGGTATACAAATTCTTCCCCCTATCCAACTGCTCTGGAGTCACCTGTTTCATATGATTCCTGTAGTGCATCTTCCCAGAATCCTTTAGGCAATAACCCAGCATGCCCTTAAAGCAATGCGAGCGAGTGTCCTTGAGCGCCTTGCAGATTATAACGCCACCTGCAGGCCTATTTACAACCCAGTCCAGTGCTTAGCAGCTGGTGTTGTGGGTGACAAACGGAATACACATTACAAGTGAAGGTGGTCCATTTCAAACCCTCTCTCAACCGCGACCATGCCTGCAATACATTGCTCGTCCAAAAATCCACAGACTCTGTCATATACCGCCACTAATCGTCACGGTGACACTTACATCCAATACATTAGACTTCTCGTTCTTCTTCTTCCCCATCTTCTCCTCTCTTTCTTGCCTCTGCATCTCCCTTGCCTCAAGTCTCTGCTGCTTACATCTCTCATGTTCCTCCTGCCTCTCCCTTTGTTTCTTTTCCTTCTCTTCCCTTCTCAGCTACTTCTCCAAATCCCTCTGCCTTTTCAACTCATCCTTGGCATTCTGTTCAGCAATCACAACAGCAGAAAGTTGCTTGGGCCCACCTTTCTTCCTTCCCAATAGATTCATGGCAGGCATCAGCCAAAACTATAAGATTCTAAACTATAAGATTATGCTGCACACTCTCCACATTCAATTCCAACTGCTCAGAGGGGTTTTCAACGAAGGTACTGCTGTGGAAGAGAGCATGAGTATCACTTCAAATTGGTTGCTGCATGGACCTCACAAGAGCGGCAGCACTGCTCTTTGGAGGCCTCCCCTTGTCATCCACTGCTCTTTGGAGGCCTCCCCTTCTCATCCACTGTATGCTGAGAGCATGGCAACTGTGTGACTATCCTCTTCAAGCATCCTAAATTCTAAGAAAACAAGGTTGCTGCCGGCTGCATTGCTGCCGGCTGCAGAAGAATGAGCAGGAGACGCCATCACCAACACCACTAGATATCAAGGCAAACATCCTCTTGTCAGCAAATTGAGAGCCTAAATTGGAAACAAGGTGCCTTCCGACACCATGTAGCAGACCAGGGCCGCTCAGGCAATCGGATGCCCACACGGCTTAGCTGCGATCCAATGAACTCGCTTGCCTTCCCACAAATTCGGATTGCTCTTATCAGCATCCCAAAATAGAAAGCGGACGATCTTCAGCCGCGCAAAGAGAACCTTTGAAAAAAAAAAGCCAATCCAAGGGCTAGTATGTTTTTTCCAAAAAAGAAATTAAACCGCAGCATCTCGAATGTCATTGGAAAACCTAATAGATGTATGAACTCAGTAAATGGCCCTAGAAAGAGCCAACCTAAGCGTTCGACAGCATTTGATATTCCTCAAACGCTTACTTAGGTGTATTGACGCAGCTAGAAGGGAATATCCCTGCACCTAACCCTTACAATTAAATTTGAAACGAGCACTCCATACTCGTAATTCACAAAGTATGTTCAAAGGTACTCCTTGATGTCTTCCACGTTCTTGTGCACACCATACCCATAACTCCCAGTCAAATGGCTAAGAACTGTAAGATTCAAATAGTGAGAGGGTGATAATTCATGTGACTTGATTTTCCATTCTTGAACACCTCTTATCTGATAAAACTGTCTCACTTCTTATCCAATACTCTGGATATAATATCAGGCCTTGTTCATTGTCACAGGAATGCTTTTGCTTTCAGTCAGCAAGCATGTTAGACATAAGCACATACGCAGTAGAGCAATTTGAATCCAGACTAATAATTTGATCAAAACAGCGCCTCGCTAGCTCAAAATCTCCATGTTTTCTACAAGCATTAAGTAATGATATCCATGATGCAGCATCAGTTTGAACTGTAGCATGTAGTAGATCTTCTGCATCCATGAGATATCCTGCACCCCCTAGAAGACTTACCATGCATGTACAGTGGGAACTTTCTGGTTTGATTCGATAATAATCCTTCATCAATGTGAAACATCGGCGTCCATCAGCCACTAGACCAGCATGGCTGCAGGCAGTGAGGATATTAGTGAAGGACACAATATCTGGACTTATGCCCTCATGTTGCATATTGTCAAAACAATCTAATGCAAGGAAAGCCTCTCCATGGTAACCATATCCTGCAATCATTGAATTCCACAACACCACGTCTCGGTCAGATACCATATTGAAGATTTTACATGCATCCTCAAGGCTTCCACATTTGGAATACATATCCACAAGTGTACTTCTCAGAAAAACATCCAACTGCAGTCCATTTTCCATGATGATATTATGAATATGCCTACCTTGCTCTATTGTTTTTATGTCAGCACATGCTTTGAGCACACTAAGAAATATGACCTCATTTGGTTTTAGACCTTCTTGCAACATCTTTTCAAAGCACGCTAAAGCAAGAAACCCTTTTTTATGCTCAGCCAATCCTGCAATAATTGAACCCCATGATACCATGTTTGGGTCTATGCCTTTCTGTTGCATTTGCTCAAAACATTGCATCACTAAGATATCTTCACCTTTGCGGGCATATCCTGCAAGGATTGCATTCCATGACACTATATTTGGAGTTATGCCAGCTTGTTGCATCTTTTGAAGATGCTTTAAAGCGTGTTCATGTTCTCCATGATGGGCATAACCTGAAATGAGCGTGTTCCAAAGAACCACATCCTGGTTTGTTGAGTTACTGAGTACTCTGTTTGCCTCTGATAAGCTCCCACATTTAGCATACATATCAACCAAGGCGCTTCCCACAAAAACATCAGACTGCAAGCCACTTCCAATTATATAGTCGTGAAGGGCTCGTCCATGTAACAATGACCTTTGCATGGTGCATGCTTGAAGAAGTGCAACATAAACATGACTGTTACTTTTAATGCCTGAGATGTTCATTCTATCATATAACTCAACTGCTGTTTCAACCTTGCAATTTGCCATAAGAATTGCAGCCCATGAAAATGCACTTGGATCAACAATTTTATTGAAAGTTTGATGGCCCTCAGGCAATTGCCTGTGGTGGGCAAATAATCTAATGACATGGTCACACAAAGCAGCAATAGAATCAAGCCCACTATGAAGCATAAGGAGCTGAATCCTCCGACCGAATGCCAAGTCTTGTGTTTTTCCACATTGCTGCAGGAGGATATAAGCATCTTCTCTTGTTATAGGGGTAAGGTAATGCAAAGGTGTTTCACACAGGCTGTTACGGTATTCAAAACTCTTAGTCGATGATGATTTCAGAACTCTATCAACCCAACGAGTGCTTGCAAGAGAAAAAGAATCAGTTGCTTTCTGGGCCATACCTGTTCCGACTCCATATTCCCATCCCACCCAACGAAAGTCCTTTTAACCTAGGATATAATAACTTTCGATATGAATCCAGGCATCCACCGAAGCTTGACTACTTATCGATATATTTCCTAAACTCTAAAACATATAGCAGATGCAAGAACATCCAAGGAATATTCCACGTCAACAATACCCTCAGGGTTACTACTAGATTTGTCCCTTGGGGCCAGGAAATATGTTGGAGTATCTCAAACATGAGCAAAAGCTCCTTACCGTGAGCACAAAAATAGTAGGCTTTCCTATTGCGCACTACTATCACCCTGCACCTACTGAAGTAATGTAAATTAAAAGGTGTTGTGAATATATTATCTGATGTCATATTTTCCTATTCTGAGGGTGCTTTCCCATGGGCAGGTTTCCTGAAGGTCTGGTCTGCTATACCGATGTTCCCATGAGCTAAGAACCTGAGTGACTGAGGTTAAGAACCTCATTTGGAAAGTAATCCCGACGATGCTAAGGTTAAGAACCTCATTTGGAAAGTAATCCCGACGATTACTTTTGGGCCTGGGTCTGACCTCATCCAGGTTCGTCCGTCCATGGGAAAGCACCCTAATCCTTGAAAGTCATGATTAGATTTTTAGGGAATTAAGCCATGTAACATAAATGAATGCACTTGTTATCAAATATCATAAAGTACTAGAAACAGAAGCATTGTGAGTAATTAAAACTTCTGCAACGAGAGAGAAAGCTTGACAAATACAAACCCAAAATAAAGATAAATGCCCCGGTTTTGAATTTGTATTTGTCAAGCGTTCTCTCTTTGCAGAAGTTTTAATCACTCAATTACAAATTCAAGTACTCTCACAACATTTGCCCTCCACTATAGGATCAAAGATTTTTTTAAATGCGCATAAACATTAAAATGGAGATATGGACAATGCACCCATGGCTTGTGTCCCACCTTTCAAATTAAACACCTGCAGATACACCAAATCACTTTTTGACAAGCCAAGACAAACAAGATTTTATCATAGATTTCCAGAAGTTGTGGCAACTCAAGAACAATGTAAGTCAGAAGAAGGCTTTCTTAACCCAATAGTGGTACTCTTCCATCTCTGGTATATCATCCTCTTGCGAATTGAGCTCTGCAGTCATTTTTTTCTTTTGTATGATTAGTGGGACAAACCTAGTTAGTCATATTTGCCTTAAAAGCGTGCTTGTCTAAGTTCTTTCTGAAGAGTAGACATATATCCTTGTAAAGACTTGACTGACTGCTGAGGCAAAGACTTTTTCAAAGCCTGCATGATGCAAATGCTATTCAGCTTCATAAGAGGCACATTCCATTCGTGTATAGAATCATAAAACACTTACCTTACTCTTGTCGACAACAGTGGAAGGCATTGGGTTGTCCTCAACGGCCCAAAGGAAACAGGGCTCCCTCAGACAGGTGGAAGACCTTCGAGAAACTCTGCAGATATGTTCTTCTGGAAGGCCAGGAAGATGATGTGGGGGATGATGAATATGAGAAAAAGAAGAGAACACCAAGAAAGGACAGGGAATCCCTATCTAACCAATATGACCTCATTCTGTGCAGTGAGGCGGTCTGGGTAAAATGGACTGAGATCTGGGCTCTCTGGACAAGAGGCAAGCTTAAGAATAGCAATGGAGAATTGCCAACAAGGCCAGACCCAAAGTTGTTCGACAAACAGTTCATGAAAAATATACAGGGCCTCACGGCCAAAGAAACGCTTGACCAACATGGAAAAATCCTGGATGGGACAATCTTACTAAGGAAGACTAGGAGTTCAAAAATGCAGGACGCAAAGCATTATGCCACAGTCCTGAAGCGACGACGTGCGTTGGAAGAAGGCATCACAGAATTCTGCAATGTTGCATCCAACGCATGCCATGATTTTGATTACTCATGTTTTCTAGAATTAACTGGTTGGGTCTTTGGTAATTCATTCCTCGAATCAGAGTTATTGTCTTCTCACGTAATAAATCAATAACTACCTCTCCAATTAACTTTAAAAACTCTTTCGCTATGTGTCTCACTTGATCCATACAGAACATGTGGCAATCCACCCTACATGTTTCATTTTCTTCCAATGCATATGCAAGTTTTATAAAAAGGGAACTTAAAATTGGATTAAAACAAGGTTATATATGTCAACCATTACAGTGATCAGACTTAAATTTTACAGCCTTGAACTTCTTCAGATGTTCAAAAATGGAGCCTCTGATATAGATTGTCAACCATAACAAGGATCATTGTTTCCTTACCAAGCACCACAAGTATGCTTTGGTCCATCATTATGAGCAACAGTTAATCGGTGCAATAGTTATGAAGATGCAAGGGTCAAGAAGAGCAGGAAATGTACACAAATGGTAGATATATAACAGAATATGTATACATACTTCGGAGTAACATCTTTACCAATTCGAGCCTTTGAAGGAGCACATCTTCTTGGATTTTGGGTTGTTTGGCAAGATACTCTCCCCTTTCCTTACATAAGCAATCCTTGATCTCCTGCTGTTTTTTTTTTTCTTTAAGCTTTCCCGTTGAGCCTTTACTTCGAACAATTTTCTCTTCAACTCCGCTGCACTAAATTATGGAAGTGCACTTTCTTTTTCAACTGGTATGCTATCTTGAAGCTTATGGTTAAGAATGGAATGTTTTGGAACAAGCTTGGCCATTGGAACAATAGGATCGAGAATGCCGAAGCTTCGGTGACCAGACTTGTTTTAGCCAGCAAGTTATCGCCTTTGCCATGTCTGGTTTTCTACAACAGTGTGTCACTTAGCAACACAAATTGTGAACATTGTAGAAAATGAGCAAACATTTTGTAAGTAAAATTATATTTGCAGATGCTTTTTACAAATTTTTTGTTGGGAAAAAAAGGTTTTAATCAAAAATGAGATTTTTATTAGAGGTTCTTTTTCAACAAACTCTAAATCACTAAAAATAGATAAAGAAAAGGACCGCTAGAGAAAGAATGACAATTATTTTTGCACTCATAACTTGAGCTACAGAGGTCAGATTCAGATGATCTTGGGCTCTTTGAAAAGTATATTAGAGAGCTTTCCATTGGCATATGATTTGACCCAGATCTATCAAGATAGGTACCTGTTTTTTTGTAATTTTCTATCTGGATACCTTTTTACAAAGTGCATGCCATGTAGATTTGATGATAATATAGTTTTCATCATAATTTTTGAAATCGGACTCAATTTTGAGTGGTTTTTATTGCATTGGAAAGCTCGGAACCAACACTAATGATTTTCGGGTCTTTACAACAATGGACCATATGCACAAGAATGGCACCTTTCATTGAGATATTAAGCCAGAAAATATTCTTATTATGGATGAATCACCAAAGGTGGTGCCTGCTTTTCTGATGTTTATGTAGAATGTCTAATAATCCTGTACTTTAATCTCTCAGCTTGCAGGATTTTTGAAGGTGCAGGGGAGTGCACTCAAAACAGCCATATACATAATATATCTCAACCCGATGGTATGCAATCATCATGTAATGAAAACATGTTATTGTATCTAACTATCATGGTCATTTGATGGGCCAGATATTGTGCATCCGAATGCTTGCTCACAGATGGTTACTACAGCTATAAGATGGATATGTGGGATGTTGGTTATGTATTCTTTTAAGTTATCAGTTTGTTCCCGTTATTCCCAAGTAAATGCAAGTCTGCCAAAGGAAGAATGAATGATTATACATCCACCACTAGTGATAAAACTTTTATAGACCAAAAGGGAAAAAAACAAGAGAAAGGTTCAGTCGCCTCTTCTGTGTACCCACATCATAAGAGTGGGCATGTCTTCTCTGTTTCCTCCTGCGAAACAAAAATAGTTGTCAGAACAATCTTCATTTCAATATCGTGCAAATCCGTATACAACCAAGGTATTTAAGTACATCATTATGATGATCATGTTTCTTTATCAAACTCTAGTTCATATGATGATAGCAAGTACTACAATGATGTTTGTATCATGAAATCATGATTTAGATAGGTAGGTAGGTAGGTAGGTAGATAGAGAAATATTCATTGTTGTACTTATGTCATGAATGTTCTGGATATTTCTTATTGATTAAGTATTCCGATAGGCCCATACTATGAAAACAACAAAGGTAAAGGGAAATAAGGGTCATCGAGTGCTTCCTGAGGTCTCATCAAAGAATGTTGGAGGGTACAGACTGGTGATCAGCCCCCATATAAGAAAAAAGCTAGCAACGCCAAGTAAGACACTATGCATGGATGGTAGTTGCATTTGCTAGTAACACGGAATCAGACATTGATAATTGCATAATAATCCATTCTCATGGATATTCTGTCTGCATGCAAGTACACAAGTCCATATTCATATAAGTACATTAGTCAACTTACCGCTATGTGTCATGACTAATGATGTTTGGTTGAAATCTACCATCATAAAAAGTTAATGATGGGAATCTTTCTGAAAGAGGTGTTATGTCTGCCTACACGAATTTCTACAGCTTTAAGCAAGGGCTAAGTAGTCGGGCAATGGACAATTCCCAATTCTTTTCATTTCTATGTACTTGCTCCTCAAAGTGGTTCATAGCTCGAATTTGAAAGTGGTTCATAGCTGGAATTCTAAAAGTGGTTCTTGCCTTTTGAGGATGGCCTTTTGCAAGTGATATTTACACATTTATGAAATTCTGGCTTATGGGCATGTTTATGCATTTGGCAGGAACTTTTATTTGATTCTTTAGCCCTTTAGATGCGGGCACATATATTCTACATAGTTGCATGTGCTTTATATATGGAAGAAAGCATGAGGTTTGCAAACACCAGCTCAAAATGCGCAATATTGCAGACTGGTAAGTACTATTATTGGCTATAGTTGGTAACATGGATCAATCCTCTTGTTGTCATTTTAATACCTGAGAATATTTTATTATGCCAAGGAGCAGATGGTTTGTAGGAGCAAAAGCTACTTCGGTGCCTTATTTTATTGTGCATAGAGGTATCTACATCTGTATAACATTTCTTTCATGTGTCTGTCGTGAAGTTTTCTTAAGTGCCCACCATGCATGTTTCTATAGTTGAAGAGCTTTCTGATCATACGCTTGAAAACCAGAGCCCTAGTTGTTGTATTAAACACCACTATTGCATATTAACGAGCCTCAATGTGCAGCTGCAAGTGTATTAAGCACATCTAATTAATAGAATATGTTGTTTATCGTTCATATTTCTCAGTCCAGATGGGCAGTACGTTCTAACAGGAGGAGAAGATGATTTGGTGCAAGTATGGAGTATGGAAGACCATGCTGTTGTTGCTTGGGATGAGGGAAAAAATCTCGGGTGAGTTTCCATCAGAAGCTATGTGGTAGGGCTTAGGTAATTTTGCCATGAGAAACCCCTGGATGCGTGAAAAATTATATTGCATTTGTTCTCTTATAATGCTTAGGAGCTAAAACAGATTCCTTTGTTGTCACAGGTTAGTCAAGCTCCATTTGATCCATATTGGATTTCACCTAGTACAGCTAGTGAACCAACTTATCGATTTGGATTGGTGGGTCAGGTTTACTACTGCTTTCACCTGAAATTTTGTCGGTCAGATTGAGGCCTATTTGCATCACGTTTTCTCCAGTTCCATAATTTAGGAACTCCATATCCGGAAAGTGATTTTTTTCGGACAAAATCGCGTGGTTAATCCGAACATCTGGTATCAGCTAGGGTGGTTAATCCGGACATCCGATATCAGCCAAATGGCTAATTCGGACAAAAAGTGGTTAATCTGGACAAAAAATCAAGCGTAGAACTGTGCGATGGGGGCAAAAATTTTGATCAGATCACTCTTGTTGCTCTGTGGGCAGTCTGATCCGCTTTAGAAAGCATGCCAGTCACTTTGTATGCCTCTTTTATGCTAGATTGATGAAGAGAGGAAGAGATTTAAGGCGAAATAGAGCAGAATCGATCAAAAAATGGACAAAACTGTTGGTTTTTGGGCTTGAAACTGTGCGGTTCTTCATGGCTGATAATGGGTGTCCAGATTAACCACATCCCGGATGATATATACGGTCTTCCCATAATTTAACTTCAGTTGCAGTCAGGTGCTTGTAGAAACAAGTAATAATTGCTATGTTATTTTCTTACATTGAAATAGGGAAAGAAAACAAGATTTTGCACTGTCTTCCATGTTTCTGTGAGCAGTATTTGTTTCAAGAGTAGTTTCTAACAGTTAGTTGCAGACATGTTGCGTGTTCAAACAAGTAAAAGTAGTTATATTATTTGTTAGACGCAACAAGAAAAGAAAATAAGGGTCTGCAATGAGTAGTGACGGTTCTACTTCCATCATCCGAATTTAGTGCAGATAGATGCTGTAAAATAAGTAATAGTTGTTATATTGAAACAGAGAAAGAACAAACAATGGTTTGCACATGCACAGATTGATCTGACTATAGCAGACTGAAATTTGAAAGGAGAGTCTGCATATGGCTATAGCAGATCGAAATGAAGTAAAACCAGGAGTTGTCTTATAGAGGTTCGAATGACAGAAATGGCACCGTTAGAATGGCCCCGCTACAGTGCACTACGTGAATAGTGCACTGAATGGTTTTAGGAAGCTCAAATTCAATGGTTGAATATTGCATAGTTAAAAATTGCACTCATTAATATTAATATTGAAATTTGATGTTGTAAAGCAGTTTTACTTTTGATGTATTCACTGGATTGTACATGCAAGCAGCTTTGCCTGGACATGTCGTAATATCACAAAGGGCTAGCCATGAATTGCATAGATATATTACAAGCTCAATTTCATGACTACAAAAAGAAATATATGAGTAAACTTTATCGCCAGAAGGACTACAAAAAAAATTTTATAGGCAGACCTTCCTGAGTGCTGTTGCGTAAACTCTATCGTCTCACTTGTGGCATCCTCAAAAGATTGACCTCCTTAACCTAGATATTCTATAACATCCCCTAATGTATCTATTGTATGCCCTTGTACTATAGTTGTCCATGCAATATAGTAATACACCATGGTGTAAGAATAAAATACAACCACCCTATGATTTAAAATGAATGAGCCAATATGAACTGACAGTTAAAAATATATGTGTTAGTCAACCTGCAAAGTTTCTTGTGTTACCAGATTTTGAAAAACTAGATATGACTTTAGCATTGGCATTTGACAAAACTTGTGGAGCTTGCAACATTCTTAGCTTAGGCGTAAATGTAAGGTAGAGGGTAGGTTAGATGAATAATTTACTCAATGTAAAATTATGGTTAAGGGTAAGGTAAATTAGGATTAGGCTCGGCGTAAAAGGAATAGGGTATTCGCTTCGACAGCACAAGACTGTATACATAGGGGTTTCTATGGAAGGCAAGCTATGGGGTTTCTCTAGATCCAAGGAATGCACATGCCATATGTCCCTTATATAGAGGTGAACACCCCAGGTATGATTGTTAGAAGCTTGCTTCTAATTAAATGCGGGGTCTATACCAATGTACTAATTATAAAGAAGCGGGGTCTTCTGTAGCATGGTATTCTTAGATTTAGAATCAAGAATATTGAATTTGCATTGCTTAGCAAATTCACCTAACTTGTATCATGTACTTAGTTGCACTAAGTGTGAACTAAAGTAGAAGCTGGGCTTCCACTCTGGTCCAATGAGTTGGTAAGTGCGTCACGAAGAACCTAGGGTTCTTGGCAGAATAATAGATGCAAGAACTCAACTGGATATTATGATACTAGTGGCAAGATAAGTACTTTTCATTAGTCAAACCCTATATTCCACGTAAGTCAACTCAAGAAAGCAATATTGTCCACAGATAGCGACAATACTCATAGCCCTTAGCTCTGGGGTAACTCCTGAGGCGAATCTAGACACTTGCATTCAAAGGCTGCACAATAGGAATATTGCAGAGTACTGAATCAATCTTGTAGCGAGATCAATCACTCTCCGAGGCCATATGGGAGAGTGAGAAGTACATGCCGCAAAATCCTCATCTGTCTCAAAATATGTGAAGGATACAGAAGCATTAATGGAGTCAATATGAGATCAGTTACCTAAAAGTAAAGAATTAGAGACTTGCATCAGGGATGGCAAGTAGCATGTCTGCAAAAGAAAGAGCTACGAAACCATGATCATCGGGTGATTCAAGGAACGAGTTTCCAAAGGGACTACATGACAAAACCACAATCATAAGGTGATCCAGGGAACGAGTCTCCAAAGGGACTAGATGATGAAACCATGATCACAAGGTAATTCAGGGAATAGATTTCCAACATGCCAAGGTGGCTCAAACATGCCACGCAGGCTCCAACATGCCACCTAGGCTCCAATACGCCAAGGTCTTAAACACTCCAACATGCCACCTAGGCTCCAACATCCACCTCGGGTCAAACATGCCAAGTTGGCTCAAACATGCCATGCAGGCTCCAACGTGCCACCTAGGCTCGAACATGCCAAGGTGGCTCAAACATGCCACGCGCGCTCCAAGATGCCATCTTCGATCCAACATGCCAAGGTGGCCCAAACATGCCACGTGGTCTCCAACATGCCACCTAGACTGCAACATGACACCTAGACTCCAACATGCCAAGGTGGCTCAAACATGCCATGCAAGCTCTAATATGCCACCTAGGCTCCAACATGCCAAGGTGGCTCAAACATGCCAAGGTGGCTAAAACATGCCACACGGCCTTCAACATGCAACATAGGCTCCAACATGCCAAGGTGGCTCAAACATGCCACCTAGGCTCCAACATGCACCTAGGCTCAAACATGCCAAGGTGACTAAAACATGCCATGCGCGCTCCAAGATGCCACCTTGGCTCCAACTCGTGAGGTCGTGCCCCCCACCCCGTTGGGGTGGCTCAAACATGTCACGTTGGCTCCAACATGCCAAGGTGGTTTAAACATGCCACCTAGGCTCCAACATCCACCTAGGCTCAAATGCCAAGGTGACTCAAACATGCCATGCGCGCTCCAAGATGCCACCTTGGCTCCAACTCGCGGAGGTCAGATGCCCCAAAAAAAAAAAAAAAAAGAAAGACCCACACACACGTAATGACATAGTCAAATATGACGATGCCTTAGGTTTTTTCAGGTTGTGGTCAAATTTTGCTTCATTGGTGCAGAGTGGAATAGTGGCACACAAGATACATAGCAATGATATGACGCTATAAATGATGAGGTGGCAACAAAAAGAGCAAGCAAATGTTTTTTTAAAGAAAGTGACTATATGCAAAACTTATGAGAGATGACTGACATTGACATGGCATGAGTATCCTGAGGTGGCGAATATGACTGATGAGGTGGCAAAATGTGAAGGGCTGGAAAAATAAAAATGTGCATAGGCAATTTGTCAACTTTTAAAGAAAGCATATTTCTCCATGGTAACATGGCATTTCTTTGGATGGCGTGGCATGTCACATGATGACTAAGCATTTTATGCACTTTAGATAGAAAATGACAACCAATTTTGGTGAGAGACTCGTCTGGAGGGGGAAAACCGGCCGGGCATATCTTTCATCACAGCAGTGTATGAACATTTTGAAAAATGTCTAAAGGGCTAGTCGACCACACCAATTTGGTCTGACTGCCCACTAATAATAATAAAGGGGACCTGCCATAGGAACAACCCAAGCCCCTTTAGGATGGCGTAAAATAAGAAAGGCAAATAGGAGGCAACGTGCGAAAGTTTATCACCGGGATGAAAAACCCCTCCCTTTCGGGTTTTCGAGGAAAACCATAATGATAAACCTTCGCCCGATGGCTCCAAAGGAAAAGCCCGGGCCATCAAAGTGGAGATCATTGATGAAAAAGTCGAGGAAGCACAAGATGGAGGTCGCAAATAAGACGATTCCTTTCGAACCCAACACGAGAGCCATAAGAAAGAAACAAATGGCCATGATCACCTGAAAAACTTAAAGAAAATGAACAAAATGCATTAGACATTAGAATAGAATAAGAGGGAAGTAACTCAAAAAAGTTCGAGTTCCCCATAGTTGGATGAGATGGCTTGAAAAGAAACAACGTAAAAAGAAGCACGTAACTCAAAAATATAAGCCATCATGCCGGCTCGGCGAAACCCCCCACGGAGGCTGGTCCATAACCAATCACAATCCTTCAATGATAGAAGGGGCTGGTCACGCGAGCCACGCGATATAACATTATACAGCAAAACCACATAACCTCTCAAACACAGAGGGGCTATACACGCATGCCACACGAGAAATGACAAATACTTCAAGAATAAAAAAGGGGCTGGTCACGCGAGCCACGCGACATAACATCATAAAAACAACATAACCTCTCAAATACAGAGGGGCTGGTCACGCGAGCCACGCGATATAGAATCACAAATCAAAATGAAAAAACATGAATGTAAACAACCTAGGGTGGGAAGGGAGGGAACTGAGACCAAAAAACTGCTGTGAGAAGACGTCGATAATGGAGAAAGAGCCCAACAACGTATATATAGCCTCGTCTTTCCCCAAAATGGCGATCCGACGGTGTCGAATCGCATGCATTTTGGTGAGAGACTCGTCTGGAGGGGAAAACCGGCCGATCAAAAGAGAACTTCCATTTCAAAGCCTAGGGTGATGAGACAGGGATATCAAGTCAGTATTGGCACAAAAGGAAGATGGTGTAGAACAATAGAGAAGGTGGATCTAAAAAGGAAGAAAAGAATAGTTAAATACATTAAGGAAGGGAATAAAGACAACAATTCATCAAGATTAAAAATGCTAAAAAAGTCAACACTAGGCTTAGGTGCTACCAATATAAGTTCCGAGCAAAACCAAGTTTGAGGTGTTATAAACATAATAGACTATAACAATCTAAGTAGACTATTTAAGGCGGCTTCGATAGTAAAAACCAACTAGTATCAACTAGTATAAACCAACAATAGTAAGAAACAATATCTAAATGTGATGGTGTCAAGCATATGTGGGTGAAAAGTATCACGTTACTATAGAATAGAATAGAATATGATTTTATCGTCCACGGAGACCAATAAACGTATAAACCAATAAAACACAATATCCTAAGTTGGTAACAAACGTCCATGGTGCAAAAAAGACAAGGTACATTAGAAAAATATATTCAAAAGAATAGAAACAAATGTATTCAAAAAGAAAAGGAAAATAGAAACAAATATACTCGAAAAGAAAACATATTCGAAGGGAAATAGAAACGAATGTACTTAAAAGAAAATAAACTATGTCAACACATGAATTTGAACCTGTCACCACAAGTTAGCATGCTAATCATTATTACCCATAAGCATTAATAATAAACGGTTTACGTTCTACATATGTTATTCGAGTAGCGGAGGATGCAAAGAAGCATGCACAGGTCGACAAAGAAGCAGAGCATGCAAAGAAGCATGCAAAGAAGCATGCATGCAAAGAAGCGGAGCATGCAAAGAAGCATACGAAAGGGAAAACAGGGAAAGACGAATTCGAGAAAATATAACGGCGGAACAAGCAGGGATTGACAGCAACGGATGTATTTAAGAGGAATGATGCCAGGAAGCACGCACCAGTACAAACGTGGGATACAATGGGGAAAAACATGAAAAAGCATGAAAAAACAGGCCTACAAGCAGTCAGGACATAGCTATATTACAATTACAGAGAAAGAAGGA
This sequence comes from Isoetes taiwanensis, assembly GCA_021234155.1. NCBI lineage: Eukaryota > Viridiplantae > Streptophyta > Lycopodiopsida > Isoetales > Isoetaceae > Isoetes > Isoetes taiwanensis. The sequence goes on along the minus strand of JAJEKV010000010.1, from coordinate 17,374,112 downwards.
GATGATGATCTGATCAAAGCATATGAGATAACGAAATTTTGATTTGGGTTTAGATTCACAAATGATAAACACGGTGTCAAATCGGAGAAAAACAAACAACCCTAATTGAACAACAGGATAAAGAATGAAAAGCCCTACAATAACGAATATGAAGATGCTATGGTGATGCAATCAAAATAGCAGCAAGTGATGCTTCACACAACCGACGGAAGCAGCAGCCCACAATTGCCAACCAAAGATTTCTCATGCGAGATAAAAAACATGTTAGAGATAGAAAAAAATTAAGAAGCATTGCTGAACACCCAGAGAAAAGAATGAACTCAAAAGATTAGGTGCTACCACCACACCAAGAGAAGCATCGAGAGCCATAACGAGAAAAGCATACAAGGTAACTAACATGGCAAATCTCCAACGAACAAGAGGAATGAAAGTGGAACTGAGACCAAAAAACTGCTGTGAGAAGACGCCGATAATGGAGAAAGAGCCCAACAACATATATATAGCCTCGTCTTTCCCCAAAATGGCGATCCGACGGTGTCGAAACGTATGCATTTTTTGAAAAAGATTTTTTTTAGGGAGATAAGTAGGTTTTTTCTTATTCCCCCTAAATTCCCTTGCCAATTCCTTTATGAAACTTTAAAAGTTGTCATATTTCTTGTTGTAGGTTTTTGGCGTGACGTTAAAATCTCTTCTTCTTCATATCATATATATATTGCCATGTCGCCCAATCATTGCAGACACCACCCGATGAAAGACCAAGGGTGTACTTCATTCTTCGTTGGCCTTGATTACTTGGCGTGACACCTACTTGGAGTGCCACATCATCATATTCAATGTCAACTTTTATAAATTTTTATTTTTCCCACTTATCTTATAGGCAAAATAACACTTTTGCTAAATCATCATGCCACTTTTGCCATGTCATCACCATAATTTGGCAACTCATTGGCCCACATCACATTTTTACAGTTCCTTGAAATTTTTTTGAAAAGTCCAAAAATGCCTTTGGAATTTGGCAGTATCTTAATTTGTTTTCTTTGAGTACTATAAGTCAAGTACTATAAGGGTGCATCCCCATAAGGAAAGAGCTAGATATTCTGCGTGAACGATGCCCGTTCCCATTGCAACCCAATTCGCCATTTCATCAAGATTTATCTTCAAACCCCCAAGATTTGTCTTGATGGCAAGAAGACAAAAGCATCATTGCTAGAAGATAAACCAAGTTCGAAATTGGGCAATTCGGAAGTCTCTGCTACCTTTCGAAGAAAAGGAAGCTGCCTTGGACTCGTCAGCACAATTTTGGTGCGTTGAAGAGAATGGGAATTGTACTTTCTCGTCAGATGATGATGTAAGAAAGCTTTTTGAGCATATTATGTATCAGGCCAACAGGGCTTCACTGTGCTCATTCTTCCTATCTTATCTTTAGAGATCAATACTGTAATCTTTTCTATATTAATAGAAAACCACCTTGCCTTCAAAAAAAAAAAAAGGGAATTGCTAATTTTCTAACTGGGTTTGCCATGTGGCAAAGTCAGGCCGGGATAACGGCCTAATGGGGATGCACCCTAAGCACCTAAAGTTTAGGTATAAGTATATACAAAACTCATAGCATGTAGAATTGAAGTGCATTTAAAATTCTGACTAGATAAAATTATGCAATGCCACTAACCATATATATCACGAGTGACAAAGTTTTGAATAACAAAATGAATATTGAGAAGCACATTGAGGCTATGATTCTAAAATGGGGGGTTTGGCCCCGAAAAATCCACCTATTTCTGGAAATTCTAGACAAGTCAAAATATTTTCAACAATTTTCCAGCTTTAAAATCAAAGACGTTAAACTGCCATACCCAAGGTCACGGGTTCAACGCCTCGTTGTGAAAGTGGCCATGCAATGTAAAGTTGGTGGGGGAAGGACCCACTTCAGCAATGTAAAGTGGTGGGGGCAGGACCCATCTGGGTGTGTTGTAAAGTGTCACATGTTCGATAGGACGCTGCCTTGTGGCGTGACGTTAAAATCTCTTCTTCTTCTTCTTCCTATCAATAGTTTTTCTCAGTTGTCTCCACACGGCATTTTTTCTAGTTACTTAGACTGCTATTTTCAAAGCATGATAGATTCCCACAAATAGATTCCCACAAATAAGCAATAGGCCTTAGTTCAAATTATTATCCTGCCCTCCATCCAATCCAATGGGCGGGATAAATTTGAAAAAAGAATGTCTTTATTTTTTTAGCACACCAGCCCTACTGGGCCTACAACCTTTCTTGCAATTCTAGCCTATCCACGTAAAGCCTCCACCTCATCAAAATCTAACGTGGCATTAATCTACACCGTTAAATCCCTAATTTTAAAAATCAAGGGTTAGCAAAATTAGAAAATGGCAGAGAAAATACAACGGAGATGGGAGGAGTGGCAACCCGAGATCCTGCCTACAACATTCTTTTTCCCTTCCTTCGTCAGAGGCGGGATGCTTATTCGTGCATATGCATTAGGCTATTTGCCAGGTTAACACCTCCTCACTGCAATTCATTATTCTTCCACGTATCCCAAAGGTAGAAGCAACAACGGCAGGGCGTCATCCGGCAGCAACGTCAGGTGTGCAGCAATTCCCCCTTTTTTTTTGGGCGGGGGGGGAGGGGGGGGAGGGGGGAGACACAATAGAGTGAACGTGGGATGTCAAAGGCAGTATGGCGGAGCATTTTGGAGCGGTATCTACTTGGCCTACTTTTTATAGGGTGGAACAGTATAGATGTCGGATATCTGATTTTTCAACAGCCAATGTCCCTGGACGATCTTGCCAGATTTGGTCATCCTATCCAGAGTGCTTGCTTTTGGAAAATCGAGCAGAGGTGTTTGTTGATGAGTCGACACCCCGAAGTCTACGTAGATACTTTGTGGATTAGAAAATAGATGTGCCAGTTTTCTGGAAGAGCATATCGAAATTGATCAGTACTCCTCTTCATTTGGCCATTTTTGGAAAGTACTCGGGCAAGCCTCATGAAAGGGAAATCCATAACTTGCTATCAATTTGTGGCAGACAACTTGTCATTGAAATCCTCGGTAGCTGAAGAGCGAGATCGCGTGAAAGGATCAATACAAACATTTAAGCTACTTGCTGATATTTAGTTTGAGTATGGAATGATAAGGAAGAGGCTTTAAACTTGCATGCAAATCTTCACGTGGTAGCTTTGATTGTTTCCTATGGAGCATTCTGTTTGTACAATGCTTCATATTTCCTTCTATAATGATGAAGTTAATCAATTTTGCATCTTTAGTTCTGGATTTTTTCATTTCTCACTATTGAACTCACTCTGATGGTCATGCCATGCTCTGCACCAACAATGCATATGCTGGTAAAGCCTTGTATAGCTGGCTGCCTTCACTATAAATAGGTGAATAATTTGTGATGTAAAAGTTGGTTAGTTTGGACCATTTACTTATAAGTTAAAGCACTTTTACATTGTTATTTATGTCATTTTCTCTCTAGCTTCCTATTCGCATGCTTGATTGTGTCATCCTTATAACATAATGTACGATTCTTTCTTATGTTGGACTCAGACTTTCTCATTGCTTTCAAGTTTTGCTTTCTCTTTGTGCAAGGTATTCAGGAGGTAAACCTTCTTATGCTATGCTTCTCTTTTCAGTATGTGCATGTAATGCAGCTTCAGAATTTGTATAGATGTTCAAGAACATCTTGATCATGCCTTACACTATTAGATCATAATAGAATAATCCTAAACGAGCATGCAATTTATAGGCAAATAGCAGTTCATATTGGAGATCATATGCCGAAAAGAAAATAGGGCCAAATCATAAAAATTGGATTTCAAATAGATGTTGTTGTGGCTTAAATGAAGCACAGCTATTTTAAGGAAGCAGTGGAAGATTTAACATGATGCCTCACTATGATATGAGGGCCAGGCTAAATAGATTGTATGTAAAAGATACCAAGAATGATGCTCAATTGAGCAGGATGGAGCGAGACCACTTTATGTCACTAGGTGAAGTTTGCTTTCTCTGCTTCTGTCCAGACTTCAGTAAACTTCTGGGTTTTCAAATTCTCTATTCTATATGCCATCCAATTTCTTTTTATCTGTTGTAAGAACATTTCATGAATTGGATGCTTTGGATAAAGCATGTTTCATTTCGTATCAGATAATCAATTGCTAACTTTTTAATAGTTAGAACGTGTTACAAATCAAGATCTCTAGGGAGAATCAATGCTCTTCTTGGATATTCAATCTATTTGCCAAAATCGAAGGTATGTTGCTGGCAGTGCAATTGTACTATTTTGGACCCTTAATATTTTATGCAGGTCAATGTATTTTCAACTCAATTGGAGTCCCGTAACTTAAGCTTAACACAAGGTTCTAAAGAAGGGATCATAGTCAAACTTCTTAAACTACTGAGAAATCTGTTGTAAGTATCTGATCTTATTTTTTATGGCGCATTCTGGAAAATTGAATACAATGCAGTTATCAAAGTTATCATCAGACCATGTGTTGAACAAATTCTCATGGTAGTTGAACAGATTGCTGGAATATCTCTTTATTGAGTGCATCAAATATGTGCCATATACTAACCTTTCTCAACTTCACTTCTTCAATAATGGATTTAAAGACGAGCTTGGAAAATGCATGCAGCCACCTTATCCAGAGAGGGACAATTCTAGAAAGTAAGCAAACAAGCAAAAAGCTGAAGTTGGGGGCTAGCATCGAGATGGAAAACCATCACAAGTCTTCTAGGACAATGCAAAGTTGAGACAACATCTTGGATTCTTCGGGAAAAACTAACAAAGATTCATCAGAACTTTGCCAAAAAGTGCACTTCCTTCTTAAAATGGCACAAACCATTTGAAGGACACTTATTCTAACAAACAGTTTAGTTTCAAGGACACTTATTCTAACAAAAGTTAGATTATTTTTATAGCGTGTGCCAACTTGATATATAGGTAAAAGGGTATAATAGTAGATTGTCCATGATAAACCATTGTTTATTACACAAATCCTTTAAACAATGACTCTTCATTCTTGTGTTTAATACTTCTCTATACCATTGTTTATTACATAAATCCTTTAAACAATGACTCTTCATTCTTGTGTTCAATACTTCTCTATCCTAACGTGAATTTTAAAGAAAATAATTCTTCAACTTATACAGTACAATAACTGTTTCCATGTATCTTGACTACAAACCATTGAAGTCCAAGTGGTTCCTTATTGTCCAAGTGATACCTATGTCTAAGTGATATTTTTTGCATGTTTTTTTAAGTTGACCATTGAGTACACCAACAAAATACGTACGTGGCTTTAAACCATTGAGTTCATACAATACAAAATAAATACATGCCAATCTACCACCTAGAAACCTAACCACGCACATCTTTGAGTCTAAAACAAAAATATGAGAAGCAAAATCCAGAACACAATGCAAGAAAACAAAAATACAAAATACAAACGCATGAACCCAAATAGAAATGCAAGAAGCATGAACCCAAATAGAAATGCAAGAAGAATCTGAAGGATGCTGTCACACTCCAAAAACTCCAGACAAACAAGAATCCAAAAAAAGATGACCTAGCAATAAAAGCAAGCATCCTATCCTTTCTTCTTAGTATTGACAATTCAATTCCTTCTTCAATTGTCCTCAACATCTTAGTAACAATTCCACTCCCAAATATTTCATATCGTTGGGCATCAGCCTATCCTATGAACATCTTTGCAATCTCACCCTACCAACCAAGTAGCATCTCTAAACCAATTTTGTATTACCCTATAGATGGAACACTATTTTATTTAAACTCATTAGAACATGTGAAAATACAAAGCATGAATCGCTACCATAAGATATGGAATGTAATTTATTGGAACTACATACGTAGAGAGATTACAACACACACAAGAATGGCATTACAGCCAGCATCACAATAGGCTATGGAATGTAATTTGTACATAGAAAGATTACACTGAGAGGCACAACCACAATTGCTTTGGGATATTTGCCATATACACATTCTCAACTTATGCCCAGCAACGCTGGGCACCTTTACTAGTTGTTTACTGAATAACTGAAACACGCTTCCAAATGTTCAATTCAGTACAAGCCAAAATGAATACAAACAAATCACAATATACTCAATGGCGTGCAGACCAACTATGAAGAAATATATAGGCCAAATGAGAAACTTAAAGCATTACCAACAGAAAAAAAAAAAAAAAATCCAAAAAAGAAAATGGCCCCAGATGCTTGCAAATACAAACGATTTGACGACTATGTCGAGATTGACATCCTCCATACCACAACCTCGCAAATGAAAGCACATAAATTAGAAAATAATCTAATTCAAAAGCACCAAGCCATCCAACATGGCTACAACAACCTTAACTCAACGTCTAGAAGTACATGAAATATTGTTCCTTATATGTTAAAATAACATTCTAATTTATGCCATCAAAAGAATACAAATCTTCACAACCACAATCTTATCATGCTATTTCTTGCTTAATCAAATTGGATTTAGCTCTATTAGGACACTGTGATCCAAGCCTAAATAAAAACCTAATAAGTCTTACCTTGCTAAAACCTTCTGGTGTGCTTCTCGCTAGTTTTATTCTTATCTACCCTATTTGAAACGAAACCCTACTAGAAAAGAAACGCCCCACTGGCGGATCCAACTTCGGCCCCCAGCGGCCTGGCTCCTACTCCGGCCAACTGCGGCTCCAACAGTCCAACTCCGACACTCTTCTCCTTTGCGGCTCCACTGGTTTTCTGTTTCCTTTCTGTCCAGGCCTGGTTATTTTTCTGTTTCCTTTCCTTTATTTGTATTTGATTTTTGCTATGCAACTAGCGGGCATCACCAGAGTTCTCTGCAGGTACTACTTTTGATCTCTGCCATCTATCATCTTGTTTCTACAATCGATAAGGTTTAAGATTTTTTTGCAGATTGTTACGAGATGCAGGAGTGATGAAATAGATGCAGTTACCTGGACGACTATCCAGCTTTTTTAATCATGTCCAGGTTAATTTAGCGCCCTTGGTTTATTTTTCGCTTAACCAGGTTATCTAAGTTTGTTTGAAGTGCGAATGGCAGGTTTGAACCAGCTGTACATCCGACACTTAGATCATTGGTATGACTTAGATCATTGGTATGACGGAGTACTTAGATCATTGCTATGATGGAGTACTCTGTGATGGGGACTGTGGCAGATGAAGCATATTCGAGCTTTCCTTTTTCTTCCCCCCCTTTTTTTTTGCACTACCTAGCATCTCTGGCCGGATATTTGGTTCTGAGCTTCCAAGGTAGACTACTCTTCCTGATATTTACTTTGAACTAGTTCATAAAATCTAAAGACTTACACTGATTTTCTCTGTTTCATACATTGAAGCATTGTTTTTTTCTTTGTTTGAAGCAGAGAAACTCCTTGGTTGATGCGTTGGGGCTGCTCTGCAACCAGATTTGGCAGAGTTTTGCCTTCTTTGTCAGTTGCCCTCTTTGTTTGGCCTCTGCATCGTCTATGTCTATTTTTCTGTTCTGTTAGGTGAAAAACTTTCCTTTTCTTTTCTGTTCTGTAACACTATTAGTATCTGCAATTTTTTTTAATGTAAAACTAGGTCTAGCATAACAGTTTTCCCTACGTGGAAATACTCCAGAGTTAAATTTTTTTTTCCTTACCTAGGAAAAGTTCTTAATGCTTGATAACATATGGAAGTGCTCTAATTGGATGAACACTCTAGATGGATGAACAACTTTTGTCTGGCTTTTCAAAAAAAATTTGTTAACATGTGTTTGTAATGCATGTGATGTAAGATTGTTATGATATCATATCCTGATTGGATCTATTTGGATTTGATTCCCAAAAGGCTATTTAAAACATAAGCAAAGCACAAATAAACAAAAAGCATGGATTTAAGTGAACAATTGATCAAGAGTAGAATAATAAAAAGAACAATGACTAGAAATGCATATGATGTAAGATTGTTACGGTATCATATCCTGATTGGATCTATTTGGGTTCGATTCCCAAAAGTCTATTTAAAACATAAGCAAAGCACAAGTAAACAAAAAGCATGGATTTAAGTGAAGAATGGATCAAAAGTAGAACAATAAAAAGAACAATGACTAGTTTTTTTTTAGAACCGTATTTGAGAAGCATGTAAAACAATATTTTAAAAAATCACATGTAGATATTTTTTAGAACCATGTGTCTTTGTTTGAAAAGCACCACATTTGAAAACAACTATTATTTTAAAAAACCACATGTGATTATTCTGTTATTTAATAAAAACAACACTTGAAAACAACTACTATCCACGTGGATATTCTGTTAAATCACATGTTTTTTTTAGAAAAATAACACTTAAAAACAATTACTAGTTAAAAAACCACATGTGGATATTCTGTTAAATCACATGTTGTTTTAATAAACACTACACTTAGAAACAACTACTATTTTAAAAACCACATGTGGATATTCTGTAAAACCACATGTTATTTTTTATTAAAAAACAAAAAAAAAACACCACCTAAAAACAACACATTGAATTTTTTTAAAAGGCTGTCAATTTTCTATGCATAGACTTTTTTAACCAAAAACTACACGTTGTTTCTAGCATTTTTGGAACAAAACCATGGGTGAATTTTAAGTGTTGATTTTTTGCAAAAAAGATAACACGTTGAGCAAAATTTGGGGTTATAGTGAAATCTCCTACCTCATCTTGAATCTAAGGTGTCTCATCTCCCCAGCATCAGTGTGTCAATCATGCTGCAACACTCCTGTAACAAACATTCTTGCAATGGCATACAAATGTCCTCTTGTAATCAACATCCAAATAGTCTAACTTGTATAATATCCACTTGTTCTAAAGTGATCAGCTACTCCTCTGCGGCGAAGGACCTTCAGAGAGCTGGCCTTGATGCCAAGAACATTCCTGTGTGCCTGGAATGACGGTGGCGAAATGCTTGGAATATAGAATGGGATAGAAGCTGCTTGGCAATATTGACTTGACGGGGAAAATTTGAATTTGAATTTGAATTTGAATTTTGAATTTGAATAACCACGTGAAAGATCCACGTGGCAGCAATTTTAAATGGTCTTGAAGAGAATCGTCACGTATTATGGGCCCACCAAGTACACCTTGAACATTTCATTTTGGGCATGCTGATTGTTCCATCATGCACTCCTCCTCCTCCTCCTGTGCTCCTCCTGTGCTCCTCCTGAAGGCGCCCATCCTCCTGAAGGACTTTTATGAGGTGGTTTTGCATGTCCAAGAAAGGCACCCATTCATCAGAGAACCCTTTGAGGTGTTTCTGCATGTCCTACACTGCCTAAGGTTAGCAAATCTCTTTCTGGCCCTTACATGCATATGGCCTGCCCAGACATCACCTGGGGGTGCAAATTGGGCGGGCGCCCAATTTGACACCCCCCTTGCATGTTTCATGCCCTTCTCTTCACATCACATGGGGTTTCAAATTGGGCGGGCGCCCAATTTGGCACTCCCCTTGCATGTTTCATGCCCTTCTCTTCACGTCACATTGGGGTTCAAATTGGGCGAAGCCCAATTTGGTGCCCCCCATGCATGATGGCATGCCCAAACATCACCTGAGGGTGCAAATTGGGCGTGGGCAGGCGCCCAATTTGGCACCCCCCTTGCATGTTTCCTGTCCTTCTCTTCACATCACATGGGTGTTCAAATTGGGCGGCGCCCAATTTGGCAAACACTTCCACATGCGGATGGCTGTCCGGACATCACCTGGGGGTGTAAATTGGGCGGGCGCCCAATTTGGCACCCCCCTTGCATATTTTCTGCCCTTCTCTTCACATCACCTGGGGGTGCAAATTGGGCATGGACCCCAGTGTACTCACGCGTTTTAGTGCCTCAAAAGGGGTGCCAGATAATATATTCAATTGCTTTACTACTTAGAAACTTGAATTATAATTACAAGGAGTTTGTCGCGGCGGCCAAGGCCGCCGCGTGCATTTGTTTCTTTTTTGACTTGTTTTGTTGAGGAGTATGTTTGATGTCCAAGGACTGCGTAAGAGTATGAAGTTGTGGCCATGTACCCAATTCGTACGACATGGAATGGACAAAATGTTGCGTAAATGTTCAAAATATTGAGTAAATATCTACAACGTTATTAAGTACCACGTGCCAATAAACAATTGGCTGTGATGGAAAAACGTAATGTAAGTAGTTTTTTGGTAGATTGCCATCTGATCTTACGTGTGATACTTCCCATATTGTCAATATGATCTTTGTTAAATTGAAGACTTCCACACTTGTTGTATGTTGTAGTGCTCCGCTCTATTCTATAGATTAAATGTGCACATAAAAATATATAAAGTTAAAAAAATAACCTTCTATTTCGTATGTTCATTAGATTTGTTATGGTTCTTATTAAAGTCAGGATAGTAGAAGCATTAATGTTTACGTACGTGTGTTCAACTAGCCCAACCTGCAGGCACCAACATAGAGAAGTCAGTATGTCAGTTCGTTTGATTGGAGCTCAGTTCGTTTGATTGGATGTCTCTGGTGCTAACTTGCTTATTACTCGATAAATAACTATCCCATACTAATTACTCGATAAATAACTATCCCATACTAATGTAACGGCATCAAACTATTTTACGAAGCCTCCCCTCGTTCCCTCCTTACTTTACTTGACTACCCAAAAAAAGCATGAGGACCCTTGGCCCAAACTCATCCAGCTCTAATTTCTATTTTTGCTTGCTCGTGTCAAAATGGCAAAGTTGACACGATCGTGCGTCGATCGTGCATCACGCAAAGCACATAAGAGGGTGTGTTATCATCAACAGAATGCTGATACCAAAGATAAAATTCCTACTTATATTTCTGCTCTGACACCAAAAATAAAAATTCCTATTTATATTTCACTGCTCAATTTTGTACATAATTTGTATAATTCTCAACAATTATAATTCTAGATTAAAAGGTTGTTATTCATTCATGTCATCATATTTTGCAGATCACATATATCTTTCTTACGCATTTGTTGGAAGCAAGAACCTTTCACGCATCCACACCTTCATTTTCAGTTTTGATTGCCAATTAAAAAAATATTATAACTACAAAATCAAGGTCTCCCCTTTGCCACCATTGAAGTAGGAAGAAAAGGATTACGTAGTTAGCAAGCATATGTATGAACATGTTTGAATATGAACTATTTGTCTTCTGGGGCCACCACAATAACCACATAGAGCTCTCATTCTTGTCACTCTGCAGGTTATTTCTGTATGTTCCATCACATTGCTAGGTCCTTAGGTCCTTGAGGAGTTACCATTCGATATAAATCTCAGGAATTGCATGGAGATGGCATCACAAAAAAGCAATGGAAAGAGGGAGAGAGAAAAAATCATTCCCTCAATCTCTAATCCATAAATACAAAGAGGAAAAACACAGCTGGCTTCATATAGTAAAAGAGCATTTCTAGAAATAAGATCTAGATATGTAGATACAAAAAGCTTCTCTGATATAAAGCCTTTCAATGTATTTCAAAGGCATATTTCACTACCAACGAATATGTTCTCATAGTCCATTAATGTTCAAGATATTTGGACCAGACTACAATGTTTCTTGCTTTTGAAATAACTAAGAAAGCAAAGCAGTCATTCAATAGCAACAAAATTTAGACCATCACAAGATCAGTTAGTTGTCTTGCACACATTGTTTGCCCATAACAGAATGCTTTTGCTAATAACTTGCAGCTTACAGAAATTCTATACAACCATAACAGAATGCTTTTGCTAATAACTTGCAGCTTACAGAAATTCTATACAACCTCAAATTCATTTAGAGAAACAAACCAAACCTGGAGCTCTCCAAAGCATGGAACTGCAGTTGGCTTCTACCATCTCCAGCTGCAGCATTGGACGCCATATCCATTGGGCTTGAATCACACCAGTCTGACAAAGACTATTGTGACATCCTGGCACTTGCCGAAGCTTCCAGCAGACACTCTGGAACATACTCGAGCTTCCAGATCCTAATCTCAAGCTTCTAGAGTAGGCAAATCATCTCCAAGAAGGCACAGCAAGACGTGGAAAAGGGTTGTAACACTGTAAGGACTAAAATTTTGCGGATGCCTCAAAGAAAAATACTTCTCAACAATTCCTAGCGGGAAATATCATGAGCAGGGACGAACCTCTTAGAACTGACGGATTTCTATGACTCATGTCTGAAGGATTTTTCTACTCTAATAAAAGCCAAGTTCATATCTTACCAACCCGAAATACTTAATAGTAGAGGGAAAAAGTTTGAAATACTATTCAATAGGATCTTTAAGCTATGCTTAGCTATGGCGAGGAAATAGAACAGCTAAAAAAAGGGATCGCTTAGCTATGGCGAGGAAATAGAACAGCTAAAAAAAGGGATCAAGGAAAAACATCTTCAGCGTGCATTTCTGACGGATTCGTCCATGAAGATTCGGCTAGTTTTGTCCTGCATCAGAGCATAAATGGAAAGACTTTAGTTAAAACTTTGAATGAAAACCTGAGTTTGATCAGATAAATTCTTGCCGTTTGTTGGCACTTCGTGTCCTGCTCCACATGTGAATAATTAAATTCAGAACTGATGCAGACCGAACATCTGCTCTTTCAAGGCTCAAAATTGGACGGAAATCAGAAAGAAATACACTGTTTTTGCCGTCAGACCATGATATTCATATTCAGAAGAACAGGTTTATGACCCGCCCTTGACTACAGAATCTATCATGGCAATCTTGAATAGACCAGTCCAAATAATCCGATGACCCATACGTGCCCAGTAATTGAGGTTAGCTACCTGATTTATACGCAACTGAACAGCCAGGTTTCTGCTTGAATCTACATCGCTACACAGACCTCGCTACACAGACCTGACGTTACCCCTGATGCCGGAGGCGCGAGCCGATACACAAAAACTCAACCCAACCCAGCCTTTAATAGTCACTAAACTCAAACACCACTTCCGTTGCCTCAAACACCACTTCCGTTGCCTCTCTCCAGCCACCACAGGTCGCTATGGGTTAAACCGACCGCCGCTCCTCCCTTTTATACCAAAACAGAGACGTCTCCAGATCATTCGAGAAGCCCCGGGCATTCCGGGTACCTTCTAGAAGCCCAGCTTCTAGAAACGGCGCCTCATCCTCCTCCTACAATCTTCTAGTACCTTCCTCCCACGAACCATTAAAAAATTTAAGCTCGATTTCTATTTATGGAACATTCCAGAAACTGCCCCATTATAATTATATGTTAGAGATAACTATCATACCATATATAAAGCAGTAACATTTCTGTTCTTAAAAAATAGGGAAGTAATTTTTCTGGGCTGAGCGCAGCCCTGGCCCCGACACGTATGTGTCCATTTCATTTTCCAATTCAAGAAAAAAGAAAAAACCTATAATGAATCTCCTCCGTCGAATCTCCTCGGTCGAATGCTCTGCTCTCCACTTCCTCTGCCCCATTCCGGCGAGATCAGCTCTCACACATCGCCGCCATAGCTCAGATAGTAATGTAGGCGGTCGCCAATGGTGAAGAAACATCATTCTGTCACTGCAATCCAAAAGCTACTGCGGATTTGGATCTTTTCCTTCCTTTCTTGCTCTGCAAGAAATCTCTTTCTTTGGGTTCTTGAGCAAAACCATGATCCCAGGCCACTTCCTGGTTATTTGAGGTGCCAAAAAGCGAGCTTCCAGAGCCTGCATTAGGAATTAACGCGGAGTCCCTTCTTAGCGAAATGAATCAATTACAGTTTGCCTACACACCAGGTATAATGCAAGCCTCAATAGATTATACATTTTTGGAGCTATAAAACATTTGTGGACTGTCCTTAAGTTACCTATCTAGCATTCTTATGGGCTAACTGTTAATTTTAGGTATTGAATGGCATGCAAGCATTCGCAATGATCAGAATCACTGCACGCAAGGGGATTTACCTCGTTTTATTAGGAGCTCATATGAAGAATGCAGAGGCCCCCCAGACTTTTTCTTCTGGACAAGTATGGAAGAGGCTTCAGCCAACAATTTGTGTCCTAATTCTTTTGTTGTGTACATATATGTACACATATAATGCTCTTATGTGGTAATGAATGTTAGTTTTGCATATGCAGATTTGATGTAGCAGGTGCTGATGCCTGTCTCAAACGATACACTGATCCTTCATTCTTCAAAATGGAATGGGCCAGTGGAGAACTGATGAAAGCTGAGAAAGCACAGCTTGAAAAGAAGACTCGAAGAGGAAAGGTATGGGAATGTGGAATCTATAGGCAGTTAGCATTTGTAGAGCTATGATTGAGAGAACCTTTTCTGACCGATGCTTAACGGAACATAAAGGAAAAAAAAGCTTTCGTTTTCTTTTCATGATTTAATGTACTGTATGCCTGAAACAAGGTAGGTTCCAGGAGTTGTTCCACAAAGAAGCACGAGGACAGGGATTACTGTAATAAGGGAGGAAAACCTGTATGACATAATTTAACTAATGAACTCTGCACTCAAAACCTGCTAAAGCCTGTAGCTTTACGACACGCTGCGATGCTTCTCTTGATTACATGGACATCCTGCCTCATTATGCACTATCTTGCAGGAGTTATAGGTGATGGTGCATTATAAAGAGGTCCTCACAAAGTGGCGGTCGGAGGGTCTGCGGAGATATAGATGGTAGCAGTAGCCAGGTTATGCTCTGAAAATCCTTTGTTTGATTTTGTTTTGTGCATATAACTGGCAGGAAACTATACAATCGGCCATGTGATTCCATTTTTGGCTTTGATACTCAGATTTTCACTTCTGGAGCAACTAGCATTTTGTGGATAAGCCCGTTCCTCAATATGTGGAGAAATTTTCATTTGTTGTTTTTCAACTTGCAGAACACAGAAGGAAGATTTTTGCAGCTTTATCTTCAGGATTGCTTAGCTATAATAGCCATTTCGGGGTTGCTAGATTTGGTGCTGGCATTGAACGATTTTTACCAATCAGGTGAGGATGGCAGTGCAGATTTTACGTACAATGGACTTCGTGTAGATCCTTAATTCGGGGAAGACCACGCAGCATTTTTGTGTGCTTCTAAAGTAATCCTTTGTGTTTAAACCTAGTCTTTTCCTTTGACAGTCCGGACTCTGTTGCCACGAATCATTTACATGGTTTTTACGACATGGGTCTGTTGCTGCTGTCTACAGCCTGTTAAATCTATGTTATATAACGATGGGAAGAAATATGGTTTCTTGATATGCATTTCAGTGTCACACAATCAAGCTTCCTTCAAGGATGTAAACACATGGTTTAAAAAAGGATAAACATCTTAGGAGTTTGCAATGTCTTGTGGAGTATATAGGATCCTTATTGCGTGCCAGATAAAATATCAGGCCATTTAAACGTAGAAGCAGAGAACACTTACAATATGATGCTGTGATGCAGGTACTTCATGGTTTTCATGGTGTTTGCTGCGATCAATGTTGTCCTAGTTCTTCTAGCTGCTATTCTATGCGTTTTTGTTGCTCCAGCTGCAGCAGGATCTGGAATTCCTGAAGTTAAGGCTTATCTGAATGGTGTGGACGCTCCTGCAGTCTTAGCAGTAAATACATTGGCTGTAAAGGTACTTGCATTAGTCCATTTGTAACCCCATAGGAGCAGAATATTCACTATTGGCTAGTGAAGACTTCTGGAGAAGTGAAATATCTTTATGGTGGCCTCAATACTCTATCCCAGTGACACAGTCCCAGTGATGCAAGTGCTTAAGATTGTGGCAGATTTGCTCTTAGCATATACAATAAGCAAAGCCATGTTAGACCATTTTGATTGAGCATTTTTAGCTCCAGGTTTTACAGACCATTTAAATCATGCTATTTGATTTTGCAAAATACATTAAGTGCTGCTGGCATAAGAACAAGTGATTATATGTGCCAGATATAATATTGTAATTCGAACTTCGAATAGATGAGCCTAAGGCCTCTATAATGCCTCGGTTATTATAATGCCCAGATCAGACCATGAAATATTGAAATATTATTTGCAATCTGTTCTTCATGTGTTTAAAAAATCATCACATGTTGTTTTTCATTGCTTTCATAATCATGATATGTATAGATAAAAATTGAGAGGAAGGCTAGGGAAGATAATTGATATGACATGGCACTTGGAAGGAGATCCCTCCTAAATTTGCTAAATCAGCGAAGAGGATAACTAATGGTGGACAAAGTCAATGGAAGTAGGTAGATAGAGCAGAAAGATGACCTCCGTTCTACCCACTTCATCTAAGATGGTTTTTAACTTATCACTTGAAATGGACATTACTTGCAAATTGTATGCTAGCAAGGTTGTGGAATTTCTTCGGGTTGCCTACCTTTGTATCAATGCAACACTACTACTATAATGCCTGACGCATGTAAATAACAACGTTCGTAGTGTGGCACTTCTAAATCTTTAAAAAATAGCTTAAATCTTCAAATTTTGACAAATGTAGTCTTTTCTTTCATCCTAGAGCTATTATAAAATTGGCATGCAACTTTTGTACTCAAACATGAGGTGTATGTACACATGGCATTGCATGCTCTTTCAAACAAATTGTTAGTCAGAGGCTTCAGTTGCTGACAATGGAAATAACTCCTATCAACAATTTTTTGAGGAAAAGATAATTAGATTGCAACGGAGCATGCAAATCACACATTTTTCCTTTTGGACAAAAAATGCAAGTCCAAATCCTGCATGTTCTGAAACATGAGAGAAATGTTCCCGTAACACCCACCTATCATATGGGTACGAGACCATATGACAACAATATGAGTCCAAGTCCTATATATCATATGATCCGAATAAACTTCTGATTGTAAACAAAAGGTTGGGAAAGAGAAACGTTCGCGACGGCCAAGGGGAAGAGAAACGTTCGCGGGGGCCTTAACACTACTACTATAATGCCTGACGCATGTAAATAACAACGTTCGTAGTGTGGCACTTCTAAATCTTAAATCTTCAAATTTTGACAAATGTAGTCTTTTCTTTCATCCTAGAGCTATTATAAAATTGGCATGCAACTTTTGTACTCAAACATGAGGTGTATGTACACATGGCATTGCATGCTCTTTCAAACAAATTGTTAGTCAGAGGCTTCAGTTGCTGACAATGGAAATAACTCCTATCAACAATTTTTTGAGGAAAAGATAATTAGATTGCAACGGAGCATGCAAATCACACATTTTTCCTTTTGGACAAAAAATGCAAGTCCAAATCCTGCATGTTCTGAAACATGAGAGAAATGTTCCCGTAACACCCACCTATCATATGGGTACGAGACCATATGACAACAATATGAGTCCAAGTCCTATATATCATATGATCCGAATAAACTTCTGATTGTAAACAAAAGGTTGGGAAAGAGAAACGTTCGCGACGGCCAAGGGGAAGAGAAACGTTCGCGGCGGCCTTGGCCGCCGCGATAAGTTTCTTGTAACTATAATTTATTGATCACGCCATTTTGAGACCCAACAAGGATCTATATGGCAATATGTACATATCATACATCATAAGCATTTTCGAACACAATTATTGTTCATGGGCTACTTCCATCTCCTGCATATAATCATAAAATGCAATTATCTCTGTTCTTTCCTTATATACCTTTTGGATGTAGGCGCTCAGTTTCCTTGGTTGAACTTCCATAAGCTCTCGCAAGCTACTGCATGTAATTCTAAAGTCCCCCCGAATATCCTCATATGCAGGAATTCAATGAAAGCATGTATCTCATCTTCAATTTGTACCAAACAGCACGGACAAAGGCGGTATTCCCGTGGAATACGATGCCACCTACCTACTTCAATGGCTAAATGATGCGATGACAGTCTCAGTTGCGAAATCAATTGCCGCTCTTTAACACTTAAGTCTGCTTGCATGTATGATTGCTCAGAGTCCCCTACAATAGCATTAAACTCAGATCTATAAAATCTCGCTTTTATCTCTTCTCCAGGTGTCAAGTGCCAGTATTTATTGACAAATTTTTCTCCAACAAAGCCCCTTATATCATAAAATTTATCCGGCCAACTATGGGGAGTAATCCCCCAAGCTGCTGCCCATTCCAACACCTTTTGGTACCAGCCACCTTCCTTGAGCATTGACATATGTAAAGCCCGTTTAGGGAGTCTATCTGAGTCCATATTCAGCACTCTATTTAAATAATGCAGTGTTTGACTAAGTGCTTCAGCTTCTATGGGCATAAACCCGACCTCAGCCAACATCATTTTGTATGGTGTCTGGATTTTAACACCAAGCTCGAATGCCAGAAATTGTTTTTGCACCCTTTCAATGCAAGCCCATCCCGATTTTGACAACCCTGGAGCCCAAACTGGGCAGCCATACAACATGACTGGCTTCACCAAAACACCAAATAGCAATTTCTTAAGATTCCAGTGTTCAAAATTCCTTTCCTTACAGATACGCATCATGCCATACAATGCTCGGAATCCACCAACATGCCTTTTGGTAGCAGCCAAATTCCATTTATAATTGCTGCTTATCTCAACTCCTAGATACTTATATGCTTTCACTACCTCCAAAGGATCTCCATCTAGCACACATATAGGAGATTCTGTAGTCCCAAAACCTATTACTTTGGTCTTCTCCTTATTAATACACATGCCACGAGCTGTGCAAAATGCTTGCAAGGCATCCAGGTGCGTTTGTAGACCTTCTATTGTTCTTGATATGAGAACAATATCATCAGCAAAAAGGAGCAACTGAACAATATATCCATGAAGATCTATACCAATGCCTCCGTGGGAATATAACCACTGCTCTACCTCATCTATAAATAATCCAAACAACAATGGAGAGCATGGGCAGCCTTGCTTTACCCCTACTGTGCTATGGATCTTATGCTTTTTATCAAATGGGAAGGAAAGCTCCACAAGGACACGCTGATACAAACATGTTACTGCCTCTTGTAACTCTGTTGGAACTCCCAAGAATTCCATTCTATCTTGCAACTTCCCTCTTTCCACCCTGTCAAAGGCTTTAGTAAAGTCAACAAAAGCACAGAATACCTTGTTTCCTCGCCCTTTTGCAGACTCAGTTATGATGCGCAGAGTTACCAGGTGATCTATGGTAGAGTAACCTGCACGAAATCCAGCTTGACACATTGCTCTCACATTTTTTTGATCAGCCCAGCGTGAAATTTTCCTTTCCACCATAGATGCAAAAATCTTAGCTAGGATATTTCCCACCAAGACTGTTCTATAATTGCTAACCATATTTCTGTCACCAGTTTTATAGATTGGAACTACCCTGCTAATAGTCCATGATTTAGGGAAAGTTCCTTCAATCAGCGCCAAATTACAAACCTGTGCAATTTTCTCATAGAGCTCCTCACTACCCCATTTGCATAACTCAGTCACGAGCCCCAAATTGTCCGGTGCCTTACCATTTTTCATGTCTTTGAGAGCATCTTCAACATCCCCTCTGCTAAAAATGCCCTCTTGAACTGTCCCAGCTTTAGCCATTGGTCTGCAACCATCTACAGTATATAACTTTTTTACTAGTCCCAAAAGGTCTTGCTCTGAGAAGTCTCCAATGATAGGATGCTGCTTAGTTTGATGCCAGAATGCTTTTGGGTCTAGTTCCAAACCAGAAATGAGTTTCCGGGTGTGTACTTTTTGCCATTCCCTTTTCTTATGCTTTGTCACTTTCCGATATGCTTTGCGGGCTGCAGTCTTATCAGTTGCCTGCTTAAATGCATCCCTTGCTTTAATACAATCTGAATCAAACCATTTTTTGGACTTATAATTTCTCTTCCTTGTCCATCCAAACGCCTCCCTGGCTACCATAAGTATATCAGCAATAAGAAGATTACTAAATTCACCTACTTCTAATGGCCATTCGTGACTAGAGAGTATGCTCTGAAGTGCATTAGCATATGTGCCTGCGAGTTTATAATTCAGCCTTAATCGCGTTGCTTTCAGCATTTGCTTGGTAGGCTCCCATGCATCTGTGGTTAGCTCAAGCTCCAAAGGAGCATGGTCAGAGTCAGGGAGCTGATCTATGACCCGAAAGTTCACCAATTGATCACAGTTTGATTTTCCCAACACCAAATCCACAACCGATTGCCCATTGTGCTGAAAACATGTAAATTTATGAGAATCTGGAAACTTTTTAATGTGGTTCATAACTACCAACTCCAATGCACCACAAGTCTGTAAAAGGGATTTGCCCATTTTGTTACAAACCCTGACATCTGAGCTTCTGTCTAGTCCATAGTCCGCGGCATGAGACTCTAACAGCATGAGATCATTGCAATCTTCCTCAAATATTGGCGCTTGGTATGTACTAATCCTTGCATTAAAGTCACCTGCAATGTAAACTGTGCCTTTGGTCTGGAAACAAACAACATCCCGGGCAATGTGCACAAATGGATCATTCACATCAAGTCCAGTCTGATCATAAACTTTAGATGGAATAGGCTCAATTGGTGCAAAATACACAGCTGCAAGGTAAACTGGTTTTGATCCATCTATATGTATCCATAAATACTGTTTATACTCACATACCTTAACCACTGTAACTCGATCAACTACTCCTGGCTTTGCAAAACATGCAATCCCGCCCCATCCTCTCTGCCCACTGCCTTTTCTATTCCAAATAGAGTGCACTGTAACAAAACCTTGAATACTAGTTAGAGGAGACATCTCATGCTCCCAAGTTTCCAGTAACAGCAGAATATCGTAATTTGAAAGCATTTCATGACAGCTAAGGAATTTATGCTCGTTTGCTCCATGTATATTCCATACAAGAACCTTGAGGGTCGCAGTTACCTATTTAGACGATGATCGGACTACCACTTTACCATTTCGAATGAATGCTTGTTTTCCTTCAGATTTTAAAACTTTCACCTCCTCAAGTAGAGCCTTTCTTTCTTGCTGCTGCTGAATCGTCAGATCATCATCTAACCAGATCTGGTGACCTTTTAGATTTGCTCTATTCTGCATTACCCGATTTCGGGATTCTACAGAATAGAATCTTAAGATCACTGGTCTATGCCGTCCTTCCAGCTTTCTTCCTACTCTTGTGCATGAGCGTACATCTGGTTTATGCATCTTGCTCTTAAAAAAATCCTCCACTACTTCCATCAAATTCTCACCTTCTGATTCATGAAGCCCCGAAACCTTAATATTTGCAGCTTTGCTTGCTCTCTCCTCCATCTCAGCAATTCTGTCCTGCCCTTGTTTAAACAATTCAGAAACCTTGTTTTCCAAATTAGATGAAATCTCTAATTTGGCCAAGTTTTCCCTTTCTTCCTTCAGCATCTTTATCTGTTCTCTGTCCATTTCACTTTGCAGTTCAAGTTCTTTTACACGAATATGCAGTTTCTTATTCTCTTCTGAAGTTTCTCTGTGTTCTTTCATGATTTCCTGTAGAAAGGATTTAACTGCTAATATTTCATGTTTCAGTTCTTTCATCTGTGCAAGTATCAAGTCTTCATCGTCGCTTTCGTCCCTGGCTGAGGATTTGGATGATCTTCCCTTTGCTCCCATGGCCGAAAATGCATACGAAGTCTGGCTTACGTTTGCTTACAGTTCGTCGCTTCACTCCGCTGCCGTCGCCGATTATACACCGGCGCTACGAATTGAGATATATATGGACTTGCGGAAAGTCCATATTTAATGAAACTGTGCGTATTTATGCAGTTGTCTCGGGAATGCGACACAAAGATCCACTCGAGCGGTCTCCCAAGGGCCCATTACACATTGCAGTTGTTATTGATCCCTGATTTATGATGATTTTTGCTCATTTGTAGCAGGTTTGGACTCTGTATTTGTAATCATATCATCAATGTCGGATTTGGGATTTAAACTGTCTTTAAGGAATTCCCTTAAAGGTACAGAATAAGGGAACCAGGTACATATTAAAAAATCATATGCGATTCACATCCATGTTAATGGATGCCTTTATTGAAAGTCAATGGATAGCTCCTAAAAGCTCCTTCACCTTTAAGCTTTCAACCTTTTATGTACCTCTACGGTACTATATATGTAACATATATAGGATCAATAAACATTTCTTCTTTTATGTTGCCTCTCTCTTTCTCTTGTGTTTTCATTCTTAACTAGCAAGTTCAATAACATAAAAGGAGGTAAAAAAGTGAAAAAATGCCCAAAAGAACATAAAAATATATAAAAGATTTGCAAAACTATAACATAACCATGGCTATGGCAGAAGCACGAAAATGGGCACTTCTAGACCTTAACACCCAGTCCCTCGAGTTTATAGTGATCCAAAAACTTAGATCAATCTTGGCCAGTACTTTACTGGAGCCATAGCAATCCTGCAGCACCATAAACTGGACAGTTCTGCAGCATGATTCATAGAGCAAGGTGCATTTGGGCAAAACTTGGTAAACAGAGAGCATCAATTTTTTCTTTATTTAATAGGTTAAAGCCGAAACCTTGCAAATGTTTCTAGGCTGCAGGTTTCTAGGGTGCTTAGGATCCATCTGATTCTGCTTAGAACTTGGTCGTTTTAGCAAGCTCAAGCCCATCTCATGTTTACACTTCCTCTTAAGGTCGTGGCAATTTCGATGCAAACTTTTGGACCAAGAGGGAAATCTCGTTCAACATGCTGTGTCAATTAAGTAATATTTGTCCATATAAAAATTTAGGGTATAGCCCAAAATTCTTCTCAACCAGAAATATCATTAGGCACAAAAATTTTCAAACAGAAAACATACTTCATTGTATTATGGATTGTATATGTTATGTAGGCCTACTGATAGTGATTAAGAGAGCATCTTAGACCAAGATTCCACTACAATCGTTAGAAATCATGTTATAAAAGCTAATCTAGCCAAAAGTGATCATAAGTTTAGGTTAAAAATCTGGTGCCCATACCCATCCCAATCCTCGTAATCTTCTACTTCATCTTCATCTCCATCTCCTAACTCAGACATTTTGCCGGAATCAGCTTCCATATCTGACAAATCGGACCCAATCTGGTGCCCATCCCCATCCCAATCCTCGTAATCTTCTACTTCCTCTTCATCTCCATCTACTAACTCAAACATCTTGCCGGAATCAGCTTCCATATCTGACAAATCGGAGAGTCTCCTTTTTGGAGAGTTTCTTCCAATTGCCTCTTTTGTTTCAAGCAACGGACTCCCATTTTCAACTTCTATACCATCACTTGAACTCTTTATAAATCCATCAAACCCGTCGATATGATTAGGCTCCAGCGTTTTCTCTTCTGTTTTGGAGGCAGATGGCATTTGAATGGCCTCTTCCGATTCACACAGCGGTTTCCCTTTTTTATCTAGAAAGAGCACACGAAGCAAATTATGCTGACCCACATCGTTCTCTTGGGCAGTTGAAGTGTCCTCCATTACTTTCCATCCTTTTCCCAGAGTCCATTCTTTAGTAGGAGCTTTTACAGAGTTTCTTTCCATTTGGTGAACTAATTTTTCCTTGATTTTGGACACAGTATCTGATGCTTTTATTTGAAACGAGAAACACTCTTCTGCTGCTAGTGCTATCACAGATACGTGGAAGGAGCTGCAAAAATTTATCAGACATTCCATCTTTTTTTCATACTCAATCTCTTTAGAAAGTTCCATCCTTCCTGCATAGACAATTTCTTCACTGTTCTGCATAGGCTGCCTTACTATGTCTGTTGATGTTTCGCCTACTTTTTTATTCCTCTGCATAGCAGAACAAATACAACAGAACCTCAAGAACTAAGATAAACAAACAAAAGTCTTAATCCTTAGAACCCCTTTAGTTTGAACTAAACTGAATTCATATTTGTACCTTCTTAGGGAATTGCAGACTGTCTTTCGTCAGGAGACTTCTCTTTTGTCGCTTTTTCAGAGAGGCATTTTCCTTCCTGAGTAAACAGACATATTCTTTGAGAGAGAAGGGAAATCTGCTTTGAAGCACTTGCTCCACTCTATCGGTTGATAGAGTCGCAACGTTAACTAAACTTCCCAAACTTTTCTTTTCTTCCTCAGACAGATCTCCATTTTGCTCATATCTTATGATCTGGTCATACAGAGCATCATGGCAGTCTTTGAGCACAGCAGATAAAGTCTTGGCAGTTGCGAAGAAGCTTTCAAATGACAGAGAGCACCAGTTTTTCTCGCAATGACCAATGTAGCTCAAGATAAAAAATTTCCCATTTTCTTTAAGAACCCCATCTTTGGTTGTGTAAAATTTACTGATCACTTGCACAGCTGATTCTAGAGAAGATACACCCAGATCTTCTAGCTTGAGAATTTCAAGATACCGCCATTTAAGATACTCATACTCAAAACGTTTCTTTAACTTATGCATCAACTCAGAGAGGGCTTGGAGAAGAACCAGTATGTACATTATGTGTTTAACATCTTCCAGAGCCATAAAGTCCTGTAAAACTGACAAGCTTTTGGTGTTATCATCTTCAAGTATTTTTTCTTCCAGCAGATACTTGGCAATGAGGCCAAGTTTATCAACCAAAGAGGTGCCATCAGTGCCAAGATAATGCACAGCCAATGCAAAAGATTTAAGCACATTCTTTGACTTACATTGGAACCAGTTTCTCTTAGTATTAAACACTAACTCCAAATGCTCTGCTGAAAGAATAACCAGTTTGCAAATCCAGCGATCTAAATCCCTGTAGTTCATTTCCATGACATGATCAAGCCCTCCCAAGCATTTTCCCAAATAATACGCCACTTGGCACTTGGATAAAACCAGATTTCCTTCCTTGAGCAAAGCCATGATATCTAATATAGACTCCCATGAAGTTAATATATGATCTTTCCAAAATAACTCACAACGATCTTCCAGGTTTTCCACTGATCTGTTCATTCCTAGCAAGGCTACAGCTTGATGGAGATAGAGAAATGTTTTATCAGCTACGACATTTATTTTTTTTCCATGACAGAAATCCAAAATGATCTGGAACGTAGCAGCCCCTCCTGGAAAATCTTCCAAATCTACATATACATGCTTAGGAGAGTGATACAGATGTTGCACCGAAGTATACACATTTCTGAAGAAGGTGGATCGATTGGACAATATGGATCGCATGCATTTGAATCTCTTGTCATGTATGGTGACTGTCATGTCGAAATAGTCATCATCATCTAAGCAAAGACCTTGAGACTGAAAGGTGTCCATTTAGGTTTGGAAGGTGCCTCAATATGAGAAGATTGCCAAGATAAAAATAAGGAAGAAATTATATAGGAAAGTTTTACCTTCGGTCTGATATGCAGGAGGCGCTATGCTGCTTGGATGGGCGATCCATTAATTTATACCTAGCTTCTTCAAGGGCCTTCCAATCGAAGGACAAAATGCTCGCAGTTTCCGAGTTGGCTCAAATATTAATTATTTCGACGCTTCAGATTTTCGTATATAAGAATGTCACTTTTAGGTGACATTCTCGTGTTGGCATAGACGCAATTTAATAGGTAGGAATTATGTATTCTAGTGTTGCAAACGTGGGTTAGTGAGCAGTCTCCAAACATGAAGTTATGTTACAGTGTTCGTTCTGCATATAAGTTAGCAAAATGTTGCGTAGAATCATAGGATGTAAAGACTAAGAATGTAACTTAAACAATCAAGAACGCAACAAAATACACTACTCGATAAAAGGAGTTTTTGCAAGGCATGCGCAGTCACGATAAAGATTTTACCTTCTTGGAACCTTGGGATAGTGCAGGGTTTGAATATGTCAGAATATTTAGAAATTGGCAGAATTTGTTGGTTATATTATATAAGTTTTTAAACCTGCAATAGGAGATTTGAATCTCTTTCGCGTCTAGGTTAATTGCAACCTAGCAATTCGGGATGCTATAATTGAAATGAATTTGTTGCCAAGCATATTGACAGATATGAGATGTAGCTAGCATGGTTGAGAAGAATTACTCGGAGCTAGAATAATGACCAAAAGGTTGAAAGTGCATGTCTGAACAAAAGAATTCGACATGTTGGACCTATTGAGCATAGGAATGGTTTCAATACTATGGATATATAATGCTACAAATATGAATACGCAACTTGGACAAGGATTGCGTACATGGTATCCATAAATTGCATGTGCAACTTTCTCTCCATTTATGCGCTTTTCCAAATAATGTCTATGCAATTTCTTGACAAAACAATGTACATGTTTGCGTTGGTGGTGGTCCCTTTGTGCATGCCTTGGCGGTCCATTCCACCTCTTGGTGAACATCAATAGAAACATGTAAAGCACATGCACCTGAGTTTGACTATACATGCAATCAGGGAATGCAATAATATTGCTATGTGATATATCTTGGCAATTGTCATGGTTGACACTTTTTTGAATAAATCCAAATATTCCAACCCTTGCTAAAACTCTTCATGTCTATAAATATAAGTGTTGCATTCTCTGGCACTGGAGCAGACACGGGCTTAGTTACTAGATCCACAATATTCCTTTTCTCTTTAACTTTTTTCTTCCTTTGGTTTTGAAATAGTACCTATAGCGTCGAGAAAAGTCCTTCACAAATTTCCAAGCACATGATCTTTACTTATTACGATTAGATTTCTCGTAATTCCTATCTGAGTCAATTGTGTCGCCAAATGCTGCTCTATGAAATAAGGATATCTTCAAGCTCTTTAAAATTAGAGAAATCTTTTTCGAGGATGTTGTTGGTATAAGCCAAGACCTCCCTTATCAAGAATGTTAACATTCTAATATCTATTGTCTGCTGCTTATAATCAAATCTGACGCAATAACCAGATTGAACCTTCAAAAAAGTTTCACCTTCAAGGATTTCGTGCATAAGCTAGCACAACTCAGTGTTAGACATCCCCCTAGAGATTGCAAGAAAGTCTTGCTGACGAAATGCTTTAGAGATTTTTTTGCCAATTCAGCATGGTCATCATAAAGTTTCTTACATACCCATCTATTTATGACTTCCATTGATCATACTCAAGAATCATATTTTTGTGAAAATAATCTCTTTTTCATACTTCAAGTCCTTAACCTTAAGGTCGTTGTAATCACTTCCACAAAATTCTGCAAAGAAATTCCCATCAAGATCGCCACCACAATCATCTTGAACTAAAAGTAACACACACCTTCTATAAAGAAGAAGTTGATTTTTCAGCTGCTAGAGTTTCTCAACTAAGAACTCTTTATAAATAGTATTTGCAAACATGTTGGACTTCATTCTAAAACTCAGTATCAGAGAAGCTTG
Source organism: Isoetes taiwanensis (assembly GCA_021234155.1). NCBI lineage: Eukaryota > Viridiplantae > Streptophyta > Lycopodiopsida > Isoetales > Isoetaceae > Isoetes > Isoetes taiwanensis. The sequence goes on along the minus strand of JAJEKV010000010.1, from coordinate 17,346,943 downwards.
CCACCACGAAGAAACTCAACAGGTTGTTTAGCAGCAAAACTTTCGTCTGATTTTGCACTTCTTTTCCTTTTTCTCACGAAGTCGCATGCTCTTGTACCCACGAAGCCTTGATCATCAATTGTTTCCCCGTTATTTATATGTTCTGCACTTGAACAAGTTGTAACAGGCTTATGGGTTGTAAAGCTGCTAATTTATTTATTCAGATTTTTAAACTTCGCATCAAGCTCACGAGAAGCTCTCAGTAAAGCATCCAATATACTCGATATGTCATTATTTTGTGTGACACTTATATTTTGGCTCATTGGTGTAGACTTAAAAAAGATAGTAATTTAAAAAAATGATAATAGTTTTTCTTTGGGCAATAATGTTTCCAATCAGAAGATGGTGACCACAAGTACCTAATGCAGCCTCTCGACATGTGCTTCCTTAGTAACATTTGGGATGCTAGAGCTTTGGAACTGGTGAAGACATTAAATACAAATCCCAGATTAAGTTAAATAGTTGAGAAATTTCTAAAATTGCCCCTATATTTCCTAGAAATTGTCAATATACCCCTGTATTTGTTTTAATTGTTAGAATGCCCCTACGTCACACATACAACTAAATACGGCACAGGATTTTGCACATCGTTCTTTGTTTCCGGATCTCCGAAGCATGGGATTACTTTGCCACGATTACAAATTGAAGGATTTTGCACATCGTTCTTTGTTTCCGGATCTTTGAAAGCCCTTTATGGCTGGGTCCATTTTGATCTTGCCAACTGGAATTTTGTGTTGGCTGGGCAGATATTATGTGTAGAATTTATAAAAGAACGATGCTCCTCTCCTTCTGCTTCAATCCAATTCTGAATCATGTTGTATGCAGCATCAAAGGATTCATCATCACATATGCACAAGAGGTCCTGCTTTCCCACATATTAAACCGCTTGATACTGTACCAACAATCCCTACCGTCTGCATGCAAAATGGATCCATTTCAATTGCAAACTAAATAACCATTAAGCAAAATACATCTTTGTGTTATGCACAACTTCTAAAGATAGTGCCTTCAGCAACAAAATCTCTGTCATCTTTCAAAATTCTATTCAACTTGTGTTTTTCAATGTAGCATCCCAAGCTGTTACATACTGTTCAACAGTCTTAGCACCCTATTTCCAGCTTTTTCTTTCTTGATTTTCCAAGTGTCCTAATTTTCGCTTTAGTATAGTAGCAACAAAGACTTTTAAAACTCTAAAAACAAAAGACAGAGGATGGGACACAAACAACTACATGCAATGAATCATATATGTGCAACATGAACATAAAACTGCATCCAGTTAAACATAAATAACCTGGAGATTCTTAACTTTAGCCTTGATACCTGAAATAAATAAACTGGGATAAGTACACCATAAGCAAGGGCACATCTAACATGAAGTCCACATATTTCTCGAATCCAAAATCATCATGAAAAACAAATGGCAGAAGGCATGTTCTGCTGTTGACAATTTCTGTCCAGCCGTGACTTCTATAGCTCAAAAACCCGTTTGGCATACCTTCTTTAAATAGTGAATTGGCTTAATAAATTAACTTTGGAAAGCAAACAAACTTTGTTGATACTCACAAATAATGCATTTGTTTCATGACTGCAAATTTACAAAAACGAGGATGGAACAATCTGAAACGCACAAATGACGTGCTAGCTATACTCGCCACCCAACCACGAGCTCAGCACAGATACTGAATGCCCAATGAGCTCTCCCCCGAGCCTCTTTATAGCTAGCAAACCCTCTTTGGATGCATGCAACCCCTCTAGGGATGCATGCAACCCCTCTATGGATGCATGCAACCCCTCTATGGACGTCCACGTCACATGTCTATTGCATAATCAAAACCTGGCAAAGTAAGTTCGCCAACATTTATGGCAGAACAAGATGATGACGATGCTTGAGCTGCAGCTTCTTTGAGAGAACTGTCAAATGTCATCATGAAATATGAACTAAAGACATTGCACATGCAATTTTTTAATAATCAGCAAAACAGTAAGTGCAATATTGAAGCATAACAGCATAACAACAGTAGCAATTTCTCAATAATCAGCATAACAGCATGAAATCTTCAACGAATTCCTTCCATATCCAGAGGGCTTCGAAGCATAAACTCCACCGAATTCCTTCCAGATTATGCTTACAAGCTTACTTTCGGATTCAAGGTAATGATGCTTTGCTGAAACAACAGGAGGAATCGGATTTGGGGCGGTCTGCTTCTGGCGCGAAAGGAATAGCCGTTGCCAAAAAAAAGGGATATTTTGATAATTTTTGGAATTACAAGGGTAATTTGATAATTATATTAGGATACAAGCTTTGAGGATAAGAATTTGATCATAACTAGAAACGTGTGCCCGGCGATGCCGGGCATTGATCCTGGACGTGTGGAATGGGTAGACATTACATGTGGAATGGGTAGACATTACAGAGTAAAGAGTTATAAATGTAATTGTGGTGGGTGTATGTGGAATGGGAGGTGGAAGATTGTGATTATTATGTTCACATAAAATGTTTGTAATATCTATAGCCTGTTAATTTTCTTGGATTGACGGTGGATAATGTAAGTGAAATAGCAATAATATACATTATGGAATCAAAGTAGTACATTTATAAGGTTATGGCTATAGTCAAGCAACAGTGTGTGTAATAGCAGGACATGTAGTGGCACATGTTGAATGTATAGAAGCGCGTCTATTGTGTGGTTTTTAAGTCAATTGTTATTTCTATTTGTTGAAAATTTAGTTATTGTTGAAGAGTCTAGTAAAACTCTTTTCCAACCTTTAATCAAATGCAATGCAGAAGAAGATATATCAAATGTTCGTTGAAACTCAGCGACCAACGTGCATTGGTCTTGTAAGGTACATTGGCTGGTAGTACATTGGATTGTGTTGGGTGTATGGTTCCCACCAAATGTGGTGAATTCTCATTAAATAAAATATGGAGTTGAGTATTATTTACAACAAGAAATTTATCACGGCGGCCAAGGCCGCCGCGAACATTTCTCTTTTTCAAATTTGTTATGGGGAATTTATGTTAAGTCCTAAACGGTGTGAAAGAGGGCCGGAGTCAAAGATACCTCCCCAAGTTCCTTTTGAGTTCCTGTGTTTATGTCCTCTGCATTGTTTATTTCTTGCATCGTTTTTATTTTCTGCAACAATAGAACAATAGTTGTGCCTAATTTCAACGTTTAAGTTCGGCTCAAGAACAGGAAGTTATTGGGTGCTCACAAACGCCAGCCAATTTGTCTTTACATTCTGTCTATCTATTTTTGCAGTCTGTATAAAGATAGTTAAAATGGATAAAAGGAAGCCTTTTGTCCAGGTATAATTTAAAGTAAATTTTTGTTCATCTAATGGTATGCATTTCTCAACTGCAAAATGTTACTCTAATTTGGCCAGGAAAAGTTGTCAAGTTAAATCTCCTTAGTATTCATCCTCTATAGCATATACTGAAAGATCCATATTCAAGGATGTTTGCCTTTTATTGCTTACATCATGAGATTCGTCAGAATCATCCCAATTCCAATTTTGATTATGTAAACTTAGTGTACAAATCCATCCCCTTGCTATAGCTCTATGGATTTGTCACAGAAAATTGAAAATCCACCGGCTCTTAGACTAAATAATATCTTAATTGCTCCTGCATATTTCTAAGATACAGTCAATCAAATTTGCCGAATTTACAGATCTTGAGGAGCAATCTAATAATTCTTTCTGACCACTGGCCAAGCCCCACTTGAAACGCCTTTATCAATTGCATTTGGAGTTTATTAGAGTCTGGATCATAGCTCTTTTCAAAAATCCGACTCCTCCTGGCTTGGGCGAGATAGCTGCTTAAAAAAATAGGCTTTGAAAACCCAAAAGGGAAGGAGGTAAAGAAATCCCCATCTTAGGGTGAAATATGTTGCAGAAACAATTTTCAGGAAAATGCTCGGAAAGGTTTGAGGGAGGATTCTGCTGAAAAAATCTAAGCCCCAATTCAGAGGCAAGAAATAGTGGGCGACGAATCAAATCCGGCACAGAAATTGTATCTGGACTACGATGTCGCAGTTCTTCTTGGCCCAAGAACCTCCACTCGCTATCTTACCTGCGGGCGCTTCTCCCCTCTTCTGTCATGCATCTCGTCCACAGTTCTATCCGCCCTCTTCCATTCAGCACTCCCATCCACTTGGATTTTTTTCATACGTCCGCCTCATATTTTTGTGAGCCACATCACATGCCACATGCATTTTTTTCCTCGAGCCACGTCACCTTTTTCCACAGCTAACATATTTTTATTATGATAGAGATAAGGGTAATTGAAGAACAGTATATTTCTTTATTTTACATTGTTTTTCTTCATTGTATTCATTTATGTGCTTCTCTTGCTTTTCTCTCTAGGCCATCGTATGGAACATTTTGTGGGCCATAATGTAAGTCATAGCCTACAGAAATGAGATTACAAGAACTTGGTATAATTTCTAAACTGAGATGGATGGAATATGCTTCGATCTGAGAGTTCAGAGTTCGCATGCAATGTTTCCTGCAGATCGATTCTTGTTGTGGATCAATAGGGTTCGTGTTCTGCACGTAGATTTTTTATCCTCATAAGATGTGATGTAGGGGGGAAGCCATTCTTGCTTCCCCCTGACCTGCAGAATCCGGGAGCGCCGTGTAGGCGCGACTTTGGTAGGTGAGCTTCCTTTCTGTGGTAACGTAGTAGAAGTGTTTGATGTGGAATTTCCACGTTGTGATGGGTTTAACCTCAAAGCAGGGGAAAATTGCGATGCGGAAGACTGTTGTGCAGGGGAGGAATCATCTCCTGCCATTTTTGTGAATGCAAAATTTCCCCTTCCTGCAAATCATTTTTACAATGCAGTCAATCTTATCACTACAAGAGATGGGTGCTTGTTTTGTCAAGTATAATGTCAAAGTTGTTGACACAAATAGAACCTTCAAAACTCCCATTCTTGTCAAATTCTTGACGATGTACATGACGCGATCATTTGCCACAAAGTTGTCACCTGAGTGACAACCATTGCATCAGCCTTTTGCCTTGATCATGTGCCACAATGGGTGACATAATAGCTATTTGTAACCATGTTGCAACACACAAATGGCAAATATCGCATCAACATTTTTACTACTTTTGTATGAATTATATTTCGGTATATTGTCAAAGTAGCAGCAAACTTTCTAAGGAGTTTCTTGCATTATCTTGTCAATATTTTTTGGCACTCGAGCAACACAATTGCAATGTAGGTTCATTTTTTGACATATTTGTGGCAATCTAAAAACCAAGACTGCCTATATGTTTTGTTGACATTTCAGCATATTTGTTGCCATCTAATAGCTATATTTTGTCGATTTTTGTACAATTATTTAACATACTTGATCACTAGAAAATTATTAACTTTGAATCAATTTAGTTTCACACAATCATCAAAACATTGTGACCAAATTTCACATACTTTAGGTCACATAGTTCACATACTTTTATGTGAATGTCGAAAAGGGTGAAGAATTGGTTCAGAAAACTCCCCCAGTTTGGTTGTATGCTTTTGCCCCTGAATGGTCACAGATTCTTTGGCTTGCACACCCTACAGATAGTCAAGGACATGTCGAGGATGCTTTTGTCACTCCCCCGTTGCAGCAGGTTATCCCCCCTTCCATTCCTTTCACCCCCTTCCATCACATTTTGCCACCGACCACCACCTCCCTCCCCCCCAAATCCCGTCTCGCCTCCCTTCACCTCCCCCCACACAACCATCTGAGCCTCCTATCTCCCAAGATTGTTCAGATATAAATACTTCCTTTTTGCAGTTCTTGAGGACTCCTTTCATGTATTCCTTCTGAGGCAGAAGGCTAATCTCCAAGTAGGGATTTTTACTATCCCCTACTCCACTTTATGTAATCTCTCATGATTAATATAAATCTTCCCTTTCTTCAAAAAAAAAAAAAAAAAAAAAAAAAAAAAAAAAAAAAGAATGTGTTATTGCACCTTATGAAACAACAAACTTTATGATAAAAATGTAATCACACTTGCATTTCCATTAACCAATGATTTTAATTTTAAAATTATTTCAAAATTAAAACAAACGTGGTGGTGGAGAAAAAGACTTTTCATTCATTGAAAACAAGGTTCAACATTGTAAATGCCACCATGGCAAGCAAGTTTAACACACTAAACAACATAATATAGTTTAATCATCTTGTCTGTATTTTTTGAATCTTGTGAACTGCCTTCACCGCCATCATTCTCCTTTTCATACTATTAGTCAAATCCATATAAGTGTACTAGATAATTGTCCGAAATCAATGTTAATAAGACAAAATCGGTCGAACACGCAGAACCTTCTCTCTCTGACAGTGATTCTGAAGAGCCTCAAAATACTTATCAGGTCCAGGCTCCTCCAACAGGCCTCCTTCTGTCTTCATATCCTGAATATGCCGACCCGTGGGGTGATATGACTCTCAATCAGGACCACGCGGTCGCTGCCTTGCTCGATCCTTATCTGGCACCCTGTAACAGGATCCAGCGTGTCAATATTTTTCCTGAAGAAGACACTTCTCATGATACTATTGATGTTGCTGCCGTTATGAAGCAACCACTGATTGATGCTTCTTAACAACTTCTTTTTTTCACTACTCAAAGTATTGCACCACCCGTGGTCTTCCAACCTCCAGCACACACTATCACAGACACTGACGTTGTCCCGCATATTCAAACTCCAGAAGTTGAAGTCATTGATCTTGGAGATAACCAACCTGCCAGGTTGGTTGCCAGTCTTCCACACCCTTATAAAGCTCGTGCTATCAGCCTCTTTAAGAAATTCAAACACATCTTTGCATGGAGCTACAAAGATTTAAGAGGTATTAAGAAAGAATTGGGGGAACTGACCATTCTTACTAAACTCGATGCACGTCCAATCTAGCAACGACAGTACAGGTTCAACCCCAATTATCGTGACCGCGTCAAGGCGAAATTGATAAACTTCTAGCCGCTGGCTTGATTTACGAGGTCAAACATTCCGAGTGGGTGAGCCCAATTGTCATTGCTCTTAAGCACAATGGTAAGATCAGAGTTTGTGTAGATTACAGGAAATTAAATCAGGCCACGGAAAGGGATCATTTCCCCCTACCCTTCACAGATCAAGTTCTTGAAGAGGTAGCTGGCCATGAAATGTACTCCTTCATGGATGGTTTTTCGGGGTACAATTAAATCTCTATTAAAGCAGAGGATCAATTGAAAACCACTTTCACCAAGCCATAGGGCACTTTTGCCTACAAAGTGATACCTTTTAGTTTATCCAATTCTCCATCCACGTTTCAACGCATCATGCTCTCCGTTTTCAAGATTACATGAAAGGTAATGCCTTTCTTCAAATTTTTTAGGATGTTTTTTCTGCATATAGCTCCATGGACGAGTATCTTGACAAATTGGAACTTGTTTTCCAAAAGTGTGATGAATCAGGCATCAGTTTAAACCCTAAAAAATGCAACTTTTGTGTCACTTCAGGTGTTCTTCTTGGCCATGTCGTCAGCAAAGAAGGCATCACCACCGACCCTGCAAAGATTAGTTCTGTGCTCAAGGCTCATCCACCTTCTAATATTAAGGAGATACGCTCATTTTTGCGCAAGGTAAGTTATTATGCAACCTTCATTCTAGGACTCGCTGCCATAGCAGATCCCATACATAAACTCACAGGTGATGAATCCTCTTGAGCTTAGAATTCCCAAGCGGATGCAGCATTTCAGAAACTGAAGGTATTGCTGACTCAAGCTCCGGTCCTTGTTCCACCTCAGTGGGACAAACCTCAGCCTCATTCTGCATATAACATGTCTTTTCTTCATAGAGAGATTGTCATTGAGATATTTCATCTCACGCAACATAGGGTTCATCTGCTCCCTGTAATGCAGCATCTTTGTGCCTGGTCTAGACCAGATCCGGTTCATGGTCATCTCCTCAATACATTCCCTGATCCTACTCTTATTCCGTTCAAGACCCTCAATGCAAAGCCCCCATTTCCTTAACCACACCATACCCTCTGCATACCAACCTCGATCAAAAGACCCCTTCAAAGCCAAGTGAGGGAGACTGTCTTCCTCAAGACCACCCACTTTGCTCAGGTACGTTAGAAATTGGCATAAAGCCTCACATTCTAGTGGCATCATACCACATTCCGCTAGCATTATTTCGTAGGGAGTTTGGATTTTAACCCCAAGTTCAGCATGTAGGAATTTCTTTTGCACTTTTTCGATTTTTTGCCATATAGCTCCAATGACAACCCCGGTCCCCATACTTCACACCCATATAGCACAACTACTGAAACGGACCTAGCCCCTTGGCCTAGGCCGTTGCACTAAATAATTCAGTTATAGACCATCATATAATCATGAACTTTACAATCAAGAACCTCTTATTCATAAAGCTTTGGTTACAATCAAGTCATTTACATAAGGCCCACGGCCACATATATAAAGAAGAGTTCGCATTGCACCCATATCACAATACACACCCATAATATACAAAAACCCAGGCCAACCCCGTCACCCATGCTTAATTGGCCCTTTGATCTTCCCCCTCCTCGGAAGTGACCGAGGAGGAGTCACCAGAGCTACCCCTGGAGGACTTTCCATCCGTGTCCGGGTCTTGGGCCTCAATTTGGGGTTGCCTTTGCGCATAATACAACTCCCTGAACAATGCCATTAAGATCTCGTAAACTCTTTCCTTAGACATTAAAGCAGGTTCAGCCTCCGTCTCGTTGAACCACCAGGTAACAAAAGAGTCTAGGTCCAACACAATGGTGGCTTCAGGACGTGTCATCTTACATAACAACAAACATCTGGGGTTAGTCCACAAGGACTAAGTGGGGAGGGACATTGGGATCTTCACATTCATGCATAACAATAATACGTGAGTTACCTGTTACGTTGATACTCCCCTGCAAGGTTAGCACATTCTATAATTACCATTTTCCATGCATACTACATGCCAAGCGTAATCCTTGGGTGGCAACCCCAAGGAGACCACTCTCTCCATACGTACAGGGTTCAACTCATCCGTCAGGCCATCTGGCACAGATGCGGAGTTACACGGCCACCCCACCCCTCCGAAGGTGGGCCGTTGCATGCAAGTGCACAACATTCTTTGATTCAAGTGCACCATAAACATAATATCATCTTAGATACATAATGCAATTCCATAAGGTGCCCCATACCCTATTCATACTTATAGAGCAATCTTTAATGCACGCATAAACATCCCACATTATACACTAGCCAGGCAGATACTCTTCCCTACTACGGAACGGCAACAACATTCAATGGAATCTTGGGCTCATAGGGTATGTTTACCTAGCGGTTGGTAGAAGGTAACTACAATTGATAAGAACACTTAAGGGTTTTAAGGTTTAACTTTACAACAACTTAAGGTTTAAACTTTAACTTTAAAATAAGGTTTTTAAAGGTCTGGGGATACCGGACCCTGATATCCCCCTTCAATAGAAATCAGAAAAAGGACTATAACAGACTCATGGCCGGCCAACAGCAGCCCTTTTTGTCCTGGCCGACTGGATCTGAGGCCTCGCCCCAGGTAAGGGTTCATTCCCAAAATGCATTAAGAGTGCAAAGACAATCTCCGGTAAGAATCAGAGGAAGAAGACAGAACTATAAACTTTACCAAGGCAGAGGCAATAGGCAGACAGAAGGAATATTTACAGCAGACCAAAGCAAGCTTAGGTTCACAGGATCGGATGGTCGAATTCAGTCAGGGTACGGGTTTTAGATTGACAAGCAATTTACAAGAAGGATTCCAAGAAGAGTTTTATCTCTAGACTGGGGTTTGGCACACAGGCCGATGACGTCTATGCTTAGAAGAACTGCTCTACATAATCCGTCCCCAATCAGGCCGAAAAATCAATACATAGATCAAATCCCCACCTGAGCTTTGGCTTTGGACCCTTGTTTTCTTGCTCCGCTTCCAATTCGATCAACCCCAACCGATTCTCTTTCCTCCTCCTTTAGCCCATCCGGCTACTCCTTCTGCTTTTATAGGCTTGCCCAGGGATCAAATCCACACCTGGTACTGCATCCTCACTGCCAGATGGCCATCGACCATGCCGGATGGTGCTAGATTTTAGCACGGTTTAGTCATCCATAAACCTGATTCTTCATCCCCTATTTTATGGTACTCACGTTTTTTTTTTTGGCATCAATATATTAAAAGAATGGTAATGTTACAAAGCAAGTGAGGAGGAAGGAGAACTGCCCCAAAGAGACAGCGATACCTCGACACTCCACAACAAAGTCACAGAAAAAACTGCAACTCTACTGCTGTACAAACCGACCATCACCATCTACAACACCCAAGAAGTCCCGCCAAATGACAAACTTCCGCTCTACTAATCCCACGAACACCAGAAAGCTTTGAAATAGCTTGTACCTTGTTTGGGGTCTGGGTTCAGGAACTCCTGCAAGACAGCCCTCTGTGAGGACCCGTGGATCAAACAGGAGAATCCGGTAGCTGTGTCACGCGGGATTTGCAAAAGAAACTAAGGAAGAGAAAAGAGAAAAAACAAGAAAAACAATGAAGAACACAATGAAGAGAACAAAACTCTTTGATATCAATTGTGATACATGAGCTCTCGCAATTGAGAGAAGGCAGAAGTCAGATAAGACCAAAAACTCATCCAGCCGGTGAAGGCTAGATCTGCTCATATATATAGTACAATGGCCTTTGGCCCAATATAGATACTCTGTCAGATCTCGGTGCCGACCCCTAGAAGGAGGCCTGATTTGCAGGGATGCTGGCGGTGCCTCTTGAGGTGCCTGAAGTCACGCTGACGCTGACACTGGCGGTGACGGCCCGTCACTTGTCTGTCCTCGACCTCTTCGTGCCCGTGGCCTTCGTGGTCTGCTGTTTGGCTGGCGGCTTGGGCTTCTGCGGGGCCTTTGACGTCTGACCTGACTGTGGATCCTTGGCCTTGACCTGGTCCGTCGTGTGCATGAATAGTCCTGTATTCGGACGTACAGGACTAATACTCCCCCCCACCAAACGACACTCAGGGTGAAGAAAAGGGGGAAGTGTTTCTGATGGCGGAAACCCAGCAGTCTGAAATTCATCCTCACGAGTATGAGGGCGAGGGCCATTATGATAGTTGCCAATGAGATCTTGGCATGTCTGAAGAGCTGCAGGAGTGTTGAGACCTATGGCAGGATGAGCGTCAATGAGAAATCCTGAGCGTACCATGTCTTCAAGGGCAGTGTGTGCTTCCGCAGGTACAAACTGGCATTCCATGAGAAGGCAGGTCTGGAGTCCGAAGGCACTGACGCTGGCATTCGGGTTGCAATAAAAGATTGGGCGCTGGCGATTGAGAGAGCTTATCAGAAGACACTTTAAAGCAGCACAGAAGCCTGCTTGTCGATGAACTGAAGGATCCGGGGAGGTGGCAGCATTTGTCAAAAAGGTATCAAGACCGTGTACTGCATGACTTGGCGTCTGCCATCCATGCTCATTCGGGATGTAGATCCAATTTTCTGTGTGGTCCAAGGTGGCACCATTCTCCCAATTGGAGCGTCGAACAAAACGCGGATCCCAGCGGAGGTCCGTGGAAATCTGAGGAGGAGTCCACCCAGCGTGGCCGTCCAGGACCTTGGTCCAAAAAGGAAGATGCCAATCAGAGGTGAGAAACCTTGGGCGTGGAGGTACACCTAATGAAGCATATGGAGAGTTAGCCATGCCCGTGGGCGTGGGCTGCTGAGCCTGCTCCCTAAATTCACGAACAAGGTCTTGATCAAGAGCACGGCACCACTGGTCCCAATCTGAAGCAGAGAGCTGAGTATAGACAGGAGGATTAACCCAGCCCGTGGGTATGGTCTTGCTTTCCAGAAGGCCACGCAGTTGATTGTAGCCTCCCAAGTGCTGCATATAAATTTGGGCAAACTGAAGATCCTCCGGATGTGCTAAATTCTTCCGCACCTGTTCCAGCGTTTCTACTTGCCACAGAGGTAAGTGATGAGCAAGCTCAGGCATGTACTCTTGTCCAAGAGTGTGAGACTTATCATGATCCTGTAAATACGGGTTGGTGTCCAATAACAACCAGTGAGCATGAGGGTTGCCTTGAAAAATGCGATGTTCCTCATCTCTGAATTTGTCTTGTGAATCAGCCAGATAAAAATCATGAAAAATATAGGCCATCGGCTTAACAACTCGGAAGATGACCAAATCAGGATCCTCACAGTTGATTAGATCAAAGACCAAAAGAGCACAGAGTAGACCTTTGTCTTCGACAGAAAGATCCGGCCAGATCCTTAGAAAATCCGCACTGCATAGTGGCTGGGCATTAACCTGGTCGTCTGCCGCATACCACTTCAGAAGGAAAAGGTGGCGTCGGGCAACCACGTAATCCAGATAACTGGTAGGAGTAGAGAAATCCACAGGAATGCGGCTAGCTATCTCAATATAGCCCTCTTGTTTATTTTGGGCTTCTTCGGCGGATTGAACAGCTTGCTGGAGTTGATGTTCCAGGTCGCGGATCTGATTTTCTTTTTCGAGCAGGAGACGTGATTGATCACAGACCCGTCTGTGAGGAAGCGTGCCCTGTGAAGAGGATTGCCCAGGAGTATGCAGTCGCAGCGTGGCAATCTCTGTGTCATCAATTAATTTTTGCTTCTGTGCTTTTGTAAGCTGAGTCTGAAGAGATGTGACCTGATTTTGCAGCGTGGTCAATTGGCCTTGGAGAGAGGGGAGCTGCTCATTGCACTCTTTGAGCTCTTGAAGTTGAGTGTTGTAATTTTGAGAGAGCTCAGTGTACATGGTGTGAAGTTCAGTAAGGGCTTTATTCTTGTCGCCAAGGAGTTGATCCTTTTCTTTGATCTGCGCCAACAATTCCTGAATGTGCGTCTGCAACTCAGCCTGTTGATCAGCAAGCAGGCTTGTCTGGTCTTGCGCAGTTTTGAGAGATTCACGGGCCTGTAAAAGAGCCTCGTGCTTCTGTTGAAGTTTTTCTTCCAGAGATTGAACTTGTGTGGTGGCATCATGGAGATCCCTGTGAACGGCTTTCGTGGCCTCCATGTAGGCTTGAACACCATTCATGAAGACTTCTTGCGAGTCCTGCAGCTTGAGAACAACAGTTTGGACATCTTGCTGGTATTGATACAGGACTTGGCGAGAAGGTGGGGGTGCAAGGCCCTGTTGGTGATGGGTCTGTGACGTCTGAGAATTTTGATGAGAAGTGTTAGGCATGGATTCCATGGAGGAAGAAGAGACAGTAATATGTTGGGCATTGTTTTGAACATGACCAGGAGAAAGAGGGCGTGAAGTTTCAGGGTTTCAGCCTGCTGGTTGTGAGGAAGGGAATGAAAGGATTGATGAGTGGATGCATGAGAAGTGGAAGGGGACCCTGGGCGGGTGACAGGGATATAATGACGGATGATGGCCTGGAGGTGAGCACCCAGGGCAGTGTCAAAGCCAGAAGAAGGTGCAGCACGGACGCGATCGATTTCATGGAGGAGTCGGAAGAACAAAATTTGTGGCCAATCAATAGGATGAGTGGAATAGACGGCCATAACGACAGTGTTATAAAATGGTTTATTGATATGGATATTCTTGATGGAATGCCCATAGAATTTTCGCCACAGAAACTTTACAAAAGTATCGTGGGTCTTGGCAATGTTTGTGAGACGATGCATGTTGGCTTGATAAGGAGCTGCGCCATACTGAGTGACATCCTGGTCCTGTAAGGCAGCCCAAGATAAAGAAGGTCTGGCAAGAGGAATTTGGAATACCTGAGAAAGCAGAACCGGAGTAAGCATAATGGTGGTTCCATCAACCGTGGTGGCGTATCCTTCCAGGCTGTTGATCATATGAGCGACAAACTGCTTCAGTTGCTCCGGATTTGGTGCAGGGAGGTCCTGTTGGGAGAATGCATAAAGCCCATGGTGTTCCGCCACTGCACGACTCGGACCTGCTAGGGCATCGCGAAAGGTGGGTGTTGAGAAAGTTACTGACTCAAAAAGAGCCGGATCCCGTGGAGCAGAAGCTTGAAGTTGAGGGAATTTGGGTGTAGCGGCCATGACGAAGAGAGTCGGAAGGGAACTGGAAGAACTGTCTTGAGAAGCCGGAGGGCAGAGAGCAGAAGACGAAAACGAAGATAGACGAAAAGGTTTTAGGGCGCACAAGTGTTGGTGAAGGGGCGTGATGAGAATGAAACAGCAACCGTTGATGGTGCCAGGTGGCGACAGATGCGAAGGAGTCGATTGAGAGGCAAAAATTTGGTTAAGTCCCCAAGCAGTGAAGGGAGAAGCGATGAACGGTGGAGATGAGACGTGAATGAACGATCGGATGTGACAGCTGGCGAAGGTACAAATATTAATGTCCGACGGGCGTGAAAGGAAGGAATGTCATTTAATGTTGGCAACTCGAAGTGGGATATCATAAAAAGGAAGTGTCAGAAGGTACCATGGCTAGATATGCGGCGGGAGAAAAGATTCTGGATTTAGAAAGAGCCTTGCATTGCAACCACGTTAGCTATTGGCTGATTGGTCCACGTCGACATGGTGCCAGTCGGTTTGGCTATATAAGACGAGCAGTGGTCGAAGCTGAGATACCAGTTCACAATCAGGAGCATGGCCGCTGTGAACGAAAACTGCACTATGCCGACGAACTGCCAGGAGTGGATTACCTGCAAGATGAATGATCTGGACCTCTGGAAATGCCGTAACCGCGGCATTCCGATGGACGGGTGGTGCAGTGGGATGGCTGAGCATCCCCACCCGCTGACGAATGCCATGGAGGTGGTGCTGCATCTGCGCTGGGATCCTGAGCAAAACTACTACCACATCCTCTGCATCACCTCTGCTCCAAACCCGGAGTAGGGGTGATTTTAACTTAGGATTTTGTAAATAGGGCTCTGCCCATTTTGTAAATAGGGCTCTGCCCATAGCGGAAGTAGATGGGCTCTGCCCACATTTTGTAAATTTGCCTCCTATAATATAAATATGCCGCTTTAGTCACTATCTGTGGATTCAGATTCTTGTTCTGCATCAGGTGTATGACTGTCTGTATCTGCTGTATGAAATTGTTTGAGGCGAAAGCCATTAACCAGTGTAGGTAATGGAGTGCCATTTAATTCTGCTAGCTTGAAAACGCTGGGTTGTACCACTTGAACAATTTGATAAGGACCAAGCCATCTGAACTTTAACTTCCCTGGAAAATTTTTGTAACGAGAATCATAAAGTAAAACCAAATCACCTTCTTGAAAAGTTTTGGTTCTCAGATGTTTGACCATGCAAAGATTTTCACAACTGTTGACCATGAAGAACCCGAATATATGCATCTCGCCTGAGTTCATCCAACTGTTCAAGTTGGTAAACTCGTTCTTGAAGAGCTGCAGGTGGGTTATGAGTGGTAGCAAGGTGGAACCGAAGTGTCGGAAGAACATAGTCAAAAGGCATCAATGCTTCTTGACCATAAACCAACTTAAAAGGAGTGTGACCAGTAGCAATCTTGAAACAACAATTGTAAGCCCAAAGAACAGTAGGTAACTTGTCTTGCCAGTCTGTGCAAGAAGCATCACAGATTTTCTTCAGAATAGTGATGAGAGTCTTGTTGGTGCTTTCAGCCAAACCATTCCCTTGAGGATAGTAAGGTGTGCTTTTGCGATGATGTATCAGCAAATAATCCGTTAGTTCTTTGATTGTGTGATTGACAAAATGAACACCTCGATCACTGACCAGTTCCGTGGGACAGCCAAAACGCGTGATAATGTGCGTATAGATGACCTTGGCTGTGCTTGCTGCAGTGTTGTCAGGAAGTGCGCAAGCCTCAGCCCATTTGGTGGCGTAATCAGTGATGACCAGAATGTAGCGGGCACGGGTGTGCCGCGCAGGAGGATCGATGGGCCCCACAAAGTCCATTCCCCATTTGCTGAAGGGAAGTGGCATGGCGACCAGAGTCAACGGGAGAGCGTCACGGGCCGTGGGCCTACCCCACGCTGACAGACATCACACGTGCGGGCGTGAGCATGGGCATCCTTCAAGAGCGTGGGCTAGAAATAGCCTGGGAGAAGGATTTTGCGTGCCGTGGTGTCACCGTGGAAATGTCCACCACCAAGCCCTTCATGGGCTTGTCGAACGATATCGGGCACTTCATGAGGAAGAACACAGCGTCTGAGAACCATATCCTTGCCGCGTTTGTACAGATGGCCCGCAACCATGGTGTAGTCACGAACCTCTCGGAGAAACTGACGGCGGCGTGATTGAAGCTTGTCTGGAGAGAGTGTGGGATCTTCGGAGGGAAGAGCACTAGTGAGAAGATATTGCTGGAAGTTATGAAACCAATGTGGCGTGGCCGTGACCAAAAACAGCTGTGCATCAGGAAAGGCATCTGAAACTCCCGTGGAGGGATCATCTGTGTGGATGCGTGAGAGATAATCCGGCACGACATGAGATTTGCCAGCTTTATGAATGATTTCAAAAAGAGCGAATTCTTGCAGAAGAAGGACCCAACGAGCAATTCTGCCCGTGGACGTGGACTTGTTGATCAAATAAAGAAGTGCCTGATGATCAACAAAGAATTTGATCTGACTGCCCAACAAATAATGACGGAAGCGCTGGACACAAAAAATTAAGCCCAATGCCTCCCTCTCGGTGCCAGAATAGTTGCGCTCAGCAGGATTGAGTTTTCTGCTGGCGTAACGGTTCGGTTTATCTGTGTGCGCGTCAAATGCGTGTGAGAGAACAGCACATGTTGAGACATCGACATGAACATGAAAAGGCTTGTCCCATTGAGGAGGAACAAGCACGGGGGCCTGAGTAAGCAAAATCTTCAACTGTTGGAAAGCAGCATCCGCATGGGAATTCCAAGCCCAAGTGGATTCATCACCCGTGAGTTTATGAATGGGATCAGCAATGGCTGCAAGGCTAGGAATGAAGGTGGAATAATAATTTACCTTGCCCAGGAAAGAACACGTCTCTTTGATATTAGATGGTGCTTGAGCTTTAAGCACGCAACTAATTTTAGCAGGATCCGTGGTGATACCGGCTTTACTGACCACATGTCCTAATAGAACACCAGAGGTGACGCAGAAGGTGCATTTCTCAAGATTGAGACTAATGCCAGACTCGTCACATTTCTGAAAGACGAGCTCTAATTTATCCAGGTGGTCATCCATGGAACTGTAGGCAGAAAAAATCTGGAGAAATGGTTTCTCCTTCATATAATCATGGAAAACCGAGAGCATGATGCGTTGAAACGTTGATGGAGAGTTTGATAATCCAAAAGGAACCACCTTGTAGGCAAAAGTGCCCCATGGGGTGGTGAAGGTAGTCTTAAGTTGATCAGCTTCTTTGATTGAAATTTGATTGTAGCCTGAAAAACCATCCATGAAGGAGTACATTTCATGACCAGCGACCTCTTCCAGAACCTGGTCTGTGAAGGGAAGCGGGAAGTGATCACGCTCCGTGGCCTGATTGAGTTTGCGATAGTCCATGCAGACGTGGATCTTACCATTGTGTTTGAGAGCAATGACAATGGGGCTCACCCATTCAGAATGTTTGACCTCATAAATCAAGCCGACAGCAAGGAGTTTATCAATTTCGGCCTTGACACGGTCACGGTAATTGGGGTTGAGCCGGTACTGTCGTTGCTAGACAGGACGTGCATCTGGTTTGGTAGGAATGGTGAGTTCCTCCAAGTTTTTGTTGATACCCCAAAGATCTTTATAGCTCCAGGCAAAAATGTGTTTGAATTTTTTGAAGAGCGTGATGGCACGTGCTCGATAGGTAGTCGGGAGATTAGCAGCAAGATGGACAGGTTGATTGTTGCCAATGTCCACGATCTCCACCTTCTGCGTGGTGAAGAAAAGCGGTTGTTGAGCGTCATCTAGCAGGGGTTGCTTCATGACGGCGTTGATATCCACCGTTTCGGGAGGAAGTTCTGTATCGGAAAAATGATCTATGCGCTGGATGCGATTGCAAGGAGCCAGGTAGGGGTCGAGTAAAGCAGCCACAGCCTGGTCCTGATCGAGAGTCATGTCGCCCCATGGATCAGCATATTCAGGGTAGGATGACAGAGGCAGACTCGCAGGAGGAGCCTGTACATGATAGATATTTTGTGCTTCGTCAGAATCGGTGTCGGAGAGAGAGGGTTCAGCATGTTCAACCGAGATGATCTTGCCGGTTTCCAAATTCATGGTGGCATTGAGATGACCATCTGTAATGACGAGCTGGTCCGTGGCCCAGTAATGGATACTTTTGGCCTGACGGAGAAAAGGCCTGCTGACCAATATTTCATAATCACCCGGATCTTCCCCAGCCTTCCAAACATCGAATTCCAAGGGGAATCTGAGGTCGCCTATATTGATGTGAAGAAGAGGCGTGACGCCTTGAGGGCGCGTGATATGTCCATTAGCCAATTTGATGTCATATGGGGCACGGTAAAGTTGTTTGATGCCCATTTGTTTGCGGAGCTTATCAGTGATAAGATTGACAGCACTACCCCCGTCCATTTATGGTTGACTTGGTGATTGCCCACCGTGGAATGTACCGTGGGTGTGGAGGTAGCGACAGCCCCAACCAAAACCGTGGGAAGGGGCAACTGGTCCTTGAGAGCAGGGCACAATTTCAAAATTGTTGCTAAACTCAACGGAATCTTGATTTTGGCTTCCTGGAGTTCCAAGGGAACATGAGAAAATGGATCAGCTGGATCCACGGGAGCAGGAGATGGTAGTAACGAAGCAGCAACTTCTTTGAGAAGCTCCACCTCAGCATCAATGTTAGGATATTGTTGAGAGCGTGGAGTGTGAGATGACGGAGGTGCATCCTGACGCTGCTGAGCTCTGGTGATGGCGTGCACATTAGCCAGCGTTCGTCCTTCAGCAACCTGCATGAGGTTGAGGATACTTTCTGACTTTGGGCATGACATGAGGCATGAGTTTATCCAAATCTGGGGTAAAGTGAACCTTTTTGTCCTCAGCATGAGGGATCGTGTCAACGACAAAAGCAGGCTGCGTATCATGAGGAAGGATGGTCAAGGGGCGTGACGTCCAAGTCTGGCGTGAAACTAAACCCACCCAATTTGACAGTTGAACTGGAGGATTGAGAGCCTGATAAATTTCTTCCTGGGCTTGGTGATCCATCGGAGGAGTTGCTGCAGGAGCTGGTTGATATCTTGATTGTTGAGGCACGCGTGGTGGTTTTCGGAGAACAGGACAAGGGCCCTGTTTGCCATTCGCGATCCAAAGTTGATAGGCCGTGAGGCGTACTGACGTGGTTTGATTCGTGCCTGGAAGTTGGACTTGAACTTGAGGAAGTTGAGGGCACGCCGTGGTGGTATGACCCCACTCTAGACAATGGTAACACTGGGCTTTAGAAGGATCAAAAGGAGGACGATTGCTTTGTCCTCGTGGCTGCTGAGATTGTTGATACTGTTGAGGAGGTTGTGCCTAAAATTGTTGAGGTTGATAGGACGTCTATTGCTGAGGCGTGGTCTGGACTTGATAAACCATCTTTTGCCGAAATGGCGTAGGATGAGTACGAGTGCATTCTTCAATGGCATGATTGCACATGTTGCAGCATTTACAATGAGGTGGGCCATTGGTGGAGTTGCACTCATTGGCCAAATGGCCTTGATATTTGCAGATGTGGCACCAAATTTGACTGCGTTGAGGATTTGAGTGTTGAGGCTGAACGGCAGTCTGAGGTACCATGACAGGAGGAATGAAGGGTAGCTCCTGGAGGGCCACGTCGCGAGAGGAAACATTAACTGAATGATTGACAAGTTCGATGGCCTGCTCCAAAGTCTAGGGGCGCAGGTATTCAGTCATGAGACGAATAGCCGGAGGAAGTCCCTGGAGAAACCAGACGAGGATCTGGCTTTGCGTGGGGTACTCCTGAAGTTTGCTGAGGAGGATATGAAGACGATCCGCAAAATCCCGGGCTGATTCCGTGGGCTCTTGCTGAAGATCATTGAGTTGCTTGAGAAGAAGTTGATCATCATCTGTGGTCCCATAATGAGAAAGGGAAGCAGTCTTCATTTCAGTCCAGTTTTGTTTCCAATGGCTTTTGTTTGCCATGAGCCATTGATGAGGGGATCCACGCAGCGTGGTGGAAAAGATATGGAACTTTAGTTGAGTTGAGTTGAGCGTGCCCATTGAGGACAGCCAGAGCCTCAAATTCTTCCATGTGGGCTTGAGCACTTTGATCCAATGGTTTGCCTTTAGTACTGCCAAAAGTGGGATAGGTCAGTTTGAGAGTCTGAAAAGAGGATTGTGACTGGCCGTGTGCATAACCAGGACTGACATTTGTGATATTATCCTCTGGTGCATGTCTGTGTGACCTTCGAAAATATGGCTCCTTTGTGCATGTGGAAACACCTGCACTATACCAAAATTAGAACAGAGCTAAGATACCTACAAAAATAGGCAAACTAAAGCAAGAGAAAAAGCCTGGAAATAGAATGAGCTAAAATCTTCTTGTGGTTGAAAACAATGTTGGGATTCACTCAACGTTGGAGCAAGATTTGGGAGCAGCCCAATTGTTTACTGAGGCCAAAGTTATTATTTGGAATGGACGCGGTGTATAAGGAGGAACATAATGGGGCGGAACTTCCATGGATTCCGTATGTGGCAAAGGAGCAGAAAGACCCTGAAGATGTGCAAAAGGAGGTTCCTGTGGGGGAGGACCGTGGGGTCCATGGTCATGAGGTTTGAGATCGGTAAGAGTGTAAACGGGAAGTGTTTGTTGAAAAGAAGGGGATTGAGGATATGTCTGAACCTGGGGAGGGCCGAAAGAGACATGGGGATAACCCATTCCTCCAGGGGGAGATGATGGTTGTGAAGGCAGAGGAGTATGGCCAGAGGAGATATGAATGTAGGCACTCTCTGGAGTGTGGAAATAAGCTGGAGGTTGCTGAACAGGTGTATGATGAGGTGACTGAGGTTGGGAACAATGTTTACACGCTGGAGGAGAGCCAGGACGAGAGTGAACACGAGGAGTAGGTGGCACCGATTGAGCTCGTGAGCGAATATGGCCTCCCTCAATATCATAAGCAGTGTCATACATATCTCGAGCAACTTCGCGACGTTGATGGCGCTCCAAACGAGACGCCGTCTGGCTAAGAAGCTCCTCAGGGGTGAAAGCTCGGGAAGACATGGTAAAAGAAGGATGGAAAAGAAAATCAGACCCGGCAGTGGCGACAGTGTTTGGGGTCTGGGTTCGGGAACTCCTGCAAGACAGCCCTCTGTGAGGACCCGTGGATCAAACAGGAGAATCCGGTAGCTGTGTCACGCGGGATTTGCAAAAGAAACTAAGGAAGAGAAAAGAGAAAAAACAAGAAAAACAATGAAGAACACAATGAAGAGAACAAAACTCTTTGATATCAATTGTGATACATGAGCTCTCGCAATCGAGAGAAGGCAGAAGTGAGATAAGACCAAAAACTCATCCAACCTGTGAAGGCTAGATCTGCCCATATATATAGTACAATGGCCTTTGGCCCAATATAGATACTCTGTCAGATCTCTATGCCGACCCCTAGAAGGAGGCCTGATTTGCAGGGATGTTGGCGGTGCCTCTTGAGGTGCCTGAAGTCACGCTGACGCTGACGCTGGCGGTGACGGCCCGTCACTTGTCTGTCCTCGACCTCTTCGTGCCCGTGGCCTTCGTGGTCTGCTGCTTGGCTGGTGGCTTGGGCTTCTGCAGGGCCTTTGACGTCTGACCTGACTGTGGATCCTTGGCCTTGACCTGGTCCGTCATGTGCATGAATAGTCCTGTATTCGGACGTATAGGACTAACATACCTGAGTCGAGGAATCAGAGAGGCTGCAGGCTGCTGAATCCCCTGAAAGATCCACAACCACCGCCGCTTCCAAATCAGCCACACCAACCAAGCCACGCACAGATGCAAGGCTTGTTGCCGCAAGAGCGGCCAAGCACCAGGATACACATGAAGCGACAGAATACCTGGCTAGTCAATCTCACAAACAGAGCCCTAACCCAATCCGGGCACTTTGCGCAAGTGAGGGCATAAAACTAGACAATGCTCCACATCTCTCGCGATGAAGGCCACAACAAAGGGCAGAGAGGGCTCACACCCGCCTAAGCCCGACTCACAAGGGCATTCACCACGATCACGGTGGGTGCACCACCTGCTCTCTGAAGCACCCTAACCCGGTGGGGAAGTGAGCTCCATGTCCACGTCCAAACCGAGCGCCATCGAGAACCCGGAAGCTGCAGAGACCACTTGCCTGAAGGGGGCAGTGTGTCATGAATAACCAGCACTCGGTAACAAGACCGCACAAAACAAGAAGACACAACATCGGGATGGACCTTCCAAACCTGCACCACCACATCATCCTGAGGGACTATAGGTATGTGTAGCAGACTTGTGCCCAGATAGCCCGGTCACTGCCCCTCAGGCAAAAGCGAGCTCGAAAGAAGTGCTCACATTTTTTTCATTTAAGTTATTAAGGTTTTACATAACCTTAGCTAAGTTATGTAACTTTAAATGTTGCCCCCCAACGCACCCATAGAACATATCAACAATGATTTGCGCAATCCGATACTGGCTAGAACATGAGATTATAAACTAGTCTAAGCCGCTGGGTTCGTTACATTCTCACCTTGTAAAAATTAACTCATGTCCTCGTGAGTTATGGGAAAGGTCGGATATAACTTCTTGAACTTGTCAGCGTCTTCCCATGTCGCATCTTCTTGCGGATATCTTGCCCATTGCACTAGATATTTCTCGATGGGGAGATTCCTCAGTACCCTAGTATCAACTCGCAAAATTGCTTGTGGCTTTACTGCGAGTGTCTCTTCTACTGCAACCAAATTATCCTGATGCAGTATATGTGATGGATCACTGAGATACTTGCGTAAGTTGCTAAGATGGAATACATTATGGACCTTGACGTCAATAGGCAATTCCAAGCGGTATGCAGCCTTGCCGATCCTCTGTATGATTCTAAGAGGACCTGCATATCTAGGTGCTAGTTTGCCAGCTTTCTTAAATTTCAATGTACCCTGCTTAGGGTTAATCTTGAGGAACACCATATCATTCTCCTGGAATTCTGAAGGTCTTCTCCGTTTATCCGCATATTTCTTTTGTTGGTTCTGTGCTTTGGCAATATTTTGTCTAATAATTCGGAGCTGTGTCCCAATATCTTCTCCCATGGTCTGGACGTGCCATCTTACATACAAACAGACATCCGGGGTTAGTCCACAAGGACTAAGTGGGGAGGAGCATTGGGATCTTCACATTCATTCATAACAATAATACATTATTTACCTGTTACGTCAATACTCCCCCTGCAAAGGTTAGCACATTCTATAACCACATATTCCATGCATAACTACATGACAAGCGTAATCCTTGGGTGGCGACACCAAGCAGACCACTCTCTCCATCTGTACGTACATGATTCAACTCATCCGTCAGGCCATCTGGCACAGATGCGGAGTTACACGGCCATCCCACCCCTCCGAAGGTGGGCCGTTGAATGCAAATGCACAACATCATTTGATGCAAATGCACCATATCCTATAATACCATCTCAGATATATAATGCAATTTCCGTAGAGTGACCCCAAACCCTATTCATATTTACAAAGCAATCTCAAATGTACGTATAAACATCCCACATCAGATACTAGTAAGGCCGGTACTTCTCCTAATACTGGACTGGCAACAACATTCAAGCCCTAGATAGTTTTTAAGAGCCAGCAACAATTTATCAAATTCTAAGACAGGTCATATGAGTAGGATAAAACTCTAGTTTCTCGGCTAGCTGGGATCTTGGGTCTCATAAGGTATATTTGCCTAGCAGGTTGGTCAATGATAACTACAATTGTAAAACAACTTAGGGTTTTAAAACTTTAACTTTAATATAAGATTTTAAAGGTCTGGGGATACCGGACCCTGGTATCCCCCTTCAATAGCAATTAAAAAAAAAACCTGTAATAGAATCGTCGGCGCCCAACAGCGGCCCTTTTGGCCTGGCCGGCTAGATTTCTTAGCTCGCCCAAGCCAGGGATCTCTTCCGAAAATGGATTGAGAAGCCGAAGGAATGTCTTTGGGAACAGAATCAGGGAAAAGAAATGGATTTACAGATTATTCCAAGGCAGAGAAGGTAGGCAGGCAAAATGATGGTTCTTCACAGAAATTGAATGCAAGCTTGGATTTCCAGATTCTAAAGGCCGAATTCAATCAGGGTATACTGCTTTTGAATTGACAGAGCAATTTAACCTGATTCTACTTCTAGACTGTGATTTGGATCACATGGCGATGGTGTCTATGCCTCACAAAAACTGCTCATCCAACCCCCAATCAGGCCATAAAATCAAGAACAGATCAAATCCCCACCTGAATTCTTGGCTTTGGACTCTTTGTTCTTGCTCAACCTCTAATTTGCTCAGCCCCCAATCGCTTCCCTTTTCTCCTCCTTTCACCATCCGGCCAACTCCTTCTGCTTCTTATATGCTTGCTCAGGGAATCAGACCTATACCTGGTAATCCATCCCCACTGCCAGATGCCCATCCGGTATGCTGGATGCTAGATTTTAGCATGGTTCCGTAATATCCACAAACCTGATCCTTTCTCCCCTATTTTACGGTGCTTACTCTTTTGAATTTAACCTATTAAGGTTTTAAATAACCTTAACTAAAGTGTTTTTGTAAATTTAAATGCCGCCCCAACATACCCATGGAAGCATATCAACAATGATCTTACACAATCCAATACTGACACAAGGCAGGCCACTACGCCCCTTACCTTATAGTTCTTCTACTAGAAACATGCAATTATAAGCTAGTCTAAGCCACTCGGCTCGTTACATTCTCACCTTGTAAAATTAACTCATGTCCTCATGAGTTATGGGAAAGGTCGGATATAACTTCTTGAACTTGTCAGCGTCTTCCCATGTCGCATCTTCTTGCGGATATCTTGCCCATTGCACTAGATATTTCTCGATGGTGAGATTCCTCAGTACCCTAGTATCAACCCGCAAAATTGTTTGTGGTTTTACTGCGAGTGTCTCTTCTACTGCAACCAAATTATCTTGCGGCAGTATATGTGATGGATCACTGAGATACTTGCGTAAGTTGCTAAGATGGAATACATTATGGACCTTGACGTCAATAGGCAATTCCAAGCGGTATGCAGCCTTGCCGATCCTCTGTATGATTCTAAAAGGACCTGCATATCTAGGTGCTAGTTTGCCAGCTTTCTTAAACTTCAATGTACCCTGCTTAGGGTTAATCTTGAGGAACACCATATCATTCTCCTGGAATTCTGAAGGTCTTCTCCGTTTATCCGCATATTTCTTTTGTCGGTTCTGTGCTTTGGCAATATTTTGTCTAATAATTCGGAGCTGTGTCCCAATATCTTCTCCCATGGTCTGGACCAAATCAACTTTACACTGCGGACTACACCAAGTTAAGGGATATCGGCATTCTTGCCCGTATACTGCTTCAAATGGGCTCATTTGTATGGAATCTTGATATGTATTGTTGTAGGCACACTCAATTAAGTACAGATAAGATTCCCAGGTGTGCGGATGTTCGGGAACATACATCCGGGGCATGTCTTCAACAACCTGATTAACTCTTTCAACTTGACCATCGGTTTGAGGATGATAGGCTGTACTCATTCTTAATTCCCATGGAACAATGCTTGCCAAAACTGGCTAACAAAGCACGTGTCTCGGTCTGACACGATAACCTTAGGCATACCATGCAGACGGAATATATCCTTGATAAAAATCTTATGCAGCAGTAGCCGTGATTTTGGTTGGCATAAAGTGGGCTTGCTTGGTGAGACGATCCATTACTATATAGATGGAATCATATCCTGCTCGTGTCTTAGGCAATCCCACAATAAAATCCATACCTATACTTTCCCATTTTGTATCAGGAATATCCAACGATTGCAATTTCCCTGCAACCTTCTGGTGAGAGGCTTTCACCTTCTGGCATGGTAAACATCTGGCCACGTAGCCTAAAATTTCCTTCTTCATGCTAGGCCAAAAGAACTGCTTGTGGACCTTACGAAGAGTTTTCTGAACTCCTGGATGACCTGATACTGGACTATCATGAGCTTCCTTCATAATCTGCTGTTTAAGGTCGGCATTATCCGGTATGCACAACTGATTGTGGTAGAATAACTTCAATCTTAGATGCTTCAATCTTATAAGGATTCTTGTTTTCCCATTGCTCAAGTGCTACTACTATAGGCTGGAAATAAGAATCCTCCCGGATCAACTGTGTGAGATTGCTGTCTCATTGCGTATTAGCAACACTAATGGCGGCACAGTATGATCGTCGGGACAACGCATCTGCAATTACGTTATCTTTCCCAGGCTGATACATTATGGTGAGATCATACTCCTGCAGCAGTTGCATCCATCGTTTCTGGCAATTATTTAGCTGAGGCTGCGTCAGGAAATACTTAAGACTCTGATGATCGGTCTTGAGGAGAAATTTCCTACCCAAAAGATAATGCCTCCATAACTTTAAAGCATGCACCAGGACCGTTACAGTCTCCCCTTCTAAAAATTAACCCATGACCCTTATAACTGAATTCTGTTCAGCTGAATTAAGTTTCTTTGATGCATATGCACACACATGACCATCTTGTAATAAAGCACATCCAATCCCAGTGCCTGAGGCATCAGTTACCACACAAAAGTCCCGCTCCATAGATGGAATCTTTAAGATTGGTGCATGCGTCATGGCATCTTTTAGAATTTGAAAACTTTGGTTACATACCTCTGACCATTGGAATGCTAAGTCTTTTTGAAGTAGGGTGGTCAATGGAGCTGCTTTCCTGGAAAAATGCTTTACAAACTTGCGATAATATCCAGCTAATCCTATGAATGCCCGGATCTCTCTTACAGATTGAGGTTGTGGCCATTCTTGTATAGCTTTTACCTTTTCAGGATCCGGCTCAATTCCCTTGTTGGAGACAACATGGCCTAAATAAATCAGCTGCTCTTAAGCAAAACTGCATTTGGAAAGCTTACCATAAAGCTTATGTTGCCGTAATAGCTTCAAAACTGAGCGCAAATGTTCAACATGCTCTTCAAGTGTTCTCGAATAAATCAGAATATCGTCGAAAAACACAAGCACAAATTGGTCAAGATGAGCCCGAAAAACATCATTCATAAGCCTCATAAAAGTGGCTGGTGCATTGATAAATCCAAATGGCATTACCACAAATTCATAATGGCCATATCTGGTGCGAAAAGCAGTTTTAGGGATATCCTCTTCCTTAATCCGGATCTGATGGTAGCCAGATCGCAAGTCAATCTTTGAAAAGAACTTGCTACCACTTAATTGATCAAATAGATCATCCACTCGTGGCAAAGCGTAACCATCTTGATGGTTACCTGATTTAACAGCCTATAGTCTACACACAAACGCAGACTTCCATCCTTCTTCTTTACAAATAAGACAGGAGCTCCAAATGGAGATGTGCTAGGCCTAATAAAGCCTTGCTCTACCAATTCCTCAAGCTGCTTTTTAAGCTCTACCATCTCTACCACATTAAAACGATAGGGAGGTCGCGAAGGTGGTGCAGATCCTGGAAGCAATTCAATATCATGATTCACCTCACGAAAGGGAGGCAGTTCTGTTAACTTGTCAGGAAACACGTCCCTGAATTCTTCTAACACCTCCTGAATAACTTTTGGAACAATAGTTTCTTGCATTTCTGCAGCTTTACTTCTCATTCCAACATACATGATTCCTCCCTTGCGCAAATAGCGCTTTGCCTGCTTGCAGGTCAACACGGAAGGCCCAGAAAGCATAGGGCAACTACCCAATCTCTTGATAGAACCATTTGACAAGGTGCAAAGGACA
Source organism: Isoetes taiwanensis (assembly GCA_021234155.1). Classification (NCBI taxonomy): domain Eukaryota; kingdom Viridiplantae; phylum Streptophyta; class Lycopodiopsida; order Isoetales; family Isoetaceae; genus Isoetes; species Isoetes taiwanensis. Next base: position 17,319,083 of record JAJEKV010000010.1, on the reverse strand, counting down.
GCCTTGCCTTTACAATCGATGTAGGCCCCTACGGCTTTCAACCACGACATTCTGAGAATTAAATCGTACTTACCCAGATCAAGGACTTCAAAGTTAGTATAAAACTTTATCCCACAGAGTTTAAAGTCCAGGCGAGGCACAAATCCATCCGACATCTTAATCACACCATTTGCTAACTCTACAGATCTAGGATTTCGTGCAATGACATTCAAACCCATCTGAGCAACCAATCTAGGCGAAATAAAATTGTGTGTGCTACCACTGTCAATCAGAAAATGAAAAGGTTGCGTTCGAATGCTACCTGGTAGATGGATAACGTCAGTAGCAATATACTCAGCAGGGTCTCCACCAATGGCGTATGCACGCATATCTGGTGCTGCTCCTGCTTCTTCTAATGTGACTGCTTTAGCTCGTGCAGGCCTCTCCTCCGTACGAGTATTCCGAGGTCCACTAACACTTGGCGTACTCGTTACTGGCCTATTCCAGTCTCCCGGGTTTCCACTACTAGCTTGCGGTCCTGCATTGCCCCTATTTTGCCACTTCCTAGGACAACGAGCTGAAATATGCCCAGCTTCTTTCCAATAGTAACACAATCTTTCTCGGCGGCAACGTTCCTGGCAAGCTGTTGTTGCATGGTGGCAAGTTGCTGCTGCATAGCTGCCAAGATTTGCTCAGTTATGGTAGGAGCAGTGCCACTTCCCCTAGCTCCTGAACCGTTATCATTACTTCCAGACATCCTGCTAATCACCTGGAAAATGACGGCAATGGTTATTTTCCATAAAACAACTCTACTTTCCAGTAGACTTCTTAAGTTTCTAACCCTTAATTCCCACGGCCCGAAGGTTGTCAGAACTTTGGGCTCTGATACCAACTGAAACGGACCTAGCCCCTTGGCCTAGGCCATTGCAGTAAATAATTCGGTTATAGACCATCATATAATCATGAACTTTACAATCAAGAAGCTCTTATTCATAAAGCTTTGGTTACAATCAACTCATTTACATAAGGCCCACGGCCGCACATATAAAGAAGAGTTCGCATTGCACCCATATCACAATACACACCCATAACATACAAAAACCCAGGCCAACCCCGTCACCCATGCTTAATTGGCCCTTTGCTCTTCCCCCTCCTCGGAAGTGACCGAGGAGGAGTCGCCAGAGCTACCCCCGGAGGACTCCCCATCCGTCTCCGGGTCTTGGGCCTCAATTTGGGGTTGCCTTTGTGCATAATACAACTTCCTGAACAATGCCATTAGGATCTCGTAAACTCTTTCCTTAGACATTAAAGCAGGTTCAACCTCTGTCTCATTGAACCACCAGGTAACAAAAGAGTCTAGGTCCAACACAATGGTGGCTTCAGGACGTGCCATCTTACATAACAACAAACATCCGGGGTTAGTCCACAAGGACTAAGTGGGGAGGGACATTGGGATCTTCACATTTATGCATAACAATAATACGTGAGTTACCTGTTACGTTGATACTCCCCTGCAAGGTTAGCACATTCTATAATTACCATTTTCCATGCATACTACATGCCAAGCGTAATCCTTGGGTGGCGACCCCAAGGAGACCACTCTCTCCATCTGTACATACGGGGTTCAACTCATCCGTCAGGCCATCTGGCACGGATGCGGAGTTACACGGCCACTCCACCCCTCCGAAGGTGGGCCGTTGCATGCAAGTGCACAACATTCTTTGATTCAAGTGCACCATAAACATAATATCGTCTCAGATACATAATGCAATTCCGTAAGGCCTCATATAGAGCAATCTTTAATGCACGCATAAACATCCCACATTATACACTAGCCAGGCAGATACTTTTCCCTACTACTGAACGGCAACAACATTCAATGGAATCTTGGGCTCATAGGGTATGTTTTCCTAGCGGTTGGTAGAAGGTAACTACATTGATAAGAACACTTAAGGGTTTTAAGGTTTAACTTTATAACAACTTAAGGTTTAAACTTTAACTTTAAAATAAGGTTTTTAAAGGTCTGGGGATATCAGACCCTGGTATCCCCCTTCAATAGAAATCAGAAAAAGGACTGTAACAGATTCGTGGCCGGCCAACAGCGGCCCTTCTTGGCCTGGCCGACTGGATCTGTGGCCTCGCCCCAGGTAAGGGTTCATTCCCAAAATGCATTAAGAATGCAAAGACGATCTCCAGCATAAGAATCAGAGGAAGAAGACAGAACTATAAACTTTACCAAGGTAGAGGCAATAGGCAGACAGAAGGAATATTTACATCAGACCAAAGCAAGCTAGGTTCACAGGATCGGATGGTCGAATTCAGTCAGGGTACGGGTTTTAGATTGACAAGCAATTTACAAGAAGGATTCCAAGAAGAGTTTTATCTCTAGACCGGGGTTTGGCACACAGGCCGATGACGTCTATGCCTCAGAAGAACTGCTCTACATAATCCGTCCCCAATCAGGCCGAAAAATCAATACATAGATCAAATCCCCACCTGAGCTTTGGATTTGGACCCTTGTTTTCTTGCTCCGCTTCCAATTCGATCAGCCCCAACCGATTCTCTTTCCTCCTCCTTTAGCCCATCTGGCTACTCCTTCTGCTTTTATAGGCTTGCCCAGGGATCAAATCCACACCTGGTACTGCATCCCCACTGCCAGATGGCCATCGGCCATGCCGGATGGTGCTAGATTTTAGCATGGTTTAGTCATTCATAAACCTGATTCTTCATCCCCTATTTTATGGTGCTCACGTTTTTTTCATTTAAGTTATTAAGGTTTTACATAACCTTAGCTAAGTTCTTATGTAGCTTTAAATGTTGCCTCCCCAACGCACCCATAGAACATATCAACAATGATTTGTGCAATCCGATACTGACTAGAACATGAGATTATAAACTAGTCTAAGCCGCTGGGTTCGTTACAACTGCCTGCACCAGTGTCTTGAATAGCATTCTTTTCAAGCTGAATTTCCATATGTCTGCCTTAACACATTTTCTCTGCATTGCAAAAAAGGCTTTAAGCCCTCCATTTATTCTCTGATCTACTGTCTGATTCCATCTGAAATTCTTATCCACTATGATCCCCAAGTACTTATAGGATGTAGAGATCTCCGCTGCACTGTTTTTATAAAAGAACTCATAATTTTTATCCAGCGTTGTCCCAAAAATCACCACATTAGTTTTACTCAGGTTCACCCGCAAGCGCTTAGCATCACAAAAAGAAGCCAAAGCATTCAAGTGCTTCTGCATACCTTCCCTGCTGCGAGCAATCAATGTCCTCTGCATATAGAAGCAAGAGAATAACGTATCCAGCCAAGGGAGTTCCCTCCCCCCCATGATTCTGTATCCACTCCTCCAATTCATTAATAAATATACCAAAGAGGGACGGCGACATAGGGCATCCCTGTTTAACCCCAATATTGCTGATCACCACCTCATCACATTCATCTCCAAATGAAGTAGAGAGCTTGACCAGCACTTTCTCATATAACAATTTTACAGCATCTCTATATTGTTCAGGCACGTTGATGCGTTCCAAGCTAGTCCAAAGGTTACCCCTGCATACTGTATCAAAAGCCTTAGTGCAATCTACAAACGCAGCAAACAAAGGTTTTCGTGTTCCTATTTTCATTGATATTTGGCCTTTCAGGTAGCTCATCGGTTCTAGACCATGTGTTGTTTATATTCCACCATTTGGTGCCTGCATCCTGCTAGAGCTTATACTGCATACACATCTTAACCCATTCTCCAATCTTCTTTTCCATGGGGCATGTTTTCTATGTTCATTCCCCATTTGTTAAGCCACTTTTTTACCTCCGCATACCAACCCTTGACTTCACTCTCTTGCCATGCTAAATATAGGATGCTATCATCTTTCATTCTTCGGACCTTGCTGAAATAGTGAAGAGTCTGGAACAATGCTTCTCCCTCCAATGACATCATACCCGTCTCCCAAAGGATAATCTCATCGGGTGTCTACATCTTTACCCCCAATTCTCATATCAAGGATTTTTTTTTGGATTTTCTCCACCCGCTTCCACATGTCTAGAGAGAGCCCCGGTCCCCATATTTCACATCCGTACAACACCACTACTTGTATAAGTGTCTTGTACAACATTCTTTTTAGACTAAAGTCCATAATTTCTGCTTTTCTACATTTTCTTTGCATAGAGAAAAGTGCTATGAGCCCACTATCTGTTCTATGTTCCTATTCCACTTGTAGTTCTGGTTAGTCATCAATCCTAGGTACTTGTAATGTAACGAACCCAGTGGCTTAGACTAGCTTATAATTGCATGTTTCTAGTAGAAGAACTATAAGGTAAGGGACGTAGTGGCCTGCCTTGTGTCAGTATCGGATTGTGTAAGATCATTGTTGATATGCTTCCATGGGTCTGTTGGGGTGGCATTTAAATTTACAAAAACACTTTAGTTAAGGTTATTTAAAACCTTAATAGGTTAAATTCAAAAGAGTAAGCACCGTAAAATAGGGGAGAAAGGATCAAGTTTGTGGATATTATGGAACCATGCTAAAATCTAACATCCAGCATGCCGGATGGGCATCTGGCAGCGGGCATGGATGAGCAAGCATATAAGAAGCAGAAGGAGTTGGCCGGATGGTGAAAGGAGGAGAAAAGGGAAGCGGTTGGGGGCTGAGCAAATTAGAGGCTGAGCAAGAACAAAGAGTCCAAAGCCAAGAATTCAGGTGGGGATTTGATCTGTGTCTTGATTTTACGGCCTGATTGGGGGTCGGATTGTCTAGAGCAGTTTTTGTGAGGCATAGACACCATCGCCATGTGATCCAAATCACAGTCTAGAAGTAGAATCCTTCAGGTTAAATTGCTCTGTCAATTCAAAAGCAGTTGCCTGCCTAACTTCTCTGCCTTAAAATGATCTGTAAATCCATTTCTTTTCCCTGATTCTGTTCCCAAAGACCGTCCTTCGGCTTCTCAATCCATTTTCGAAAGAGATTCCTGGCTTGGGCGAGCTAAGAAATCCAGTCGGCCAGGCCAAAAGGGCCGCTGTTGGGCGTCGACGATTCTGTTACAGGTTTTTTTTAATTGCTATTGAAGGGGGATACCAGTGTCCGGTATTCCCAGACCTTTAAAATCTTATATTAAAGTTAAAGTTTTAAAACCCTAAGTTGTTTTACAATTGTAGTTATCATTGACCAACCTGCTAGGCAAATATACCTTATGAGACTCAAGATCCCAGCTAGCCGAGAAACTAGAGTTTTATCCTCGGTATCCTACTCATATGACCTGTCTTAGAATTTGATAAATTGTTGCCGGTTCTTAAAAACTATCTAGGGCTTGAATGTTGTTGCCAGTCCAGTATTAGGAAAAGTACTAGCGTTACTAGTATCTGATGTGGGATGTTTATACGTACATTTGAGATTGCTTTGTAAATATGAATAGGGTTTGGGGTCACTCTACGGAAATTGCATTATATATTTGAGATGGTATTATGGGATATGGTGCATTTGCATAAAATGATGTTGCGCATTTGCATTCAACGGCCCACCTTCAGAGGGGTGGGGTGGTCGTGTAACTCTGCACCTGTGCCAGATGGCCTGACGGATGAGTTGAATCCTGTACGTACAGATGAAGAGAGTGGTCTCCTTGGGGTCGCCACCCAAGGATTACGCTTGTCATGTAGTTATGCTGAATATGTGGTTATAGAATGTGCTAACCTATGCAGGGGGAGTATTGACGTAACAGGTAAATAATGTATTATTTTTATGAATGAATATGAAGATCCCAATGCTCCTCCCCACTTAGTCCTTGTGGACTAACCCCGGATGTCTGTTTGTATGTAAGATGGCACGTCCTGAAGCTACCATCGTGTTGGACCTGGACTCCTTCGTCACCTGGTGGTTTAATGAGACGGAGGATGAACCCGCTCTGATGTCCAAAGAAAGAGTTTACGAAATCATAATGTCATTATTCAGGCAATTGTATTCATTAGGGCGGATTTGGGGTCTGAAAATGGCCCTTTATCTTGGGCTAAAGATTTCCACGTCAGATTCGCCAGGACCAATCAGGTTTGCGCCTTTTTTACGAAAGTCAGTATTACTTGGCAGGTAGAAGGATGAGCAGGCTTACTTGGCATCCACATGGCGTATTTTCATAGGGGATGCCTGCGCTTTTATTGCAACCATTTTAATGGCCCGTATTTTTCGGGAGTCGCTTCTCCGCCCAAAATAATGGTGACTTTGACCGCCTACTGTCAGCGTCACCAACTCCCTTGTCAAATTTTGGCGCCAAACTTCATCTTGTCACTCCGGCCTCTCGTGCATCCTCTCCGCCTTCACTCCTCATCTGCAATCCATGTCTCCTGTAATTTCTGTGTTCTTGCCCCATTTACAGAACTCCCAAGGTCAAGAAGTGGGAGGTTTTGTCTCAATAGGTTCGTGGGTGAGTATGCTGCCATCAACGAGGGGCGAGCATAGAGTTAAGCGACAAAGGCGATCAGACGTGCGGACACATTGGATAGGTAGGATAAAAGAGTTCAAGTTGAATTCTAGCGGCCGGAAAGTGGAAAGTATAACAATACGACATGCATATACCCCTTCTGATATGGCCAAAGAGCTAATCTCCACCAAAAACAGCTTCCCAAAATTGCCCGCAAATGGTAACCACCTTAAACGGATCACACGACGCGAAGCTAGCTGTCAGCTACTTAACTGCGTAGAGATAGTTTCGCGTCGTGTGATCTTCTTATCTTTTCATTTCTTTCGTTGACACGTGTTTACAAACAAATTTATTGTGCAGGTTTATGTTTATCAGACGTCGTGGATGTCATTCCGGCCAAAAGTATTAGTAGTGTACTTGTCGTGTATCACATAGACATCGGAATTGTCCTTTTCCAAGGTATGGATGCCGTGACCTTGCGGGGGTATAGGCATCCGGTTTTTACGGACATGATTATAACGTAAAGGTCAGGAAACCGAAGCTTGAGGCGGTTGAATTGCCCCTTTAAGTGAACTTTGTAAGCCACCTGACTAATGAGAACAATGTAATTGCAATGAAGAAATGCATGGCTGACGAGGTGCAAGCGGGAATGTCTGAAAACGGAGGCGTGAGGATGAGTTTCAAAATCTTCACACCGTTTGAGGTATTTGCTAACATATTCCAGATGGCGCAGGAAGTTCGAAAAGCTCCGAAGACATATACGTGCTTTCTCCCCCCTGCCGATTTTGTGGATGGCTTATTTTTGGTTCCGACCTGGGATGTTCGATTCCACGAATCATCCGGTCAACTAACAGAGGTCCGCGTAGTTAAGTCCTCCTTTAAGTTCAGATACTTTCTTCCAAAACAATATTTATACGTTAATTGTCAACTAGAACGAAGGAAACAGAAAAAGAGAGGCTGCACAACTTTTTGGGAGCCGTTTGAGGACCATAACAGACACTCCGATGCGGTGGATATTCGAGTATGGAGAGGGGAGGAAGTCATTTATACGGCCACCATGGAAAGCGAATGGCCATTATCAGAGCTAAGAGTGCTAATGGAGACAGAGGAGATTGCTGACGACTTCCATTATTTTATTGATGGCATTAGGGTTGGTTACAGGCAAGAGGGAAATGTAAAGTTTAGTGAGTTCGCGATCAACAAGAAATTGTCTATCGGCTAAGCGCTTTGAATCTCGGTTTTTATTTGTGTTTTTGTCTGATGTTTTTTTAGGGTTCCGTATTTTGTCCGATATTTTTTTAGGGTTCCGTACAATTATTTAAAAACGTTACCATCATATTTTACTTTAACTTCTGTTTTTTACTATTTATCTCTTGCCGGTTTGTCTATTTTTGTCGGTGTTAAGTAGTATAAAGCGCCATCCGCCGAGAAGCCATGGCAAGAACTAAGCAAACCGCAAGGATCCATCCGTGTGGTGTAAGGCCGTGATTACATTAGTCCGCCTTCTTCATCGACTCAGAAGTCTCGATAGAGATTCTCCTCCTCCCACCATGCCTAACGTAAGACCCGAAAAGAAACCGCGATGATGACGGGCGGGAGAAGCAGCTCCGGAGTAAGTAGGGAGGTGCACTCCGGTTCGGAGACAGAGGATGAAAATGTGAGAGACCGGCGAGCAGAATATGACGCCGGATTAATTATTGGGCAGCCGCCTCTTCTTGCTCTTCCTGCTCCTCCTGTTCCTTCTGTGGAGGTGCCAGGACCTTCAAATCAAAGGAGGAGGCCCAACGCCAGAAAGGGGAAGGCGACCAGGAATGTGAGGAGACGGCCGGAAGAGTCGGCCGAGGAACAGCCTGCAGATGCTGGGGTGAGGAGGCGGCCGGAAGAGTCGGCCGAGCAACAGGCTCCAAATGCTGGGGTGGGTGAGGGTAGTGGCCGGAAGCGGAAGACGAAGCCTGGCATTAAAGCGCTTCGCGAGATTAAGAAGTATCAGAAGAGCACTGAGATGGTCATTCCGCGTCTCCCATTTGCCAGGCTCGTGAGAGAGATTCTGCAAGAGTGTGGTGCGATACATCATACCGCCATGAAATTCAAGCAAGCGCCTTAAATGCTCTTCAAATGGCTTCGAAGCGGTTGGTGTCGGTCTGTTCGAGGACTCGCAGACTTGCAGCAATACATGCCAAGCGGGTGACCTGTTCATGCCCAAGGACATGCCTCGTCTTACGATAAGGGATCCCGAGTACTATGGTCAAAATTTTATGGCTGAATACAACAAGAAGAAAGACCCCAGAAAAAGGCCGCGGAAGTGCCTTTGTGTTTTTTCATATGTATAATATTTCTTAATGTAATGGCTTTATAAGTTTAATCTCTTAGTCCATTTCTTTCTTAGAAGCCTAGCTTCGCAAGACTTTGTATTTTTTTAATGTTATACGTGAGGATCACACGACGCCAACAAAAAGCAAGCATTGTGCTTTTTGTTGCACATAGTAGTCTTCGGCGTCGTGTGATCCAACCCTAACCCTAACCCTAACCCTAAAATGTACGGACAAATCTCCCCACAACGGCTGTGTCCCCTTTCATAATCGACAATGGCTACTTGAGTTCAAAAGTGACAGCGCCTTACCGCTCCTAAACATCTTCTTGTTTTCGTCGTTTGCTTCGCCATGGATTGTTATGTGAAGTTCCTGGAATGGTATGCATCCGCCCCTCATGACAACGAGGAAGTTGCGCCGACTGCGATTTATCCGTTCTATTGCAAGGAGTTGGACATCATGGCAAACAGTAGCGAGCTTGGATGCTATCGCGAGGTTGCCTTAGCTTTCACCCGGACCGCTTGGTCTCAGCGCACGTCCTTTGCAGATGTCCCTGGCTCGTGGATTCCAAAACCAGCTCTAGAGGAGGCGGCTTCCCATTTGCAAACAGGGAAGATGTTTTTCAAGAATGCTGCGCAACGGGCTCCTCCTGGCTGCGTCCTTGTGCTTAAGAAGGTATCTTATTTCTCTTTGCCGTTTGCATTTGCTAGTTATTGCATTCTGCTCGGCCAAACCGAAGATACACTAGAAACAATGAAATCTTTAAGCCAAGGGGGGTCAGTTATGTGTGATGATGCTGACTATGACGTAGAAATGGAGATAGATCTACAAGAAGAAGAGCAAGAATGTAGGAGTTTTAGCTTCGACGCACTGGCCTTGGGTGAACCAGAGGAGGGAGATGATTCTGAAGGTGATGAGGATGGGGATGAGGATGAAAAGAAGTTGTCTGACATAATGCCAATTTAGTGGAAGGCAAAGAATACTTATTGCTAAGTGATATACTGAGGAACCCGTCTTTGTTACGAATGTGTGCTAGGGAAGACGAGCTTATCAGTACCTTGGCCGAATGGGTAAACTTAGGCCTAGATTTTGAAGAGGATTTGGACAAAGAGATGTTTGAAGTGTCTAATTATACCGGCAATGCTATAAGGCTTAAAGAAGCCTATGAGAGGCTGGAGTCTCGATTTGCTCAAGATGAGGCGAATCTACCAACGGAAGAAGAATTCCAGCGTCTCCGTGCAAAGCTGCCAACAGGATCTACAGGGTTTGGCGTGCCCTTGATCAATCGCGGGCAAAGATAAGCCTGGTAGATGAGGATAAATGTGAAGAAGATAATCTTGAGGGTTCTTATTTGTGGGAAGTAGATGATTTTTCTTGCCGACATGCACGCGGGGGACAGGAAAGATTGAAGGACTCTACATTGTTACGATATATCTCAAGATTCGTTAATGGGGAGATAATCGTCTTCAGCAGAACTTTCAGTCCAAAAGGTGCAGAGTTTGTCTATTACATCCGTGCATTATGCATGTTCGGGAACCATTCCCAATTGGCATCAAACACTGAAAGGGTGATAGCAATTCGGCGGGATGTTGTGTTACAATATTTTGACGACCAAAGCCGGGCCTCAGGCGAGCAATATGTTAAAGTTTTTAGGCTGCGGGTTTGACTCACCCAAGGTTGGAAGTCGGGGTCGATAACATGGAAGTCATTGCCTTGTTGGATCGGTCTGGCAGGGGATTGAAAGAGCATGAAATTGACGCATTTAAGCTTGAGAAATTGGAAGTTATATGTTTTCCAACTTGTATCGGTAAAATTATTTATGTCTGATTGTCCTTCCGAAATTTCTAATAAAAATTATTTTATTTGTATTTATTCACATCAATGGGAAATACATCACCGATTTTTGTCATATCTAGGTTTTGGCGTCGCGGTGATATCTATCTCAAGAAATGAAATATTATTGGAAAAAGACAATTAATTTATTTATTCCTCACACGACGCGAGAAGCAACTCGTGCGACTCATGTTATAAATAGAAGACCGATGTCCACGCCGACCTCCGATCGCCTTCCGCCTTACGCTCATCTTCTACTTCCCGGCTTCCGCCTTCCACCTTTACGCCCGATGGCATCATCATCTTCCTCTAGCAAGCGACCACGCCAAGATAGCACTCCCCAGCCCCCGAGAGCTGTTCGTGGACATCACCCTTTGCAAGTGGTGATGAAGAGATTCAAGGAGATCCATGATGAAAACAACCGCCTCGCCGGCGAGAACAATGAGGCGGTCACGGATTAGCCTTCACGAGGGAGCTGCTGCGCGACGAAGCCAGACGTTGAGCTCGTGGGAAACATTCGCCATGTACCAAGAGGCGACGAGTCAGCAGGAGGCAGCAGATTGAAACCGCTCACATGATTTTCGCAGCCTTAGAAGATATGGAGAAGAAGCTCGAAGTCGCGGAGGATGAGAACGCGACCTTACGGCAACATTTGCGCAGGACATGAAAATCAGCTAGAGGATCATGAAGATCCCTAGCCGTTGTATCTATCTATTTTTGCTTCAAAGAAAAGTTTTTCTATTTTTGCTTCTATCTATCCCGTTGTTCCAATGTATATTACGTTTTATTAAAATATCACACGGCCTTGAAATGCCTTGCTTGCAATTAGGTAGCAATCAATGGATTTCGCGTCGTGATCTCCATGCCGATTCTATTTTGCTTCAATGAGAAGTTCTATCTTTAGTTATGTATCGGTAAAATTACTTATGTATAGATTGTATCACCGAAATTATCAATAAAAATTATCACACGAGCTTTCGACGGAAGAAAAGGCGTTAGAAGAAGTAACGGTCCTTTTTCCTCACACGACGCCGGTAACGGTCGATTTTTCTCGACCCACGGCATCCTTGGCGTCGTGTGACTCAAGCTACCACGAAATCCCCGTTATAAATAGAAGACCTTCTATCTTGCCTTCGACCTCCGATCCTCTTCCGCCTTCCGCCTTACGCTCATCTTCTCCGCCTTTAGCCTTCGCCTTCCACCTTCTCCTCCGATCCTCTTAGCCTTTCCCTTACGCTCATCTTCTCCCCTTAGCCTTTCATATACGCCTTCTCCTCCGATGGCATCTTCATCCTCCTCCACAGTTTAATCGCCGCCTGAGGCTGCTCGGGCGGACATCACCCTTGCCGTGGTGATGAAGAGATTCAAGGAGGTTCACGATTTAATTTAAAAAAATTCGCCTGGTCGTAGAGAAGATGGAGGCGGTGGACGTGTTAGAATTCACGAGGGGGTTGCTCCATGAGCGAGACCTTGAGCTCAGCGGCAACATTAACTGTGTACCGAGAGGCCAATAGCAGAGGGTCGAGGGCGCTTTAATCGCACACAATATTTCGCAGCGCTAGAAGATATGGAGAAGAAGCTTCGAGTCTGCGGAGGATGAGAACGCAGCCTTTTGTGGCCGCCTACTGGGGATCATGAAGATCCGTGAGCCATTGTATATATATTTTTGTTTCAAAGAAAAATTTGCTCGCTTTCTTGCTTCTATCCGTTCTCTTGTTTTGTTTTATTAAAAGATCACCACGACGAAATGCCATTCTTGCAATTAGGTAGCAATCAATGGATTTCAAGGTCAGATGATCTCCACAACGACACCTCGTTGTATGTATAAATTCATAATTTATTAATGGAAAAGTATATGTAACACAAATATCTAGCTAGATTATGTGATAACTTGTGTAAATGCGAATTTGCATGTGGATGACAACGTCTATTCACATACGTGGCTTTGTGGATGACAACGCCATGCCAAGGACGGGCATGCGCCGCCACAATAACATCGTTTTTGTACGGCCTGCATACAAGACGGCTAGGATATGACGGATCCCATGATGCTAACATAGGCTACCGTTGCCTAATTGCATGCTATAATTTAGCCTCGTAGGATTATTACACAACTTTATCGGCATCTGAACCGTAGATTCCAACGTATCTCTAGTTTCTATATAAAACGTCGGAGGCCTTTGTCTTCTCCTATCCGCCATCTCCCGTTTCTACCACATCCGCCTCAGCCATCTCTCCCCGTTTCTCCCATCACTTTCAATGGCCTCGGCCCAGTTCCATCCCCGCCGAGATCTTGTCTCAAGTTTTGGTCAAGGAAATTCGAACATTCGCGTCTTTGAAGCGGAGGAACGGATCCGCCTTCTAAAAAGAAAAGAATGATGAAGACGCCGCCAAGCTGGTTGCGGCAGAGGAAAAAGGCCGCCTTCTACTGGGGAGGTGATTTTAGTGCGCTGACAATCGGGTGGGCTGCCTTTAGACCCTTGAATTGCGCCGCCAGAGATATAACCTCCAAGAGAGGCTTAGGGCCGCAATCGGCGGGAGAGGCTGCCCGAGCCCAACTCGATGAGCGGGGGAAGATAAGGTTGCGGAATATGAGAACGTGGTTGTGGGGCAGGCAATCATGTTGGAGGAGCAGAAAAAATTATCACCGCCTCCGGGGAAGAGCTTGCCCCGGCGATCATAGGCATCGGGCTCCTCCTAGAGGGGCCGCTTTTTTTTATGTTTGTAATTGGTTTTATTTCTCAATGGGAAAAGTTTTTGACAAATGTGCCGAATATTACGTTTCCTATTTTTAATTTTCAATATCCGTGGTAGAGAGAATGACAAGACGGATCACACGGGCAAAACCCTTCATAGGGTTTTAAAGTCTCGTGTGCGATTCAGCGTGGTGTGATATACGCTGTAGTTAGAATAGTTATTAATGTGTTCCAAATGACAAGCATACCATTAATGTGTTCTAGCGGACAACCGAGAATCCGGCCGACACGCGTCGACAAGAGCCGAAAGTGTGTTTAATATGTTGAAGCTAATATGTATAAATTGAGGTCCTTGCATTGTGCTCCTTCCGCCCGGTTAGAGTCTTTGCTCCTCACTTCTATAATCTTAACGTCCCTCCCATTTGTCATCTATGGCCTCCACATCCTCAACCGCTGATAATGGAAAACTAAGAGGATAGAACTCCCTTCCGACATAGTGTTGGGTGTTCTAATGAAGAGGTTGAAGGAGCAAGATGATCTTCTAAAGGAAAACGCCGTTACAATTCAGCCAGAAAAGAAGAAGAGAATGAATTCAACCTTCTCATGCTTCAGAGCCGTGAGAGGCAAATCAAAGCGGTTGAATAGAAGGTCGGACAGGATGACATGCCCCAACAACCGCGACCGAGGTGGTTATGACGGCAACGAGGATGCTAATTCAAAGCAGTAAGAACACGTTGTGCTATTGGGACGTAAGCGGGACATGTACAAAGAGATGGAGGATGATTGGAGGAACATTTGGATAGGGTGATTGCTCGCTTGAGGGGAAGAGATGAAGACGAAGACGAGGGACGGAGCGATGATGATGATGATGAAGATAATGAAGAAGAGCTCGCCTTTGGAGCAACAATGAGTCGTTGTATTTTGTTTTTCAATGTAACATCTTTCACAACTTTAATCAAAAAGTAACCCTTTTTATTATTATCTTGTAAAGCTTCACACGACGCTTGAAGCCACATAAATGCAAGCAATAGCTTAACTCCATTTTGGCCAGAGTATGATACAAATAAGATCACACGACGCCGAAGCTACAGTTGTGCAAACAAGGTTGGAGGCAAGTACTTGGCGTCGTGTGAACATGCTACACATTACAAGTATACTTTCTGGATTCTTTGTCTCTTAGATCTCCACCACATTGCGATGCTAGTGGGGCCCTAGAATTTTGCCAAGCAACTTTCCGTTTTCTCTTCAAAGATTATGCCAATGGTGTTTACGACTTTCGGGTTGCTCCTAAAGCGACGACCTTCTTGTCGTATTTAGCCATCGCCCTTCTATAAAACCACTCGTCATCCGTCTTAGAGGGTTGGTTCCCACATTTCCACCCCCTTTGAGTGTTACGATGAAAGGCTATTTTAGCTTGTTTATCGCGACTTCTCCATGCCTTGTGCACTCCACCTTTGCTAGGCTTCCATACTTCCTAAAAACCAAGGTGCATGAGCCCAAAAGATGTGCAAGTAGTGCGTGACTTCACTCTCTCCCCATGCATCTATGAAAGCTTTAATAAATTTGTTATTCGCTTGCACGAATATTTACGCATCTTCTCTTGTGAGGTCCATTCTCACGAATGTATGGGAACAATTCGGACAATGCATCCCATGCTTTTTTTCCTCAATGCCGAACGAACGCCATCTCAGGCGGTCCTGCTCCCAGATCAACCAGCAATTTTCCAAATTCATAGACCTTTTTCTCCCATCTGGTTTCCGCTTTGAGCCTCTCTATGATTCTTTATGAAGCGCCGAGCTTTCACCCCCTCAATTGACACCCTTACGAGGCACACTTGTTCTTTCCCCGTTTCTTTCATCGAGCTCTAATCTTACATTGCCACCATGCAAACACGCTTCGATAGAACATGTTCAACTCTACGAATTCCTTCCTCTCTTCTCTTCTTGTCTGAAATGTCCACACGAATCTGCTTAGCTCAAAAAATATCATCTTGTCGATGATTCTCACAAAGCCGTGCAAAGTGCGGGATATGAACCCTCTCTAATGGAATGGGGAAAATGCCATGGAACTTGGGATCTTCTTCTCCTCTATTAGGAGCATTTGCTTGGTTAAGGGACAAGGTTGAAACAGATCTTCCCAAGATTTGACTTCCTTGCATGATTGCAAGATGGACAACTTTTGCATGTTCCTTGTCCTCCTCCACTTATGTTGTACATTGCTTTCTCGGTTTTTAAATCAGGGCCAAGTGAAAAATTACTTTGTAAGATCCATAGTGATCTACTTGCAATTTTTCCGTCCCTCGAATCTAGATATTAGACTTCGGGATGTCGGTTTGATTGAACACCCATTTCAATACCTCGTGGGTTTCTTTTTCGAACTTTAAAGAGACCTAACCACCGGTGTCATCTTGATTGACATGAGAACCATTTTTCCCAAGACGCTTCTTCTCCTCGTCAGTCACCTCTACATCTTTTTGTTATTCTTGTTGCTCTTTGATTTAGCATGTGCAATTGCATTCTCAATTGCTCTATTCATGATGACAACGGATACCCTCTCATACTTCTCAAATTTGGTGGGTTCCATTTCATCCAATTTTATGCAAACTTCAATCTCACCATTAGTTTACTTGAATCGTTAAGTCATAATATTTGACAAGGAATTTTAAGAGAGTAATCAGGTCAACCCAAAGATTATTATGTTCATTCATTCCAACTATATCACAACAATCCTTGCCATTCTTATCTTTTATGGCTATGGCAGGACCAAAGACATTCAACGTGGTGCATCTCTCCTAATATGGCATACACCATCTTTGTCCTAGTAACCCTTGTATTCTCGACAATTTGTGGACGGAGGCGAATACTTTTTGTGCCCATTCTTTTCAACGCTTCGTGGAATGGCTTGAATAGAGAACGGTAACCAAGCCTCACCGATGCCTACATCATCACAAACGTCACCAGTACATCCGCCGCTTCTAACTTCTTGTAGATCTCCCCTAGTACCATTTCCAATACCATCTTCTTGAGAGGAGAGTTGTAGGGCTGACAAATCATGTCCACTATCTCCCCGTTCGCCGCTAGGTTCTTCACTCACGTAACCAAGATTGCTTCTAGTTTCCCCGGATCTTAACGGCCTTTGCTAGTGTTGTAAACGGACCTTGTGGCGTGACCTCGCGTCTGAATGCACCTGATCCAAACCGGTTCCTCTATCGATTCGATAATGCTTCTTCCTTTCTCGCAAAGCCAAGGGGTGTTTTCTTCAAATTCTTTAACCTACATTGAAGCCCAAAGTTTGCTCTTTCGAGCTCTTGGATCTTTTCTTGCAGCTGCCCTATCACCAATTTGGACTTGTCCACTTCATTATCTCAAAGAAGTTTCCCTCCCAAGCCGTCATTCCTTTCCTTCATCACATTGGAGTAATGAAGCGAGAAAAAAAGAGTGCTGATTTAAGTTATAATTCTCTTGTGACAATCGGAAGCAGCTCATCTCAAGGAAGCGTATTCGATTCGAATGCCTTCATCCCTCTCAATCTCTCACAATATCCCAAGAGGCCCGAGTTACCCGTCACCACAAAATCGGACTAAACTTGAAACGTCCCGAAATGGCGGTTTCTTGCCACTCAACGGATCCAATGGATATAAACCGCCATCCGCCCCGGATGTCGACACTTTTTGAGCCCGCAAGGCACAACATGTCGAGGTCTAAGTTCTTATTTTTAGACCTCCTTTTTTTGCGATTGAAGACTGGAGCATATTCACGAAGTCGGTTGGATCCTTATCCACACATCATTTGGAGCTTCCATACCGCGTGGATCGCGACGGTAGCGAAATGAATGTGTACAATTTGTATGCCCCAGCACAATTCGCCGTTTGAGGCTCAGTCCGTACTAACCTCGTTTTTGAAATTTGCAACGTGCATATGGAAATCGAAAAGTCCATTCTCCTACAATCCATGCTTTTATACAAAAGCAAATTCAAAAATCGAATTGTAGGGGGGGAAGCTTTGTATTGGGATGAAGTAAAGATCCCGATTCACGAACTTTTAAGGCTAATCGCAGCACCGCTTAAACGAAAGTCTAATACAAAGCTTCAACCTACACATTCAAATTTTGAAATGTAGAAAGCGGGAATGGACTCTAAATGAAAATAGGGCAAGACAAGAATCGGTGATGCGCATGATTGGTATCTGACAAACCAAGAGACAGTCATGAGTTGCCGGTATGCTATAATGCAAGTGGCTTTTTAGAAGCGCCACGTGTTGCGTCAATCTGTCTGACAACAAGAGAATTAAATACATATGGCGCCATAGATATGTGATTCCCCTTATTAGGAGAATATTCCAAGCAAATCGGACGGGGAAAAAGGGGCGGAAATATGTGGAATGGCTGATAGGAGGCCATTTTAGTTCATAAAACATAATATAACTTGGAATGATAGATATTTTATATGCAAATGGGAGACTATTGATGAGGGACTTGTGTTTAATTTTAATTTGACAACAAATAAGAAAGTGGATCACACGATGCGAATTTAGTGTGTTCCATTTTTGTTGCATATGTACTATTCGCTTGGTGTGATCCTTGAAAAATAATATGCTCTTTGAAAAGGGATAATGACTTATGTACTTAAGAGTGGTAACACATGTACAGTAAAAAAAAAGTTAGGTATTCAAATGGAATTAGAAGCAAAAACTTTTTACATTCAAAATTTTTTATGGCCGTATGGCTTTACATCATTTTGTAAATTTAAATGCCCGGAGGCTTCAACTATTCACAACAAAAAGCCGGGAGGCTTGGTCATATGGTAAGAAAAGTCGGAGGCAAGCTCGACTAAGAACAAGGAAAAAAAATAAGAGGTGCTCTACCCTAACAAATTTCATTCATCCGCTTCACCATCGCAAAAAAAAAAAAAAAAAGAAATAATGATTAGTTGAATGCTTAAGAAAAGAAAGAAAACATGCATGTACCATGAACTAACGCCATGAGCTCCTCGAAGTCGCCAGATTCGTCTTCAACTTCTTCATCTTCTTCATCATCTTGACTTCTTCTCCGTCGGTGAATACTCATTTTCTGAAG
Organism: Isoetes taiwanensis; assembly: GCA_021234155.1. NCBI lineage: Eukaryota > Viridiplantae > Streptophyta > Lycopodiopsida > Isoetales > Isoetaceae > Isoetes > Isoetes taiwanensis. Next base: position 17,300,783 of record JAJEKV010000010.1, on the reverse strand, counting down.
AATCTCCTATCCAGCCTTCAAGAACACACGTGATGAACTCCTGCTCGAAATTTCCTCGATTCCTCATTCTCGATTCCTCGTCAAAGGAATCGGAGGAATCGAGGCATTGAAAGCAAGAACCGTGGGCAGCGGAGGAGGCTAGCGGAGGGAACACCTCTTCCAGCCGTAATTAGGCCTCTTGGAGGATGCCTCGGCTCTTCCGTAGCTGATCTCTTCATGGCGATGGACTAGAGAAATTGGAAGGAGGATCTAGCGAAGATTGGGAGGAGATTGGGGGAGAATGGGCCAATCTAGGCTGGAATAGATATAGGCTGGATTAGGCGTGAAAATCATAGGAATGATTCGTATTCCAGTCCTATCAACCATCATTACATGCCATTATGTGCATATCGAAATTTGAGCCATATCTAATATCTTCCTTTTTAACCTTATACCTAAATATCCAATATCTTCCTTTTTTAACCTTATTCCTAAATATCCAATATCTTCCTTTTTAACCTTATTCCTAAACCTATATGATTTGAGTTTAACCTGAAAATGAACACCGATATAATTGAATTTAACATACTATTTAATACCAAGATGCTACGTCACACCGTGGTCGATAATTGGGATTTAAAAAAACACTCCAAACCCTCCTCGAGAAAACCACGTAAGTGCCGACCTCACTTGTGTTTAAGTTTAATTTGACAACAAGCAACTTCCATATGTGTAGATCGCGACGCGCGAAATCAAGGTGTGGTATTTTTATGCCCCAACACAATTCGGGCCGTGTGAGCCGAACGTCCATTTACTAACTTTGTTTTTGAAATTTGCAACGTGCATATGGAAATCGAAAAGTCCATTCTCCTACAATCCATGCTTTTATACATTAAGCAAATTCAAATTTCGAATTGTAGGGGCGGAAGCTTTGTATTAGGATGAAGTGAAGATCGGTTAAAGTATGGCCCATGGCCTTTGAAATGAAAGTCCGATCGATACAAAGCTTCAACCTACACATTCAAATTTTGAAATGTAGAAGGCGGTGACGCGCACGCTTACCAAGAGACACCGTCATGAGTTGCCGGTATGCTATAATGCAAGTGGGCATTTTAGAAGCGCCACGTGTTGCATCAGTCCGTCTGACAACCAACAGAATTAAATACATATGGCGCCATGAATGTGCAATCCCTCTTATTCTGGAAGAATATTCCAAGCAAATCTGTAATTATGAGAGTTTGGTATCCTAGGTGGCATGGGAAAAAGGGAGCGGAAATATGACGTGGAATGGCTGATAGGAGGCCATTTTCAGACCCCAAATCCGCCCTAATGATGCGCAGATGCAACCTCGAATTGAGGCCCGGGGGCCGGGACCCAGAGCGGGATGGGGAGTCTTCTTCCGGGGGTAGCTCTAGCAACTCCTCCTCGGTCACTTCCGAGGAGGGGGAAAAAGGGGATAAGCACGAGTGATGGGGTGGCTTGGGTTATGTATATTATGTGTGGGTATTTTTTTTTTTTTTTTTGAAGAACTGTGTCAGCAATATATTAAAAGAGTGTGGGTATTTTTATGTGGGTGCAATGTGAACTATTTCAATTATGTGTTGCCTTGATCCTTATGTAAATTATTTGGTTGTAACAAAGCTTTATGAATAGAAGTTCATGATTACATGGTTGTCTATATCCGAATTATTTAGTGCAACAGCCTAGGCCAAGGGGCTAGGTCCGTTTCAGTTGGTATCAGAGCCCAAAGTTCTGACAACCTTCGGGCCGTGGGAATTAAGGGTTAGAAACTTAAGAAGTCTACTGGAAAGTAGAGTTGTTTTATGGAAAATAACCATTGCCATCATTTTCCAGGTGTTTAGCAGGATGTCTGGAAATAATGATAACGATTCAGGAGCTGGGGGAAGTGGCACCGCTCCTACCATAACTGAGCAAATTTTGGCATGTATGCAGCATCAACTTGCCACTATGCAACAACAGCTTGCCACCAAGGACGCTGACCTTGATGAGAACAACAAGGTTTTAAAGCAACTTAAGATGGAGACATTTAGTGGTAACGATACCACAGGTGCGGATGCTAATGCTTGATTGAAAGGGATCGAATTTTATTTTCAAGTTAAGAAAACTCCCGACTTATTAAAGGCAACCATTGCCGATATGCTATTAACTGGACCTGCCAAGATCTGGTGCGAAGAGTATAAGAAGGCTAATCAGCTTTTTTTGAGCCATATCACATGGGGTACCTTCAAGGTAGCATTTAAACTCCATTATTTACCTGTTGGGTTTGAGCAAGGCAGATGAACAAATTCCAAAATTTGGTTCAAGAAGATATAGTAGAAGTATACGCCAATGCATTTAGGGCATTGCAACCATATGGACCCACTATGACAGTGGCACAATTAGCTGACAAGTTTATTCGTGGGCTCAAGCCGGAGTTGACTTTGTTAGTCGGAGGGGTAACCTATCCCAGCTTAGAAGAAGCTATCCGAGTCTCCAAGTTTAAAGAGCAAGTCCAGAATCGGATTACCAAAAGTCGAGAGGAAACAACCCAACCTTGGAAATTAGAAAAGGAATACCCTCATAAGCAGAGAGAAAGATCTTTCGCGGCTTCTGGAGATACCAGAGGAAATGCACGTCCTACTCCAGAGAGGCAGCCAAAGGGACCAAGCCGGATGAGTTCCGAGGAACAGGAACGTTGCTGCCGAGAAAGATTGTGTTACTATTGCAAAGAAGCTGGGCATATTTCAGCTCGTTGTCCTAGAAAGTGGCAAAATAGGGGCAATGCAGGACCGCAAGCTAGTAGTGGGAACCCAGGAAACTGGAATAGGCCAGTAACGAGTAAGCCAAGTGTTAGTGGACCTCAAAATACTCATACAGAGGAGAGGCCTGCACGAGCTCAAGCGGTTACATTAGAAGAAACAGGAGTAGCACCAGATATGCGTGCATATGCCATTGGTGGAGACCCTGATGAATATATTGCTACTGACGTTATCCATCTACCAGGTAGCATTTGAATGCAACCCTTTCATTTTCTGATTGACAGTGGTAGCACACACAATTTCATTTCGCCTAGATTGGTTGCTCAGATGGGTTTGAGTGTCATTGTACGGAATCCTAGATCTGTAGAGTTAGCAGATGGTGTGATTAAGATATCAAATGGGTTTGTGCCTCGCTTGGACTTTAAACTTTGTGGGATAAAGTTTCATACTAACCTTGAAATCCTTGATCTGGGTAAGTATGATTTAATTCTGGGAATGTCGTGGTTGAAAGCTGTAGGGGCCTACATCGACTGTAAAGGCAAGGCTGTCCTTTGCACCTTGTCAAATGGCTCTATCAAGAGATTGGGTAGTTGCCCTATGCTTTATGGGCCTTCTGTGTTGACCTGCAAGCAGGCAAAGCACTATTTGCGCAAGGGAGGAGTCATGTATGTTGGAATGATAAGTAAAGCTGCAGAAATGCAAGAAAATATTGTTCCAAAAGCTATCCAGGTTGTGTTAGAAGAATTCAGGAATGTGTTTCCGGATAAGTTAACAGAACTCCCTCCCTTTCGTGATGTGAATCATGATATTGAATTGCTTCCAGGATCTGCACCACCTTCGCGACCTCCTTATCGTTTTAATGTGGTAGAGATGGCAAAACTTATGAAGAATTGGTAGAGCAAGGCTTTATTAGGCCTAGCACATCTCCATTTGGAGCTCCTGTCTTATTCGTAAAGAAGAAGGATGGAAGTCTGCGTTTGTATGTAGACTATAGGCTGTTGAATCAGGTAACTATCAAGAATGGTTACGCTTTGCCACGAGTGGATGATCTATTTGATCAATTAAGTGGTAGCAAGTTCTTTTCAAAGATTGACTCGCGATCTGGCTACCACCAGATCCGGATTAAGGAAGGGGATATCCCTAAGACTGCTTTTCGCACCAGATATGGGCATTATGAATTTGTGGTAATGCCATTTGGGCTTACCAATGCACCAGCCACTTTTATGAGGTTTATGAATGATGTTTTTCGGGCTCATCTTGACCAATTTGTGCTTGTATTTTTCGACGATATTCTGATTTATTCCAGAACACTTGAAGAGCATGTTGAACATTTGCACTAAGTTTTGAAGCTTTTAAGGCAATATAAGCTTTATGGTAAGGTTTCCCAATGCAGTTTTGCTCAAAAGCAGTTGATTTATTTAGGCCATGTTGTCTCCAACAAGGGAATTGAGCCGGATCCTGAAAAAGGTAAAAGCTATACAAGAATGGCCACAACCTCAATCTGTAAGGGAAATTAGGGCATTCATAGGATTAGCTGGATATTATCGCAAGTTTGTAAAGCATTTTTCCAGGAAAGCAGCTCCATTGGCCACCCTACTTCAAAAAGATTTAGCATTCCAATGGTCAGAGGTATGTAACCAAAGTTTTCAAATTTTAAAAGATGCCTTGACGCATGCACCAATTTTGTTGATTCCATCTATGGAGGGGGACTTTTGTGTGGTAACTGATGCCTCAGGCACTGGGATTGGATGTGCTTTATTACAAGATGGACATGTGTGTGCGTATGCATCAAAGAAACTTAATCCAGCAGAACGGAGTTATCCAACCCATGATTTGAAAATGCTTGCAATTGTGCATGATTTAAAGTTATGGAGACATTATCTTCTGGGTAAGAAATTTCTCCTCAAGACCGATCATCAAAGTCTTAAGTATTTCCTGACACAGCCTTAGCTAAATAATCGCCAGAAACGATGGATGCAACTGTTGCAGGAGTATGATCTCACCATAATGTATCAACCTGGAAAAGATAACGTAATTGCAGATGCGTTGTCCCTACGATCATATTGTGCTGCCATTAGTGTTGCTAATACAGCAATCTCACGCAATTGATCCAGGAGGATTCTTATTTCCAACCTATAGTAGTAGCACTTGAGAAAGGGGAAAACAAGAATCCCTATAAGATAGAAGCATCCAAGTTATTCTACCACAATCGGTTGTGCATACTGGATAATGTCGAGCTTAAACAGCAGATTATGAAAGAGGCTCATGATAGTCCAGTATCGGGTCATCCAGGAGTTCAGAAAACTTTTTGCAAGGTCCGCAAGCAGTTCTTTTGGCCTAGCATGAAGAAGGAAATCTTAAGCTATGTGGCCAGATGTTTACCATGTCAAAAAGTGAAAGCCTCTCACCAAAAGGTCGCAGGGGAATTGCAACCGTTGGATATTCCCGATACAAAATGGGAAAGTATAGGTATGGATTTTATTGTGGGATTGCCTAAGACCCGAGCCGGATATGATTCCATCTATGTAGTAATGGATCGTCCGCACCAAGCAAGCCTACTTTATGCCAACCAAAATCACGGCTACTGCTGCAGATGTTGCTAAGATTTTTATCAAGGATATATTCCTTCTGCATGGTATGCCCAAAGTTATCGTGTCAGATAGAGACACGCGCTTTGTTGGCCAGTTTTGGCGAGCATTATTCCACGGGGTTAGAACCCAATTAAGGATGAGCACAGCATATCATCCTCAAACCGATGGTCAAGTTGAAAGAGTTAATCAGGTTGTCGAAGACATGCTCTGGATGTATGTGCTCGAACATCCACACACTTGGGAATCTTATCTGTACTTAGTTGAGTTTGCCTACAACAATACATATCAAGATTCCATAAAGATGAGCCCATTTGAAGCCCATTGAAACAGTATATGGGCAAGAATGCCGATATCCCTTGACTTGGTGTAGTCCGCAACGTAAAGTTGATTTGGTCCAAACCATGGGAAAAGATATTGGGACACAGCTCTGAATTATTAGGCAAAATATTGCCAAAGCACAGAACCGACAAAAGCAATATGTGGATAAACGGAGAGGACCTCTAGAATTCCAGGAGAATGATATGGTATTCCTGAAAATTAACCCTAAGCAAGGTACATTGAGGTTTAAGAAAGCTGGCAAACTAGCACCTAGATATGCAGGTCCTTTTAAAATCGTACAGAGGATCAGCAAGGCTGCATACCATTTATAATTGCCTATTGACGTCAAGGTCCATAATGTATTCCATGTTAGCAACTTACGCAAGTATCTCAGTGATCCATCACATATACTGCCGCAAGATAATTTGGTTGCAGTAGAAGAGACACTCGCAGTAAAACCACAAACAATTTTGCGGGTTGATACTAGGGTACTGAGGAATCTCACCATCGAGAAATATCTAGTGCAATGGGCAAGATATCCGCAAGAAGATGCGACATGGGAAGACGCTGACAAGTTCAAGAAGTTATATCCGACCTTTCCCATAACTCATGAGGACATGAGTTAATTTTACAAGGTGAGAATGTAACGAACCGAGTGGCTTAGACTAGCTTATAATTGCATGTTTCTAGTAGAAGAACTATAAGGTAAGGGGCGTAATGGCCTGCCTTGTGTCAGTATTGGATTGTGTAAGATCATTGTTGATATGCTTCCATGGGTATGTTGGGGCGGCATTTAAATTTACAAAAACACTTTAGTTAAGGTTATTTAAAACCTTAATAGGTTAAATTCAAAAGAGTAAGCACCGTAAAATAGGGGAGAAAGGATCAGGTTTGTGGATATTACGGAACCATGCTAAAATCTAGCATCCAGCATACCGGATGGGCATCTGGCAGTGGGGATGGATTACCAGGTATAGGTCTGATTCCCTGAGCAAGCATATAAGAAGCAGAAGGAGTTGGCCGGATGGTGAAAGGAGGAGAAAAGGGAAGCGATTGGGGGCTGAGCAAATTAGAGGCTGAGCAAGAACAAAGAGTCCAAAGCCAAGAATTCAGGTGGGGATTTGATCTGTGTCTTGATTTTATGGCCTGATTGGGGGTTGGATTGTGTAGAGCAGTTTTTGTGAGGCATAGACACCATCGCCATGTGATCCAAATCACAGTCTAGAAGTAGAATCAGGTTAAATTGCTCTGTCAATTCAAAAGCAGTATACCCTGATTGAATTCGGCCTTTAGAATCTGGAAATCCAAGCTTGCATTCAATTTCTGTGAAGAACCATCATTTTGCCTGCCTACCTTCTCTGCCATTTTCGGAAGAGATCCCTGGCTTGGGCGAGCTAAGAAATCTAGCCGGCCAGGCCAAAAGGGCCGCTGTTGGGCGCCGACGATTCTATTACAGGTTTTTTTTTTAATTGCTATTGAAGGGGGATACCAGGGTCCGGTATCCCCAGACCTTTAAAATCTTACATTAAAGTTAAAGTTTTAAAACCCTAAGTTGTTTTACAATTGTAGTTATCATTGACCAACCTGCTAGGCAAATATACCTTATGAGACCCAAGATCCCAGCTAGCCGAGAAACTAGAGTTTTATCCTACTCATATGACCTGTCTTAGAATTTGATAAATTGTTGCCGGCTCTTAAAAACTATCTAGGGCTTGAATGTTGTTGCTAGTCCAGTATTAGGAGAAGTACCGGCCTTACTAGTATCTGATGTGGGATGTTTATACGTACATTTGAGATTGCTTTGTAAATATGAATAGGGTTTGGGGTCACTCTACGGAAATTGCATTATATATCTGAGATGGTATTATGGGATATGGTGCATTTGCATCAAATGATGTTGTGCATTTGCATTCAACGGCCCACCTTCGGAGGGGTGGGATGGCCGTGTAACTCCGCATCTGTGCCAGATGGCCTGACGGATGAGTTGAATCATGTACGTACAGATGGAGAGAGTGGTCTGCTTGGTGTCGCCACCCAAGGATTACGCTTGTCATGTAGTTATGCATGGAATATGTGGTTATAGAATGTGCTAACCTTTTGCAGGGGGAGTATTGACGTAACAGGTAAATAATGTATTATTGTTATGAATGAATGTGAAGATCCCAATGCTCCTCCCCACTTAGTCCTTGTGGACTAACCCCGGATGTCTGTTTGTATGTAAGATGGCACGTCCTGAAGCTACCATCGTGTTGGACCTGGACTCCTTCGTCACCTGGTGGTTTAATGAGACGGAGGATGAACCCGCTCGGATGTCCAAAGAAAGAGTTTACGAAATCATAATGTCATTATTCAGGCAATTGTACTATGCGCAGATGCAACCTCGAATTGAGGCCAGGGACCCGGAGCGGGATGGGGAGTCTTCTTCCGGGGGTAGCTCTAGCAACTCCTCCTCGGTCACTTCCGAGGAGGGGAAAGAAGGGGATAAGCACGAGTGACGGGGTGGCTTGGGTTATGTATATTATGTGTGGGTATTTTTATGTGGGTGCAATGTGAACTATTTCGATTATGTGTGGCCTTGGCCCTTATGTAAGTTATTTGGTTGTAACAAAGCTTTATGAATAGAAGTTCATGATTACATGGTTGTCTATATCCGAATTATTTAGTGCAACAGCCTAGGCCAAGGGGCTAGGTCCATTTCATGTAACTAGTGGTAACCTCTATTCTTTCCCCGTTATAATAGAAGTCATAGTTCATTGACCTAATGCCAAAAAAAATGATCTTAGTCTTATTAAGATTCACACTCATTTGCATTTTATCACAAAAGGAAGCAAGCATAGTTATATGTTGTTGCATGTCCTCCTGCCCAATATGACTATGTCATCTGCGTATAAGAGCAATAAAAGCATATATCCTCCTAGCTTTGTTCCCTCACCTCCGTGTTATAAAATCCAAGACTCCAATTCATCAATGAATATGCCAAATAGTGGAGGTGAGAGCGGACAGCCTTGCTTCACGCCTATGTTACTATCAATCTTCTCTTGGCATTGCGCAAAAAGCGGGAACGACAGTTGTGCCCATACCTTCTCATACATTTGCAATACTACATATCTAAGATGTGCCAAAACTTCAATTTTCTTCATTCATACCTATAAGCCTCCTCGCTTGACTGTATCAAATGCTTTTGTTAGATCCACAAAGAGGACAAAAAGAGGCCTTTTCATCTTCTTTACGGAATCTATAATTGCTTTTAAGATGAGAAGGTGATCGATGGTGGATTTTTGGGCTGAAACCCTGCTTGCGCCTTGGCTCTGACTTCTTTTGTTTCCGCCCATTTGTTGATTTTCTATTCCATAATTGAGACAAACAGCTTAGAGAAAAGACTGCCGATCATAATCATTCTATAATTGTTGGGATCTGTTTTATCTCCTACCTTGTGTATAGGAACTACTCGGCTTGTGCCCCAGGATGGTGGAAGACCTTCTATTAGTGCAGCAGAGTAACCTATTTCAGATCCATCTGAAAACTGGGAAAGGATTCATTGCATACCCTTTCCTTTAAATAGGGCAAAATCGTCTTTGAAAATACTTCCACTCAATAAGGCAAAATCGTTGACAATCGTCTTTGGTCTTAGATAATTTTTTGGCCGGAAGGATTTACGCTGGTAAAAGTCTGAGGCGGTTCACGACTAATGAAGTCGCGAATGCGCCGCTGAGACTGACGGCTCCGCGGAAAACATTTTCCGACCAAAAAATATCAAACATAATGATAACCACCCTCAAACTTCATAGTATTTTTTTTATGGTTATCATTATGTATGCATTAACCTAGCGAGAAAGAGAAAAAATAATAACTATTAAACAGCTCAGCGTAATAAACACAAAAAAAAATTACAAAGCTTGTAACAGGCTGATGCAAGAAATGAGAACCTCCAATTGTATTTTGAATAAAAGAGAATAAATACAATAGAGTTCCAAAAATAGGGAACTAAATATGATGTGCTGTAACGTCTAGATTAGACTAACAGAATAACAAACAGAATAACAAAGTGTAACAAACAACTCAACGTGTACATGCTAGGTGTCATGTCTTGTATGCTCCAACAAGCTTTGCCAAGATATACCCCCTCCATCGCCAGATTTAAGCATCCATTTTCAAACAACCGTAAAGTCTGAAAGCTTGCTGCTTAATGTGCAGGAACTCCAGAGCAAGTTGGAGCTTTGTGTTTATGCATGCTTTGAGTGTTGTTTTTGTGGGAGCAAAAGTGAGATTGTTTTGCCGGAGCTTTGGCAACTTTAGTAGCTTTGTTTGCAAAAGAGCAGAGGATTTTGGATTTTGTTTTCTTCTTAGTCTTCGCAGGCTTGGCCGAAGCTGCTGGACTTTAATTCTCTTGACAATGGCCGAAATACCTTCTTATGGCTCTTTTTGCCCTCAAAACCTTGGACTTGGCAGAAACTAACATTAATTTTTCCTTTCCATCATCTTGGCTTCTATAATGAGCTTTTTCTTGGGTTGTTGTTTGTGGTATTCAGGTCTTTCCTATGGAAATAAAATTAGATGGACCATCTTGGCATGGCTAAATATGATTTCTTGAAATGATAAGTTGCGTGCTCTGTAGTAGGGAATAGGAACAGAGGTCCATCAGACTTAAAAACTAGCAATGGCCTTTTGCTAGAGTAGATCTTTTTATTTCCAAGGTGATCAATCCAGGTGCTTTCATAAATTGCTCGACCTATGATTTAAGGGAGGTCAACCTCCTCCTCATGTGGGTTATGGTGTAGATAACGCCCTGGCCTGAGGACGTTATTGAAAAAAAAAAATTGAGATGGAAGATTTTTTCTTGGCAAGGCTCGAAATGAAAGCAGGGTAGAGTCTTTCTTGGCTGGAATGGAAGCAGGGCGCCGAAATGGAAGCAGGCTAGTGTTTTTCTTGGTAGGAGGTGGCTATGGCAGTTCAAGCGAAGCTAGACCAAAGTTTTCTTGGCTCTATTTTTGAGCTCTAGTTTTGAACTCAAGCTTTTTGAGCTCTAGTTTTTGCGCTCAAGCTTTTAGCCTATTTTTAAGCTCTATTTTTTAGAACCCGTTGGCATGCAAAACTCTGTTCTCAGAGAAGCACTCAATGAAGCACAATGAAACCCTGTTCCGGCAAAGTTCCAGCAAAGCACAATTGAAATCTCTGAAACAGGGCAGAAAACTTTGAAAGAAGGTTGCAGAGTCTATGAAACGGGCTTGTAATCTGCAGAAACAGGGTATAGAGAAGATAATATGGCATTTTCCACAGATTATCCTAGGGTGTTATAGAAGATTTCCATGAATTTTCAACGCAGGCATCTTACTACTTGGTAACAGCGGTCAAACCAACGGTCCAGATTAAATCTGAACCTGTAAACCTGAGAACTGGGGCGTTAAGGAAAGAAAACCCTCTCAACTAATAGCCTCGATGGTTATTTTCCATAATCCACTTGAGAGGGTGATTAACCTTCTTATAAGCACCTAGTTTGTCATAAAAACCACCATAAAACCACAACAAAACTAGCATAAAACTCTGGAGCCCAGTTTGTGAAGGCGGATAACACTCTAGAACTCGGGTGTTATGCCCTATTATAACAAACCCATAGGGCATAACACCCTTCTTCCACGTTGTTATCCCTCTTATCACAACGATGCAAACATGATGATCCATATGTCCAAAGTTCAAATCTCTTTCCAACGTATAGATATTTTTTTCTCGGGCCCTTTTATATGAACATGCTTTTTCTAACCAAATGTAAATGTTTGTGTTATATATAAGACTGCACCTGCAGAGACTAATGTGTCAGAAGCTAGGCTTTCAACCTTCAAGCATGTGCATCCGTTGATTCCAGCTGAATTTTGAGCTTCAAAAAGCATATTATACTTCGAATCGAAACGTTTAGGCCATCAATACAAGCTAGGACATATATTACAGACAGAATCGAGACTCTGAGATAGCAATACCTATTCATTCTGTTGAATCAGCGCTTATAATTTGTCTAGGGACTAAAAATTCAAGCCTGTGTTTGTAAACTTTCCAGCAAATTTTCTTCAGCTGGAATTGCGATAGCAACTTCTCCAATTTCCATGGGATTGTTGCTTTGAATTAGACTAGTTCAGCAAACAGGACATGAAGCATGAGAATATAACCACATATCAATACATTCAAGATGGAATCCATGTTTACAAGAGGGCAAAAGTCGAACCAATTCTTCAGCTTGAGAAAATGCCCCAAACAGACTGCACAGCAATCGAAGTAGAGTATGTCAGAATTGGAAGCCAATCCATGTTTTCTTTCCCTAATCCATCGCCATGGCAAGAAAGAAGGTTTTTTCGCAAATGAGAAACGAGAAACTAAGAGAGCATTGGATATGGTATCAAGTTGACCAGAGCTGAGAGAAAGGTGAAAAGTACCAGGGGCTTGAACATGAATTTCACTGTTTGAGCCCAACTTGACAGCACCACGGCAGGGAATAAGTTGCTAGAGAAGCTTGAAATGGTTGACCATAATAGAGGTACACGCTGAGTCAACAGTAAAGATTGTTGGAGAACAATCAATGGCAGGGGTATCTTCAGAAAGAAAAGCAGCATTTACACCATTGATGGAGTCTTCAACAACAAGAGAATCTTCAATAAAAGAATCAATATCAAAGGTATCTTCAGAAAGAAAGGCAGCATCGACACTATTGATGGAGTCTTCAACAATACAAAAATCTTCAACGAAAGAGTCTGTTGTCAGTTCAGAAATACAGGCTTCTGCAAGAATTTCAAAAATGTCAGTTTCTTCCAAAATACAAGATTCTTCCTGGAGAGATAGCCCTTCAACCAAATTTGATGTTTGAGCAACTGAAATGGGTTTGGTATACTGAGAGGCAGATGATGAAGGACTGGAGGTAGAATGTGAAGAATGAGGAATGGTTTACTAGGACACCGATACGCATAGTGTCCATAATCCATGCATATTCGGCACTGATCTTTGGTCACTCTAGAAATAGGTCCAGCAGCAGATGTTCTCCCATCTTGAGGAGGAGTCTTGATACATTGCTGAGACAGACAGGCATGTTCATGCTTGCTTTTTCCACCCCTTTCTTTACGCATAAGAGTTAGCTCAATTAGATCATCAACAATCTCTTCCCAGGTGGCACTCTTCTTGCTAAGAAGCATGAGATCTACAATGTTTCCCCAAGATGCAGGAAGAGATTTATAAAGATGTAATTTCTTCTAAACAGTGGAGAGATATGCTCATCGCCAGCATCTACCAGGGTAGTTGCACGAAAGGGTGTCTCATATTTCTTGTATAATGTAATAATAGGTTACACTAGGTTAGTGTAGTTAGGGGGAAAAAATTAGATTTTACATGACATTTAATGCTAGCAACCAACGTGAAAGATTCCATATTTAATTATGGTAACTAACAAAATTCGTGCAATGAATTTGAAATTGGAATCACCTTCGATTTCGGACTCCCTCGAATTCTCCTCCCAACCGATTCAATCTGTTCCCAGATCAATCGAACCTAAAAAATCAGAAAGCCCCATTTTGATCTTGTTTTTACAGTGGCAGAATTCATTGTTTTGGGTGACGAAGCTATGGAAGAAGGTAGGTTGGAAGCAAGAGCAGAAGACTCTACTGATGAATCAGATCAGGGCAAGAACCCAACAGGTTCCCAAGGGAAGTCAAAACGAAAATCTTGTGATGCTGGATATGTGACAAAAGGTGTAAGAAGAAAGGTGAATGAAGTTGTTGATCTTATTGTGCAACAAGTCTCTAATTTGGACCCAAAACACCAAATTACTTTTGCCAAAAGACTCTTGCAGGATAAAAGGTTATATTTTCTGTTCGAACCCATCCTTGGGAAGCCTGAAGAGGCTATTGTGAAGGAAAAATGGTAAAAATCTCTCGGGGATGGCCTTCAAGAGGTGAAAAGAGCAAATAGCAATGATAAACTTGCCGCTAAAACACTGTTCTTGCTATGGTAGTTGGAAAAGAGGGAGAATCATTGAAGCGTACAAAGGCAGCCAAATTGTTGAAATTACATCCACGGAATATGAGCCTTGCAGCAAAAAGAAGGAAGGAAATGTCATTAGGTGGAGCAAATCTATGGGCATTAGCAGGTCGAAAACCCAGAACAAATGTTGTAGATCAGGCTATGAAGAATTTGATTGCCCAATTTTGGTTGGATAACACAAAAGTCTCACCAAAAGTTAGAGATGTGATGAAGAAAAGGACACAGGCAATTCAATACATTGACATTACACAGGTACAAATTATACATTGCCTTGATTTGATTATACAAATATATGTACTTGGGTGTTATTCTTAACATTGAAACAATATTCATAATTCTTTCTAATTTACCTTATGAGTGTAATAATAGGAAAATTTACTTTGCTTTATGGTTGTACAAGTTTCAAATTGCTGTTTTACATTTCTTCCCAATTGTTCAAATTCATTACAGAGGTAGACTCTTGAAAGTAAGGATGTGAAAGATGTAGGATGTGTAATAGATGTGAAAGCTGTAATAAATGTAGGATGTGGACAAGATTGTAATTTGTATGTGAAGCTATAGTAGATGTATTTGAAATCTTGAAATGTATTGATGTAAACTCTGTTTCTATGCATTTTACAGGCTGAATTATATCAGAACTTTGTGGATCAGCATCCCGATGTTGGAATTGGCATTAGACAGTTTATATACTTAAAACCAACATGCATACGGAAGCTAAAAGAAAGAAACACTTGCTGTTGTGTCAAACACGAGCAAAGGCAGATTTGTTTAGGAAAGCATTTAATATGATGAGGTCAAAAGTCCATGAGAACTGCTCTTGCAAATGTAGAATTTGCAACTCGGAAGACAATCTTTGGAATTTGTCAGCAAAAAGAAAAGGACATTTGAGAATGTCAAAGATGCTTTGGAGAGCCATGGTATGTGATAGAGCAGAAGATGAGGAGTGGCACTATCTAAAATGTATAAGTTCAGCTTGTGGAAATTGTGGAAAAAAGAAGATTGAATTATGTCCAAGGGAGGAGAGTGAAAGCATTGAAGAACCTGTTGCATGGCAAGCCTATAGCTATGTGAATGAACCTTCAAGAAAGGGAAGTTCTGAAGGTGATTGACAAGAACAAAGAAAGGCAAAATGCATGTTAGATAATATGTTTGATCATATGGCTAAATTTGTACATCATAACTTTGTGGCACATTGGCAAAGCAAGCAATTCAAGGAATCCATTAGAACGCCGGGATGATGTTGTACTATCGGTTGTTGATTTCTCGAGAGAATTATACTCGAAACCATTCAATGAGATCCAAAGCAACATTGGTACAACGAAAGCGACATCAGCATTTTAGTTCATATCACAATGTTCAAGGTTAATGGAAAAATGAGGAAATGTGTGCACTTCTTCATTTCAGATGATAAGACACATGATACTCACTTTGTACAGGATGCATTCAGGTTGCATCTTAAGTGGTTGCAAGAAAACGATGGCAGTGAGAAGAAGTTTCACTTAGTTTGGTCTGACGGGTGTGCAGCCCAATTCAAATCGAGACGAGCATTCTATCATGTAACCAGGTATCATCATGAACATAAAATAAGAATGCAATGGAATTTTTTTGGTTCAGGACATGGTAAAGGCAACACATGATGGAGAAGGGGCTATTATGGCTATGGCTTGAGGCAGAACAAAGAAAGAAGGAGGGCAAGGTGGTCATAAATGCTAAAACTGCTTGTGATGTTTTGAGAGAAAAAAAATCAGATGTGGAACGGGTTTTTTGGGAGGTTACTAACATTGACAGAAGACAAAGACTTGACGTGTTGCCAGTCAAAGGTGTGCAGACAATTCATTGCGTCTCATCGATAGACCCTAGTGATCCAACCAAGCTACTATGCAGGTCTCTTTCATGTTTTTGCAAGGCATGCATAAGTTTTGATTGGCCTGCTTGTGAGAATGTTGGCCATTGTGGTAAGTGGGATTTAAGAAAACTAGAGCCTACAAATCAGAACAGTCTAGGAGATGATGAGAATGAGCTACAAGACTTGTGGGCAAATGACATAGACAATGTGGATGAGACAATCCAAGTTGGAGATTACTTCGGATCATTCGCAGCTCCAGACAATTATGAAGGGATGGCCTATTATATCATACAATGCACCGGAAGTGAAACATGCTCTTGAAGTAGACGCGTCATGGATGACTATGGGAATCAATTTTACCGTGGTGATGAAGTTATATCAGGTGAATATTTTCAGCTAATACACCGCTGCCATGAAGTATAAATTACTTAAAGGAAAGAAGGTCCTTGTCCATCCCGAAAAAAGTGATAGGGGCGAGATTTCCATTGAGCCATCAAAGATAAAATAAAAGGTGTTGCTTATGCATATGAATTATCCAACCTTGGCACGAAATGCTTTTGGGAAATCTGCCCGAGATTGTAGATCGTATGTAAACCGAAGATTTTTTATCAAAATCCCCTAAAATGAGAAAATGACCGTCACATAAAATTGTTTACCATATTTATCTGTATTCATCATTTTCATGCCAAATCAATTGTATTGTGT
The DNA here is from genome assembly GCA_021234155.1 of Isoetes taiwanensis. Taxonomy (NCBI): domain Eukaryota; kingdom Viridiplantae; phylum Streptophyta; class Lycopodiopsida; order Isoetales; family Isoetaceae; genus Isoetes; species Isoetes taiwanensis. The sequence goes on along the minus strand of JAJEKV010000010.1, from coordinate 17,284,569 downwards.
GCTCTCATTGTATAAGGAAGGTTGTGTGAAAAGTCGGCCAGATATCTCTAACTGATTGGGAGTAATTGAATACATTGACTAGGTCAAAACTAGGTCAATGACCCGCATGTAATACAAAATACATCTGATTTACATTCAGTGGACATCAAATCAAACTTTTTTTATGCATGATCTTTTTATGCATGATTTTTTTGTGCCTTATCTTTGAACTGAAAATTGCGGACTTACATGCTACTATACAAGTCAAGAATGTGCAAATATTGTCATTTAAAAGTGGACAAAATTTTTGTATTTAAAGATGAAGATCTGGTTACAATATGTTTACGGTTACAATATGAAGAAAAAGTTACAATATGTTTTACAAAATTTCACTTCATCTCATGTCAATATGTTACATGTCAACTCCTTTCACATATCTTCATTTAGTTCCACATGTATGAAGTTGGGGCTGCATGATCGATAAACAACATGAGATGGTTAGTACACGTAATACTTTTACTTAATCTTTAGAAGACTATTAATTAATTACCTCTTAAAGTATGCAAGGCAGGAGCTCATGATGATCCGAAGGCGTGTCTAAATATGCCGCCATAGCAAAGCTAGATCTCATCGTCATGGGTGCCGTGGATATCGGGCGCTCGAGAGCCCGTGCTTCGCCGAAGAACTTGTCTCCTCGTCATCGAGGTCATCGACCATACATGTGTGAGTGCATGCAGCCCGCAATTGCATCCAGGAACTGCCATACTCATATGTGATCCCGCTCCATAACCAACTTGTCAAATGCATCAATTGGTGAATGAAGCGGGTGATCCCTCACGTATGTTGAAATCTCATCCGCATTGCAGGAGCCCTTCAATCCGGGGGGGTAGAGTGCGGTCATAACGTTATCATTTTGTTTGTTAAGTGTCCATGGTGGTATACAAATGTATGAGTATAGGGGATTTAATGAGCACTTGTATTGTGCATCATCAGAGCCCTCCTATGATACTTGGGAAATTCAGTTGAAATAACTTCCAAGTTCTTCACATAAAGATTTTTTGACGGGTTTATTCTAAATGGAAGCACCCAACATCTACTTCTTCCAAATATGAATTTCAGATCCGGAAAGCCCTCTACTTTTAGCTGCTCAATTGTTAGCCCTGTGCCTGGCAGACACACAGGTCTATACTTGCTGCATGAGGGCGAGGCCCCACTGGCCACGGTGTCCAAGAAGAGGGATCCACAAAGAGCCCACGGCGGGTCAAAGCTCCTCCAAGAAGCGAAGACCCAAAGGTAGGACCCTGGGCGGGCCACTACTTGTCTCATTAGCACTACGCGACAGCATTCGGATTCTGCTCGAAAGTGCCCAAGTAGTGGAGCACGCGTTGTCATGATGAGGATCAGATTCAGGCCCGTGAGGCCACTCAGGTGTTCCTATATATTGTAGCATTTTTGCTCCTTCGAAAGGGTTCAGAGTGTTCTTTTTGTGTCACTACAGAGCGCATATGCTTTGGTCGCTGTGCCAGCGCTCTTTTGAGCCTTCATTGTACACTTGTTTTGATCAATGGATTGCCGTGTTCTCCACAAGTGTCTTGTGTGTTTCATTGTGTATTGCAATTGCTGTTTTATCTGAGTTTTTCTTGTTCTTTCCTCTGTTAGCAAAAATCCCGCCGTGACAAGAGTGTCTCGGGATTTACCCTGGGACTTCAAGGATCTCACAGAGATCCGTCCCTCAGCGATCCTGCGCCCGGACCCCAAACACCGGGCGCTGTTGTCGCTCACTTCAAAGTCGTATTGATACCATGTTCAATCCCTTCTTTACCCCGAGCGATATTCAACACCGGATGGAGTCAAGACGCCGCCGCCATGAACTGCGCGACGCCTCCCCGCGAATATGTCCACATACACTCCGTTCGATTGTCTCTTCTCAGGTATGAGCGCAACTGTTCCACCTACACCACGACAACTTTCTGGACCGACCTCCCTCGTGGAAGGTCGCCATTGTTCCGTTCACGCTCGCCACATCATGCGAGAGGCTGCAACCTGACCCTTTGAATTTACTCCACGGAATCCCCAACTCAAGATCCGATGGAACCACCGTAATTTTCTCTGGAACATCCGCAAAATGTTTTTCTATTGGTAATCTTTTCTTTAGGAACGGTACCACCGCTTCCACCTTTATCCAATTCCCCACCACCAATTTCCTTTAATTTGTTCCCCTGCCTTTGTTTCATGCATCACAACCTTTGTTCCCACTACAACCGCCCGATTACCTCTTTTTACTAATCTCACACAACCTATGCCGGTTTGCATTACCTATCGGCAACCAACACCCTTTTGTTTTTCTTTTCCACAAATGCAAACACCCATTCATCTATACTCCTACACATGCTTTAAAACTCAATATCCACTCTTTGGAAATGATAAAGGTAAACACATAGACCCGAGTGCTCGGGGCTCACATGGATGAATTTGAGTCACTTGCGGATCTCAATGGTCACTCCGATCCAAAACTAAAATTCCACATCTTTTCGACGACCTGGCGTGGAGCACCCCCCGAATGGCCGATGGCAAAACAAAAGCCACTTGGAAACAAGATTGGATACACATGAAGACCTCTTTTTCTTTTCCCATTACGGCACCCTTTGCGGATGATCAACAACTGCCGAGCGACCTCAACACACAAAAGGAGAACCGGGGAGAATCTGCGAGACTTTTTGCGGCCGATTTGCAGATCTTAGTCAACAAGTTGAAGGAATTTCCAACCCAAAGCCAAATTCTAGTGTGGTTTCTTCAAGGCTTACCCTCTCACATCCGATTTATGACTGAGTATTTGCGCCCCAAGACATTACAAGAAGCCATTGAATTAGTCAATCACTCTGTTCATGTTTCCTCACGCGGTGATCAAGCCACGATACTCCCATTTCCCTCGGCTACACCCAGCACCTCATTTGCGCTCCACGGCAGTTCCCCCAAGAAATAACATTTGGTGTACTATTTGCCAGTACTCAGGACATCTGGCGAATGAGTGTAACTCTGTGGATAGCATGATCCATTGCAAACGCTGCAACATGCAGAACCACACCACTGAAGAATGTACAAATCCACGACCAAATCCGTATCGACATCGTCTTGTTCACCAAGTGCAGAAGGTACCCACGCAAACTCAACCACAGACACAGGCACAGCCACGACAACAACAACAACCCCAGCAACAACAGCAACCACAACGTGGACCTCCTCGTTCCACTTTTGATCCAAGCAAGTCCCAATGTTTCAACTGTGACCAATGGGGTCATCGACCTGCAGATTGTCCTCAACTTCCTCAAGTTCAAATACAAATTCCACGGCACCAATCAAACCCGCGGCGGGCCTCTTACACCTTTTCAAGTATGGGAAGCCAAGGGAAGGCAAGGCCCACGCCCAGTGCTCAAACGGCCACCACGGCCACCACAACAACAACCACGCCAACAGCAAACAACTCAAAAACAATTGGATGATCAACTCCAAGAAGAAATTTACCATGCAATCAACACCAGCCTTGAATCCTCCAACTGGATTGAGGTTCTCCCTCATTCCCCACGCCATAAGCACCCGTGCACCAAGTTTTTGCCCGATTCTGTACGGTACCGAGCCATCAACCAAATCTGTTCATTTTGCACCCAATCTGGATCAACTACTTCCTCATGTTCAACCTAAACTTCGCAAAAGTCTGCTTCAACTCATCGAACGTGCAGAAGGTAAGGCACTCAAGTCTGTCAATGCTACCACACGATCGGGAGCCACGACCACGAATGCCACGACATCTGCAACACCACCACTCAACATTGCTGCTGAAGTCGACCTCCTCAACAATGTAGCGACATCTATTGCCGAGCAACAACAACCCACCGGATCCACCACAACTACACGCAATCCCTCCCGAACTTCAACAAGAACTTGCTAAAATCAAAATTCCTCTCAAATTTCACGACTATCCTACAACTATGTCCAAAGACTACGAGCACATTTTACAAAACCTGTATTACATTAATGCAGTCGCCACATCAACACCCACGGTGCATGCACCGCGTGGGCCAAAAGGCCGTTCACCATGTTCGGTCGATGGTGGCGGCCCAAATCAATCTTATTACAGATAATCTCGAGGCGACAATTGGGCATAAGGGAGCTCCATCGCCCTTATGACATCAAGCTGCGAATGGCCATATCACGCGACCACAAGGAGTTACACAACCAATACCGGTCCAATATTGGAGATCTACAATTTACCATGGAATTCGGTGTTTGGAGAGCGAGAGAAGATCAGGGAGATTATGAAATGTTAGTAGGACGACCCTTTTTGAGACAAGCTAAAAGCATTCACTCTTTGGGCCACGAGATCAACTTGTTATCACGGATGGCAAGCTCATCGCCCGCGATGGATCTGACCACGGGCGGATCATTTCTCAGAGATCTTATTTGAATCGACGGTGATGACGAACAAGTTTGCAACACCTATCAGTTACAAGCCAAGGGTTTGCCACTCCACGGCTTACCGAATACAATCAACCATGGGAAGACATGGATATTGATAAAGGCATAAGCAACGCTGGTTGACCCCTATTTGACACCTTGTAACAACGTCACATTGGTTCCACATGAGGAGGCGGTACCCTTCCTCCTCCTCACATTCAAGAAGACACCACACCAACTCCTAGTGGCACGCCACTATTTTTCAAAATTGGTCAACATGAACATCCTGCGTACATCGGAGCCAGACCCACTTTGCTCGGGATGATCAAGTCATTCCACACATTCAAACTCCTGCGGTAGACATAATTGATATTGGAACAAATCAACCAATCCGATTGGCTTGGCGACCTCACGCCAAAGAGGGGGAGCAAGCCATTGGCGCTTATTCAAACGTTTCAAGCACATCTTTGCTTGGGCTACAAAGACCTCCGAGGTATCAAGAAAGAATTGGGACAACTCTCGATTCCCACCAAGCCCGGATGCTAGACCCATCTAGCAACGGCGATCGGCTTAACCCAAACTACCGCGGAAAAGGTTAAAGCCGTAAATTGATTGACAAGCTTTGGACGACTGGACTTATCTACGAGGTCAAACATTCAGAATGGGTAAGTCCTATTGTTATTGCCCTCAAACATAATGGAAAAATTGGCGTTTGTGTGGATTATAGAAAACTCAATCAAGCCCGGACGGGGATCATTTCCCTCTCCTTCCACCCGGATCAAGTGTTGGAAGATGTAGCAGCCACGAGATGTACTCCTTCATGGGCCGGCTTCTAGGTTATAATCAAATATCCATTCGAGAAGAAGATCAACTAAAGACTACCTTCACTACTCCATGGGGTACCTTTGCTTACAAAGTCGTTCCTTTTGGATTGTCAAACTCACCATCCACATTTCAACGCATTATGCTTCTTTGTTTTCAAAGAGTACATGCAAGTTCATCCCTTTCTGCAAGTCTTTCGGGATGACTTCTCCACTTACACCCGCGTTATGGACCATTTGGTAAAACTTGAACTAGATTTTTTCAATTTGTGATGAATCACGGAATTAGCCTCAATCCGGAAAAGTGCACCTTACGTGTCACCTCGGGTGTACTACAGGACATGTGTCATTGAGTCGACGCGGCATTACAACGGACCCGGCCAAAATCAGTCAGTGTCATCGAGAGCATATCCACAGAACATCAAGGACACCGCGTTCCTTTCTTGGCAAAGTCAACTTCTATGCCACCTTTATTCGAGAATTGGCACCGATTGCCGATCAATTCCAAACCGACCGGAAATCCATACACATGGACTTGGACATCGATGCAAATCAAGCTTTTAAAGAACTCAAAGTCAAGCTCCACGAAGCCCCGGGTGCTAGTACCACCTCAATGGGACAAACCATTCCATGTCCATGTTGATGTTTAGGCTTTCTGCGATTGGGCTATTTCTAGCTCAAGAGTATGCACCATCGGGACAAGCCCATCCAGACACGCCGAGAAAACTCAATCCGGCTGGCGCAACTATTCTGGCCCGCGGAAAGGGAAGCCCTTGGCCTTATCTTTTTTGTGTACAACGCTTTCGACACTATCTTCTTGGTAGTCAAATTACCGCTTTTATGTGGATCATCAAGCTCTTCTATATTTAATCAATAAGCCAAACCCCACGGGCGAATTGCTTTCGATGGATATTGATATTGCAAGAGTTTGCCCCCTTTTGAAATTATTCACGCCGGGGACGCTCACCGCGGCCCCCGACTATCTTTCACGCATATTAATAACGCGGATGATCCTCGGAAGGAGTTCACGATGCCCTTAGGATGCTCAACTGATTTCCCTGGTCACCGCCCGCCTCATTGGTACCACGACTATCAACGCTTTCTCCTCGGGCGCACTCGCGTCAAGTGACCACAGCTCTCTTCCGTAAAGACAACTTACGCGATAAACAACAATTCCTTCGCTGTGCGAGATTATCACGATGGTTGCTGGCCATCTCTATAAATGTGGCAAAGACAATGTGCTCCGAACGATGTGTTCTTCCTCCGCGAAGTCCCTGATCTAGTCAAACAAGCCCACGAAGGACTTGGAAGTGGTCATTTCACGAGACACAACCACCGGCAAGGAAACTCCTCTTCTTGCTGGGTATTCTGGCCCGCTTTTCAAAGATGCTCACAAATACACGCGCCGCGTGTGATGTTTGTCGAGGCTTGGTAGACCCACGGCCCGTGGCTGGCGCTCACGCCAATATGCGCCTCTCCCTTTGCCAAATGGGGTATGGATTTTTGTTGGTCCCATGGACCCCACTGCAATCAACACTAGGGCACGCTACATTCTAGTCTTCACGGACTATGCAACCAAATGGGGCCGGCGTGCTCTACTCCGACAACAACGGTTTGCTAAATGCATTGCTTAAGGTTCTCTACAAGAACATCATCCGCTTGATTTGGATGTCCCTTAGAATTAGTTAGTGATCGTGGAGTTCATTTCATCAATCACACTATTCTTTGAACTCACTAACTATCGCACATTCATCACGAGAAAAGCCGCCTTACTATCCCGTGGTAATGGTTTTGGCCGAAAAGCACAAACAAGGTGCTTATCCACATTACGAAGAAGATTTGTGATCCTACAAGAAAAGATTGGCAAGATAAGTTACCTACGGTTTTATGGGCTTACAATACAACATACAAAGTAGCAAGCCTGGTCAAACACCTTTTCGACTTGTGTATGGCCAAGAGGCTCTTATGCCTTTTGAGTTCATTTTACCCTCACTCAAATTTCAGCTTAGCAAGAACATAATCCATCGGCAGACTTTGCAAGAACGAGTTTATCAACTGGAACAAACTGGATGAACTTGAAGAGATGCTTTTCTTAGACTTCAACAAGGCAAACAACTACAAAAACAATGGCATGACAAACACATCAAAAACAAAACTTTTCAAATTGGCGACTTAGTTCTTCTTTTCTACGACTCGAGATATCAACAACATCCCGGCAAACTCAAGCTCGGATGCACGGGACCATACAAAATTTCGAGATACCACATCACGAGTTTTACAATTACAAGAATTGGATGGCACTCCATTTCCTACATTAGTCAATGGATTTCGACTCAAGAAATTTCAAACCCTTTCAAGGCATCCTTAGCTCAAGAACAAAATTTACAACAAGATACCACTTGTACAAATTTATGAGAAAACACTTTTCTATTATGTACAAAATTGCCCGAAGGCTACAATTATTTGTGGGATTTTTCACCCGAAAAGTCCTAAACTAAACAAAATTGGGAAAACCCCTATCATCTGCGCTACAAGCCCTTTACTCACGGGGGCACTCCACTTTCGGAGGATCACGGAAGCCCTCATACCGCGACCACTCAATTTGAACGATCACCTCGAGGCGTCGAGTTCATCTCCGGGTTGCGGCGGTACCTCAACCAAGGATCCATAGGGATCCAGCGATTCCTGAGCGCCACCGGTCGGCGTCGTCCATCTTGCATGTAATCCAATCGGAAGCTCAGGACCCTGTATTATCGAGTTCTCCATCTTCACGTAATTTTGGTTCTTTCGGCGAACCCAACTTCCAATTTGTAGGCCGAATACCAACCCTAGCGGTATTTGTTCCACGAAAGGTCACCTCCGCGGATATTCCGTAATCATTCCCCACTGATATTTTGTACACGCAAACTTTTCGACTCCTCTTTTTAATATTTCCGACAAGCCGTGATTAATACCGTCGCCATTAAAGTTTTATTCTCCGCGAGGAACTCTCACGCATCTTAGTGCATTTGTCTCTTGAGATTCTCAATCGTCCGCGATCTTTCGACCGCGTGTCTCCCGACAAAAAAAAAAAAAAAAAAAAAAAAAAAAACCCGGGCCGTCACTTCCACTCCCTCACTTTTCACTCATACTCCCTCCGTCCTTCCGGCTTCGGGTACTCCGTGACCTCGACCTTCAAGATGGCTTCTACCTCCAAGAACTCAACACTCAACGCGATCGCACCAATGGATCAGCGCCAATTGAAAATATCAAGTTCGTTTCTTCATCCGCACCAGCTCCCACATCCGCATCACCTATAACCTCTGGTGAGTTAGGATTGTTTCATTTTCTGCGGGGAACTCGGCTCCCCAACAAGAACAAATTACGACAATTTGTGGCTAACCTCGTGAAGGCGAAGATGGATATGCCTCCCAAGTCGATGGCAACCCTATACTCCTAAACCCTCAAACCATAGCCTCTGCCTTTTCTCTACCCAATCAGCCCCAATGCCTTGTCTTACCTTGACATTGGTAAATATGATATTTCCAAATTCTGCTCTATTCCTTATAATCTTTGCACAAACCAAGCTGTCCACCTTTCCAAAGCAACATGATGCCTTTACCAAGTTTCTTTGGAGGAAATTTTTAAGGTTACTCCATGAAGAATACCTCTATTAACGATGTTTTCTACCATCGTACTATATCCTCACCAACACCCCTGAAACAATCAATTGGACTCAACTCTGTATCGTGAGATTTCAAGCGGGGAACAGCCGGACTTCGGAAAAATCCTAACTCTTCCTCGGAATGCCCCATGGGGAGCCCACTTCCGGGCTTTCATTAATCATCCCGGACCCCACGCCCATCATGCCCCCTTCTCCACCAAGCCAACATCGACCTTATTGATGCTTTGAAAGGTCTTCAACCAAACTCTCCTCCTTCTCGGCACCATCAATCTCGTGAGCCAACTCCAGGACAAGAAATATTTCACAACCAACGTCTCCACCTCTGTAAATTCCAATTCTCTAAAACCTATTCCTTACATTTGATAACCAACCACGGAACAACAACCGAGTTAACCTTGTGCAACAATTCCACTTTCGGACTCAACACTAGCAAAAAAAAAACAAAGAAGAAAGACACAACAAAACTCCCATTGATCTCGAAGTACTCACAAGGACACTCACAAAGAATGACCAAGGATCTATAAACAAAGGGTGACAGACCAAAGCCATCCCATCCACCTCCTCACACCGTGGATACCTACTGATGAAGGCTGTCCTCCCACCGCCTTGATGCCCTCGTGATCATCACAAATAACTTCATAGCGACCACGGGGCCCGACAGAGTCCGTGGACCAACTCCAAGCCAAGTCACAACATAAGATCGATTTGGTTTTGATTTGTGAGGCCGGAAGAAGAAGCCTTGCACAATCAATTCATGATCCATCGAGAAACCCTTCATCAATCCCAACAAATTGTCAAGGAACTCAAGGAGTCCCTCCAACAAAAGCGACACCAAGTACAGCTGATCTTGGGAATGCGCTACAACAATCTGGTCGTACGAATAATGCTACTCGGCCAGAAACTGACACGCCGGTACAGCCAACTTGATACTTGAGTCAAGGATGCGACTTCGAAACCACCTTGCGAGAATAGGGATGCTCACATCGCATCTCTCCAAAGAGCCAAGTTAGACCAGCTCACTGACAAAACCATTGCCGGATACTCTTGAAATAGTGCACTCAAGCTTGGACTTACAAAGCCACTCGACTTCAAGCTCCTCTCGATTCAACTTCTCGGAAGCAAGTTCGGACACCTCACCGCGCAAAGTCAGGCTGAGACCGAGTCTCTCTTTCAGAGCAACAAGATATCATTGCAGTTACAAGATGCGGCTTTCCGATAGGGCCCGGTGGCCGGATGATCGCGGAAGAAAAGCGAACAAAACCTATGAAACATACGCTATTCCACACTGGACTATCCGGAAACCCGGCCCGATTACCATGACTATGTCAAGCCAAAGGGAAAACACTTTTCTTTTATTCGGCTAAGAAACAAGGGTGATACCACAAGTCCCCTGATCATGTCGAGCGAAATTGGCCCTTGATGTTCATCACTAGCGGGGGCACACTTTTGTGCTCGTCAATTTTGATATCCCACTGTGGGTTGCGGATCTCGACCATTTCGCCTCGAACCATAGCCCCCGGCTTATGTCATGCACGCGACTTCTACGGCACATGTTACTTTCGGGCTCATCCGGATAAACGATCGGAACTTTAAAGGAGATACAAATGCGAGGGTTCTTTTGACCAAGAAGAACAAGTACCTCCAAGATACAAAATTTCTCGCAAACCTGTTACCTCGAATACATGCCTCTTCTCTGAAAGAAGTGGAGCTATGGCTAGCTGAACTTGGCACGCTCCTTCGGATTAATTATACAACTCAACAAGAACTTGACCTTGCCGCAGTTGTTCTTACAACATTATGCTTCCTTGCGATGCACACCTGAGCTGAAGCGAGCGTCCTCCGATGAGTGGGACCCTGTACGATGACACATGTACATTCCGGTGCATGGGAGGCGAGTTACAAACAACTACGAGAAGATATTATTGGAATTCCAAGCAGATCGCGGGATGGCCGGCACCAACCCCCAAACAACTGAAAGTACACTAGCAAGCTTTGGATGCCCACCTCTGATCAAGGTCAATTCCCAGCATGGAGACAAAATTACGGACTCACTGAAGTCAAAGAACATGCGGATTGGACACCCACGGCAATTGCCGGAGACAAGCACGTTGGGACCCACGCTTCACATGTCCGGACGCAAATGGCGTGAGGATGAGACTTTGGACAACACCAACAAGCGGATATACATGCCCAATGCGTGTTCATTGGAAGGCCGCCCGAATGCAATTTACGGTCTTGTAACCTTCCTTGCCAAGGCCAAAACTTCAGGCGATCCATCGTATTTGCGTGGCGCGAGTGCAATTGCGGCACTCATGACCATACTCCGGTATGCACACAAGCGCCAAAGTGCAGGATCCATTTTGCAACCCCTATGCAAATCTTTGGAAAGTTCGGGTTGGACCTTGTCTTATACATGGAGATCACAAATCTTCCATCTCGAGGATCCACGCCCTTGTTGGAGAACATGATTTCTGAAGGCTTTCTCATAGGAGTAGCCGAATGTTTGGCATCGGGGACTCAAGCAAATCCGGAAAGAGGCGAACAACACTTTCGATTAATCACGATGGCTGAGCCTCCTCATCTCTATATTCAAGATCAGGAAGATGAGCGAGAGTTCCACCAGGAATTCATACTTTTCTGGCCAATAGGTGCTTGGTTGGTGAGGGGGTGTTATTTTATTTTGGCGAGACACAGTCTATACTTAACTTGCATGAGGCGGCCCCGGCACGGTGTCAGAGAGAGGGATCCACAAGGCGCCCTGCAGTGGTCAAAGCTCCTCAAGAGCGAGACCCAAGGTGGGACCCATGACCACACTACTTGTCTGTTAGCACAGTAGCGGGGCGGCTCAATTCTGTTCGAGGTACCACCCAAGTAGTAGACACCCGTTGCCATGATGAGGATCGATTCGGGGCCGTATGAGCCACTCAGAGTGTTCTATATTGTAGCATTTTGCTCCTTCGAGAAAGGGTTGAGTGTTCTTCTTTTGTGTCACTACGGAGGCAGAGACATCTTTGGTCGCTTTGTTATGCGCTCTTTTGAGCCTTCATTGTACACTTGTTTTGATCAATGGATTGCCGTGTTCTCCCACAAGTGTCTTGTGTGTTTCATTATGTATTGCAATTCTTTGTTTTTATCGAGTTCTTGTTCTTTTCCTCTGTTAGCAAAATCCGTGACAAGAGTGTGTCTCGGGATTTACCTAACTTGGGACTTCAAGGATCTCACGGTCATCCCTCGGCCCGATCCGTGCCCGGACTACAAACATCAATTATGCTGCATACTAAACTAAGTGGCCATTTCCGGACCATATCCCGAATCAAAGTTAATGGCATGTGCATAATAGAGGAAGACCCTCATGCGAGACTGCATATATACACTCTATCTATCTCTATCGGCCTAACATCTGTGTTTTTGCGGTGAGAACTCATCAACGGATGTCGGACAACCAATCCTCCATCAATATCAAATACTAAGACTAACTTTCTTTTCCCTAAACACATATGATAAAACGCAGTAAATTTGAATAAGAGAAATGTTTAAATTAGATGGAGTTTACATTCCATACGCTCATGAGAATCGGTTGACATGCACAATATATTAAATTTATTTAGACCCGGAAAAATGAATTTAAACATTCAAGGCACAAAGTTCAAGGACATGTCGGGAGACCCGGTAGCATCGAGGAAGATTTAACTACCAAATGACTCTTGGTGCATGCAGGTACTTGTTCTATAGAAGCTATCGTTGGCTGACCACCACTCTCACTAATGGGCGTCTATCAAGACCTGTCGTCGTGAAAGGGCATACTCATCACGTAAACGGTCTTGTGCTTAATGCAAGATATAATAATGTGCCAATGTTGATTGATCATTAAAAACCATGTGCCAATTTCAAATTGATCATTAATAATGTACCTTTACAGGTGCTTTTCGAGCGTAGGTCAACAAACTTGTGTAAATGCCAGCTACACCGGCAGCCACATAAGATGTCAAAGTCAGGTTGTTTGTGGTACTTCAACGTAATTTATACCTTTGATGTTATTTTTCCTCAAGTAATCCATTCCTTTTGGATCATCGACTCATCAAAATACTGTGCGTGTGATGCATGTAAAATAGTCATAAAGATTTAGCAAAACATTGAGATTAATTGAAATAAAAACATATATCAAAGGGATCACCATACCCTCGTGCCTTTTGCATTTGTGGCAAAGCCATTTAAAGGGTTAAGCAATACGTAATA